>CM066735.1:28657500-29402500 GCA_033961575.1 Aselliscus stoliczkanus | reverse complement strand
ATATATATATATATATACTATTGTCTCTGCTTTATGGAGAACTCTCTTTAATATAGTAATGCAATGTTTTTTCAAGTTTGATATTATAAGCTCATTACAGATTAGAAAATTTAAGCTTCTTCAGAAAAGATAGAATCCTAAATTCACACCACAAATGGGTGCTGGATCTGAAATTTCAACTCAGGCTTGCGTCCGAACCTCATGCTGTGTCCACCTGGACTTCATACCACTGCTCAGATGCGGTGAGAAGAACCTGAAACCAGTACTGAATTTAAGATATACCAGCTCACAAAATATTTTCCTACAAAAGATTGATTGAGTTTGAGAAGTCACTCATCTTCCTTCACTCACACTACACAGCCCCTACTTTCCTCCTTAATTCATGCATTGTCTACAAATGTACTCCAGTTAAAGGCTGAAAGAAAAAAAAAATCAAATGATCATTTAGTGCATTTTATTTATACTTTTTGTTTCCATTCCCAGAAATAGATAAGAACCAATACTATTTATTATTCTTAAAATATTCTATTTAATGTTCATTGAATCTATAATACTCAATTCTAAATAATTACACTGCCTAATGTGAATAATTGCAGTACAGCCTTTTTGTGAAAATTTTTATAACAAATAGTTAATCAAGATCACCTTTCTTCCAACTGATTATTATGTACAGAGCCGATATGAGTCTATTGTTTTGAGATCTATGAATCTTCTCTCTGCTTCTATTCTTAAAATTCCAAATTGGTTAGGTTTAGCACAATTGATCCATTTCTGGTTTCTTTTTGTTAATGGAACATGCATTATTTTTCACTGGGGAAAAAATTATTGCTATTTTTTTGTCCTTCTATTTTGTCAGATTAATTTAACATCCTCAGATAGTTTTCATGTCCTTACATATTGGATCGTCTATTATTCATTCTTTTTATTTCCAATGGACTAGATTTGAACTCTGCCTTGAAATTATCTTGCATTTGTTATTAGACTCTTTTTTACAAAGTTTATCTAATCTGTTTTGGGCTGGCTTCCTGGACAGCTATTTCAGCAGCTCGTTCACTAGGTTTTACTGCCTCCTGGCCTCAATGCATTTTCATATAGATGCTCTTCAATTCTGTTTAAAATGGATAAAGAATTGTTTTCAAATTAAGAACTCCCCTCTTTAGGAACCCTGACACTATTATATATGGTATCCTTTCATCTTTAAAAGGGAAAAAAATAAGCCAAAAGCCACCATAAATGCTTCTTTTGTTTGTGCAAACTCACCCTAAGAACCATTTCCACTCAAGTCAGCTCTATGAAGTTCTTGTTCTCTTCAATTATTGCTTTTTTCTTTTACTCTCTCTCTTTTTTTTTTTTTTTTTTTTTTTTTTTTTGTATACTCTCTTGCTGTGTCCTGATCCCACTCTTAGGGTTCTAAGTTCACTCTTTCAACCCTTTATGAGCTAGTAGTAGGGTGTGACAAAGGGAAGCCACTTAATAGTTTTTCTACCTAATCTTAACACCTTATTTTTCAAAGGATTTTCTTACAAATGCTCTCACTTCTTATCTGATCTGAAGGAGAGTATCTAAAGAGTAGCCCATAAGCACTTGCCAATTAAATCTGGGCTCTTTCCTATAATATTTTGAGCTTCCTTTGAAGATGGATTTCTCTATGTCTCAGATCTGTTAAATTGCACTCTTTATATTGCCATTTATGCCACATGAGGGTTACATAACAAATATGACTTCAATTTTGAATTTTTCAGTCTTTTCTTCCATACAAGAAAGAGGGCAGAAAGGGTATCCCATTTTCTGAAAAGAAAGTTGATACATAACATACAATAGAGTTTTACAACCACTCAAAGCTTATAGTAAATATAGAAAATTCATGTAACATTTTTGCAAAGGGCCTCAGCATAGGAAAAGTATATGCAGAAAGAACTGAATGCAGCATTTACTTCCTAAAATTGTTTTTGACTCCTAAACCATAGAACATCATGAAATTTGTATATAACATGCTCTACTATAAGTACTTTCTTGCTGTTAATTGAGATGGCGATAATGGTTCAATATTAAAAACCCCAGAACAGTATGTGATTACTTCCCAATCTTATAAGAAAGCATTATCAATCTGTTTAAACACAGGAAAGATAGTAAAATTAATCCATTAAAAGATAATGAAAGGAAGACTTCACTTCTAGAAAGAATGGAGTATACGTACATTTTTTTCTTATTTCTCCTGCTAAATACAACTAAATATCCTGGATAATGTATATAAAACAAACATAAGGAGACCAAAACATGAAGATAAGAAAGCAAACCAGCTAGGGGTTTGGGGACTAAGAAATGATGTAGTAGTTATTTCTCAGATTTTCTTTTCATCTCATATATCCTAGACTTGGAGCTGGCATCCCAGTAAAAGTCCCAACATAAGCCTGCTCCTCCTAGCCAAAGGACCAAGAAAGTGGCAGCCTTGTAAGACAACACTTTTTAGACAGTAACCATAACACTGCAGCCAAACATCATGGAGAAAAACCTTGGCCCCACCTCACCTGTGCCAGTAAAGCTCAAGTGGGTAGCTGAGACTGCCATTCTTGCCAGGATATAACGAGGTGCCCCAGGCACCTGCTGGAGTGGTGTCTGAGAATGCTGAATGGAGAGCACAGGCTTTCTTCCCCAAAGAGCAGGGAGTCCCCCTCCCACAGCAATACCAGCAGAGACCACTTAGGGGCCTGGAGTTCCAGCTCCACCAGACAGTCATGAGGTAGCCCTTTCCCTCCTCTCTGGGGTGGTTTCATAAGAGGTGTGGTGGAAACAATATTTAGACTCACAAGGCTCTGTACAAGGTAATAATCAGTTGGAAGAAAGGTGATCTTGATTAACCTTTTTTCATAAAAATTTTTCATAAAAAGGCTCTACCACAATCGTTCACATTATGTAGTGTAATTATTTGAGAATTTGCAATTTAAAAAAACTCCTGCAAAGAAAATACGTAAGCCCAGATGACTTCATTAAAGAATTCTTCAAATGTTTAAAGAAGAATTAACACCATATCTACACTATGTGTCTTAGGATAAGTGGCTCTGTGTTGTGTGTGTGTGTGTGTGTGTGTGTGTGTGTGTGTGTGTGTTTCTTATCTGCAAAAGGAGGAAGTTACTATACAATCCCTAAGGATTTTTCCTGAAGGTAGCCTGTTTTGCAGAGATAAAACCTACTGGAAACCTATGTTAACTGCATTACCAAATATATATCAGAGGAGATGGTAGTGATTAAGCTGCGTGGGCCAGTGTGGAATAAATTCAGAGACGCAGAAAGTTTTCATATCAATCAAAGTTTTTCACTTTCTCATAAGTTAGGAAGTTATATGAAAATGGCTTCTATGTTAACTAAAATCTTATTACATGCATTTTTTTCTACCAATTAGTGTAAAGCTACCATTTAACACATTATCAATAAACAGAAACTATGGTTTTAAATAACATAGCTTCCTGACTGAGTACCCTCCATAAGTCTCGTCTTTTTTGAGGGTTAAGTGCCTCTAAACTTGGATTTTCTAAATGATAGATTAAAGATATATGTTAGGTGAGGTTTTCCTTATGTTTCCACCCACTAGTAGGTAATCACTTAAATTATCTTGCTTATATAATAACAAGCAAATATTTTTAAGAGAGTTTTCATTTTTTCCAAAACTTTGTTATTCACATTTTGAATACCACATCTTTTCTTTATTAACATCCACAATGTTTATTATTCAAATAACTAGGATTATGATTTTATAATTGAGTAGAAGAATAACCTTTAAGAGTAGTTCATTACCTGTGTTTGATTGGTTTTTGCATGTATGATTTTTGTATAGATTTTTTTTTTATTTTTAAAAATTCCCCCAAATTAATTAAGTTTTAGCTTCTTGAATATTGAGCAAATTGTGCCAATTCTGGAGCATATTTTTCAAAGAACTTAATTACATTTTAACTGAGTTGATTGAATTATCTTTGATATGTGGATGATGAGCTTCAAAATTTAAATTGTGGTAAAATGTAATCTTTTACATGCTGGCAAGGCCTCTACTAGAGTAACATAAAGCATGTGAATAGATATGTTGAAGGCTCTGAAGGAGAATTATGAATACCACTGTCTGTATTCTCATTTAATTTAATATATTCCCATGAAATACACAGTGGGATAGAATGTTAAAGAAACAGAAATAAACTTTTAAAGTTGCCAGTGATTTAATTTAACACAAGTTTCTTTGGTATTTGCATACACAGATTGTATTATTTATAATTAAGTTCCCTAGTCGGATATTTGGAGCTTTCTAAATCCCTCAGTATCCTTCTGCCTCTTTGAAAAGTTCAGTCACTTTTGACAACACCAATATGGCATTTAAATATGACAAACGGAGACACCACACTCATTCTTCAAATAACAAATACAAAGTGACATTCAAGGAGACCATCTATCTCATGTCCCCTGTCATCTCCATCTATGGCTCCTATAGATCAGAGGTTCCAAGGCTGAACATGCAGTCTATTACACTGAGAGTACCTGTTTTCTTCTGATTCATTTTCATATAAAAAAAGGGAAATGATGAATGATCCCATTTAAAATATTTGTTGTTCCTAGAAACATAGTAGATAATATATTGTTTGTTTTGATGATATTCAATGAAACTGTATAAAACTGCAATTCACTACAAATGTGGCTTAAAATTAAAAGAAAAAATAAAGAATAGATTTCAATGGCTCAAGTCTAAGTAGTCTATATTATATGCTGTCTCAGTGTATTTGTGACTCTCCATTTCATTACGAACTCATAATTTTTCCCTATAAAGACTTTGTTAAAACACCAAATACAGGAATTGAAGTGTGGGAAGAACTGAGACTTGGTCTTGCAGCTTTGGTGATAGAGGAGCCAGTGTGAGTGTGGGCGGCCCTCAGGAGCAGAGTGGGTTGTGGCGGAGGGCCAGCAAGGAAACAGAGACCTTCCTCCAGCAACCACAAGAAAATCACTGTTCCTTGGCCTCATCTGAGGAGAACCTGGCCTGGCTAACACCTGGAGTTTGACCTTGGGAAACCCTAAGCAGGCAACCTAGACTTTTGAACCACAGAGCTGTGAGATCACAAACGGGTGTGCTTTAGAGTTGCTAAGTTGGTGGTATTTGTTACAACAGAAGGAAATCTAATACAGAAACTCAGTGACAGAGCAAGTAAGCAATAGAGCTATGATTTAACCCACCTCAGCAAAGGAGTGTGATGAAAATACATGTGAGCAAGACCAGCAAGCTCATTTGAAGAAATCTTTTCTCTTCTCGTCTCGTCTCGTCTCGTCTCATCCCTTCTCTTCCCTTCCCTTCCCTTCCCTTCCCTTCCCCGTCTCTCTCTCTCTCAAAAGAAAAAAAATAAGAAAAAACACACAAACAAAAAAACCCCACCAAATACAGCCAACCCCCCTCTCCCTCTATGTACCTGTTTCCCCCTGCCTACACATAGCTCAAACCTTATTTTCAATCAAGCTGGAAATGTTCAATTTTTCTTTTTTATTAATTAGAAAATAGTTTCATTACTTTTTCTCCTGTGTTGTTTCAGTGCATTCCTGTTATGACTTCTCTTTTCATTTCAGCTATCATTGTGAATTCTGAGAGTCAGGCATAGGAGTAACATTTTCCATTTAATTACTGTATCAAAGTGTTATGAAAAGATATGAACATTTCATCTTCTTAGCTTGTCCCATGATATCTTTATATCCACAACCATGAATCCAGACAAATTGAATTTTTTTCTGGTTAATTAGGAGGTCGAAGTATCACCTACATTCTATTAAAACCTGTTTGATGGGACTGAATATTCAGATTTTCAAGTCTTCCAAGTGTTTTAGTGACTATTAGGAAACAGCAGAAAAGAAAATATGAATAATTCAGGCAATCAGACCAAAAATTGGCACCAGACTGAAGCTTAAGAAAATCGCCATCTCAAAGAATGAGTATTGGGAACCCAAGGTCATGATTTCAGTGTTAATTTTTCACTCTTACTTAGAAAGCTTACAATTAAACAGACAATCAAAACAGACAATCAAAGAGTGTCAATTGAAAAATAAGGTCCATTGACAGTTACTGTTACATAAGGCATTACTTAAGTGACAGATGTCCTAGTTTGACTGGATTTTCCCAGTTTTAACATTGAAAGTCTCATGTCCTGAAAACTCCACAGTCCTAGGCAAATTGAGATATTGGTATCCCTGTAATGAGGTCATTATACATAATTAAAACTATTCACTTATTTTCATTTCATTGTATTTGAATTAAAACAATTATGTTCTAAGATAAATAAGAATATTAAATGCATAGTATTTTTAAAATATTTCACTAAACAGTCATCAAATTTATTTCAAATTATCTATTTTAGCTTGTAGTTTTTCAATGAAAACTTAACTTTGGGTACAATACAACTAAATCTGAAATTGTTACTAAAATAGACTTTTGAATGACACTTTAGATAGTAATATAACAAACATCAATTAAAATCCTTGTTCTAAACCCTCTGTTAGTCCCTAAAATAATAAGATAAATAAAACATAATCCTTTTGTTCTAGAAGCTTATAGCTTCAGGTTTCTATGAAAACAACATTGCAATTTTAATAGAGTAAATAATTGTGTTCATAAGGTCCATAGCTACAGCTAGCAGAGGTTGATGTAGTTATTATTATTTTGTTATAAGTATAGTACAGAAACATAGACTAAATTTTGATCCTCTCTATCTTAAAATAGAGTTCTTCCTTAGGAGGCAACAGTTTTCGAATCAATTATTTTTTTCAAAAAAGTAATAAATATTTGTATTTTTGTATGCCAGAGTCAGGAACATCTTTTCATTGAAGAAAAGACATAAAATAAGAGGAATATAAAAATATCTAAGAATAGCCTAAAGCAATAGCAGGTGCATTTACATGAATGGTCATTTTCCTAGTATTTTTATATTTGATTCTTGGATGGCATTGAATCTTGAAAACAATGCTAAAAACTTTCGTTAGACTTTGGTTAGGTCAGCCCATATAAACCAGTTTTGCACATATATAGACAAAAACTTTACATTCACAATAAAGAGAACATTTTGTAATGCTAATCATAAAACAACAAAGTATAAATTAATAAGAGATACTTTCAAGATTTCCCCACTTCACAACTAGTGTGATCTTTTGGCAATGCAAATTTGAACATGTCGCTTCTCTACACATGCATACCGCACACACACACACACACACACACACACACACACACATCCGCATCCACAGGTATTCACAGTTAATAGTCTTCATTGGATTCTCATTGCTTTAAAGATTAGGACCAAAATAAAAAATATTGATTAATGTCTCTTTTCTGCACTAGCGTGTAGCACCACTAAATCAGGGACCACACCCGGTTCTGCTCGCCACTGTATATTCCTAGTCCTGCTAGCTCTGAGTAAACACCAGATTTGGATGAATAAATAAACAAATTTTGTCTAATATGCTGGCATTTGAGGAAAAGCAGATTAATTATTAAAGGATGGTAAAGAAGATGAAAATGACTTCAAAGGGAACTCCAGGGGAATTTTAAGGTTTTATTTGTTCCTTACTTTGTAATTTTTTTTTTCCCAAAATTCATGACTTTTCTTTTTCTTGATGCAGGTAGATACCCACCATCCCACTAACATTTATGAGCCATAATTAAAGTAATTTTTAAAAAATTCACAACATGTCTGAAGAGAGGGAGAGAAAGAAAACATTTTCAAATTATTAGATAAAAATGGGAAGTTGTAAGATTTGATTTAGCAGGATGTGTGTATATCATGAGAATTTGTAAAGTAGTATTTGCTAATCTAAGAGAGATTGAAGATCAAAAACGTTGCATAACGGGAAGAAAAGTGAGTCTGCTGAGTCAGATGAGTCCCTGAACCAGTTGAAAGCAACAACTCAGGTCTCCCTCAGCTTGAAGGAGCCCACTGGAGAGTTAGATGGGAAGCCATAGATAGTCTGCCCTTTACTTGAACAGAACTAAGCGGCATCAGCAAGGGCCAAAAGTTGTTTTAATAATAAGATGAAAGATCTATACATGTATGTATATATCAATAATATTATCTTTGTTAATTTAATCAGTTTTTTAAATATATGTATGTATATATAATATATAATATAACAAAGATAATATGTGTTATATATATACAATATATACATATATATTGTATATATATACAATACATATATATTGTATATATATACAATATATACATATATATATAATATACACATATATACATAAATATGTTTTATAAACTGATTAAATTAACAAAGATAAAATTACCAATTGCTGTTTTTTCCATAAAAATATAACACCATATCACATGTAAGTTGTTAGTAAATTAACTGCACTTACATCAAATTAGAAATATTAATGTACTTCTGCATTGGAAAAATGATTAAATCATTTATAATTCAGTATAACTACTTAAATTGCATGTTGTATGATTTGACTTCATGCACAAATAAATGAATAGGATAGAAAGATACTTAAGTGAAAATGATATGCACCAAAGATAAATGGATGCCGATGATATTTTTAATGATCGTCACACATGTAAATTAATAGCTTCCCATAGAATGCCATTCCAGTGTTAAATTATATTGCAGTTAAAAATACTGTTGGGTTTATATAAACTCTCTTGGGGGCATTTTAAGCTCCTATAATTTGATTGGTCTTTTGTGAGGATGGAATATAATTGTTCTGTGTTTCTTTATGGTTAATTCTGTGTATATTTGGAAAAAGATTTTGCAACCTTTGGTTTTATATTTGATAGTCCAGGTAAGCGGATATGTGCTATCTGTAGGCATGGAATAGCTTCCAGTCTCTTAAAGACTTTGTCCTCTTTTCTACAACTGTTTAAGTACCTACGAGTATACAGTTCTCTTAACATATAAAAGAATTTAAAAGCTCATAGGCCTAGACTGGCAGTGACATTACAATTAGTGAAGTCAGATAATAGGTACACGGATATTCATTTTACTATTCTTACTTTTGTATATGTTTGACAGTTTTCTGTAGTAAATGTTTGAAAATTTATTAAATGAGCATATTACCTAAAGGTCAAAATAAGTGTGTGTGTGTGTGTATGAGCCTTAGCTGGCTCTTTGATTTTTGGATTCAGGGTTAATAACTGTTTCTTTCAGACCCTATTGCTCTGCGATTCAGTGATTCTGCATGGTATTAATAAAATACCTTTGTTTTGTACAAATAATTAAATTTCACTCCAGCAGGACTGTTCAAAGTTCCCTGGTTTCAGTATTTTGAATCTCTAAGTGGTTACTCGATTCCAATTAGGGTCAAAGAGAACAGCTTTTAGCAGAACACTTTTTTCCAGGCATTTGGCTCTTAAGACTATTTGTACTGTGTCATCCACCAGGGCAAAATAAGACTGGCCTCTCTTACAATACCATTTCACGAGCCATTATCGTATTTTAGTAGAGAAAACATTCACTAGGAGTCAAGATTTTAATTTTTCATTAGCCACTGATCTTGGAGAGAAATTCACAAAACCATGCTTCCTAGCTCACTTAAAATTCACAAGGTCACAGCTTTTGTATCTCATTAACCCTCTGTTGTTCCCCAAAGTTCTCATATTCCTAACTACCTGAGACCTCTTCAAGACAGACTTCCCTCTTTACTGAGATCACAAGGTCTGGGAACACAAACTCTCAATTATGCACCACTTTGTGGATCAAGGTCTCCATGTGGTTTTCCTTTCATTTTTGTTTCACTTCTCTGTGACTTTGCTCACATTTTCTCTGCCTGAATTTCCCTTCCACAGATTGTCTATCTGGCAAAATCCTAGCTTTTACTTCAGTCACAAGCAAATGTCAGTTGTTCCATAGTTTTCCCCTGTTCCTGCTGGTAGAATCAAATGCCATTTCCATTCTCATGGCATTTGGCTCATAGTTCTAGCCTAGTGGCATTCCGTAAAGCGATTCTTTTCATACTGGACTGCTCCTCCCATGAAATTATGAGTTCCTTGGGGTGGGGGGGAGCATATATTTTCTCATTTGTATCTCTAATTCCAGTATAGAGTATGGAACATGGTAATAGGAACTTAATATATGTTAACTAGAATTGAAATGTTTCCCGTCTGTTTCTGAGGAAAACATAAAAATATAGTGATGCTTTACTAAAAAAAACCCAAAACAAACAAACCAAAAAAACAACTCTCTCTTTGTATTCTCTTTGTATTCTTCATTCCATCTCTTTTTACATTTTTTTTAAATGTCAGATAGATTTTATATAAGGAGTTTTTACTTCTCCGATTATTAGATATTCTAATAATACCAGTGTGAAGGCCAGTGGGCTTAGACTCAGGAAGTGTTGATGTTTCAGTTCAAGACTGAATGCAGGAAAAGTCTGATGTTCAGTTCATAAGCAGTCATGCAAGAAGAATTCCTCTCTTTTTACATTTTAAAACAAGTTGCTGTCATAGATCATCCTTTTGTTTGCTTGCATTTTTCTCCTACACTGCTGGCTCTTGTTTTCTTCAGGAAATAGATGCTTTCAGTGAGGATGAACAAAAAGGGAAATAAAAATACCATTGGTGTGCAAGTACCTATTCTGTCTTTGGATTTATAGATAGTGATGATACATTTTTCTTGAACAAATGTTCAAGAAAACATTTTCCGCTCTTCTGACTTGTGCATGGGAAATTTATTACACATATATGTGATGAGAGAGAGAGAGAGAGAGAGAGAGAGAGAGAGAGAGAGAGAGAGAGAGCGCTTCATGCCTTAACTTACATCTCTGAATCCTTGCTTGGCCCTCCCTCCACCCAAGAAATCACTGCTTATTAGAACGAGGCTGGCTTTTCACTGATACTTCTCTGCTAAGGGGAAGCGGGGATAAGAGACTGGATTTGACTGACTTATCATCTTAACCTAGTTACTCAACTGTATTCTTGTATAACCAAGATTTGGTTATAACAAAAATCAAAATACGTTCTAGTTTATTTGTTCTGGTAAAAATCTAATTGTCTCTGTTAGTAAAGGTTTTACACCAAATATACTTACCATGGCCTGTATCTTACCTGTCCATGGCAGGGAACAGAGGCTGAGTGGAACATAGAAATATTCTGCAAAGAAATATCTCTAATACTAAAGTGCCTGCTTCCTTTCCTCATTCGGAGAAGCTTAGATCATCACAAGAAGGATTTTATGAAACACTTTTTACTTTTACAACATTCTCAAATTTATATAATTCCATAAAAATTTTTCTTGACTGTGCTTGACACGTAAGTTAGTTTATAAAATTTTTAATCCAAC
Source organism: Aselliscus stoliczkanus (assembly GCA_033961575.1). Classification (NCBI taxonomy): domain Eukaryota; kingdom Metazoa; phylum Chordata; class Mammalia; order Chiroptera; family Hipposideridae; genus Aselliscus; species Aselliscus stoliczkanus. Next base: position 29,391,199 of record CM066735.1, on the reverse strand, counting down.
ATTAATCAGGGTGTGCCATTTGGTGGTCAAAGTGTTTTTCCTGTTCAATATTAACTCACAAAGATGCTATGAGATTGGTGTTGGTTGGCACTATTAAACCGTTAGAGATATTGAATTCTTACCAAACTTTGGGGTCAGTGTTAGGCTCTTAATACTTACATGTTAAGAAATAGCTAAAACCTATTGACCTAGCTTATGCCAAACCCTGTGCTGTGTTCTATATATGTACGTTAACTCATTTAAACCATGCATTTGCCCAATAAGACAGATAGGTACTAACATTATCTCTATTTTATGCATTCCCAAACTGATGCTGAAAGATGTTTTGAAATAGAGATAATAGTTAGTAGGTAATAGCATCACAATTTGAACACCTTTGTTTATCTCTAATCTGGTATATTATATACCCCTGCTTTTCTTACCAAGCATTGTGCAATATTTGACTAGTTTCATTATTTCTACTTGCTTATCACCCTCTGACAGTTTAGGCCTTGACAAGCTGACTGCTTCTCTAGTCAGTGCTTTGGAACTCCTCTAGCAAAGATGAACAGGGACTGTCCCCTCAGCCAATTAGATTAGCTTTCCCCTGTCCTCATCCCTGATCCTGTTGCAGCCTGCTTGTGTGTAAAATGGGTATAATAATGCTTATCTTACAGAATGGTGGTAAGACTTAAAGAAGATATGTGTGTAAAGTACATAACCACACGTGGCACCCAGGAGTCTTAGTTTCATTAAAGACTAGTGCAGTTCTAATGAGAATTGGGCCCTGTGTGGCCCACGGCACAAAGCTGCACAGAATGAACACAAGTCAGCAACAAAGGAATTAAATAGAAATCTGGGTCTCTACGCATGTTTCTCAAAGAATAGGAAAGGTAACTCATTTGTAATTCCACCTTATTTAGTGAGCACTGTCTCCACTCTCCAAATGACACCACCTCTGCTGCTCTGTAGCATCTCACTTTCCAAAAACCTGAAAACTCCCCTTGAGCCTAGTGCGTGGTATCTCACTAATTTCCCCCCCACCCTATTCTCTGGTTCTCTAGATCTTCCTCTATGCAATTCTGGGGAAAGAGGGAAGCATGTAGAGAGAGGGAGGAGGGGGCACTCCTGCAAACACGTCCCTCCTCTCCTGTTCCAGTATTCTCCCTTTGCCACTTCTCCATACACACAGTATTTATGTCCTTTACTGACAGCCCTTCTTTCTGCTATAAAAAGGGGCTCAAGAAAATAATCGCCAACACTCTGTCTTCTGCTATCCTGTCCTTTACTGTCTCTTTTGATGATATTACCTACTCCAAAAACTGTCTATGGATGATGACTCCAAAATCTAGCTTTCTAACCTCAGTCTCTTTCATGAGTCTTCTGTCTGCTTTTGCCAGTTCTTATTGCATAAGTTTATCTTCGTTCAAATGAATGGAATATATTGTGAATATATCAGCTTTAAGGCCAAAAACTACACCAGTCAAGTCATCTTTTGTCCTCGGAGGGACTTCCTCTTGGCTATTGGTCTTACCTACTTCCTTTAAAGGCTCCCCGTTTTTCTTTTATCTTTGACCCTTCCTGCTCTCTTAACCCCAAATTCAATGTTACCAACCACAATCCACTCTACTGCTACTATATTTGCTGTTTCTTTCCTCTTTTTTTCCCATTGCCCCTGTCAATATGCTAGATAAAGTATATATGTGTGACCTATTTTAGAGAAAATACACTTATCTACTCAGTTCTAGCTTCTCACTGAGATAAATCATTACTCATACCATTTACAGACTTATGTCCTAAACCACAGTTTATATAAAGCTATTCCCCTGATAAAGAGCCTGCAGTGTCTTTTCAGCTTTCTGAATTGTTGAAACTCCTCTAACTGGTGTTCAAGGCCAGCCACAGTGCAATCCAAATCTTTATTTACAGACTTCTGTTTAGTTTTTACCATTCCTATACCCCATGCACTAATTGTATTGGACAGTTCTATGACCCCTAAATTTCTACTTAATATTCTCCTACTACCTTTGCTCCTGTTGATCCTTCTACCTAGAAGAATCATAAGACCTTTCATCCTAGCATAGCGAAAGCCAACATAGTATTTAAGGCTCATCTACAAGTTCACTCTTTTTTTTTTTTTCGTTCAAGGAGAAGCAATCTCTTTTTTGATCCATGAGGGCACCTTCTTTGTGAGTCTGTATCGTATTTATATGTATTTTTGACCCTTGTGTTTTCTCCTCTCCCATTATTATGAGCTACTTGGAGGCAGAACTTAGGACTTATTTATATTTTATTCCGTGTAGCAGCAGCAGGTCACCCTGTGCAGAGTAAATACTCCACAGACATAATTGGATTGAATGACAGTAGCTACAGAACTCTTGGACAACGGCTTAAACTCTGAGATGTACTTTCCTCATCTGTAAAATCAGGAGGTGGCTCTATCAGTCCTTGTTCAGCTTTGTAATTCTATAATTATAATTTAATTATATTCATAATTCATAATTTTTTCAAGTTCTGGAATGTGTGTGGAAGAAGAGTTTACACAGTCACAATAAACTTTTTAATTGACTTCTCCTCTGAAAATTATTACGTAAAGGGAGATTAAAAGATGGAGGGGAGGGCCGGCTGAGTGGCGCGGTGGTTAAGCGCTGGCTTGGGAAGCCAGTGGCCCTAGTTCGGATCCCACATATGAGGGCCAGTGACACTGCCCTAAAAAAAAAAAAAAAAAAAAAAAATGGAGGGGACTAGTCCTTTATTACACAGCACTGAATCTACATTCTTACTCAGTTTTTTTTTTTATTTTTTATTTTTTTTATTTTTTGAGGGCAGTGTCACTGGCCCTCATATGTGGGACCCGAACCAGGGCCGCTAGCGTCCCAAGCCAGCTATTATCCATTGTGCCACTCGGCCGGCCCCTTATTCAGTTTTTGAGTGTAAAGATTTCTAGGACATTCCTGAACTAATATCACAAACCCTTAGAGCTGTTAGAGCTGTACTTCATATCTTATTTTAATTAATTGCTGAAAAGGGTATTAATAACTATATTTAATGAGCATTTACTGCATTGCCAGGCAGTGTGCTAAATTCTTCATGTGCATCTTATCATTTCTCACAACAACCCCTAGAGCAAGTACTATTGTCTTTATTTCACAGATGAGAAAAATTCAGGAGAGTGTTTGGTACTCTATAAGCATTTAGTAGATGTTGTGACTACTGTCCTTATGTGTAGTTTGAATCTAAACCTTCATAATCATTATTGAATCTCCTAGAAATTTTGCTAAACTGTCTGATTATATTTATTGTCTTTTCCATACCATTTGGAAAACAAACAAACAAACAAACAAACAAACCAAACCTTAATCTCACTATTTTCTAAGGTTTTACTTCCATATCAGGAAAAGAATATAAAATTTAGTTTGAAAGTCCCTAATGTGGCACTAATGAACAATTGGACACTTTTGACTTGAAGTCAAACTTTGCTTCTCAAGAGTGTTTATCCACGTGTGATCCATGGCCCGCTGGTAGTCCTTAGTGGGAGTGGGCAGTGTGGATGGACTGGTCATAACTTATAAAAAGTTTCTCTGGTGATTTTGATCAATGGCAGGTAACCAGTGATGATTTGACAGCATGTATTTTTAAACCAAGTCCAGTAATCTGCCTGGGAAACTCATTGAGTTTTTCCTATGAATAACAAAATAATATTTCCCTATGAGTGATAATCTAATGCTCTTGTATTGGCACACAGGAAACTGAAACTGTAGAGATATTCAAAGTAGTGCCCTTCAGAGCAAATCAGGCACAGATCACAGACCATACCTCTCATGTGCGAAACTTCATTATAGGTACTAGGAATACAGTGGTGAAGAAAGCTTTGCCCATAGAACTTATTCTCTCATTGGGAGGAGGCAAATGCCATCCAAATCAAGATTAATTTCAAATAGTGACAAAAACTCTGAGGAGAAGAGCTTAAGGTTGTCAGGGTATATGTTCAGCAATTACACACTAATACAGCCATGCTTGTGGTCTGTAGCCTACAGCCCTTTTGATTGGTGCTCATGCTTGTAGATCATTAAGCAATTTAATATCCCTTCTGGATCTGATGTGAGTGACTAGGAGTGTGGTTATATGGAATGAGAAGTTAGGGTAAATTTTACTGAGTGGGGCCTTTAACTGTGATCTAAAATACAAAAAGGAAGCAGCCATGTGAAATAGAGGCTAGCAGCCTCTATTCATATGGGGACAGAACAACAAGCTCACACAAAGATACTGTGGCAAACAAAAGCTGGGCCTTTCCATGCAAGATAAAGAAACGCTTGGTGACTGGCACATAGAGTGTCAAGGAGACAGCGAAAGGAGACAAAAATCAGAGAGGTATCAATGACATACATTGTGGAAGAGCCATTATTTGTGCTATGGTCAATTTGTTGCTTACTGGGTACAAGAGTGTCATGATGTGAATCAATTCTTAGTTAGTAGTATATAGGGAAATACAAAACAATCTTTTTAATTATGATTGGACTAAAGTGTTTGGTATCAGTGATGAGCAGCAATCAATATATTTTCACAAGCAGGGTTTTGATATATAAATTTAAAAAGTATGCATTTAAATGTCAAATATTGTTCTTGTTCAGTCAGTTATTGACAATATGACCAATCTGGATTTAATGTTCAAGTAAATAGAACATACTGTGAATGTGAGTTATCATCGCCATTGACTGTCTTGCTTATCAGGTTGCTATTCAAATATACAGGCTAGAAGTGAAAAATAAAACTCCATTTTCCCCTCTAAAGTACTTTAGCTGTCAAGGGGAAAGTTGCTCCTGGGAGCTTTTCAGTTGAGGAATAAAGTTTCTTTAAGGATTCACAGCACTAATACAAGATTAAGGTCTATTTCTTTGATTACAGGCATTTTGCTTTGTGACATATCTCAGAAATATGTTTAGTAACTTGAATAGTCTGAATTTATTACTTTAATGACACCATGATGTTAAAGTTGATGATAAGAACAGGATTTCTTAAGAAGACTAAATTCGTGCATACAGTTAAATTGCCAAAAATGTGATTTTTTTCAGTCCTTGAATTTCATTTGTCAGATAAAAAAAATGAATGACATGGTATGACACATTTAAAAAGAAAACAAAATTTAATGCTGTAACAAAACATGAAGAAATATTTTCCATAAATAAATACAAAAAAGAGAATTAGAAATATATTTACCAGTTATGTTCCTTCCTCATCATTCAAATTCTTTTAAATGTGTTGTACTAATCGATCATACAGGACGTGGCATACAATATGAAATCTCCCAATAATTTGAATGTAATTTTATGTTTGATCCAAATATGCAGAACTATATAAGGTAGAGATATAAAACATTCAAACTCATATTGGTGGCTTATATTTGTTAGTAAGGAATTTCTGATTTGGTAGAAAATAAATAATAAATGAAATAATCAACTGGATATAAGACCTGATGCATAAATTAGGATAGTCATTATTAAGCCTAAAAGAAATAAATTGGTTAAGTTTCAAATAATATCATCCATTTCACTGACACAAATATTTTTAATATTGTTCATTTCAAATCTGGTTATTAATTTTATTATTTAAAAGCTTGTGATAATACTCTTTCTCAATTTATCTAGACTTGGTATTCCATGAATGCAATGAACCACATTGCAGTGGTCCACATTAAGTGGTCCACAAATGAGAAATTCTGCTGTATAAAATAAGGAATTCGTGCTGCAAATGAGACTTTCCTTAGTGCACAGAGAAGATTGATTTAAGGTTTAGAAATAATAGTTAATTGGAAAAGAGTTCATTATCCTAAAAATAATGAATTCAAAAGCCCATTAATTTTTAAAGCTTTTCTGTAATGAGATTTAGATATATAGTAATGCAATTATTATTGCATTAAATAGATGGTTTGGGTATTACCATTGTTAAGTGAATGAATGTTTTTGAAAGTGATCTTTATTTCTTTTAGGGTAGTTTAATTGAGTTTTCATGTGTACTTTCACAGGATGATGCTGCCACGGAAAAAGCACTGGTTTCTGCACATGAACATTATGGCATCAAGACTGAAAGGTAATTTTGTATATTTAAAATAAAAAAAAAATTGGGCAGCTAAAGAAACAAAAAATAGCAACACTACAGGAACAGCCGAAATCAGAATATGGGACATTCCACAATGCAAATAATCTGGTTTCTATAGTAGATTAATGACATTAAAAAAAAAAAGGGCTGCCAAGGAACACAGAAGATTTAAAAGGCCCTTTGATCAAATGCAACATGTGGGCCTCATTTAGATCCTGACTGAAAGAAAACAACAATAAAAATGATGGTTAAAATTATCAAGTACAATTTAACATATATTGATGATATTAAAGAATTATTGGGACTTTTGGTGTAATAGTGGTGGCAAAGTGAGCACGTTAATCTTTTTATTTATTAAAAAATTGTATTGGTCAAATGGACTAATGATATATTTTCGGATGACATGATATCTGGATTTCCCTTTAAAATCTTCAGGAAAAGAATTATAGGAGAGTCGGTAAAACTGGATGTGCAAAATATCGACACATGTTGAAGCAAGTGGTGAGTGGTACATATGTTTTCATTATATACTAGTTTTCATTATATACATGTTTTCATTGTATTATTCTGTCCTTTTTTTGTATATATTTTATGTTTTCCATATTTTTTTCCCCCACAGTTTTAAAATTACCCATTCAACATATATTCTTTTTATATGTATACCATTTATATATATTCTTTTGAGGGCCGGCCAAGTGGCACTAGTAGTTAAGCGCTGGCTTGGGAAGCCGGCGGCCCCGGTTCGGATCCCATATATGAGGTCCAGTGACACTGCCCTCACCAAAAAAGAATATATATATATATATATTCTTTTGGTTTACTGAAGCAGGCATCTCAAGAACCTTTGCAAACAATATATTGTTAGATAATTTGATGCCATATAGCATTGTAACCTCAGAAATATAACAAAAGTCTGTAGTTAAATGGAAGAATTATTAAATATTTTAATCCTTTTTTATTTAGTTAATTCCCATATGTGATTTTCCCTTTCTTTTTTAAAAATTGAAACATGCAGAAAAGTGCATAAAAATAAATGTATAGTTTAATGAATAATTAAAATGTAAATGCTGTGTGACCTTCACCCATATTAAGAAGTAAAGTATTATAAGCACAACTATTATAAGCATTTTGTATATCTTCTTAACCAAAACCCTTGCCCCTTGCCTTGAGACAATTCTTAATTCTGATTTAGGTTGGCCTGTTTTTGAATTTTATATAAATGGAAACATATGGTATATAGCATTTTACCTTTCCTTCTTCTGTACAACATTATGTTTGTAAGATTCACTCATGTTTTTGCTTGTTTGTATAATTCAATAATTTTTATAGCTATAGACTATAATACTTCTATATATAATTTTGGGCATGTGGGCAGTTTCCTGAAAGCTGTATACACTTGGAACGTATCATAGGAGATATGCATCATAGGAGATACATTCCAAGACCCCAAGTGGATACCTGAAACTTCAGATAGTAATGAGCCCAAATATACTATGTTTTCTCCTATACATACATACATGTGATGAAGTTTAATTTATAAATTAGGCACAGTAAGAGAGTAACAATAGCTAATAATAAAATAGAATAATTATAACAATATACTATAACGAAATTTGTGTGAATGTGGTCTCTTTCTCTTAAAAATATCTTATTGTATGGTACTCACCTTCTCACTTAAAGGAAGCACTTTACTGCTTCCCGTTGGCATGTTTAACTTGCCAGCATCGCTACTCTCATGCTTTGGAGGCATTATTAAGTAAAAAAAGTGTTACTTGAACACAAACACATGACAATGCACCTGATAACCAAGATGGATATAGGGACTAAAGGGGTGGGGAGCATATACAGCGTGGATACTCTGGGCAACAGGAAGAGGCAGGGCCAAAGCTGGGCAGAGTGGGAAGCTGTGAGAATGGTGTACAATTTAAAACTTATGAATTATTTATTTCTAGAATTTTCAATTTAATATTTTTGGACCGTGATTGTGGGTAACTGAAACCATGGCAATGAAACAGCAGATAGGGGCGGGGAACTACTCTACTCAGGAGTAGAATGGCTACATCGTTGGATGTGCTACACTTCAACATAAATTCTTAGATCACATATTTGTCTTACCTACTTTTCTAATATATGCATTGGAGTATTGTCTTCATCTCATTTGTTTTGATATACACCATTCCCATTTTATTGAGTTTAAAATGCTTCTAGTTTTTAGTTTTGACTTGATTTAGAAGAGCGTGTCTTAAAAAGTTTGAGCTGGGCCGGCCGAGTAGCGCGGTGGTTAAGAGCTGGCTTGGGACGTCAGCGGCCCTGGTTCGGATCCTACAGATGAGGGCCAGTGACACTGGCCTCTAAAAAAAAAAGTTTGAGCTGAAATAAATACAGAAAATTGCACAAATCATAGGTATTGCAGCAAAAATAAATAGCTTTATATAGTTACCACTCAGAAGGACCTCTCATACCTCCTTCCAAGGCCAAGATGAGGGAGGGTCAGGTGAGTGCCTAGGGATTAAATTTAAGTAGGCACTTACTCTAAGGCCTAGGCAAGTGCAGAATTGGCACCTGCATGAGCCTGAGAGTGAGCGCCTCCTGAAATTTTGCCTCCTAGGTGTCTCACTCTTTTAACTCCAGTTTGGGCCATGGCAGCCATAGGTGATACAATGATGAATGATCATAGCTGTGTTCCAATGGAACTTCATTTATAAGAAGAAGCAGTGTGCCAGAGTTTTCCTGTGAGCTATAGTTGCCTGACCTCTGACCTAAAGTCTTCCTTCCACCTATATACCATTTTACTAATTCTCCCTTCACAGACATCTAATCTGTTCTTAATCCCATTTGTTTACTTTGTTTCTGGTTTCCAGAGTATCTAGTTGCAATGTTTGTTCAAATCTGTGACATCACTATTTACCATTTTCTGTTCTAAGGATATTTTAAGCTTGACTTCTTTTTTTAAAGCCATGGATGTTAAATTAAGCATAGTAGTTTTATGATCTATGACAGATAATTCCAGTATTTGAAGTCTTGCAGTTCTGCTTGTGGTTTTTGGTCATCATAGCTGTTTCCTTGAGTGCTTATTTACCTTTTATGCTTTGCTTCTCAATATCCTTGCAAATTGTTTTTTGTGGGAATACCTGGAAGCCTAGCATAATGATACAGTCATCTAGAGCAGTGGTTTTCATAGTGTGGTCCTTTGGGCCAGCAGCATGATCATCTGAGAATTTGTTAGAAATGTAAATGCTTGGGCCTCAGGCCTAACCTGCTGAATCAGAAAGTCTGGGGCTGAGGCCCAGAAATCTGTGTTTTAACAATTATCCACATGATTCTGATGCACACTCAAATTTGAGAACCGTCACTTCCAGGAAGATTTTCAGTGTTATGTTCAGCACCTATCTACAAAGTCATGTCTTGAGTTTTTTGATAATGTCAATTTGAGTTGCTAACTGGTTGTCCTGAGTGCCAAACATACTTGAGGGTGTATCTATTATGGCCTCAGCTTAATGTGGGGTGAGTCTCCTATTAGACCCTCTTAGTTAAGCAGACCTTGAATTTTGATTTCTGTTCCTCTCATTCCATATGCCCTCTCCAGCTAAAATTCAAAGTTTTTAACTAGCTCATGCTTCAGATGAAAGGAGCTTCAGTGCCCCACTTTTCTTAGGGTTCAAACTTGCTTGCCCCTCAGATCTGGCTAGCATTTCCTTACCTTTTTGTTAGTTCCTTGATGCTTTTAAGATGTTTTTACATTTTATTCTGAAAATTCAGTTAGTTTCTAGGTTAGCCCTAATTTTCTAGTGTACCTTTATGGGAAATGACCTCATACAGGTATTTCTGATATTTAGATTGTGTTTATCTAAACACATGATAAAACAAACAAAAAAATGCAGACAGTTTACCTTAGCGGCAACATGACACTGATATGAAATGTTCTTAAAATGCTTACCTTGTATTTTGATATTTATGCCTCAAATAGTTACAGATTTACTCTCCAATAAAGCCTGTTGACTTTGTTAAAAATTGCTGTCTTTGGATGTTGAAAGTTCTTTTGCCTCATTCATGCATCACAGGTCTTTGAGGCTGATGTAGCAACTGCCTGAGACTTAAATTTAATCTTTGACAGTTTTTATACATGTACTTATTATGGAAAATACTTATATTGGCTGAGAGTTGATGGTCCTATCATTCTGAGGTGGAATGTTACTGTAAGGAAGTGAATTTATTGACTGTTCAATGAAATAACATATTTATGCAAAATGTTTTTCTAAAGCTTTTGCCTTAAGTGGCATATTCACAGAAGAGTGGAGTCAGAGAAGTAAGTGAAGTTAATTTAAGATACCAAATTTCTTCATAAGGACCTTTTGATAGACAATGTGCAAATATTGTCTGCATGGACAGACACAGAAATTTCATAAAGCCACAGTTACCTGTGGCTGATCTAATGGGATTAAACTAGAAAAGGGCACAAGGATTCTAGTGAAAGGAGACCAAATGTGATTCTGTGGATAAATTTGGATGACAATTAAATCACCCTGTGTGTTTTTAAATGACTGTTTTGTCCTTTGAACATAGTGTGTTTAGACAACGAAAATAAATAGGAGGCTGGAAAACTCATGAACAGTAGAAATACGATGTGGAGATTACATTATAAGAAGAAAGGATTTGAAATGTTACCTCAGAAAATTTACCAGGATATTATGATTAGTAATGAAATCTCTGTGTCTTTCTTTAATCAAAATCACAAATCCACATCATTAGATATGTACTTTTCGTTTGGGCAGGGAGGGTATACACACGGGCAAAGGCTGGTCTCGTATACTACAGGCTTGCAGTAATTTCTAAAAAAATGAATTTATGGATGAGCCTGTTTTTTATTAGCTCAGGTGGTTTGATTTCCAGATACTAAATTTGCTTCTTCAGTGTTTTCTTAATTTTACAGTTTAAATTTGGTTGTCTGTGATATGAGTTGTTGTAAGACAGATTCAGAGCCTAAGATTCCTATAAGGCTCTGCTTTAATGATTAACTTATCAGGGGAAATATGGGCCCTTTTTAAAAGCCCAAAAACAAGTATGCTCGCCATCAAGATCACTGAAACATTCTTTATATTGGAACACATTTTCAATACCTCAACATGTCATTGGCCTCTTTCAGATGTTTATGTGTTTTTTGCACTGCTCACTAAAAATACACAAGCTAACTTGTAGGAGAAATTGTCCAATCCCTTTGGCCACGTTCTCTGCTTAATACCACTACATGAAACTGTGCTTTTCTTTCATTTCTTATATCCCAGTGTGAATATGGTTAAGATAGAAAAGCGGGTATAAAATCTTTTATTTTTCTTTCCCTATTGAATCTGTATGTCTGTCTGGTCTGTTTTAAGCCTGTTGTTTCCTTATCTTCCTCTGCCTTGAATTTTCTTGACTTGTTTTCCCTTCAGAAGCCAAGTACTGAGTACCTATTAGGTGTCCAGTACTATACAAAACAAAAAATCTGAAAACCCCCATCTCTGCTTCTGAGGAGCTCAACCTAATAATAGCTACTTAGAAAACAAATGATTATGTGTCCTAGTTTTAAAATAGAGGAATAGGCCATAAATTATGGGAATGCATATAATTGTGGTGACAATTTTTTTTACTATACAAAGGTACACATTTTTATTTGAAAAATATTGTTTTCTTATAAATACAGTAGAACCATTAATATAATTTATAATGTATACGTAATGGACATGAGGCAAAAGGACACAGAATCACCTAGCGGGTTATCTGCAGAGCTGGTACTAAAGATTGGATGAGCGGTCCATCAACATAACTCCCAGTCACCTAACCAATGTTCTCAGGTATGTTCTCAAGCTCTTGGTGTGATGGGGAGTATGGCTAAGCAGCTCACTGAGCAATGCCACATCTACCCACTCTCATGCTGTAATACCTACTGATGTGATCGTCCCAACATAGGCACCACAGAATGAATGTTTGGGGAGCATGAAGTGATATTATTAACAGAATTGTGATAACAATGGTGATCACCCAGTGTTTTATAAAGGTATTTAACATAGTTGGAGGTTGGAAGGTGCTTTCAGAATATGTTTGCTGAGTACATGAAAATCTCTTTGATCCACTGTTCTTAAGCTTATTCCTTTGTTCACATGAAAGCCTAGAGGAGGGACAGTGGCCCAGGGCAGACTGAGAATAATACCCTGCATAAGCTCACGTGATTTGTCAATGACTTTCATAAGCAGTTACATTAAACTAGACCTCATCTAAATTACAAGGTGCAAAATCATGCATGAGTTTTGTTGTTTCAGTCAAATTTCTGTTATTTAACCTTAGGAAAGAAAAGTTGAAAGTGAAATATGTGTAAGGGAAGATTAGCATTTGAAACTGTTGCTATATTATGGCTGTGTCTAACTCATGCATTTAGACATTTGTACTCTGTGGAAAATACTTGTAGGGTATCTAATTGTATGTCTGGAAAACCCAAGGCAAGTACCTGAAAATTAACATAGTTAAAAAAAAATATATGACTAGCCTTGTTAAAAATCATTTGAAAATCAATAACTCCTTTTTGCCAGCAATAACTTCTTAGAAAATGTAATAAAATGCATCCTAGTAATAAATGCAGAAACTATTTTAAAAGATCTATAAATAACCTTAAGAAGAAATGTGCAGGCGATATATGAAGAAAACTGTAAGACATCACTGAGGGCCATTATAAAAAGGAATTTAATGAGAGAAAAACTTTTTCCTAGAAGGCAAACAGAATATAATAAAGATTTTTGTCTCCTGTAAAATGAAGTATAATATAAATACAATTGCCATAAAAATTCCAACCGAACTACTCCAAAATTTATTAGTAAAAGTAATGCATAAAAATGCTTAAGTCACTTTTTAAAAGAAAAAAAATGATGTGAGGTTTGTATTAATACATGATTGGATATCAAAATGACAGTATTCAATCAAACCATATATGGGTAAAATTCAGCATGGTAAATGGCAGTTCTCAAATAATAATACATTATTTATTTATTTATTTTAAATTAGTTTCAGGTGTGCAACACAGTGCAATAGTTATACATTTTACCCCTCAAAGTGACAACCCCCCACCCCCAATTTGCCACCCCACTCCTCCCCCCATATCATATATATCTATTACTCTTCCTCTGACTCTCTTCCACAGTATAATCCACATCCTGTGACTATCTATATATATTCAATTACAGTAGGTATACAACCTCCGCTTTAGTTATACAGTGCAGTGATCAAACCTCTACTCCATCCATGAAATGGTCTCCCTAACAAGACCTATGACCATCTGACATTCCACAGAATATTTACAACATTATTAATTATATTCTCCAAGCTGTTTTTCATATCCCAGTGGCAATATTGTAGTTGCCTATTTTTGCTGTCTAATCCCTTCCCCTTCTCCCTCATCCCCATTCCCCTCCCAATTAGCAACCCTGATTTTTTCTCTATATCTATGAGACAGTTTCTGTTTACTTTGCTCATTCATACAGTTTTTCAGATTCCACATGTGAGTGAGATCATATGGTATTTGTCTTTCTCTGACTGACTTATTTCACTTAACATAATAGTCTCTAGGTCCATCCATATCATTGCAAATGGTACGATTTCATTCTTCTTTATAGTGGAGTAATACTCCAATGTATAAATATACCACAGTTTCTTAATCCAGTCATCTACTGATGGGCATTTTGGTTGTTTCCAAGTCTTAGCTATTGTAAATTGTGCTGCTATGAACATAGGGGTGCATAACTTTTTTTGAATAAGTGTCTTGGTTTTTTCAGGATAAATACCTAGGAGTGGAATTGCTGGGTCAAACGGTAGCTCTATTTCCAGTTCTTTGAGATACCTCCATATTGACTTCCATAGTGGCTGCATCAATCTGCAATCCCACCAACAGTGCAGCAGGGTCCCCTTTTCCCCACAGCCCCACCAGCACTTGTTGTTTGTTGATTTATTGATGACAGCCATTCTGACTGGACTGAGGTGGTATCTCATGGTGGTTTTTATTTGCATTTCCCTAATGACCAGTGATGTTGAACTTTTTTTCATATGCCTGTTGGCCATCTGTATGTCCTCTTTAGAGAAATGTCTCTTCATATCTTCTGCCCATTTTTTAATTGGGTTGTTTGTTTTTTTGGTGTTGAGTTTCATGAGTGTTTTATAAATTTTGTATATTAACCCCTTATCAGATATATCGTTGGCAAATATATTCTCCCATTCAATAGGCTTCCTTTTTGTTTTATTAATGGTTTCCTTTGTTGTGAAAAAACTTTTTAAGTCTGATACAATCCCATATGTTCATTTTTTCTTTTACTTCCCTTGCCTGTAGGGATGTATCAGTAAAAATATTGCTCTGGGTAATGTCTGCAAATGTACTCCCTATATTTTGTCTTAGGATTTTTATGGTTTCAGGTCTTACATTTAAGTCTTTAATCCATTTTGAATTTGTTCTTGTATAAGGCATAAGGAGGTGGTCCAGTTTCATTTTTTTGCATGTGTCAGTCCGATTTTCCCAATACCATTTATTGAATAGACTATCTTTACTCCAGTGTAAATTCTTGCTTCCCTTGTCATAGATTAACTGTCCGTAAATGCCTGGATTTATTTCTGGGCTCTGTTCTGTTCCACTGATAGATGTGCCTGTTTTTATGCCAATACCAAACTGTCTTGATTACTGTAGCCTTGTAGTAGGTTTTGATGTCTGGTAGTGTGATCCCCCCGACTTTGTTCTTATTTCTCAGAATTGCCAAGGCTATTCTGGGTCTTTTATGATTCCATATAAATTTTAGGATTATATTTTCTATTTCTGTGAAAAATGCCCTTGGTAGTTTGACAGGAATTGCACTGAATCTATATATTGCTTTAGGAAGTATGGACATTTTAACTATATTAATTCTTCCTATCCATGAGCATGGTAGGTGTTTCCATTTATTTGTATCTTCTATGATTTCTTTCTTCAGTGTCTTATAATTTTCTGAGTACAGATCTTTCCCCTCTTTGGTTAAATTTATTCCTAGGTATTTTATAGTTCTTGACGCAATTGTAAATAGGACAGTTTTCTTAATTTCTCTTTCCATTAGTTTATTATTGGTATATGCAAATACCACTGATTTCTGAACATTGATCTTATATCCCGCTACTTTACTGAATTCGCCTATCAGTTCCAATAGTTTTTTGATGGAGTCTTTGGGGTTCTCTATATACAGTATCATGTCATCTGCATATAATGACAATTTTACTTCTTTCTTGCCAATTTGGATGCCTTTTATTTCTTTTTGTTGTCTAATTGCTGTGGCTAGAACTTCCAGCACTATGTTGAATAAAAGAGGAGAAAGTGGACAGCCTTGTCTTGTTCCCGATCTTAAGGGGAATGGTTTTAGCTTTTCCCCATTGAGTATGATGTTAGCTGTAGGTTTATCATATATGGCTTTTATTATGTTGAGATATGATCCCTGTATTCCCACTTTGCTAAGGGTTTTTAACATAAATGGCTGTTGGATTTTGTCAAATGCTTTGTCTGCATCTATTGAAATGACCATGTGATCTTTATCCTTCATTTTGTTGATGTGGTGTATCACATTAATTGATTTACAGATGTTGAACCAGGCTTGCGCACTAGGGATGAATCCCACTTGATCGTGATGCATGATCTTCTTAATATATTGCTGAATTCTGTTTGCTAATATTTTATTGAGAATTTTTGCATCTATATTCATCAGGGAGATTGACCTGTAGTTTTCCTTTTTTGTGATGTCTTTATCTGGTTTTGGAATCAGGGTGATAGTGGCTTCATAAAAATAGTTTGGGAGCCTTCCCTCCTTCTGGATTTTTTGGAATAGTTTGAGAAGAATAGGTGATAGTTCTTTTTTGAATGTTTGATAAAATTCACTTGTGAAGCCTTCTGGTCCAGGGCTTTTGTTTTTTGGGAGCTTGTCAATTATTGATTCAATTTCCTTGGTAGTAATCAGGGTATTTAGATTTTCTGTTTCTTCTTGCGTTAGCTTTGGAAGGTTGTATGCATCTAGAAAATTATCCATTTCTTCCGGATTGTCAAATTTGTTGGCATATAGTTGCTCATAGTAATTTCTTAGAATTTTTTGTATTTCTGTGATGTCTGTAGTCATTTCCCCTCTTTCATTCCTGATTTTGCGAATTTGAGTCCTTTCTCTTTTTTTTTGATGAGCCTGGCTAGAGGTTTGTCAATTTTGTTTATCTTCTCAAGAAACCAGCTCTTGGTTTCATTGATCTTTTGAATTGTTTTTCTGTTCTCTATTGTTTATTTCTGCTCTGGTCTTTATTATCTCCTTTCTTGTACTCCCCTTGGGCCTCTTTTGCTGTTCTTTTTCCAGTTCCCTTAGGTGTAAGGATAACCTGTTGATTTGAGATTTTTCTTCCTTCTTTAGGTAGGCCTGCACTGCTATAAACTTCCCTCTTAGGACTGCTTTCACAGCATCCCAGAGATTTTGGATCGTGGTGTTTTCATCTTCGTTTGTCTCGAGGTATCTTTTGATTTCCTCCTTGATCTCATTTGTGACCCACTCACTATTTAATAGCATATTGTTTAGCCTCCATTTATTTGTCAGCTTCCCGGATTTCTTCTTATAATTGATTTCTAGTTTCATAGCATTGTGGTCAGAGAAGACACTTGAAATGATTTCAATCTTCTTAAATTTATTGAGACTTGTTTTGTGGCCTAATATGTGGTCTATCTTAGAAATGTTCCATGTGCACTTGAAAAGAATGTATATTCTGTAGCTTTGGGATGAAATGCTCTGAAAATGTCTGTTAAATCCAGCTGGTCTAATGTGTCATTTAAGGTCGCTGTTTCCACATTGATTTTCTGTCTGGAGGATCTGTCCATTAGTGACAGCGGGGTGTTGAAGTCCCCTACTATGATAGTGTTACTGTTGATCTCTGTCTTTATGTCTGACAATATCTGTTTTATATATTTAGGGGCTCCTTTGTTAGGTGCATAGATGTTTACTAGAGTTATGTCCTCTTGTTGGATCGATCCCTTCATTACTATGAAGTGTCCTTCTTTGTCCTTTGTTATATTCTTCAATTTAAAGTCCATTTTATCTGATATAAGTATCGCTACTCCAGCTTTTTTCTCAGTACCATTTGCATGAAATATTTTACTCCGTCCTTTTACTTTCAGCCTGTATGAGTCTTTGGATCTGAGGTGAGTCTCTTGTATACAGCATATGTTGGGGTCTTGCTTTCTTATCCATTCAGCCACCCTATGTCTTTTTATTGGAGCATTTAATCCATTTACATTTAATGTGATTATTGATAGGTGTGTATTTATTGCCATTTTGTTGTTTGTGTTCGTAGTCTTTCTTAGGTTGTTTTTCTCTTCTACTTAAAGAAGCCCTTTTAGCATTTCCTGAAAGCTGACTTGGTGGTAATGAATTCCCTTAACTTATTCTTTTCTGCAAAGCTCCTTATCTCGCCTTCCATTTTAAATGATAACCTTGCTGGATACAGCAATCTCGGTTGTAGGCCTTTATTTTTCATCACTTTGAAAACCTCCTGCCACTCCCTTCTGGCCTGCAAAGTTTCTGTAGAAAAGTCAGCTGATAATCTTATGGGGGTACCCTTGTAAGTAACTTGCTGCCTTTCCCTTGCTTCTTTAAGGATTCTGTCTTTGTCCTTAACCCTTGCCATTTTCACTATAATGTTTCTTGGAGTGGGCCTGTTTGGAATCATCCTGGTTGGAACTCTCTGCACTTCCTGAGCTTGTATTTCAATGTCCTTTGCTAGGTTAGGGAAGTTTTCAGACAATAATAATACATTATTTACTGTATGAATTGGGACATCTGATTATGTATAAGAAAAATGTAAAATTGAATGCAAATATTGAATGCAAAAATAGCTTCATACTAGTTTCTGATATAGACACCATATCCACTGTATTAACAGAATAAGAAGCAGTTGTATCCATAAGGACTTAACAACACAAGTATGCACTTATGATGAATCAAATCTACTAGCCTTTTCTGATACATAGTGACTTTGGAGAAAATGGAATGGCTCAGTGTGTTGTTATGAACAAAAATAACAGGTAAAAAAAGACCGAGACTTCTAACAGGGTGTGTGGCTTGCCATGCAAAGCATAGCCCAAATTTCCCTCTGCCCACTTTTCTTCCCCCAGTACTCTTTTTGTTCAGGAAACTTTGCGTGGCGTACATAATGTACTACTGTGCATGCCAGCCCTGAGAGGAGTGTACAATTCCTACAGACATTCTGGAGGGCGACTTGGCTTATCACATGACCCTATTGTTTCTTTCAGAATTTCCAGTTATAGAAATGTATCTCAGGGAGATGACAAGAAATGTACAGTAGGGAATTATTTTAGATAAGCAAACTATTTATCAATAAGGTGTTGACTAAGAAGTATATACATTTATAAAAAATAACTGTTTAAAATTCTTTAAAATGTTTTAATTGGGCCAGCCTAGTGATGCACTGGTTAGGAACTGGCTTGGGATGCCAGTGGCCCCGGTTCAGATCCCACATATGAGGGCCAGTGACACTGCCCTCTACAGCTAACAACAACTCCACCTGGAGCTGGGCTGCACGAGCCCCAGCGATGGTGTAGGCTGCAGCTCTTGCTGCAGTTGGCTGCCATGGGCTACAGTGAGTGGCCGGCAGCCAGCATGAGCTGCCAATAGCCACAGTGAGTGACCATCCAGAGGCCGGTGACCAATCTGCCTCGCCCGGGAAGAGCGCAATGATGATACCAACATGGGCCAGAGAAGCAACGTCCTCCGCAACTAGACTGAAGAACAAAAGGACAGCGACTTCTCTGTTCCCCTTCCCCGATTCCCCAAAGCTGTTCCCCTCCTCCAATTCCCCAAAAATCTTTTTTAAAAAAATGTTTAACTAATACGATCGGTTATAAAGTAGCATGCTTTTGGAATTATTGTTTATATTTCTTCCCCCATTAGCCATATTAAGTATTTATCTCTCAATGTTTATTAGCAGTTTGTACACATACTTCTCTGATTTGAGTCCTTGGAACATTTTCGTTCTTTCCTTTTTTCCTTTTTTCTTTTTCGTTTTGCGATTCACTGTGTATATTTTAAACCTCTTTTATACTGAGGAAATTTTATAGTCAGAAAAAGCACTTCTTTTTTTATAAGTCCACAAAGACTATTTGAAGAAAAGTTACTGGGGGTTGTGATTTGTGGTTTTCCTTATAATTCAATAGTGGAAGCCAAGCCCAAAAATATTAACTAGGAACAAGTTTGCAATATGCCTTGAATCCCAAGCAGAGCAAGTTGAACTTTATCCTGATATAACAGTAAGCACTTGGGAATGTTAGTAGGAATGGAGGAGTGAGATAAATGCAGTGTTTTAAGTGTTATTATGTACTTTATAAAGGATACTAGTATGGAAGTGGCCCATAACTCTGTCCTCTGCCTCCTGTCGCCATGTGGTGACCTGCTGTTTTCTTCTAAACTTCTCCGTTACATTTATATTTTCCTGGTGTGAAAGAACCCAACAAGGTATAATAAAGAGTAATGGCTGGACATCAGGCAAAATAAAATTTTAGGCTCTAGATTAGAAATTTTGCTGCAGGTGAGGATATTAAAATGAGAAACAGTTTTCAAAAAAAGTGATGAGGTGAGGTGCTAGAATAATTTAAAACAAGATAGGTCAAATCCTGCTAATAATAAAGTTTGCATAATAATTGGCATGAATAGCTGAAATTAGATGGCTTTTGGGTTTTTCTTTTCTGTCTCTATAATTCCTGTGATTAATCTGCCATTACAAAGGAATTATGTCTTTTCTTACAAAAATGGTATAAATTTGAAATAGCCGTAAATTGCCTTTAGTCTCTCTCTGATCTTGATTTTTCATTTTTGATCCAAGACTAGAGCATGGGAGGAAGGCTTTGTAGCCTACTGTCCCACTTTATTTTTTCTACTTGCTGCCCTAAAGTTACGGCTGTGAGATGTTTCTGTGTTCCAACAGCACTTCATTAGCTAACTTGTCTATGAGAGAGAGTTCTCTGGGTTGCTGCTATTCCTGCTCTCCTTGTCAAGACCTCGACCGCCTATATGAATTCCTGACATTCTAATCCACTATGGGAAGCTGCTTGTAAATCATCAAAGACACACTCTTAAGGGAGAAAAAGGAACAAGCTGAACAATGGTGAGAGAAGTAATTCCGGGAAAGTTCTCCAGGAAAGACTTGGAGAAGATGATATATTTTTATGGATCTCTTAGTTTTGGGTGTGGGTGTGGAGGAACTTTTTATGGGACACCTTTGTCACTTGTGCAAAAATTGTGGAGACCCCACTGCTTCAGACTTGCTCTAGGAAGAATGTTAAGGGACTTTTCATGTCTTAGTTTACTTTCTCTGGTGTAGTAAGAAGCTTAGAAAGGCAGCGTGAGCCTGAGGACAGCTTTGTGATTGATTCCTGAGGACAACTAGTGGTTGCCTGTGTTTCTGGCACCTGAGGACAAGAGAAATTGGGAGGAGGTAAGGAACTCCAACACCCTCTTTATTATTTCTTTATTGGGATCAAATGTCAACAATAGACTGGCTTTCTTAATGAGGAGATTCACTTTGTACTAAGAAATTGTTTAGACTATATTAAACATAACATTTAAATGCTCATTATTATTAGATATTGCAGAGCAAAGGGTCTAAAGACTCCATGATGTTTTAAACTATATATATTTTTCTTAAATCAAAAAGTTTATTGAGTACTGATTGAATTCCCAGTACAGCATAGTAAAAAACAAAACTGTTCAACCAAAAGAACATGACTCCTATAGAAAGTACATTATTAGAAAACACATTTATTGCATCCTGACTATATGCATTGTGCTGGACACTTTGATATACACTATGTTATTTACTCCTGACAATAACTGTAGGGAAAAAGCAATATTTACAGGTGAAGACCAGTGGAGGTCAATTGATATCGAAGATGCATTGGACCAGTGATTCTAACCTAATTCTTCTGACAATGATCCAGTGGTTTTTACACTACTCCAAAAACATGGGTAAACTATTTTTTCCTAGTGTTTTTTTTTTTAAGTTACATTTATTGGGGTGACATTGGTTGATAAAATTATATAGGTTTCAATTGTATAATTCTACAAGACATTGTGTTGTGTGTTCATCACCCAAAGTCAGAGCTCTTTTTGTTACCATACATTTGACCCCTTTTACGCTCCTCGACCTCCCCACTATCTGGTAACCACTAAACTACTGTCTGTGTCTATGAGTTTACAAATAGTTCATGAACTTTCATCACAAACTTGAATTTTGATAGGGCCCAAAGATCCAAAATGTCTTTTAATGTTAGTTCCTAGCTAGGTGAACAACTCTCCTTTCACCTATTTAATTTTAGATTTGTAATGTTATGTCAAAATATTTAAATTTTTATATTTAAAAACATTTACACTATTGATCATTAATGTAACATTTGTGTAGTTGTTTTGTTTTTAAGCTGAGCCATCCTGCCATCCGTTGGCAGCTCAGTGGCTGCTCAGCTGGGGCTGGGCATCAAACTGCTGTTGCTCAGAGCTCAGCTCGCACTCTTGAGCAAGCTCTTAACCAACTGAGCCACTCGGCCAGCCCTAATGTAACATTTATCATCCTATGTCACAGCAGAGCTTTTGCTAAAAATGTTGATTTGTTTACTTTTGGGTGATTGCATACTTGTGTATGAATTACAATTTTACTTAATCTAACTTGATAACTTTCAGGATGGCCAATGATGCTTTTTTTTTTTTTTTCTATAACAAACCTTTAGGGCTGACTTGATTATTATAATTTCACATGAGAAGTGATATGGCACAAAACAGTTAAAAAACAGCTTGGGTTCATGTGGCTAGTGATATAGTTCAAGCTAAAGGCTCATTTTAAACCTAAGCCAGGTAATTACTCACTTGGATGTCTCCAAACTCTTCCTGAATTCGGAGGCTACACTTTGCGTTAATAACCGAATAGAATGGTTTGAACCTCTATTTCATTTGTTATGGGGAGGCTACATTCTCCTGCAGCATTCAAATATTCATGGGGTATTTATGTTTCTGTGATTACATTTTGCTTTGCATTCCTGCTGACTCCAAGCTCTTATTATCCCAATTGCCAGTTTCCTTCTAAAAGAAGCACTATTAAGTATGAGGTGGGCCGGCCAAGTGGTGCCATGGTTAAGCATTAGCTTGGGAAGCCAGTGGCCCCGGTTCAGGTCCCACATATGAGGGCAAGTGACATTGCCCTCAAAAAAAAAAAAAAAAAAAAAGAAGTATGAGACATGAGACATCACTGTCTGACTATTCTCCTCTATTCCAATTTCAGAGAATATATCACCAGGCATCTTTTTCCTCATGTTGCCTGGAAAACTTTTGCCCTATATTCAGAAGGATCACTCTCTCCTATCCTTCAGTTTTGTGCTTAAATATCACCAATGAGTAAAGCATTCCCTGAAGACCATCAATAAAAGAGCATGCCTTCCCAACCCCAGCAGTCCCTCTATACCTTGTTTCCTATTTGTTCTTAGCACTTCAAATCATTCCACTTATTATACATTTTTTACCTTTTTATTTGTTAAGTATCTGTCATCCCTCTTATAGGTCAATTTTCTCTGTCTAAAATATAAGCTATCCGAAGTCAGGGAATTTTGTTTATTTTGTTTGTGATATTCTAGTACCTACGGAGTGCTTTGTACATGGTAGGTGTTCAGTGCATGTTTGTTGAATAAACAAATGCATTCATTTATTTTTTAAGATTCTTTTTATTGGGGAATTGGGGGAGGGGAACAGAAAAGTTGCTGTCCTTTTGTTGTTCAGTCTAGTTGTGGAGGATGTCTCTTCACTGGCCCATGTTGGTATTATTATTGTGCTCTTCCCGGGGCAGATTGGTTTCCAGCCACTGGACTGCTGCTCACGGTGGCTCTTGGCAGCTCACAACAGCCGGCCACTCACGCTGGCTGCCAGCCACTCAATGTAGCCTATGGCAGCCCACTGCAGCCCCACTGCAGCCCACACTATTGCTGATGACTCACAGCAGCCCAGCTCCAGGTAGAGCTGTTGTTCACCATCTTAGGTGTAGAGGGCAGCATCACTGGCCCTCTTATGTGGGATCCAAACCAGAGTCCTGCTGCTCAGAGCTGGCGTTCCAAGCCAGCTGTTTACCAATGTGCCTGCCCAGCATTCATTTCTAATTCAGTGAAATAATATCAAGTAACATTTTTGTGAGATAAAGATGGTGAAAAATAAGTTATTAGAAATCTGACAGTATAATGAATGAAGCTTTGATGAGAGGAATTTGGTCCAGTTATAATCTTTCCTTTCTGAATTCCTACTTCTGATATACTTCATTCATGTCCTTGTTCCTTAAGTTGGCATGATTGCAAGTCAACAATCATACCTGTGAGGTTATAAATAATGAAATGCAAATATGAGTCTTGCATATTTTAAATCCCTTTACTTTTCAGTTCCCTGTGTAAATAGAGGAAACTGCAGATTTGATTATTGATCTTAAACTCAAGGTTATCTTCCAAAGGTTAACAAAATGCTTATGACTGCAGTAGATTTAAGTCTGAGGGCAGTATTTGAGCACACATACTGTAGGATAGCCCTACATTCAAAGTATGTAACTTGAAACATATACCCACACTGATTTTCATGTAAAATAGATCATTTATTTCTAAAATTAAGAATAATAAAGTTTTGTACCAAATTAAGTTTATATTATTTTGAAAATAAGTAGATGGATTGCATTAATATTATTTTTCCTTCTATGACTGACTCTCTTTTACAGCTACCTTTGGATGTATGAGTGTATACAAGCTAAGGAACAGATTATTGCCTTGCAGCACTTGCTAAATGATTGTACTATTACTTTCCCAGTGGATCTGACCAGCTCCATGTGTTACAGATTTCATTCTTTTAGGAAAATGTTTCTTATTTTCAAGCTATAATCACCTTACTCTCTAATGATAGTTTTGACTCAGTCACATAAGCTAATCTTTTCAAATCCACATATCCACTGGTGATGAAATAGAATGATGAATTTACCAATTACAATAGTCATTTAAAAACAGCATCCTATTCATAACTTAATTACTGTAACTTTATTTATTTATTTTGCCACAGGTTTATTAGCTTTTTAGGAGAAAGAAAAAGAAAATTCTTTGGCTCAAGCATTTGATGAAAGTAAGAAGCTCATTATATGGCCAATTATGGTTGGTAAATTAACAGCTTTGGAACAGTCCCAGAATATCTGTCACTTTCTCACCACAGACAAATTCTATTTAACAAGTCCCTCTAGCACAGGTTAAACTATTTGATTTTTCCTAAAGTGTTTGACCTCTGTCCTGGTACCCTGCAGGGGAAAGTGTTAACATTTAACCAACAGTAAAGAATCCTTGCTGAGGGTGAAAATATTCTTTTTCTCCCTAGCTAGTTGTCTGTTCAGCTGACTCATAGTCGAATTAGTCTACTTTAGATTTAATAGTTATGAAGAAGAAATAATTATTTTTCTTCGATTCTGTGCTTCCCTGGCTTTCATAAATTCCTTGTAAAGACTATTAAATACACTTTGATATGTTCTCTAAAGGGTGAAAAGATCTCTAGTGTTGTACCGACCTGCAAAATATCTTAAGCTGCAATGATTGCAGTGATTTTTAAATTTTTTTTCACAATATGTGAACTGCAGTGTAGGTATACAGCAGCATATGAAAACACATATTATAGTCAGTCTTTTAGTTTGCCTGTGTCTGTGAA
The DNA here is from genome assembly GCA_033961575.1 of Aselliscus stoliczkanus. Taxonomy (NCBI): domain Eukaryota; kingdom Metazoa; phylum Chordata; class Mammalia; order Chiroptera; family Hipposideridae; genus Aselliscus; species Aselliscus stoliczkanus. The sequence goes on along the minus strand of CM066735.1, from coordinate 29,366,354 downwards.
CTGTGAGCTTCACAAATGTTTCTCAGCTTTTTACTCCCTCCCCACACTCGCCCCCTTAGTTGGGACAGGATATCTAGAATGGGCTGGAGTTGGGTGTTTTCCCTTGTCTCATGTGGAAGAGGCTAGAGCTGACTGGAGTTGGGTATATATCCTTTTCCTCAGTTAGTTGGGCTCTGAGAAGGCCCCAGTAGCTGAGGCTCTGGTAAACTAGTTTCACCTGAGGGTACACATTATTTAAAACAGCAATCTCAGCTGCATTTAAAGTGGTTTCTTTCCGCCTCCTCAGCCAGAAGCCTGAGGGGGGTTTTTCTGGAAGGCACACTGGGAGAACCTCCTTGAGTTCCTAAAGATAAATCTCAAAATATTTGTGGAGGCCTTGTCCACACTAAGCCTCCAAACAACTTATCCATTACAGTGAGGTGTTCCTCCCGGGGTACTGGTTCCTGCAGCAGTTTCTGCTCTTGAGTCTCTCCTCAGGTAAGCCATATCTGTCTTTCCAACCCCAGGGTCAGTGGTTTCCCCTGCATTTTCCCCTTCTCAAAGACCCAAAAGAGTTGTTGGTTTTTCAATCTGTTTAGCGTTTTCACTTGTTAGAATGGAGTGATTTCTAAGTTCCTTACATGCAGAACTAGAAATTGGAAGTCAGTCCATTTACTTTTATTACAATTACTGATGTATTTTAGTTTGTTCCTGTTTACTTAGCTTGGGCTTGGTTTTCATCCCATCTTTATCAAGGTTTGTTTTTTTTATTCGTTCATTGTTTGGAATTCATAGATTATTTTTTTTCTCGTATTTTTAATGTTTTTTGTACTTGGCCTACATTCTATAAACATTTCTGCTGGATGTTGAATTCTTGATTGATAGTTATTTTCTCAGCATGGCCTAGAGAAATAAGCTGTATATCATTTAGAGAGAAGTCAGTTGTCAGATGACTGTCATTGTCACTTTTTTGACAGCAATATTTCTCTTTGGCTACTTGTAAGATCTTCTGTTGGTCATAGCTGTTTTGTGATTTCACCATGCTATGTCTATGTGAAAATTTTATTTACTCTGGTTCAGATTTTTTGGGCATATTAAATGTTAATTGGAATCTCTCACTAATTATAAAATGTTCTCAGGTGTTCCTTTTTAAAATGTTGCCTCTGCCACATTTTATCTTTACATGCTGGGATTTTGAATGGATATATGTTAAACATTTTCATTCTACCTTTCATGATGCTTAAGTTCATTTTTATGTTGTTACTTCTTGGTTCCCTATGCAGCATTCATGATAATTTCTTCAGTTTTATATTTCAATTAATAACTTTCTCTTTGTCCATGTCTAGGCTTCCCGTTAACTCATATATCAGTATTTTACTTTCGATTATACATTTTCAGTTCTAGAAATGTGGTTTTGATGTATTATTTTCAAGTTGGCTTGCAATTTACTAATTTTTCAAAATTGGTGTCTTGAAATAAAAAGGCTTATATTATATGTCTGATGATCCTGATACCTGAATCTTCTCTTGGTGATTTCAGTTGGCTCTGTGTGTGTGCACATGAGCTAACAGTTTTGTAGGAATGGGTTCATGTGATTTTGGAAGCTGAGAAGATCCAAGATACTATCAAAAGTCCAGAAGCCAAACTACTGAAATAATAATTAGTAAAACGTTATTGGGGCCGGCCAAGTGGCGCAGTGGTTAAGCGCTGGTTTGGGAAGCCAGCTGCCCTGGTTCGGGTCCCCCATATGAGGGACAGTGACACTGCCCTCAAAAAAAAAAAAAAAAGGTTATTGTATACAAAACACAGTTTATAAACTGGGAACACTCAGACTGGACGTGGAATGAGGCTCAGGGGTGTATTGTTTTAAAGCAGCGCATACAGCCAGAAGACAGTGGCTGTGTAGTCTTCACTGGATTGGTTATAACATTAGCGTTTTCATAGTAATAGGGAATTTGTTAAAAGTGATTATCTCATATCAATTTGGGGAACAGTTTAAGTTTTGCTTATGATTTTCAGAGGTATTAAGAAGAAGTGCTCATCTCCATCTTCACTCAAGGTAAGTTTCACATGTTTTGCAGAATAAACTTAATTAAGTTGCACTTGTATGACTAAACAGGTTTGTGTGCTCAGGGAATTCCAAGGCTGCTCTTCATTTGTGTTTGATTTCAATTATATTCAGTTGGCAAACTGGAGACTCAGGAGCTCTGATGATGTATATCTGGGCAGAGTCCAAAGGTCCGAGAACCAGGAGAGCCAATGGTGTAAATTCCAGCCTGAAAGTCAGCAAGCTGGAGACCCAAGAGAGATGAGGTTTCAGCTTGAGCCCTGAGACAGGAAAAGACCAGTGTCCCAGGTCAAGTAATCAGGGCAGAAGAATGGCCTTTTACTTGTGGGAGGGTGGTCCTTTCCTGGTGTTCAGGCCTTCAACTGATTGAGTGCCACCCACATTAGGAAGAATGCACTCCTTTACTCAGTCCGCCCATTCAAATGTTAATCTCATTTAAAAAATATCCACAAACCCTCCTACAATAATGTTTGACTCCCAGAATAATCTGAGGAGAACTCTGCGGCCTAGTCAAATTGACATAAAATTTATTCTCACACCTCTATATTTCATATTTTTGACAATAAGGGGCATAGTGTCCTTGGAACTTGATCTGTAGAAATTTTTTGAAAACTAGGTCAAAAGTGGATTCATTCAGAAAGTATTTACACTGCCAATCCAGAAACACTTAGAGCATAATTCTTCTGTTAAACTTTCTTAGGGAACTCTGACAATATGAATTAGTTTGAAAATCTGTGTTGGATGGCTTTTGGTTTCAAATTTGTGAGATAAATTTTCTCCCCTCCATGAAGCATGCAGTTTAACTGTAGACTTTTTGGGATGTGGATTTAATAGTTCACCATTTTACCACGACTGTTATCCTCCAATAAAACTTTCACTCAGAGGGATAGAGCAAGACTATTTTTCTGTCCTGGAACCCTGGGAGGTCAGAAAATTGATCCTCAAATTCACTGGGTTTTGGAAAATGCTCAAAAGTTTGAAGGCATCTTCAGGTATTCCACTTCCCTCCTGAGATCTTCATTTTCACTCATTCACTGTCCTGACTTCCTCATTGTATTGCTATCTCATGCCAACATTTATAGTGGTTTTTATAATTTTATTCCATACATTTTGTTATTTTCATGGGGAAATCAATCTTGCTAGAAATGAACTTCAGTGATTAATTTTAAATATTATATTTATTTTTAATCTATTCACTGCTTAGGATGTTCTAATATAGGCAATATATTTGAAGTTTACCCTGCAAATCAAAACGACAGACACTGAATTCAGTCCTGAATTCATCCTTCAGTAACATGAAAAATGTTAAAAGTGAAAAAAAGTTAAAAAAGGAAAACTCCGTGAAATTTTCATGGAAAATCAGGAAAAATCAGGAATTTTGCACATTCTTTTGAAAGTTCTGTGCTTTTTTCCAATAAACAAAACAGATATAGTTAGTTTCATATTATGGGTTAGTAAAGGATGGGATGGAGCCGTGAGAAGTGTATAACACATATAGGTAATTTTTTTTTAAAAGGAGATAAGAATGGAACTAAAATGTTAAAAAAATAAAAATAAGAAAGTAACAGTGTCATGCCCAAATAGGAAAGGCCTCATTCAAAGCTCTCAGGGGGAATGTTCACAAAATTAGTCTACTCAGGATAGGGCACAAAATTGGTTCAGTTGTTCTGTTTCAGATGCTTCTCTTTAACATTCAAAGGGATTTACTTCATTGGAAATTATGTGAACTCTGACGTAGAATGAAATATAAATAGATACTAATCTGTTTATTTAAACAATATATACCAAAATAGTAGAATAGATCTAAATAATAGATGGACACCTGAAATGTAGTTGAGGTCTTTAATTCTAGTCCCTTTTAAAACATGTATTTTACAAATCCTAGATAAACGTTTCAATCAGGTAAATGCTGTTCTCCGGAATTTGTCTTTTCAGGTCAGTGTTGTGTCATTCTCTATCTTTGACCATGGTTGCTGTGGGCCCTATTTCCTTTTGGTTATTTTCCTTTTATTTATATTTTAAGACTGGAATGTTAATTTAAAAGAACCTGGGTGACTGCCACAATTGCGTCAAGTTGAGACTTCTGTGCTATCAAAGATCGTGAACTGATTTTTACAAGTTTATCTCACATAGTTCTCTCTCCCTTCTGTCCCTGAGCTGTCTGTAACTGCATGCTGGTATTCGGGAATGCCTCTTCCTATGCTGATTTAGAAGGTTTTCAAGGATTTTTAGAACGTTTAGGATGAAAATAAGCTTATAATAACTCTTTCCATGTGAAAAAAATGGTCTTTGACAGTGTATTACTCCTTTTTTGAGTATGTCGTTCTTTGAAAAGATGAATTAGTGTAATACACTTCCAACTGAGAGTAGTTCTTCTATGTCTTACTTGAGAAAATATGGAATTTTTGAAACCTCCTATTAAGTAACTCTCTAAATAAATTGACGTCTCATTAAAGAATTCAGGGTCTTCACCTGAAAAATAGTGGTATATAATTTAAGAAACATGCTCTTTTTCTGGTCGACTGAAAATGTTTGGGTGTTTGGATTCAAGAACACCATAAATAGAATAAACCTATAATCATCTCTGCTCTTCACGGTCCCAAACCTTAGGAACAACCACTCTGAGTTTGCCTCTTAAATCACACTGGTAAATGGCTGGCAACTGGAAAGCCTGCACTTTTGCTCTTTTATTATTTCTACCTTACCAGGCAGAGCTCTTTGTGGCCAATAATAGAAACACTCCCTAACTAAGCAGGAAATGAAATGATTGTAAGGGCTACAGATAGCACTCTCAGATCAATAGGAAGCCTGGAGAAAACATCTGTTTTCGGGACCCTCGTCCTGTTCACAGCACACATGCATCTGACATTGTGCTGTTGCTGATCTCCTCACCTCCAATGCACATTCCATTTTGCAATGTTCATTTTTCAACCCTGCCATGGCTGTCATAAGTAATCTCCCCAAGTCCTCCTCTTAAGGAATATGTAGTTTTATTAGGAAGACATACCGTTAACATGTGTATCATTAGACTGAATCTTCAGATAAAATACACCAAATAATAACATATATTTTTGGGCTATATGAGAGATCAAGAAGAAATACCTTATGGTTAAATTATTATTGAGGAAAATTCACAGTTTATTTCATGTTGCCTGCTCATCTGCTACTTTTAAACTTGAATTAACAAGGTACTGTGACCTCAATTATAACAGAATTTGTCACTTCTGCCAGAGTAGCAGTGTTATTGTATTTTTCATTATAAATCCTCAATTTGATGGATTTATAGCCTTTGATGTTAATTTGTGTAAGAATGAAAGTTGGCATTAAAAGTGTTTCGGGTCATATGAAATTTCTTCCTAAGAATTATTTTAATAAGTATTTGCCACAGAACAATCAACAAAACTGTTAATTTATTTAAAAAAATGAACTACTATTCCAACTAAAACAGATATTCTAAACACTAAAATGTTACCAATAGCCATTTCTCAGAATAGCTTCTATTGGCATTTAAAAGTATTCATGTGATAGTTATTTTATATGGGAGCACACTGTCTCTATGTAGCTCTGCTTGTTAAAGTTTCTCCCAATTATTATTCCAGAACTGAATTAGCCAGTTGTTTATTCTTTTCTACTCTTTATTTTATTATTATTTTTTTAGATCGCACTTCTGTAATACATTTAGGGACTTGTTTATATACCCTTGTAATGATGTTCATAAGACTGGTGCCTGCTTGCTCTAAGAAAACAGCATATTTATTTATTTTATGTAGCACTGTATAAGTTTAAGGGGTACAGACATTGTAGCTGTAGCTAACCCCTTTGTCATGATTTCTTCTAGTGATGGGAATTTTTAAGATACATTCTAGCAAATTTAATGTTGATAATACAGTTTTGTTGTCTATGATCTCTGTACTGTATATGAGATCTTCAAGACTAATTTATCTACTAGTTGTAAGTATGTTCTCTAAAAAATACCTCTTCTATTCCTCACTTCCTAGCCCTTGGTAACTACCGTTCTACTCCCTGTTTCTTTGAATTCAGTACGTTTTAAACTCCACATATGAGACATTATACAGTGTTTGTTGCAAATGGCAGGATTTTTTTTTTCTGTCACCTCTGAATAAGCATTCCATTTGTGTGTGTCTGTGTGTGTGAGTGTACGTGTACACATATATACACACATGCCATATCTTTTTTAGTTATTAACACTTAGGTTATTTCCATGTCTTGTCTATTGTGAAGAATTCTATAGTAAACATGGGAGTATATAGTTTTCTTTGAGAAACTGTTTAAATTTCCTTTGGGTATATACCCAGAAGTGGGATTTCCTGGATCATATGGTGGTTCTACTTTTAACTTTTTGAGGAAGCTCCATACTGTCCTCTATAGTGGTTGAACCAGTTTATAATACAATTTCATCAGCAGTGCATAAGGGTTCCCTTTTCTCCACATCCTCGCCAACACTTGTTTGTTGATTTATTGATGATGGCCATTCTGACAGGTGTGAAGTGATATCTCATTGTGGTTTTGATTTGCATTTCCCTGATGCAAATAGTTGTTTTAAATCAGATTGGTTTTTTGTTGTTGTTGTTGTTGTCGTCGTTTTTATTGTTAATGAGTTGCACGAGTTCTTTATATATTTTGGACATTAACTCTTTATTCAATTATGTTTTGCCAATATTTTCTCCCATTCTGTAGGTTGCTTTTTCATTTTGTTGATTGTTTCTTTTTCAGTACAGAGGCTTTTAAATTTGATGTCATCCCACTTGTTGATTTTTTTTTTTTTCCTTTTGTTATTTGTGCTTTTGGTGTTCTATCCAAATCACTGTGAAAATCAGTGTTGAAGAGTTTCTTCCCTAGGTTTTCTTCTTAGACTTTTATAATTTCAGGTATTAGATTTAAGCCTTTGGTCCATTTTGTGTTAATTTTTGTGACTCGTGTAACATAAGAGTCCAAATTTCATTTTTCTGCATGTGGTTATATGGTTTTCCCAGTACTATTCAGTGAAGAGACTACACTTTCCCCATTGGATGTTCTTGACTCATTTATCAAATATTAGTTGAGCTTATATATAGAAGTTTAATTGTGGGCTCTCTACTCTGTTCCATTAGTTTATGTGTCTATTTTTTATGCCTCGGCTATTCTATTTTAATTACTATAGCTTGTAGTATAGTTTGAAATCAGGAACCGGGATGCCTCTGGTTTTTTTTCTTATGATTGCTTTGGCTAATGAGACTTCTTTTGCACATTTTAGAACTGTTTTTTCTATTTCTGTGAAAAAAATTATATTGGGATTTTGATAGGGAATCTGTTGAATCCATAGATGGCCTTTGGGTAGCATGGATATTTTTACAATATTAACTCTTGCAATCCATAAATATAGGATGTCCCTCAATTTGTATCTTCTTCAGTTTTTTTCAGCAAACTCTTAGTTTTCATTGTACAGATCTTTCACTTCCTTGTTTAAATGTATTCCTAAGTATTTTATCATTCTTGATGCAATTGTGAATGAGGTCATTTTCTTTCTCTTCAGATGTATCATTCATTGTTAGTGTGTAGAAATGCAACTGATAATGTGTATTGTGTTATATACCTTTTAAATTGTTATTTACAAATAAATGACTTTGAGGTTTGGATATGCATCTATTTGCATAATTATGTCACTATATCATATTAATTGCATTGTAAGTTGCAGAGTTGAGTAAAGAATCAGGGGATTTGAAAATGGAATTAGTTAAATTTTTATTTTTTGGAGGGTGGTGATAGGTCATAGTTGATTTTTTTCCCTCAAAATTAGATGTTATTAAATATACTTATTTTCACTGCCTATGTTTTTTCTGTTGAAATATAAAAATAAGAAAGAAATGATTCAAAAACGAAGAGAAGTCTTTGCAGCAACACTTACCATTAACTAAATTGGGTGACATTTTCCTCTTCATCCTCCAATTATTCTGATTTTGTACTTTAAGAAAGTGTCTGGTAAATTCATGGGTGGGTATTTGCCTTATTACATGGCAGCATTGTTGGGGATGGGAATAAGTTCACTATCCTTATCATCGAGAATTCACTCCCTCCACAACTTTTCAGCACGTATAGTGGGTCAGATTTAGAATGTACGTACGAATATCTAGAATCTAGTAGAGATGAACGATATAGTTAATCCTGGTCATGCTGATCCTAAATTTAACTTAAGAATTTTATAATTTGACTTGACTGTCAAAATTCTCATTGACCAGTGATTTCATTTGTCACTATATAATTGGCTCAGATAGGAAAAAATGACTTTGTCATAGGTTTTTTTTTTTTTTTCAGGGCAGTGTCACTGGCCCTCATATGTAGGAACCGAACCGGGGCCCCTGGCTTCCCAAGCCAGCACTTAACCACCACGCCACTTAGCCGGCTCTGACTTTGTTATAGGAATGTTGTGATTTTAGTTTAAAATTTTTATTGAGATAGATTTTCTTTTTATGTACACTATTTTAAGGCAGGACTAAAAGGTTTGTTTGTCTTTTTCTATTGTGTATTTAGAAAATAGATAAGAAGTCAGTTTTGCACAAAGTGATTAAAAAGATATTTTGGTCAAAACAAAATTATATGTGATGTTCAGTAATTTCTGGAAATGTTCCAAGGTGAACCTTCTCAGGATGGTTTTTATCTGATACAGTATTAAAGAGAACCTCTGGATTTGGATCTGGTTCCTTTCTCTTGACATTATTGATCCCGCCCAGTCAACTGGCTAATGGACATAAAAAAATGGAGACAGATGCTTCTAGACCAGGACTATCCATTGGAACTTTCTGTGACTATGGGCATGTTCTATACATGCACCATCTAATACAGTAGCCAGTAGCCATAGGTGACAATTAAACATTTGAAAGGTGCCTCGTGTGACTAAGAAACTGAAATTTAAATTTTATTTAATTAAAATAAATGTATGTAATTCTAGTTCTAGTTTTTAGTTAATAAAAATTAATTTTACCAGTCCCATGTGATTAGTGGCTATGATATTGAACAACAAAGCATGATGTTTTTCCTTGTACACAAACAAGTCACTTGCATCGTAATTACTTGATGTCAAGTATGCTATTTAAAAACTGTAGATTACTTGAACCTACATCAAAACTTCTGAATCATACTTTGGGGAAAGAGTCCGGGAATTTGCATATGCTAATAAGAACACAGAGAAGTTTATGTCAAAGATCATTCAGGAATCCAGGACTCTCCTCTAATGTCTGCTTTTCAGGTAAGTTTGCCCTGACCAGTGATAGCAGCCCTAGTCTCTAACCCCCCTACCTTATACTCTACAACCCCTTACTTAATTTTCTTTATATACTTATTATATGGCATGGTACTACATATTTACTTTTTCAGATTTTCATCTTGATTACCATAAATGTCATGAGGGCAGGAATGTTACCTATTTCTTGTCTTTTCTCCCCACTATGCCTCTTCCTCCTCCTCGACTCTGTAACTGAAATGGATATACTGGGCCTAAAATAGAATAGGAATCTGTGTATTTGTGTTGTTTTACTGCCATATCTTTCACCATTATAAGACTGAGATGAGATATGTCTAAACAGTAAAAGTTGTTGCTTCTAGGGTGATATGGGAAGTGCTTTTTAATCTTTTTTTTTTTTTTTTTTTTTTTTTGAGGACAGCGTCACTGGCCCTCACATGTGGAACCCGAACCGTGGCCACTCTTAACCACCGCGCCACTCAACCGGCCCATGGGGAGTGCTTTTTAAAAAAAGACTTTTCCATTCTTTATGACTTTTGTACATTGAACATGTATTACAGTACTTTAAAATAGTAATTAAAAAATACACTTAATGCTGCATTAAAGACCCATTTCATTTTAACATGCAACATAGATTTCAGTTCTCTCATTGTTTTGTGTAGGTGTGCTTACTCTTGTTGAGTAAGGTGAGCCCCGGGTATATTCTAAAATTCTCTGAAATTACACAGAGAGAATCTCAGATGGTTTTTCAGTTCATCAAAAGGGAACTTATGTCAAAATGTGAGGTCTTTGCAGGTTTTATAAAGAAAACAGTTTTAGGGATGGGGCAAGGAGTAAGGATGGAGAAAATATAGTTAAAAATTAAACTTTAGTTTTATTCATGAGGGCCTCGTTCCAAGAATAAGGTGACTCCTGGAAGCAAATACGTTTTTGGTTTTTTTTCTTTCCCGTGTGTTTTTAGAGTTAATTTAAATGCATCTCACATTTCCAGCTCTAGTACTTACATTTCTACTCAATATTTAACCGATTACACCCAGACATAATTTCTACATGCATACTGTGTATAATGGTGCTGTTCTCATTCTCAATGCATGACTCACACGGCGATAAGAGCACTGATCTCTGCATTGGGGGACCTAAGTGGTTTCTCCAACTGTGCAGCATACATTGTCTGCCACTGGGGAGAGAAGTAAGATATATGCTATACTGGCTGCTGTTTTGAAATACTGCAGTCACTAAAATTATTATTTTCATTTTCTAGAAAGTTGGCAGTAAAATACAAAAATGATAGTGGGTGTGCATGCGTACATAACACACATGCCGTCAAAAAAATTTCAATCTCATTTTTTATAATTATTTTTTCAAATTTGCTGATTAGTAGTTGTAATAAGGCTGATTGTTTTTTAATTTTCAGGATATTTAACTGTCAGAAATATTTAGAAAGTGATAACCCAATACTAAGAAATTAAACTGGATATTCTTACCTAGTAGTTTATGTTAACACTTAACATTTTCAGAAGGAAATGGATATAAAATGTTTTGTTTTTTTCTCCCTCCATTGAGGGTGACCCTTGAAAGAACTAGCTCTTTGTAAGTAATTCAAATGGAGATAATGGGGGATTAACTCTCAAATGTATAATTTGAAATGAGAATGGAAACATAGAGACAGTTATGAGCATTAGAACCTCCAAATTTAGGTCCAGAGAGGACAGATGGTGTGAAAGGGGAAAATATCAGTCAGGGTCTGTGGTGACTGGAACCCACTCATCTTTTCTATTCACTGGACACATGACCTTAGACAACCTAGCAAACCTTTCTGAGTCTCAATTCACAACACTAGAAGTAGTAATTAGGCTGAACTTAGAAACTCAGAACTCAATTGCTCTCCCATACAATCTGCTCTTACACCTTGAGTGATTCTGTGTCAAGCAGTGGTGTCATTTGTCCAGGTGAGGCATGATATGTGGATTAAACCCGGAATTCACAGCTGCGGCTATAATCAGCAGATTTGCTAAATGGCAGAGGGAAGCTCATAAATTTACCCTCTTTTAGATACAATCACTCAATTTGGAAAGAGTGATGATAAGAAATCTCTCCTTGTGAAGAGAACTCAAGAGCTGAGTAGGGGCAGCGGTAACTACTGTTGGGTGATCTGTCATTGGCCTCTTTAGGGCACAGCGTCAAATCCCTTGCTCCTGGGCTACATCTATTGATGATAAATGAAAATCAATCATTTCTGATCTGACTTGGTTGTCCGCAGTACACATTCATCAGAATGCTAACTTCTCGATTCAATAGATTGTGTAGAAAATGGCTTTTCTGAAAGATGGCTTGATGTTGGAAAGGTTATTATTCGATTCCCCTAAATTGGGTTGTCAGAAAAGTCATGATGCATTTTTGCAACGAAAAACAGAAAAAATAGGTCATGACTTTTTCGACAACTCAATATATGTTATGCATAGAGTAGACTTTCTTTGAGCTTTACCCTTTTCTTTGTTTATTATGAACTACTACTTACAGACCAATGAATAAAACACATGCAGTTTAGTAGCTAGAAACAACCCAAGATACAAATGTTCAAAGCCAGAAATAAGACTTTGCCAGCACCTCAAAAGCCCGCCCCTCCCTAATCTAACAAACCCATCCCTCACTGTTAGAGCTTTTGTGTGTTAAACACACTCTCACTTTTCTTAGCTTTTTTTTCTTTTTTTCTTTTTTTTTTTTTTTTTTTGAGGGCAGTGTCACTGGCCCTCATATGTGGGACTGAACCGGTGCCGTTGGCTTCCCAAGCCAGCGCTTAACAACCGCGCCACTCACTTTTCTTAGCTTTTGCTTCCTGTTTGCATTCGTAAAAATAGATTGCCCTATTTTGAACTCTGTATGAATAGGTCCATTAATAAAATATTGCCTTCTTTATTTTCTGCTTAGTTTTCTTCTTTTTCTCAACAACGTTAATGAATTTCATTCAAGTTGTTATGTGATACTGTACTTGTTTGTTTGTTTGTTTTAAAGATTTTATTGGAGAATTGGGGGAAGGGAACAGCATTGGGGAATCAGGGAAGGGGAACAGACAATTTGCTCTCCTTTTGTTCTTCAGTCTAGTTGTGGAGGACCTTGCTTCACTGGCCCACGTTGGTATCGTCATTGTGCTCTTGGGTGAGGCAGATTGGACGCTGACCTCTGCATGGCCACTCATGGCGGCTCCTTGCAGCTCATACCAGCTGCTGGCCACTCACTGTAGCCTATGGCAGCCCACTGCAGCAGGGGCTGCAGCCCGCACCGTCTCTGATGACTCAGGGCAGCCCAGCTCCAGGTCGAGCTGTTGTTCAGCATCTTAGCTGATCTTAGCTGTAGAGGGCAGTATCACTGGCCCTTTTATGTGGGATCTGAACAGGGGCCTTGCTGCTCAGAGCTGGTGTCCCAAGCGAGCTCTTAATGAACACACTACTCAGCCGGCCCTGTTTGTTTTTTGCTATGAGTACTCAATTGATGGCGTTCCTTTTTACTCTATTCTGTTATTGATAAATACAAATGTTGTTCCAGCTTGGGGTTATTATAAATAATGCTGCTATTATAAATAATAACATCAGTATGTATGTTACATATAGCTCATAGTGTACATTTATTCTCATCTGCATCCGAATTGTAAGCATGAAAGTGCTGGATAAGGAGATGCAGATAGATCTTGGGTGATCTAGTCGATGAGGTCATTTGGGACCGGAATGGTCTTTCTGGGAAGATTATGAGTACTAATTCAATTACTTTAGTGATTATCAGACTATTCAGGTTTTGTAGTTGGTTTGTATAAATTTAGTAAATTACATTGTTTTCTCAGAATTTGTCCTTTTATTTAAATTTTAAAATGTACAACTATAGGGCCAGCTGAGTGGCGCGGTGGTTAAGAGCTGGCTTGGGATGCCAGCGGCCCTGGTTCAGATCCCACATATGAGGGCCAGTGACACTGCCCTCTAAAAAAAAAAATGTACAACTAATGTACAACTATAATTTTTCTCTTAATATTCTCTTATGTAGGATCTCAAGTAATTTTTGTTTGCTTCTTGGTTTTTTTTTCTTTAAAACTCCAAAGGGTAAGCTTCTGGCTTTGCCCATCCTTTTATTTTATGTTTGCTTTCTATTTTTAAAATCTTTTTCTTATAATTCTCTTTTTTTCATTTATAAAAACTTTTGGTGTTATTATGCCCTTTAAATATATTGACAGATGCCTAGTCTATTAATTTATAATACTTTTTGTTGCTAAATAACACTTTTTGTTGCTAAATATGTATTTGAAGCTATGGTAGCTTTGCAGTGTGTAAACTTGGCTAAGCTAAAACACATTGCGCCAAATTCCCCCATACACCTCTAGTCAGAGTGCGCCACAAGACATTCTTGTACAAAATTATCACTTATATCAGGAATATATATTTAAAAAAAAGAGAAGCAAACTCATAGAAAAAGAGAATAGATTGGTGGTCGCCAGAAGGGGTTGGAGGGGTGGGAGGTATGGGTGAATGTGGGCAAAAAGTACAGATTTGCACTTATAAGATAAATAAGTTCTGGGAATGTAATCTACAGCATGGCAACTATAGTTAACAATATTGTATGTTTACAAGTTGATAAGGAGTAGATCTTAAAAGTTCTCATCACAAGAAAAATATTGTAACTAGATAAGGTGATGGGTAGTAACTAAACTTATTGTGGTAATCATTTTGCAGTGTATACATTCATCAAATCATTATGTTGTACACATTAAACTAATCCTTTTTTGCCTCCCTCTCACCTTCCAAGACACCATATGCTCCTGATTTTCCTCCTTGTACGTATAAGGGTAAATACAATTTGAAAAAGAAAAATGAGAATTTTTCCTAATAAAAAAAGGCAAGAGACTCCTCTATTCTATACTTTTCTTAGAATTTTATTTACTTTAACCCCCCCTCACAAATTTGAGAGTTCTTTCTCTGTCTTTTTGAAATGTGTGTAACTCTTTTTAATAGATAAATAAGCCTCTTGCCAGCTTTAAGGCCCAGAGATATCTTCCTCAAGGACCTGAGAACCATCTCTTTGAAATGTAATTATCAAGGAGGCTAGGACTCCTCTATCTCCCAGTTAGGGAGCATAGGGCCCTAATTTCAGTGGGTGCCTTGCTCCAGATTACAAAACTACTTCCTGTAATAAAGATGTGAGTTTATTTTTCTTTGGGTAAAGTCAATGAGCTAACACAGAAGGTCACCCCAATTACGAAGTGAATCTAGAAGGAAGTAGTTATGACAAATGGTGCTGTCAAGTCCTCTTATTTGAGGTCTAGCGATTGTTTATCTTACATGTACATAATGGGTTGTATCTGCTTGGCTATATAAAAGGAGCATATTTCTTTCTGTCTTTGCAATCTCTTAGCAGATTGCCTGTGATGTACACCACATTCTAGTTTAATGTTTATTCAATAATAAAACTGTTTTCTTCGTCTTCTACATTTGTGCACTTTTCTGGAATGGCAGGAGTTTTCATTTTTAGCTGTATTTCCCAATACTCAATACTAATTTCCTGCTTATAAATGATAGGGTGCCTCAATACTCTTTTCTTAGATTTTTTTTCTTTTTTCCATCTTTACTAACTTTTAATAACCTCCTGTAGTCCATTGGCTTTAAATGCTATCTATACATTAATATAATATATTAGATTTTCAGAGCTGACCACACACACACAGGCACAAATGCACATACACCACATGCAGGTATAAATCTCTCTTATTTGATAGTGCCACTTGTGTTTACTGTCCATAATGAACCTCTGTTTAAAGTTTTCCTTATTGTCTGCATATGAACACTATGTCCAATATAAACTTGGCTCCTTATCTCATGTTTCCCATCTTAGTAAAAGGCACCATCATTCAGCTAGTTAATCAGGTTACAAAACTTAGATTTTTTTATTTTTTATTCTTTCACTTTCATATACACACAAAATAAATCCTGCAGGTCTGCTTTCAAAACATACGTATCTAGAAATTTATTATTTCACCTATGCTTCATTACTATGATCTACCATTTAACATTTACGTTGAACCCTAGGTGGGAGGAAGCAGGGATAGGAGACAGGGAGACCAAATGGAGGGTGGCTTTAATACACCAGAGAAAAGATTATGAGGGTACATATTAAGGAAGTGGGAGTTAAGATACAGAAGTTAAATTCAAGATGTGAAATCAACAGTATTTGGAGTTGTCTATGGTGAATGAAATTGTGGGAGTCTATACTATGCCTCAGACAAAGTGTATCATAGAGGAGACAAATAGGCCAATCCTGTGTTAATTCGAAGGAAGCATTTGTAGATTGGAAGTAATAACTGTTAAAGAGAGCAGAAATGATTGAAAAAGGTTTAAGAAGAACTGAAACATATATTTCTGGAATTCAAAGAAAAAAAATTACAAGTAGGACAAGCCAAAAGAACAGTGCTGCCTGCTGTCTGATGGCAAGATTATACATTTAAGTAGTATTAGCAAAGTTTGGAATATTTACAATGGAAAATGCTAGATACAGAGCTCCATGGTAAGAGCTGTGGATGAAAATATTAGGATAAAATACATAAGGTCTCTTCATTTAAAGACATAGATATCTATTAGAGAGACAAAAATGTAAATACAGATAATTGAAATGCAATGTAAGAACTGATCTTTCTTGAGTCTTACAATAGAACTTAAGAGAGACCTGGAGAGAGATATTTTGTTCCCTGTACAGGTAATGAGGAATGACTGGGTGGGAGAAGTGTTGTTTTAATTGGACTCAGACACAAAGTAGACATTTAAGAGAGTAGATCAGAGGGCAGACAAGAGAGAATGGAGGTCTCAGTGCAGAGAGGAGAAATATCAAGGTGTAAAAAATATGCATTTGCAGTTTCAATTGCTGGTGTGCACAAATTATAGTATTAAAAACAATTCATTTATAATTTCTTCTTATCTCTTTGGAAGACGGAATTTCAGTCCTTAGTGAACTTTTTTCTTTTAGCTGTGTCTTCTCACTAAAACCGCAAGAAGACCCCGGGGTCTGGCTACTGAGACATCCATTGTTTTAGCAATCATCATTCTTTCAGGTGCTGCAGTCGGTCCTGATGATTTTCTGCTGCTCTTGGGGCACATTTGAGTTTGGCAAGGTTGGCAAGAGCAACTGCAACAGGGGATGGAAATACTAACAGCAGCATTTTTATTGCTTGTTCACTACGAATGGCAATAATGTTAGTATGAAAGTGTTAGACTACATAAAATAAGAAAAATCAGTAAACTCAGTATATAATACATTAATTTTATAAACAGGTTAGAAATACCAAAATGTCAATCTAACATAAATATACATATTAAATATACATGATCATAAGCTGATAAAATTAATATTATCCAAAAAACACCACTACATAAAAATGAGCAAAATTTAATTATCAGCAAGTCATTAAAAAATGATATGATATAATTCAGTTTCTTTGTAAAACTTGAGTCTTCCAAAAATTGCATTAGTATGATTATTATTGAGACACATCTATTTTTGTAAAAAGCAAGTACCATCTGTTGGAAAGGAATTTGTTAGTAGACATTTATATACTAATTCTAAATATTTCCCTGTGAGTCCCTAATTTTTAAATAATCACAAGTTCTTTTGATAATGAAAACATTTTTCAGCCCCATCTCACAATATAATACAGAATATCAATATATTACCATGACGATAACATTTCACTTGCTCAAAAAGTCTTTGAAATATGGCAGCAATTATGCATAAAAAAGAAGTTTTTGACAAATAGGAGATGGTTGCTTATTGCTGTGTGTAGGTACAGATCTGCCTAAGATTGTAGACACTCTTTGTTTTGTCTTTTCTGCATATCGATAAGATACATTGTTGATATCATTATTGATATATAAATGATTTAAATATCAGGTTCTTTCAAACACATAAATGACATTTCATTAAAAGAAAATATTTGTATTTTGGTTCATAAGTACCTGATTTTGTAATCACCATCCCACCATGTTGTCAGTCTGCTCTAGCCACACCTTAGAGACACCAACCAGTGATCTACTCTTGAGTTCTGATTGTGCTTCCAGAAAAAAACACTCTAGACAATGCTAAGGTGTCCACCCCTCAGTTCCCTTTTCTGTATGGTGAAATGTGTCTTCTCTATCCCTTCTCGCTCTGGAATATCTGGCATTGTGTTTCAATGACTTTAGGATTTTTAAAAAGGTAAGATGAATTTAGGATTTTAAAAAAGATACAATCAGCTTTAGTTTTTCACATACAATACCAACAAGGTAAGAAAATAGTGGGTCAAACAACTTGCTTGGAATGAAGGAAAGGGAAAAAATACATTCAACAAAGCACATGTTCATATTTCAAATAGTTAACTGGAACAAGACAAGGAAGCACTTAGACTTGTTATTCTATCCATTATTGTTTTTCTATTTGATTGGAATCTATATTGCTGCATGCTTTAATGAGCTTTTTTCATTTGAAATGTTATCTAAAGCAACCCTTAGTATCAGCATAGAATTATGTTATTCAATCTCTAAATTTGTATTTAGAAATAAAACAATTTAATGTGCATAAATCAATATAATTCTGTGAAAATAAGGTAAAATATGTTCCTATAATAATTTAATAAAGATAAATAAAACTGGAGATTTAAATACTTATTTTAGAGCTGTGCTAAAAGTGCATTTTAATTATTTATTTATTTTTTTTGATGGCAGTGTCACTGGCCCTCATATGTGGGATCCAAACCGGGGCCACTGGCGTCCCAAGCCAGCTCTTAACCACTGCGCCACTCGGCTGGCCCTAAAAGTGCATTTTTATGCAAGTTATTATTTTTCTTATCTATGAAATGGGGTCTAAACCTTTCCTGAAAGTAGGAGTTAGTATTTTCTGTTTCTAATACTGAGAGAATCAAACATGGTAGAGTTAAGTGTGCTATTAAAACTTTTGTAATGATTAATCAAGTCAATCAATGAATAAATCTCTTCACCTATTTGGAAGAATTTTGTGAACATAAATTTTGAGTGTTCATTAAAAAGTAGTTAAGGCACAGTT
This sequence comes from Aselliscus stoliczkanus, assembly GCA_033961575.1. NCBI lineage: Eukaryota > Metazoa > Chordata > Mammalia > Chiroptera > Hipposideridae > Aselliscus > Aselliscus stoliczkanus. The sequence goes on along the minus strand of CM066735.1, from coordinate 29,348,007 downwards.
ATTTTTTAAATGATTACATGAATTAATAAGTTTATGCCTAACTGCATGCAGTTATAGTTTCCTTTGTTACTTCAAATGATCTTTACAATATTGGAACACAGGCTAACAATGATATTATCCTCTTTTGTATATAAGGGAAAGAATACTTGGAGATGTAAAGTGATTTATTGGCAGAGGTGGAATATAATCCAGGTTTTCTGCCTCCATGTGTAAAGTTTTGCTACCATGTTAGTGTGCTTTGCCAGTGGGCAGTGATGATCATCGCTCTCAGGATTATAAGCTAGGTATCATCTCTTCATCGAGAATTAATTCTACTCTTCTATTAGCATCAGTGATTGAATCCCTCACTAGGTTGTGGGGGGAAAGTAGTAAAAATCTGTGGACATTGGAATAAAAATTCAACTGTCAGAATAATGCTTTCAAACTACTACAAAATTGGTTTGAGATTAAATGTCATAACTGCAAGAAAAGATAGTTTATGATAAACATGCAATAGGGCATTTGCATTGGAACACCTTCGTCTATTATGTTAATTCACTGTCATTGCCCACCTCTTTTAGGGGTTTGTCTTTATCATATAAAGACACTTAAAAGTAATTTTTCAAAAATACCCTTCCCTGCGTGGTTCTGAGTTATTCCATATCCTAATTCCTGGAACCTGTCACCTTACATAGCTAGAGAGATTTTGTAGATATGATTAAGTTAAGGATCTTGAGATGGAGATCTCATCTTGGATTATCTGGATGGGCCTAATGTAATCATAAGGGTCCTTAAAATGTCAGTAAAAGCAGAGGTTGGATTGTTGTGATTTCTGGCTTTAAAGATGTAGGATGCGGTCAGAAATTCAGGTTGTCTCTAGAAACTGGTAAAAGGAAGGGAACAGATTTTTCCCTAGAGTCTCCAGGATTTTAGCTCAGTGAAACCCATTTCAGAATTCTGACCTCCTGAACTCTTAAGATAGTAAATCTGCATTGTATAAGCCACTAAATGTGCAGTAATTTGTTAGAGCAGCAGTACAAAACTAACTATTTTAAGCCATTCAAGGCTTGAGACCTTTTATTACAACAGCATAACCTAATCTATCTTGACTGATATAATTCTCCCTTATCCTTTTTTTTTTTTTCTGTCAACACTAGCATTAAGAAAATATACTTTAAGGGGCTGGTTCAGTGGCTCGTTGGTTAAGAGTTGGCTTAGGACACCAGCTCTGAGCATCAGGGCCACTGGTTCAGATCCCACATAAAGGGCCAATGGTGCTGCGCCCTCTACAGCTAAGATGGTGAACAACAGGTCAACCTGGGTCTGGGCTGCTGTAGCTACAGTGGGGCTGCTGTAATCTACCATGAATGGCCAGTAGCTCACTGGCTGCCGTTAGCCACTGTGAGTGGCCGTCCAATGGCCAGCGACCGATCTGCCTCAGCTGGGAAGAGAGCAATGATCAGAATACCAACATGGGCCAGTGAAGTGACATCCTCCACAACTAGACTGAAGGACAAAAGGACAGTAACTTGTCTGTTCCACTTCCCCAATTCCCCTATACTGTTCCCTCCCCCAATTCCCCAATAAAATCTTTAAAAAAAAGAAAGGAAAAGAAAAGAAAATATACACACCCAAACAGTATTTATAATCTTCTTCAAGTTGCTCTCCTTTTTGGGAGACAGTGTCCCCCACAGAGTATAGAAAAAAATATGGATATTATTATTATCTACACATTTTCTATAGTGTATAGAAATTTAACATAAAGTGTAGTAGAGTTCATGTCTTTAAGAATTGTCAGATATTGTTTTAGAATCTTAGTTTTGTTCTCACTCTTCATTGGTGTATGAAATACATAATCCACTTTCATGCCTCTGGATAAGATATAACATATAACCCATAGATACTTGCAGGAGAGAAACTAACATAGTCACTTTATTAACAAGTTTATTTGGTGGATAGTGTATTCTCTTTTCAAGAAGATGAAAGTGTAAACCATCAGAGCAATTGTAATGTTGAAATCAATGTGAAATTTCGCTGAAGAACTCAGCTATAGAGTGCAACACACGAAAGGGGACTAGAAGCTGAGCTATTGTGCAGAGATAAAGATGAAGTATTTTCAGAATGTTTTTCTTCTTATGTGAACTTCTGCATGGAATCTAGAAGTGACTAAGTTGATGCAGTTGCTGGAAATATGAAAAGGAAAATAAAAAAGGAAAGCATCATTTTCTGAGCTTCGAGAATTTCTCTGTAAGTAACCCAAACACAGAGCTGCATGTGAAACAAGGGTTTCTATCTGAAATAATAGCACTTAGAATCAAACCGAATAACTAGTGTCTTCTGTAATGTAAGAATTTAGGGAGTAAGTAATAAGGCCAATTATTAGGAGGGCATGGATTCTTATTTTTACTTGACACCATCATTTTTTGTTCCCTTTTATTTTTCTTAACATATCTCACACATAACAAGCATGAGTGCTCACACATGTATACACAATCATATGTATGCACACACGTGTGCATATTCAATAATTTCCCTGGTATCTAGGAACACTTAATCAGAGTCACCCTCTCTAGAAGCACACAGGGAAAATAAGGCAGCCTCCTCTGAAGTTCCCCTGAAATACTCCACAGAATTTCCCCTTGTGGAGTATGTCTGGGAGAGGTGGGAATGAATGTCTGTTCTCATCAACCACCACCCCAACCACAGGTACAGAACTTCTCTGCATTGTCTCCACACTTTCTCTGTCTGGCAATTTTGAAAGTTTGCTGTCCACATCCCCATTCCACAGTCCCAGCACATCTGGTAAATGGGAGACCTTTTTATCTTGCTTGTTAATACTTGGTGGCTCCAAGGTGCATCTTAGAAATAAATGTCTCACTTTTCCTAGTAGCATACAGTTGTAGGATAAGTTTGTATATCCTTTTCTGTAGAGGCATATGCTCAGAAAAGCATTGCAGTTAAAATTAGTCTTTAAACAACAATATTTTCTCATAACATTCTACGTCAGTACCCTTTTAAACACATACTAGGGATGCCAAAAAAATGTATACACATTTTAAGAGATGTTATCTGAAAATGTGCATACATTTCCTCAGTATATATAACATATCATCATAGTTCTGCACACCTGATTTGTTACATATAAAATCTCCTTTAACATGTTATTTTAGCAATCAGAAAGAATTCTGTCTTACGCACAGCCCAGTTCCTACTTACTATCAAATACTAGTAGACCCTCAAGGAAAATTGTCCTATGGCCTCTTCTGGCATGGTGTAGGGTAGGTTTCTCTCTATATTCTCAAATACCTTTTGCATTTCTCTATTACTACAGTGTCTGTATCCTTCACACTAGACCTTGAGTGACTTGAAAACAAGGACTCCATTACAGCAACCCCAGACATCTGTTCATAGATGTTTAACAGTTCTCCAGAAAAAAGACAATGCATATGTATGTATATAAGTGTATTGAATTTTACTGACATAAAGTTTACTTAGTATATATCATAGAAATAGTAGTTAAATGTGTAAATTTTTTTTTAAAGATTTTATTGGAGAATTGGGGGAGGGGAATAGCGTTGGGGAATCAGATAAGCAGAACAGACGCTGTCTTTTTGTTCTTCAGTCTAGTTGCGGAGGACATTGCTTCACTGGCCCATGTTGGTATCGTCATTGCACCTTCCCCGATGAGGCAGATCGGTCGCCAGCCTCTGGATGGCCGCTCACCACGGCTATTGGCAGCTCACACTGGCTGCCGTCCGCTCACGCTGGCTGCCATCCGCTCACGCTCGCTGCCATCTGCTCACGCTGGCTGCAGGCCCCTCACTGTAGCCTATGGCAGCCCACTGCAGCAGGGGCTCCAGCCTACACTGTCACCGGGGCTCGCACAGCCCAGCTCCAGGTGGAGCTGTTGTTAGCTGTAGAGGGCAGTGTCACTGGCCCTCATGTGTGGGATCTGAACCGGGGCTGCTGGCTTCCTAAACCAGCTTTTCACCAATGCGCCACTCGGCCGGCCCTAAATATGTAATTTTTTAATTAATAATTTCATATAGTCCATTGATTCTCACAGAATGCTTTTGTCATTTTTTGCTGAACTTTCATATCCATAGTCAACCTATCACTGTAATTGATCGGTGAGCATAGTTCCGACATGAATGTTGGTTGATAATTTAATTTAGGTTAAATGAGTAAGATGAAAGTGAAGCAACAAAGACATGTGCAGACTTTATTTGTTAGTCACTGGTGTGAATGACTGCTGAATTGCACAGTTGTTCTGAATATTGGAATCATGTTTCTTCAAAATTTTGTGCTATTAACAGTGTAACAAATACAAATATAATATACTTTAAAGTTAAATATACTTATTAACCTGTTCTCCAGTATTTTATTATGTTTTGATAAGCAACATAAGAAAAACAAACAAACTCTGATTTGTAGCATTTGCTGATTCCTGTGGTGTAAATTTTCCCACACAAGTTACCAATGTGATATATCACTGAGAGCAGAGTCGGGAAGAGATGCAGAGTAGTGCACCATTATATTTTTCCATCTTACAGGTACAATAGACATGGATAGAATCAAGAGCACAGATAATTGGGAAATTATAAACTTTGAATATTCATTGCCTTTTAAATAAGGAATTATTTAATTGTTCACTTAAATAATTTAAGTTTAAATAGTCTGTTTAACAACCAGCTCTAGGAGCCGGCCGAGTGGCGCGGTGGTTAAGCGCTGGCTTGGGACACCAGCAGCCCTGGTTTGGGTCCCACATATGAGGGCCAGTGACACTGCCCTCAAAAAAAAAAACAACAAAAAACAAACAAAAAAACAGCTCTAAAAAAAATAAATAAATAGAAGTCCTGAAAATTTAACAGTTGGTTCTTGCATGTTAGTGTGGGCTGGTTTCAGCACAGTAGATTGCTCCTCCATCTTGTTTTCTCCCCACTTAGCACATAAAAGGTGGTGATAGTATGTTTGTTGAGTGAACAGATGATAACCTTGCCCAATGTGATACACCAATATTAAATTTTAGTACCTTAGGGACTCTTAAAAGCAGCATTACATTCTCTACTCAAAAGGCTTCATGATTGAGTTTATTCTTTTTGACATGTTTTAAACTTAGTGAAATTTGCAACGGAATATTCCATCTGTATGATATTAGAATTTGTAAGAATAACCACAGAACAAATCCCATCACTTCCACACTAAATACTTTGTGTTTAATGGACTGACATGCTCAGGTCTTGTTTGTATATGTTGATAAAAAGATAAGCTGTTGAAGTTTGTTTCAGTGTCTTTTTGTTTTTATTGTTTTATTTTTTCTCTCCCGATAATGATCCTCCTCTCCTCTCTCACTACTAAGGATCCTCAGAGGGGCTCCACTCAGGTCTTCTTCCAGGATTCTTAACCTAAGGCATTATTAGTATTATTGTTGTTAAAATTATGTCTTTTCCCATTCCACATCAAAATTTAAATGTCAGTTTTGTTATCCTGTCAGCACATGTATGAACCTGATTTCCAAATTAAAGTTAACTGATAATAATAACAATAATAATAATAATACGTTAAATCATAAGTATGTATATCTTTAAACTAAAGTCCACTGGATACTGCAGCTTAGCCTAAGTGGAAACATGTAGTGGTGGAGATTGAGCTATGTCGTCGTCAGTCTTTGATAGAAAAAAATTGAAGGCCTGGAGGCACTGTGGGGCTCTTCTAACCCTATTCTTCAATGTTTTGTTCGTAATAGGACCATATAAGATCCACTAGAATATTAATGTGGGAGCCCATTGCATTATGGGAACACCAATAAATAGACATGGTAAAGAAAAAAGCAGCTTCAAGGTCTTTTTTTATAATTAAAAGTATAGCTGACATACAATATTATATTAGTGTGGGATTTACTACATACTGATTAGGCATTTATGCCTCTATATCTTATCACATGACAACCACAGTAAGTCTAGTAACCATCTGTCATGTAAAAAGCTATTACTATATTATTGACTTTATTTCCTGTGCTGCACGTTACATCCTATGATTTATTTTGTCGCTGAAGCATTGTGCCTCTTATTCCCCTTCACCTTTTTCACGTGTTACCCAGCCCCTCTCCCTTCTGGCAACCATCCGTTTGTTCTCTGTATATGATTCTGTTTGTGTATTGTTTGGTTCATTTGTTTTGTCTTTTTAGATTCCTCATATATGTGAAATCAGACAGTATTCTTTTTTTTTTGTCTCACTTATTTCTCTTAGCATAATACTCTCTCAGTTCATCCATGTTTTTCAAAAACATATTTTTTATAACAGAAGAAATGTGATAAGATTTAATGCTGCATTGTTTTTTAGAAGAAGAGCATCAACCTAATTTTTATAATTTTTAATGTTCATTTATATTATGAGGAAGAGAGCAGATGAACAAAGATAGAAGCACAAAGGTTAAAACTGTGTGTGTGGAAAAATGTGTGTGTGAGAGTGAAAGCATATGCTTCGGATTCGGATAGAGCTGGCTTCACTGTCTGATTTCTGAAATGTTATAACTGCAAAATTGGTCAAATACCTTACATTCTGAGAACTTTAATTTTCCTATCTTTAAAATCGGACCAATAATATCTAATTCAAAGGGCTTTGGAGAATGTAAAATTAGATAATGTATATAATGTTCTTAGCACATATTGTAAGGACTTGCTAAGTCATTATTTTTGCTTTTATTTTATTACTGTTGGTAAAAGAATAGCTGAAAATATTTAATTTCAAGGAATTTACATTAAAAAGATGACTAATCAAAACATTAAAGAGAGCTATTCTTATTAGGTGTCATCTTAATAGGTAAATGGTGAAAATGTCAGATAATCAAAGAGAATCACTAGGAAAGCCTTTATGTTGAAGTCAAAGTTCAATTTCTTAAATATCAGATCCAAGGAAAGGAAGAGAAGATGGGACAACACTGGATAATAGTGGTAGAAGATGAGCTTTTTCAAGTTGAAAATCTATTCTGACTTTTAGTATTCTAAAGCGAGATCCTCTTCCCTTGGATTTCAGCCCAGTGACATCTAGAGAAGCATGACTTTTTTTTTTTTGTCTCTAAAGACAAGGCCTTGAATGTATTTTGAAATGGTTCAAAAAGCCCATTTGTGATGCACTAACTTTTTAGAAACAGGTTCAGTGACTTAAGTGACAATAAATCAGAAGCATACTGATTAAGTTAACCCTGAAATGCCTGTGGGTTTAAAGATTAGCAGTCAAAAAGAGGAAAAAACATGCTTTAGACATTTACAAAGGCAAGGCAAATTAAGCACTTTGATTCTATCAGTTTGGGTCTGTGATCACAGTTATAAGATAAAAATAATGGCATTGCTGTGTTTATTTTCATTATAATTTTTGTCTCTGCTTAATATTAAGGTTGCTAATTATAGAGACCAAATAAAAAATTGAATGAAGCAATCTATTACTAAATTTTAAATGTTTTAGTTAAGTGCACTGTTTGTCAAGGAAACACAAATTGAGATTTGGCTATCATTAGAAATTTTTCCCAAGTTTGTATATTTTATGACTTGGTATTCTTTCTCTTTTACTTAAAATATAATTGAAATTTCTCGTTTTGTAATAAGCTTATTTGGCCCTCCCTAAAAAATCGTATGTATCCAGTAATAGCAGTAAAAAGAAATTAAATGTATACGTTTAAATGTATTATGAATAAAACACTATTATATTATGGCAGCATCTATTCATTAGCTAGGACCAGAAAGTTGAAGCTGTGGTAGTAAAATTAAAGGTACTAAAGTGATATGTAATTAATGATTTCCATTCTCTTTCACTTTAGTTTATAGAACAAATTCTGTTGCTATTGAAGATCAGTGGAAGTACCAGTATGGGATGGGTGATTAAGCCACTAAAATGAGAACAGAGAAAAAAGGCGTAAGTTATGCTGAGGTCTGTATCTACTTTTGAACACTGCTACCCTGGGAACTACAGGGGTGAGAGTTTAACTTCCTTTGTTTGAGATTGAAACAAATCATTAACTACTATATCAAATTGTTACAAATAGCCAAGGTAATGACCAAGTTGGGTTTGTGAAGGCTTAGTAAAGTCTAATTCATCTACTTTGATTTCATGATTGAATGGCAAATTGAATAAATGAAGAAAAATAGTTAAAAGTCTTTTGACTTAATAAGAATTTGACTTTTAAAGGAGAAACTATGATTTTCTTTAAACCAGTATTTTACAGTAATGTTACTATTTATTTTTATTAATTATTGTGTATAGCACAGAGGTTCACTAATTCTGTGGATGGGGAGATCACTCAGTTCCTGGTACTCTTTTAATACTTCGGTGAGAGAGTGTGTAGTGGAATCTACTTCTAAAACAAATATCTTCGTGCCCACTATTTCTAGGTCTGGGACAAGGACCCAGCACCAAATCTTGTTCTAAGGCGGAGTCTTTGAAGGGAGTTCCTGCCAGTATGAGCAAAGAACAGAATTTAGCCAAGTGCTCAGGCCAGGGCTGCTTAGACTTTTGTTTGTAGCTGCTGCTGTTGGAGGTGTTGGGAGGGCTTGCTTTTTTCCATGCTGTAACAGAGGGTTGTGGGTAAAGGTCTGTCATAAGGGACCACTGGCTGCTAGCTCCAAGTGGTTCTACGTGCGCCTTTCACCCTGTTGTATCCGATGGGTGATTTCAGCGGTCTTCCAGCCTTCCTGTGGATGTAATTTGTTGAAGTCATGCACAACGTGCTGGGGGATTTGAAGTATAGGCTGGAATCCGGAGGCAAGCCACCTGACCCAGGTAGGGCACATTGAGGACAGCCAATACATATACACTGCAGAGGGGAAATGGACAGTGAGGGGCAAGACTGCCAGGGACATTGATCTCATCACATATCTCATCCACTGAAGGACAGAATATCGCATACCAGCTGCTGCACCTAGCTCACGGACACCCCACATTGCAGCGGTGACTACCGGTGTACTATGTAGGTGGGGTCAGATGGTATGGGATCCTGCAACCACCAGGGCCACTGTCTGTAGGCTGGGCACAGGAAGACTGGCCATTTCTCTCAAAGAAGGAAGAAGGAGATGAACATCGGGGTCTGGCCTGAGTCAGAAGTAGAACGAGAGATCTAAGGAGTTTAACAGCATGTTTTGTTCAGATAATATATCATCTCCGAGGAGGCCTTGTAAAACGCAGCATGGTCTTGTGCTAACTTGGCCTCTCTAATTCGAATGGAAAACTTCTGGATCTCTGGCTGTGGATCTTGGCTGCCTCTCATTGGCCCTTCACGATTAGAGGGAACAATAGGCAGCAGCCAAGAACCATACATGCCGCCATGACGCCCCAACTGAGGTAAGTATAGGTTCACATGCATAAATTCTAGTTAGTTCCGGCTCAGTCCCACTGGGGTGTGTGACTCCAGCCCCATTTCAGTGAAGCTCTGCTGCGTCTCTCCGGCAGCCACCTCAGTTACCGCTGTGGGTGAGGGAGCTTTAGGAGTGACAGACGGGGCCTGAACCTGGGCTTCTGCAAACAAGACAGCAGAGATACTGAGGCCATGGGGGCTAGAGGCCCTGAGGCGGACATAGTGCAAACACCCCCAGCACTGGCTGGCTGGGCACAAGAGTGCTGCAGTAAAGTAGTGTCCGGTGGCCACTGCTGTGGGACTGACCCTGGAGCCATGGCAGGGGTCGAAGCTCCGGGCCTCAGCACATTAATACACCCACCATTTTGCCAGGGAGAACTCAACTCAGTTACTATTAAAGTTACAAAACCCTAAAAATTGTCATACATCATCTATCATCTTTACATTAGAAATAGGCACTCTTATTTAAGTCTCAGTTTATATTAGTGGAGGGTACAAAGAGCAATTTCTAACATTGAAGTTTTAAGGCTCTTAAAGGACAAAAAAAAGGTAAAAAAAAAAAGAAAAGATTAAATGTTGACTTACTTTGTTCAAGATATTGTAAAAACTATTTCAATACTATAGATTCACAAAATATCAATAATTGTATTCTAAGTGTTCCTCCCAAAAAAGTTTTCTTTTACTTACTCTTTGGAACTTGAAAGATGTTTAAAATAGTCTTTGGGGTCTAAATTGATTTTTTACCCTGCTAGCCAGTATTATGTAACAGAGCTGCCAGGAATCTCTTACTAATTTTGGAACTGTGTTTTTGAGACCTATTGAAATAACCAAATTGGACAACAGGCATAGTCCTATTTATTGCCCTTTTTGTGTGACCAAATTTCACATGATTTGTTTCCAATAATGAGTGTCGAGCATAAACCAAACGGTTGGTTGATTAATACATACCTGTTGGGTGCCTATGCATTGGTAGTCACTGTGCTAGGTTCTGGGTATACAACCTTGAGCTAGATATATATGATGCCCGCCCACATGTTGTCCATGTTAGTTGAGATGACAAACAATTAAACATATTATAACTAGGCACAGTTGGTGAAGGGTGCTTATGAGTACTTAGTAGAGGCACCCAAGTTGGTATGAATGGAAGGCCAGAGGGATGTTTAGAGACAGCTTTTCAGTGGAAGTCATAAGTAAACTGAGACCTAGAGGAAAAGTAGGGAGTTATCCAATACAATGGAGGCAACAGCATGATTGAGATTTGAAAGAGAGCAAAGATTGAAGACTAATTCAGGAATTGAAGGAAAATTAATCCTTTAGTGTTGTGTCCCGCATGACTGGGCCAGGTGGGTGTGGAGAAGGGATGGTAAAAGGTTAAGGAAAAAAAGAGAGAGACACACAAAATAGGAGAGAAAACAGTTTGGGGCCAGGGGACCCCAGCCTCGTGGACTGGAGCCCCAAATCGGGCCTGACCATTCCTTTTATTGTCTTACACATAAGCAAGGGTCAATGTAGCTTCCATGGTCTGTGAGTCTCATGCCCAAAAACATAGCTCAAGGCCAAATCACCCACACCTGCAAGCTGCCATTACCAGAGGTTATTGTCATGCACCTCTTAAGAGACAGAACTTCTTCTGCCAAGGCTTACTGATAAGAACGCAGAGAGGACAGATATTATCATATCAATAGGTCATTTCACAGGCAGGCTGCCAGACCCTGAAGCAAGGGGTTCACACCCTATTTCTGTCAACTCGTGATTCCTCCTGTTGGTACCATCCAGTACCCACAGGCACCCACACAACCGTGTCTGGCTTGGGTGGTTTCTCTCTTGAGAAAACTTACCTGTCATTGATTAGCCGGCCATCCTTTGGTGCCAAACAGGAATAAATACAGTAAGCATAATATTGAAGTTATGATCTGTCTTTATGGAGAGGTACATGGAGGCAGACAGGCAGGGTATAATGTGATACCTTAGAGCCCTGGTGTGACGACAAGAGAGGCAAAATTGAGACTGGAAATGAAAATGATGAAGAGCCTGTTGACAATTCTAAAAAAATGAGACTTCACACCAAAACCAAAAGGGTATGAAGATTCAAAGCAGGGACTAACAATCATAATTACATTATGTAAATGGAGAAATTAAAATGGTCATTTTGTGTTTTTGCTAAGGCCTTGAGAGGGTAAGTGCCAAATACTGTGAGGGGTAGACTGCCTGATGAAGACTTACAAAGGGAGTCTCAGCATTAAAATACAAGCCCAGGAAGTGCAGAGTTCCAACCAAGATGATCCCAAACAGGCCCTCACCAAGACACATTATAGTGAAAATGGCAAGGGTTAAGGACAAAGACAGAATCCCAAAAGCAGCAAAGGAAAGGCAGCAAGTTACTTACAAGGGCACTCCCATAAGATTATCAGCCGACTTTTCTACAGAAACTTGCAGGCTAGAAGGGAATGGCAGGAGGTTTTCAAAGTGATGAAAAACAAAGGCCTACAACCTAGATTGTTTTATCCAGCAAGGTTATTTAAAATTGAAGGAGAGATGAAGAGCTTCCCAGAAAAGAATAAGCTAAGGGAATTCATTACCACCAAGCCAGTATTGCAGGAAATGTTAAAAGGTCTTCTTTAAGCAGTAGAGAAAAACAACTAAGGAAGACTAGGAACACAAATAACAAAATGGCAATAACTAAGCACCTATCAAGAATCACATTAAATGTAAATGGATTAAATGCTCCAATCAAAAGATATAAGGTGGCTGAATGGATATGAAAGCAAGACCCCTGCATATGCTGTATACAAGAGACTCACCTCAGATCAAAAGACACATACAGGCTCAAAGTAAAAGATAGAGCCAAATATTTCATGTAAATGGAACTGAGAAAAAAGCTGGAGTAGTGATACTTATATCAGATAAAATGGACTTTAAATGGAAGAATATGATAAAGGACAAAGAAGGACACTTCATAATAATAGAGGGATCGATCCAACAAGAGGACATAACCCTAGTAAACATCTACGTACCTAACACAGGAGCCCCTAAATATATAAAACAGATATTGACAGACATAAAGATGGAGATCAACAGTAACACTATCATAGTAGGGGACTTCAACACCCCACTGTCACCAATGGATAGATTTTCCAGACAGAAAATCAATGTGTAAACAGCAACCTTAAATGACACATTAGACCAGCTGGATTTAACTGATACATTCAGAGCATTTCACCCCAAAGTTACAGAATGTACATTCTTCTCAAGTGCACATGGAATATTTTCTAAGATAGACCATATGTTAGGCCACAAAACAAGTCTCAGTAAATTTAAGAAGATTGAAATCATTTCAAGTGTCTTCTCTGACCACAATGCTATGAAACTAGAAATCAATTATAAGAAGAAATCCGGAAAGCTGACAAATATATGGAGGCTAAATAACATGCTACTAAACAGCGAGTGGGTCACACATGAGATCAAGGAGGAAATCAAAAGATACCTCAAGACAAACGAAAATGAAAACACCATGACCCAAAATCTCTGGGATACAGCGAAAGCAGTCCTAAGAGGGAAGTTCATAGCAGTGCAGGCCTACCTAAAGAAGGAAGAAAAATCTCAAATTAACAGGCTATCCTTACACCTCAGGGAACTGGAAAAAGAACAGCAAAAGAAGCCTAAAGGGAGTACAAGGAAGGAGACAATAAAGACCAGAGTGGAAATAAACAATATAGAGAACAAAAAAACAATGCAAAAGATCAACAAAACCATGAGCTGGTTGTTTTGAGAAGATAAACAAAATTGACAAACCTCTAGCCAGGCTCATTAAAAGAAAAAGAGAGAGGACTCAAATTAGTAAAATCAGGAATGAAAGAGGTGAAGTGACTACAGACACCATGGAAATACAAAAAAATTTAAGAAATTACTATGAGCAACTATATGCCAACAAATTTGCCAATCTGGAAGAAATAGATAATACGCCAGAAGCATATAACTTTCTAAAGCTAACTCGAGAAGAAACAGAAAATCTAAATAGACTGATTACTACCAAGGAAATTGAATCAGTAATCGACAAGCTCCCAACAAACAAAAACTCTGGACCAGACAGCTTCACAAGTGAATTTTACCAAACATTCAAAAAAGAACTATCAGGGCCAGCTGAGTGGCACGGTGGTTAAGCACTGGCTTAGGAAGCCAGCGGCCCCGATTCGGGTCCCACATATGAAGGCCAGTGACACTGCCCTCAAAATAACAAACAAACAAATAAAAAATTACTATCACCTATTCTTCTCAAACTATCCTAAAAAATTCAGAAGGGAAGGCTCCCAAACTCTTTCTATGAAGCCACTATCATCCTGATTCCAAAAGCAGATAAAGACAGCACAAATAAGGAAAACTACAGGCCAATATACCTGATAAATATAGATGAAAAAATTCTCAATAAAATATTAGCAAACAGAATTCAGCAGTATATTAAGAAGATCATATATCATGATCAAGTGGGTTTCATCTCTAGTATGCAAGGCTGGTTCAACATCCATAAATCAATTAATGTGATACACCATATCAACAAAATGAAGAATAAAAATCATATGGTCATATCAATAGATGCATAAAAAACATTTGAAAAAATCCAGCATCCATTTATGATAAAAACTCTTAGCAAAGTGGGAATAGAAGGATCATATCTCAACATAATAAAGACCATATATGATAAACCTACAGGTAACATCATACTCAATGGGGAAAACCTAAAACCATTCCCCTTAAGATCAGGAACAAGACAAGGCTGTCCACTTTCTCCACTTTTACTCAACATAGTTCTGGAAGTTCTAGTCACAGCAATCAGACAAGAAAAAGAAATAAAAGTCATCCAAATTGGCAAGAAAGAAGTAAAATTGTCATTATATGCAGATGACATGATACTATGTATAGAGAACCCCTAAGACTCCATCAAAAAAACTGTTGGAACTGATAGACAAATTCAGTAAGGTAGCAGGATACAAAATCAATATTCAGAAATCAGTTGCATTTGCATATACCAATAATAAACTATTGGAAGGAGAAATTAAGAAAACAGTCTCATTTACAATGGCTTCAAGAACTATAAAATACCTAGGAATATAAGGAGTAAATTTGCAGACATTACCCTGAGCAATATTTTTACTGATACATCCCCTCGGGCAAGGGAAGTAAAAGAAAAAATGAACAGATGGGATTATATAAAACTAAAAAGGTTTTTCACAGCAAAAGAAACCATCAATAAAACAAAAAGGAAGCCTACTGAATGGGAGAAGATATTTGCCAACGATATATCTGATAATGGGTAATATCCAAAATTTATAAAACTCAACACCAAATAGACAAACAACCCAATTGAAAAATGGACAGAGAATATGAAGAAACGTTTCTCAAAAGAGGACATACAGATGGCCAACAAGCATATGAAAAAATGTTTAACCTCACTGATCATTAGGGAAATGCAAATAAAAACCACAATGAGATACCACCTCACTCCACTCAGAATGGTTATCATCAATAAATCAACAAACAACAAGTGGTAGTGAGGCTGTGGGGAAAATAGAACCCTGCTGCACTGTTGGTGGGACTGCAGATTGGTGCAGCCACTATGGAAGTCAGTATGGAGGTATCTCATAAAACTGGAAATGGAACTACCTTTTGACCCAGCAATTCCACTCCTAGGTATTTATCCTGAAAAACCCAAGACACTAATTCAAAAAACTATATAACCCCTATGTTCATTGCAGCATTATTTACAATAGCTAAGACTTGGAAACAATCAAAATGCTAGCGGAAGATGACTGGATTAAGAAACTGTGGTACATTTACACGATGGAGTATTACACAGCAATAAAGAAGAAAGAAATTGTACCATTTGCAGCGATATGGATGGACCTAGAGAACATTATGCTAAGTGAAATAAGTCAGTCAGAGAAAGACAAATACCATATGAGCTCACTTATATGAGAAAACTAAAGAACAGAATAAACAAGCAATGTAAACAGAAATAGTCTTAAAGACACAGAGGAAAAACTGATGAGGGCTAGATAGGAAGGGGGTGGGCATGAGGGAGAAGGGGAAGGGACAAGGCAACATAACCTGGTAACTACAATATTACCACAGAGATAGAAGAGACAGTTTAGGGAATATAATCAATAATATTGTAAATATTTTTTAGGGGACCAGATGGACTCATGTCTTGTTAGGGAGACCACTTCATGGATGGTGTAGAGGCCTGACCACTGCACTGTACATCTGAAGCTGCTGCTGAATAATATTAGATATTAACTATAATTTAACACATATATAGTCATGGAATGTGGAGTATAATGTGGGGATGTAGTCACTGGAATTGTAATAGATATGTATGGGATCAGGTTGGGGGATAGTGGAGGGGGGAGGGGGGATCACTTTGTAAGGGGTGAAAAGGATAACTACTGCATTGTTTTATACATCTATAACTAATGAAAAAAAAATGCCAGAGGCTGGCTGGGTGGCTCAGTTGATTTGAGCGAACGCTCTGAGCAACAGATTTGCCAGTTTGATTCCCACATGAGCCAGTGAGCTGCGCCAGAGGTGAGCTGCCACTGAGCTGCCAACGGGTGAGAGCACATGTTCTTAACAAGGTTGCTAGTTCGACTCCCTCATGGGATGGTGGGCTGCATCTCCTTTCCCCCCACAACTAGATTGAAAGCAGTGATTGGACTTGGAGCTGAGCTTGTGCCTGCCACAACTAAGATTGAAGGACAACTTGACTTAGAGCTGATGGGTCCTGGAAAAACACAGTGTTCCCTTCCCCAATTCCCCAATAAAATCTTTATTTAAAAAAAAACAAACAACAAAAACAAAGGGGGTCTCAGATGAGCGATTTGTGACCTCAACTTCCAGACCGTAAAATAAGGTGGACACACAGATGTCAAAGTGAGAGGTGGAAGACACGATTTATGTGGAAAGAATCAGTATGCTATGAGATGTGTCACCTCTCCCTGTGAGAGAGAGGTGAGGTTCCATGGGGATCCTTCAGATAACTTTGTATTTGTCCCCTACAGCTTGGGGCCTGAGAAAGACAAAGGATGTGATTCTGGCTGCAGCGGCCTATAACAGCAGTTTGAGCTGTGATATGGTTAGGGTAGTAACAAGTTAATGTGTGCTTTTCCTATTAATTTGGTGTGTGTGTGTGTGTGTGTGTGTGTGTGTGTGTGTGTGTGTGTGTGTGGTGTGGGGGGTGAGCCAGCTGCTCAAACAGTTAAACTGAGTTATTTTTCTCAATGATGCTTTTCAGGGTGATGCCCAGGCAGGAACCACTGAGATACAGTGACGGAGGGGTTGATGTAAGTGGCCCTGCAAAGACATGTCACCCTTGCTAGTGAACCAGAGGTGAGGAATCCTCATAAAGGGGCTCTCTCAGCAAACTGCACCTGTAATAGACAGGATTCTCTGGAGAAATGGAATCAATGGGTGTGTATGTTAAGGAATTGTGGAAGCTGGCAATTCTAAAATCTTTAGGGAAGGCTGGGAGGGTGAAGATGCAGGGAAGAACTCATGTTGCAGCTTGAGTCTGAAGACAGTTTGGAAGCAGAATTCTCTCTTCTTGGGGGATGTCAGCCTTTTTTCTCACAATGCCTTCAACTAATTGGGTGAAACTCACTTTCTTTATTCAGTCTTTTGACTTACATGTTGATCTCATCTACGGAATACCTTCACAGTAACATCCAGACTAGTGTTTGACCAAATATCTGGATACTGTCACCTATCCAAGGTGACACAAAATTAACCGTTACATGCCCAATCAGCTGTAAGCCCCATTTACAGCCCTGGAAACCTAGATGTAAACGGACACATGTTAAATGGACATGTGAAAGCCAATGTATGTTCAGTGCCACAGACACAGAATTTTTGTGTCCCCTTCTGTCCTTTCATCTGTTCCAACCTTGGGGATGTCACAAACCACATAGCCAGCAGACAGAAAAGCTAGTCATGTCCTGGTCCCACTGCAGGCTTCCCACATGCAAATGTTCAAGATGAGAAGATGGGGTATCTTTAAATTTCAGAGTCTTTATTATGTCTCTGGGATTGACATTAATTAGTAACTCTCTGGGACTGTCTGAAGTGACAGAGGACAGGGAAGGAGCTCTCATTCCATAGAACTCTTTTGTAGGAACCATAGGGGGAAAATAAAATTGCTTTATCCCGAGTGTACTGTACTTTAAGCAAACTGGTTCCAGTTAGAAGGCTTTCTCTGCCTGCCATGTGAGAATGATTTTAGCATCTTCTATTTTGATGCTCTGTGAGTTGGGTGTATATGTATGGATTGTTTTGTCTGAAATCAAATTAGTGCCATCCACTTTGTTTTGATAAGTGTTTGCTTGGTATATCTCTTTTCCATTCCTTCTCTTTTAACTTACTTTAGTCTTCGTATTTAAAGTGGGTTTCTTATAGACAACATGTAATTAATTGGTTCTTTTTTTTTTTTTATCAGCTCATGAACTCCGACTTTTAATTGGTGTTTTTAGGTTATTCACAGTTGAATTGATTATTAATATTGAGTTAATATCTATGATGTTTGTAACACTTTTCTATTTGTTGTGCTTTCCTCACTCTTTTATTTTTAAGAAGATTTTATTGGGGAATGGGGGGAGGGGAACAGTGTTGGGGAGTTGTACTTTCCTCCCTTTTTTTTTTAAAAGATTTTATTGGGGAATTGGGGAAGGGGACCAACCAAGTTGTTGTTCTTCAGTGTTCGTTGTGGGGGGCGCCAGTTGCCATCTGGCTGCCCATCTGCAGCTTGTGGGTGGGCATAGTCACCACCCCATGCTGGAGTCAAATCAGCAGCCTTGTTGTGAGGAGCGCATGTTCTATCCTCTGAGTCATCCGGGCGGCAGCTCAGCTCAAGGTGCTGAGTTCAATCTTTAATTGCTGGTGGGCATAGCCCACCATTGAACTGGCAATCTTGTTACACCAGCTGAGTCATCTTGCCACCTGTTGGCAGCTCAATGACAGCTCAGCTAGGGACCAGTGTTCACTGGTCCATGTGAGAATCGAACCGGCAGCCCTGTTGCTCAGAGGACACTCTCTAAGCCAACACAAACAAATAAGCCACTTGGCCGGCCCCTGTACTTTTCTCTTCATTCACCTGTTTTTTCCTCTTTCTCTGGTTTTAATGGAGCATTGTATATGATTCTATTTTATCTCATCTATTATCCTATAAATTATATTATCCTTTTAATTTTTTTTTTTTAGTGGTTACCCTGGACTGCCTGCAAGTCTCAACATCAATTTTTAAGTAAATTCTTGGCCGCACATTTTTTTTTTTTGATAACCAGGTACTATGAATTATATCTGAAAACTCACATAATGTTCTTCTATTTATTAATGTTCAGAGAATAGAATATTCCTCACACACCCCTCCCCCTTCTACTCAGTATAAATATTTGAGATAGAATGTGTTTATTTACTTATTTATCAAGTTTACTAAATGTAGAGTACTTTTATTTCTATTTTATACTCATACTAGTGTAAAATACTAGTAAGGGGAAAGAGGTTATTTTTGGTTTTACTTTATATCAGAAACCAACCTATTAGACTCATTGTGAGAAGCCTTTGGGCGTTTCTCCGAGGCCTTAAATTCAGTCAATTTTAGCACATGTTCTGCCTCTCTGCACCCCTACTTTTGCTTAAATCTTAGAGTATTTTGTTGACAATAGCTCCTGGATACATTTATAAAGATGTGTTTGCCTTTCATCTACCAATTTAATCAGGGGGGTTACTCTGTTGGTCATAATGCAGAGAATAGAAATAGCAGTGGCAATTCTCTGTGGGCTGGGATTCTGATCTGTGCATTGCTTCTGTAAAGTTGGCCGCAGATCTGCCTCTCAAATGCAGATCTACTCTTGGGGTACCGATAAATTAACAGAACTAGATGTGCTTCTTTCCTTCTTTTGAAATGTTGACAAGATCTATATATAATAGATGAAATATGTGATAGATGAAACAGATATTTCTTTTTATCAATGTATTTTAGTTACCGCCTGGTTATGGAGGATCTAAAATTTTGCTTTTGACAACCAACCCCAAATGATGATACATATAAGCTTTGAGGATATTTATTTTCCTTGTCTTATTTCTTTTTCTCCAGAGGCCATTTTGTATTTCTTTCCAGTTCTTTTTTTGGGGGCGTTCTATTCATTACTTAAGGGCTGAGCTGATTAAAGACCATAGAATTGACATTTTCTGAATATTTCATTGTGGCAATACATCTCTTATCTTTGGAGTCAGGCTGCTACTTCTATGTGACTCCGTTCCTTTATTGGTAAAATGGAGATTAAAACGACACTTACCTCATGGTGATGACATAATCATGTTGATTAAGATGGGTCTGGGAAAGTTAGGTGGAAGAAGGAAATGTTTACAAGTCTTAGCATAACCCTTTCCTATGTTTCTTTGCCCTGGGTTTTATTTGCACTCAAAGTACTAATCTTAGTATTAAGATCTAAGGATATATACAGTAATACCTTGACTTGCAAGCATAATTTATTCTGGAAGCAAATTACTCGTAATGCAAGACATCGCTCATTTACCACATTAAAATATATTAGAAATGTTTGCTCATCTTGCAGAACACTCACAAACGACGTTGCTTGCAATCCAAGGTTTTACTCTGTGTGTGTGTGTGTGTGTGTGTGTGTGCACACGTGCGTGTGAGTTAAGGGTAAGTTTTATATATATATTGTTATATATAACTCACAATAGTTATATATAACTCACATGCACGTGCGCGCGCACACACAGACACGCGCGCACACACACACACACACACAAGCATTTGATTAGAATGAGAGTACTTTAATAATTTCATCCCTAACTCCATTTTATTTCTAACTTCACCAGAGAATCACCACTGACTTTATTACATCTGATATTTTTTTGGAAGTCAGACTGACCTTCCATTTTCTCAAAGTGAGGAAAAAGGTGATAGGATAATCCCTTTAAAATCTTTCAGCCACTTTCTAGGAATTAAGTCTAAAGCTTTTTCATATAAGTGCCCTAAAAATTGACCTCTACCTCACTTTCTAGTTTAATTTTCTCATGCTCTGCCCCTTGCAATCTAAGCTGTTCACTACCCTTTGAATACATAAGATTTTCATATCTTTGTCTTTATGGCTTTATTCAGGCAATTTCCTTTCATGGGAATGTCCTGCTCTCTATTCTTTCTCTTCTCGATTAACTCTTTCTCTGTGTCTCCAGACTTGCTCTCTTTAATCCACTCCTCATGACAACCAGATTGATCTTTGGAAAATGAAAAAATTCTTTAAATAGCTGCTAATTGCTCTAAGGAATAGAATGCAATTTCAACATTGTTTATAATATTTTCTTCAGCTTCCTGGACTTACCTTTTTTTTAGCCTGCCTCACAACATGCGGAATCACTCCAGCCCTTTTAAATACTATTCCCTCCATTTTTCAGATGGTCTCTGTTTCCCTCTCAAATCCTGGACATAGGAAAATGTCTAATCATCTCTCAGATTTAAGGTTGCCCATAAAATACAGGACACCTGTTTAAATTTAAATTTCACCTAAACAGCAAATAATTTGTTGTATAAGTATGTTCTAAATATTGCATGGGGACATACTTACACTAAACAATTTGTTCTTTATTTGAAATATAGATTAAATGGACGTGTTGTATTTTTACTTGCTGAGTCTAGCAACTCTTCTCCAATTATAACTAAACCTTCTCTTAGAACCACACTATGAGTTCTCTTAACATCTTGGATGTTGTGGCTCTAGCCATAGTATATTGACAACACTGGTTATCTGGTTTCCTCTTCTACTAGATAGTTTTCTCTTTGGGGACAAGGGCCATAGCTTTATCACTGTATTGTGGGCAGCCATTGCTAGAGAGAGCATAGTGCCTGTGACATAGAAACCATTGAACAAAGCTTAAGTAATAAATGGAGAGATGGATGAATGGACAAATGAATGACTATGTTAGAACTCTTATCAAATACTCCTTTACTAGAACTGTCCCTGACATCCCCCAGAGCAAAATTATTTGGTAATTATCTCTGTATTGGTAACACTTTTTATATTTTTCATAGCTCTTATCACATGTATTCTGTGTATAACACTTATAACTCTTTGTTTATGTATCTATATACTTTTTTTCTCCCCATCATCTCCTTGTTGTACTTTCTGCCTTCCCCATAGACTTGTTAATCACTGTTAGATACTAAACAATGATTGTGACTTAAAGAAGGGTTGGCTCAAATAAACTCTTATAAATTAAAAAAAAAAAGAAGGGGTATGTGATATACTCTTTGGAGAGGAAGTGTTTAACTGAATATAAAATAATATGCAATTATTGACAATGAATGTGCTTTTCAGTAACATTAATAGGAAAATGGTACGTACCAGAACACCTCTTGGTTAATTTGCCCAAATTTGAATACCTTTTTTTTTTTTTTTCAATTTCTCTTTCTCTCTCTCTCTAGTTTCAGGTATACAAAGCAGCATAACAAACATTTACACCCCTCATAAAATGATACCCCCCCATACTATCCCTCTGACATCATATGTAGCTGTTACAATACCATTGACTATATTCCCATGCTGTATTTTACATCCCATGACTATATATATGGTACCTAAAAATGTATACACATTTTAAGAAAGGAAAGCTGTATTAAAATTGTAATACTGATAACAAAATACTGATAACAAAAGATGAATACAAGTCATGTTTGACTTCTGCAGTTATAAGACATGCTCAAAGTGGTTACCATCAGTGTCTAGGCACTTTTGATTATGGCAAACTACTGCTTGAGTAACATTGACCACAGTGTCCACTTGTATACATTCTTTTGGCACCCCTGGTATATATAGTTATAGTTGACATTCAATACTATTCTACTTCAGCCTCAGGTGTATGAGCTTCATATATCACAGTGGTCAGGCATCCACACAGCCCATGAAATAATGCCCCAATAAGTCCAGTGTCCATCTGTTACTGTACATAATCTTTACAACATTATTGATTATATTCCCCATACTGTATTTCGTATCCCTGTGACTATATTGTGATTATAATTTGTACTTTCTAATTCCTTCACCTTCTCCCCCATCCTTAATCCCTCCCATCTGGCAACCATCAGTTTTTTTCTCTATATCTCTGAATCTGTTTCTGTTCTGTTTGCTCATTTATTCTATTATTTAGATTCCACATATAAGTGAGATACCCTTTTTAGCAAAATATAAACAGAAGATTATCTAGACAAAAGTGCCCAAGACAATAACATAAGCTATTGTTATGTACCAAGTAGTGTGCTATTTGATTTAAATGCATAATCTCAATTAAGTTTCATAATTGCCTTATGAAGTAGGCCCTAGTCTTCCATAGCTACATATTCAAGATGTGGAAATTAGGCTGAGGATTGTCCCCAAGGCCCTATATGTAGTAAATAGTGGAAAACATCTGTTTCCTGCTAAGTAAGCCCATGCTGCTTAAAAGATCCTACAGCATACAATGTGAGACATGGTTGAAGGAAAAAGCTTTCTTGAGCACGAAGAGAAAAAAAGTGATATGTAAATGTGGTCAGGTATTTGGAGTATCAGAATTTTGTCTGTTTCCAGGCAGCAGATTTAATACCAATTGGAAGCATGTGGCCAGATAAGAGTGGAACTTTTCTAATACCTATGGTTATTAAGTATAAATAATTTATGTAGAATTGGAAAAATTGGATTTGGAATGTAATTGGTTTGAGACTCATTTTCAAAGAGTACCATCCACATTTCTGGAAGATCTAGGAAGCAATATATTAAAGGAGAGTTACAGAGGGGATTGAGTAGGTAGTTTACATGAATAAATTATATTGTACAGACTTAGAGATTAAAAAATATATATTGAACATTTGCTACTGTAAAGATGTTGGATTTAATGATTTTATAGTTTACCCAGCTGCTGCCCATCTATGTCCCACAAACCACTGAGTTTGTGGCAAAGTCATGTTTCTCCTAGCATATTATCGGCTATTGTCTAAGCACCACAGACAGGGTCTAGTGCCAACCTATTCCTGTGAAGCATGGCTCATCTAATAGAGGATTTCCAAGGACAGTGTAGGTTAAACAACACAAAGACCAGGATCAAGTCCAATATGAAGAAAAGAAAGAATGAAGTATTGTTGCATTCACCCCTGATTCATCCTACTCTGATATAGTCTTCCTATTAGTGAAAGGGGGGAAAAAAACTGTTAAGGGATTACCATTGGTATAAGAGACATTACATTGTATTAACACATTATGAAAATTAATCATTCAAGTTTTTATTTTTATTTTTTAAAATTTATTTATTTTTAATTAGTTTCAGGTGTACAACACAGTGCAATAGTTATACATTTTACCCCTCAAAGTGACAACCCCCCTCCCCCAATTCACCACCCCACTCCTCCCCCCCATATCATATATATCTATTATACTTCCTCTGATTCCCTTCCACAGTATAATCCACATCCCGTGACTATCTATATATATTCAATTACAGTTGGTATACAACCTCCGCTTCAAGTGTACAGTGCAGTGATCAAGCCTCTACTCCATCCATCCATGAAATCGTCTCCCCAACAAGACATGTGACCATCTGACACTTGCTGATATCAAACAACAGAAAAAATAGTTAAATATACACACTTAGAAATCCCAAACACATAATTGCTAGGTATAAATGGATTCCCCTATACAAAAGTAATGATGTTTAACCAGATTTTGCTTTTTAAATAACTTCCTCCCCCAATAGGAGAGACGAGTTTATACAGTCTATTAACACTTTTTTCCAAGTTCAATTTTCCATCAAGAACCATGTACTGAATACTAGGTAGTCAGAATCAAGTAGTCAGTGTTTGATTTTGGAAGTGTTGCTAATTGACTCCTACAAAGATTTAGTTAAGGCAATGCAAACATCAGTTGAAAAAGTAATATTTAAACACTGAATGGAAAGGAAACTGTCAATTTTACTTGATTTTAATTGTTTCACTCAATTTAGTGATTTAAAACTAAACAACAAACAAGAACCAATTGCTAACTCTCTCATCTTCATTTTCCAAAGAATGGAAGGGGCTCCATTTGTTTCAACTAACTAGTAGGTCCAGTTGTTTCACATTACAATTTCCTCTAATGTAAAAACAGAATACAACTGATGCCTAATTTACAGGTTCATAAAGAAGAAAAAAAATGAGACATTATTTTTAACACACCTAACAGAAGCCTGGCATGTAGTGGGGACTCAACTTAATGGTTGCTCTTAAGTCCCTGGGAGTAAAAAACGTGGATATCATTAATAAATGTTAGTTGAAGGAGAAAATGAACAAGGTTGATATCTACAGAAAAACATAAAGGTTATACAAAATGGAAAGGCGTATAATATAAGAAATCTTAAAAGAATGGCTAATGAAGGACAAAGGCACCTACAATCAAATAAATCATAAGAAGACCTTCAAGAAGAATGCATGTTTTGTGAAGAAAAATGGACTGTTTCTTAAATATATGCGAATGGAGAAGACAGGAAGGGAAGATTATAAGCCCCTTGAGAGACATTGAAATGAATTCAATGACAGGAGAGGCAAATGCAACAAGAAAAATGAATGACTTATTGGTTTTAGTGCTCATTGGGGAAAGCTTGAAGTTGTACTAGAAAGTGAAAAGTTTCCTAGAGGGAGATGGCAAACTCCTAAAACCAAAGAACTGGAAAATCATTTACATAGGTAACACCTCATTATAATGAAACCTACAGTACCTTTAAATTGTTTTATTGGGGAGAAATTTTGTTGAGATGATTTCAGGTGTGAAAGCCTCTACAAATTGATAGATTTGGGTATAAAGGTGGGTATCTGCTTTATGGTCATAGAAGTGCATCACAACATTATTTATAATGGAGATGTATAGGGAGTTCTGTAAAAGCAGAAAAAGAGGAGAACGGTTAAATATATTATAACATTTTTATGGTGAAATATTTTGCCAAAAACAATGCTTATAAAAGTCAGTAATGGGCGGCCGAGTGGCGCGGTGGTTAAGCGCTGGCTTGGGACACCAGCAGCCCTGGTTCGGGTCCCACGTATGAGGGCCAGTGACACTGCCCTCAAAAAATAAATAAATAAATAAATAAATAAATAAAAGTCAGTAATAATGTCTGTAAATGCATAGGATATAATATTAAATAAAAATGCATATATACAGAATAATTAAAATTATGAAAGATAAAATAACCAAAGGAAAAAAGACTAAGCAGGTTCATAACAGAATTTTGAAAAGTAAATGTCTCTGCACATTGAGTCTATAGATTATTTTTATATTTTTATACTTTTCTTGATTTTCTAAAATTAATATACTTTTTATATGAAGGTATATGTGAATATGAATCTATATTTTATTTAATTTTTACTTATTTATTTTTTGAGGGCAGTGTCACTGGCCCTCATATGAGGGACCTGAACCGGGGCTGCTGACTTTCCAAGACAGCGCTTAAGCACCATGCCACTAGGCCGGCTTGAATCTATATTTTAAAGATAAGTATGTGTATGAAGTTTTAAAAAATCATCTAGTTCTATAAAGCTTATAATTAAAAACAGCATTTCCTTTGTTCCACCTTTTTTGTTCTCTTAAGACATACACTTTCAAACTTTTAAACTGTTTCTTCTGATATTTACCTCACATTTCTAAATAACTGCTATTTATTTTTAAGTAATTATTGATTTATTCATGTGGGATATATATTGGGTTGTTGGAAAAGTCATGACGTATTTTTTCTGTTTTTCACTGCAAAAATGCATCCTGACTTTTCCGACCACCCAATAATTGCTTTTCTGAATCCTTGCCCCCAACACCGACACAAATATTTGCTTCCTTTATCCTTCCACTACACTATATTAATCTTGTGTGTGTGTGTGTGTGTGTGTGTATTTATATATATATATATATATATATATATATATATATATATATATTTAAGTGGATATTTTACTTTTATTCATGGTAGAGTCATGTAGTGTAATATGATTGTTTTATTCTCTTGTACAAGTTCTTGTTTTCCTGTGGCTTAATAATTGTTTCTTTTTGTAGTTGTTTTCATAGGACCTATTCCCAAACTATGAGAGATATAAAGCTCCTCTTGATGTATTTAAATAAATCAAGTAAGGCCTTAGTACAGCTCCCTAGAAATAGAACTTGAGAAAGGGATTGGGATGTATTTAATTTACTGAGTAGGCATACTCAGGAGAAGAGGAGTGAGAGAAGCACGGGTCTGGGACAGGAAATAAGTGATTTATAGCCGTTCAGCTGGAATTTAGCTTTTGTCTGGTCCCATAGGGAGAGCCAGGGCAGAGTTAGCTCTGAGCAGACAATTACTGGCACTGTGGGGCAGAGGGTATGGAGTTTGTAACCTACACAGCATGATGACTACCTCTTAGCCAAGGACAATTCTGCAGATGAGGGGATAGATGGGTGCCCTAAGCATCTATTAGCTGGAGGATGAATGCATTGGTCCAATAAAGTGGACTGGGGCAGGGTACTACATCAATATTGGTAATTTTTCAGCTCCTCCTGTCTCCCTCCCTCCTTCCTTTTCACTTCTCTCTCTGTCATGGGGACATTGTTCCTGGGTGACTAAATATAAGGACCTGTAGATTTATCTCTTGGAATGACCATGTTCTCTAGAGAGTAATCTAGGCTTGTCATATTTTTAGCATTCTTGCCGTCATCAAGGGGGTTAGTCTGCTTGATCATATTGTGTAGCACATAGGCTGTCATGTATGTTTTATTTTTGTTCCACTCTTCTGCAACTCTGCATGTCAACTTGAGCCCAGTTGACAATGAGGCAATAAAAGGGTAGAAATTCCAGGAGCCAAATTGCTTTTCAAATAGACTTTGAATAAATGCTTCTGTTTTTAGTTGCTCCCCTACATCTGTATCTTCAAAAGTAACTGGTTTCCCCAACCATTCCAGGGTTCGGTGACACAAAACACTTGGTCTTTTTTCCCCTTCCTGCTGATTGTCGGCTTAGCTTTTCATTTCCCGGGTCTGCTTGGCAAGTTATAATGTGTCCTTCTGCCTTCCAACTATAAAAATTCCCTTGACATCATCTCTACTGCCATTCCTTTCCAATGTTCTTTGTCTTTTGGGATTTATTCCTTTTCTCCCCCATTACCCTCATTATGGCCAATTGTAGGAGATATATTCATGTTCAATCACTATGTTAAACTAAAAGACACTGTGATTTTTAAGGAAATAGATTTTTAATGTGCTTCATTTTCACCTGTGTTTTCAGAAATTGTAAAACCAATTAGTGAGATCTTAATTGTGCTATGAACATCTTCAGATTATTTTTGTTAGGCAAAATAAAAACAGTGCAGTAAAATAAAAATGGTAGCATATCATTCTTTAGCTCAGAGAGTCCATGAACATGAATATTATTTGAATTATATTCACCTGTCAATATCTATCACCTGTAGTATTGGATTGTTTGTATTTGTATATAGAAGGTACATGGAACTTGTGTGAAATCCTGGTAAATATTGTGTCTTTAGAAGTAATGTTCTTCACCTGGGTCCAGGATGAGACTTTGGCATCTCAAAATTCTCAGCCTATAAGATGTTGTCATAGGCAAGTGAAGACTGCATTTCTCACTTTCTGTAGTCCATATATAAGTATGCAGTTCTTTGTTCCCAGAATAAAATTTTCTGGACTCTATCTTCACTGTACTATATGCCCATAATATAAAAGAAAATTCTCCCTCTCTAGAGAATAACTCAGCCAAGGAAATTTCATTTTTATGAGGAAGCATTTTTTCCCTTGAGATAAATCTCAATTGGGTTTAAATCTAAAAACAGAGTTCTTGCTGAAGTATTGATAAGGGCCTATCACAAATTGTCCTTTATTATTATAATTGGACATTGACACAAACAAACTTTGTTGCTAATTTGCTAAAGTAATACTTAAAACATTGATTTATAGGGTGCTCCACATATTTTTTTAAAAGATTTTATTGGGGAACCAGGGAAGGGGAACAGACAAGTTGCTATCCTTTTGTTCTTCAGTCTAATTCTTTTAACTTCAGAGTTTTGGTTCTTTTTCACATTCCTTGTATCTCACATGCTTTGTTCTAAAATTGTCTTATAAAGTTTTTGTTTGTTTTAATATGTGTTGTTTGTAACTGCTGTAAAGATCCTTTCAAGTTATATTATTTTCTCTACAAATAATGAACTCTATGTCATTCATTAAATCTATACTTTTTCTAGTTAGTAGTTGTTAACAATTATACTCCTGTTCACTATTTATGTTTCCATATACTCTGAACTTTAGCCTTCTTGGCACTTTTTTTTTTGAGGTGTATTCATATACTTCTGTGATATTCATTCTTAGTTCTGTACTACTTCTACCATCTCAATTTATCTTTTCCTTAATACCTCACTACCTCCCAGTCTCTGGGGGTTAAGGGAATCTAGTAGAATCTGTTCCTAGGGAAGCAGAAAAACCCATGTTCACAAGGAGGCAGTCTGGGTAGTGGTGGGAACACCAGGTCAAAGGAATCTTATAACTTGAGCATGTGGATATGCTTCCTTAGTGGAGGGATCGTTTGCCTTAGAAATAAGGCTCACAGGTTATTCTTCCAAGTTACATTCAGTCATGCCTTTCAACAATATGGTCTCTAAGTATAATGGGGAGTTAGCAATATGGATCCAAAGTTGCTGTTGAGCAGGTTTTGGGGCTGTTTAGTTGCGTATTTCAGAAAAGACAATTTTTCAGTACCTATAGCACTAGAATTATTCCATGTATAGTTCCAAATACAGCCATGAGCTGGATAGTGACATTTTGGTCCATGAGTGATAGCATATTGATAATGGTCCCATAAGTTATTATGGAGCTGAAAAATTCCTACCTTCTAGTGATGTCATAGCCATCTTAATGTCACAGCACAGTTCATTACTCACAAGTGTGTACCGATGCTAGTATAAAAAAACCCACTGCTCTGCCAGTCATGCACAAGGATGGCACCTACAATTACAGTACTGGCTGTACCATCTGGGTTGGTGTGAGTGCACTCTATGATGTTCAGACAATGAGAAGCTCGCCTAGCAATGCATTTCTCAGATTGTATCCCTGTTAAGTGGTGCATGACTGTAGTTCACTGTACAATTTTCAGCAATATAAAGAAATCATTCAATTCTGAAATATTTATTTTGTGGTGCTGAAAAATAGGTGAAGTAGGGAATGGAATCATCTGTGAATATAGTATTTTCAACCATGTTGAGAAAAAGAATTTAAACTTAACATCAAGGAATTCATGTCATTGCCCACTGAAATGATGTTCCCAGAGTGGAGGGGTTCAGCTGCTTGATTCTTAGGGAGTCCACCCTAATTTTACGTGATTCCCACCATGCAGTCTGTGCTCCCAAAATGCCCATTGAAACGCCCAAGGAAGGATTCAGCCAGGGCAAGGACTTTAGCCATCCAATTGCTAGTAGCTGCCTTAGGTCCGATGGGGAGAGTAAGTTTTTGGCTGGCAAAATGTTCTAGGATACTGGATATTGAAAAGGGAGTCAACTTATTGACATGCGATGGTGCTACCAAGATTTGTTCTTTACCTAAGTGGTTGGTTGTTGTGGAGAGAATAAGGCATGTATTAATAGAACTAGAATGGGACAAAGTCAACAATGAACCAGAAACACTGAAAAGTTAAATACACAAGGCCCCAAGAGTGGTGGAGTCTTCGCTGCTTTGGAGGAGGTCTGTAAAAGGAGGTGATCACGGTGAGATGAGAAGAGGTCTTCATAAAACAGAAGGCCCTTCACCTTGGGATGCTAGAGC
Source organism: Aselliscus stoliczkanus (assembly GCA_033961575.1). Taxonomy (NCBI): domain Eukaryota; kingdom Metazoa; phylum Chordata; class Mammalia; order Chiroptera; family Hipposideridae; genus Aselliscus; species Aselliscus stoliczkanus. Next base: position 29,317,830 of record CM066735.1, on the reverse strand, counting down.
CACATGGTGCCTAAAGGGGAGTTCCTCTGGAATCAGTAAGGATTTTCAAGGGCCTCCCATGATTGTGTCTTCTGATTGAAAGTTAGTAAAGGACAGTAAACAGTGTATATACTTGGGAATGGTGGTGGTTCCCGGTATATTTGACACAGTTTAGGTTATTGCCCCCTTGTGTTTATCTAGGTAGATGGAGAGAGTCATAAAACAAAATTATAAAAATCAAATAGAATGTATTTCTAAGGCTTTTATTATGGATAATCAATGTCAGTCTTGGGGTTGGTGTTTATTATGAACCAAAACAAACTGTAAGCATTTATTATTATTTTTTTTACAAGTCTTACTTTTAAAAATCTTATATTTGTCTTGTGCTAAGTAAAATAGATGTTTAATAAATACTTAGTTTTATTAAAGAATTCAGACTTCATTATTTCCTTGAGGAGATAAACACTTTAGTGAGCTAATTTTGAATGGGAAACTACCCATACATTTAATTTTTTTGATTTATTGTTTTTGTGGGTTTCAATTGAACATCTAAAATTAGCCTCTGGCTAACTGTGGACATTTCCCCATCATTTTTTTTTTTTTTTGAGGGCAGTGTCACTGGCCCTCATATGTGGGACCCGAACCAGGGCCGCTGGCTTCTGAAGCCAGGGCTTAACTACTGTGCCACTCAGCTGGCCCCTCCCCATCATTTTATATTGCCTTACTGAGAGTGAGTGAGTGACTCATTTTATAAAATAGCATTTACCCTTTTTGTTTCTTAGTTTCTTCAGGTGTAAAAGGAGAAGGTTTGGGGACATTATAGCTAAACCATTTTCCATTCTTTGTATATTGAGTTCATGCTATACCTAATGCATAGATAATTTCTTCATTCCATAAATACTCTCCTCCCTCATAATGGAATTGTTTTATATGTATATATTCTTTGTCCCCATACATTAGATATTTATAAGCTCAAAGAGTCTGTGATATGCACATGATATTACGACTATGCTTTCTTCTGTTCTCTGATGCCCTAATTTCCAAGTGTCTACCCTTTCCTTTTTTTCTGTTTAACACTTAGATCCCTCATTATCAGGTTAAAGCGACTTTCTTCATCTGTCAGTGGCATATATATATAGGTCTCAGGACAGATGTTCCATTTTTATAATTTTCTTTGTTCCCGCATTCCATTTGTACAATAAACTTCCTTAATGCAAGGACTGAAATAATACTCTGCATTTTCTGCTGATTTTTATAGAGGTCTGGCACATTATGCTTGATGGACTTCTAATATCACTTACTAACTCCTGTGGAATTACTTGTGTCTGTTTCTTGGAAATGTGAAAACTTAGTTATACAAGCGATATGTTTTTTGCTTTTCTCTTCTCTGCACACAAGGCAACTGGTCTTTGCTACAGTAATTCTGTTTCTCATTTTTTATCATCTGCCGAGTTCTTGAGAAGGAAGTCTGGGGGAAATTGAGAAGCAGTGGCTAGTTTATTTGTTTGTTTCTTGACATTCTCCCCTTCTTTTGCATTCATTAGCACAGACCCTTTTTAGAATGAATTTATGTGCAGGCTTGCTCCGTGAGCATTGTTTTCACTAAGTCAGATATCTATTCTCTGAGAGTATATGGAAATACAGCAGAACTGTATTATTTCTTTAACATGCTGGAGCTGAGAAAATAGGCAATAATTGTGCACTTACCAGCTTATATCAGGTTTTACTATAAAAATTAATGAATTTAAAGAAGTACTACTTGAAAGATGGCCTTTTTTATTTGTATAGGTTTTATGATAATATCTGTAATAAACAGAAAGGAAAATGGAAATCCTCTGTTTCTGGGAATTCAGTATTCAAACCTGTCATTAAAATATTTGTCAATCTAAGGTTAGCACCTATTCTTTTAAACAATTGTGTTAGCTTAATTTTATAACTTTTAAATATTTAGATTCATTGTATATAGCGTTCCATTTGTATTCTTGCCATGAATTGCACAAACCTTATAGTAGAGCCATACAACGTGAATATCTACAAAATATTCCCCAATAGCTAACTCAGTCTTTCTGTAACATTTCGAATTTGCTTGGGATAGAAATTAATTTGTCTAACTTGACTGAGGTGTTGATGCTTGGATGTTTCACAGGTATGTCATTCTCAAGCTTAAAGTTAAATCTTTTACATTCCACACTTAATGTGCTACTTTTATATTTTATTTATTCAATACATTTTTTTATTGAAAACTCATTCTGAGCCAGGCAGTATGCTAGTCACTGGGGACAAAATGATGAGCGAAACCATACACAGCCCTGGTTCTGATGTAGTGAAAGAGGCAGGCTCCATGTTTAGCTGGAGACTACCAGCACCTATTTTGTCACCAGTCCCCAGATCTTAAATTTATTGATGATTTTTCACCTCATCAATAGCCAATGAGTTATCAAGACTGATTGGTCTTACTTGTTAATTTTTTTTTCTATTTTGTCACCTTTTATTTCTTCCTACTGCCACTCTCTTAATGCCATCTTAATTATCCTCTCTCATTTAGACTCTTGTTTGATCTCCTATTTGGTATTTCTGACTTCAGTATTGTTTTTCTCAAATATGCTAACTAAACCAAAACTCTATCACTTTACTTATTTACTTGATTATAATTCACCGATCCTTGCGCGCTGGTTCCTGTTTCCTTAATGCCCTCATATACCCCTCCCTTCCCAAGACAAACACTAACTCCTTATGGAATTAAGTTTAATTTACCATGGGAGAAAAAGCCTTCCATGAACAGTGTCCCATTTACCTTCTTCACATATTTGTTCCCCCTGACTCTCAATTAGAATATTAAATTTCAATAGCACCAGTATCTTGTTCTGCTCCTTTGCTCTGGATATTTTCTCTGCCTAGAACCCTCTTTCTTATCAAAATTAAACTTCTTCCAATCTCACCTACCCCTTATCCCAAACATACACGCAAGTGTGTAGGTTACTTTTCAAAATTCTTTTATTGCAAGCACTCATGTATTTAACTATCAGAGAATCTACTTAAAGTGGTAAAATACACACACACACACACACACACACACACACACACACACTCCTGCATGTATTAATTCCACTAGATTTTAACTACTCAAGGGAACAAACTATTTTTATCACAAAGCAGGTCATCAATAAATATATTAACTAAATACTGAAAGTACTTGGTAACTTGTGGTTTCTCTGATTTGACCTATCCAAGTTCTCTTTCTTCCTTGCATTCTTTCTTTTTTTCTTTCTTTTTAAGATTGATCTTTTTGTTCTTGTTCATCTTGTTGCCTCTGTTGCAAGCTTTTCCAGAGGAAACAGTTATGTCTCTAAGATAAATCCTAAGGTAAATAGTGTTGCTTTGAATTCAGGCAGAATAAGAAAGGTCAGAGATTTTCACCTAGATCCTTTCACTTACACTGAATGAACTGAATGAAGCTATTCATCCCTGACATACAGTGATATAAAAACTCTTCATCTTCAAATGTCTTAAGCTTGCAAATAGGAATTTTTACTTCAAGTATCTGAAGGTGACCTGTATTCTAAGGAAGTTTATACCATTACAAGAGTAAAGAAAGCCTAGTCAATAGGCTTTAGTTATGCAGATGATGACTAAGTGGGATCCCAAATTTACTGACTCCTGTGGTGTATAGCTTCTTCCAGGAAACCAGCCATATTGGGCAGGCTGTAGGAATGATTATTGGCATTATCTAAGATTCAAAAATCCATTAGATGGGCCTTAAGTTTTATTTGTATGAATGAAGTAAATAACAGTATGATTTTTCCATTCAATTTGGCTGTTTAAATCCAAGTGGACAGACCACAAATTTTGATAGGTGTTTTCACTGTCTTTCAATTGAAAATTTCTTCTAATTCTTTTTTTTTCTTTCCTTTAATCAGTGGGTTACTTAGAAATGTGTTACTTTGTTTTCAAATGCTTGAATATTTTCTAGATATGTTTCTGGTATTAATTTCTAATTTAGTTCTCTTGTGTTAAGAGAATATGCATGATCTGAATCATTATAATTTTATCAAGATTTATTTTCTGGCCCAGAATATGGTCTATTAATATGGAATGTGTTAGATACTAGGAATACAAAAACAAATGGCATGGAAATTATTAAGCAATTCATTTTTTTTTTTTTTTGCTTCATAGACATTAACAAATTATAATACAGTATTATAAATACAAAAAGATATATGAACACTATTCTATGGAACATTAGCCAAGGAACAAGTTATGATTTAGAGAGAATCATCATTTTGTTGGCACTGAGTCCTGGACAGAACACAGCAAGATTCATAATATTTGTCATTACCTTGGGAGTTAGATATTGTTGCTCTCATATTACGTATGAGGAAAGATTTAGGAATTGGTGGAGTCAGGTCATGGGATCAGGATAATTTTAAGAGCTTGACAATGAGAAGCTGTTATTAAATTTGGGTCAATAGAATAAAAAAAATACCTCCTCAAAGACTTATCCAGCAATCTGAAGACTTTGCCTTAATTTAAAATTCATGTAGATGAAAATTTTTATTAAATTTTATTGTATTCTATCATTAGACTGAGTCTTCTTGGACCAAGAACTCCCTTGTTGAATGCTGATACACATAATTTAAATGAGAGTCAACTTGTGCAACCCATAAAGACTACATTTATGAAAGTCTGCATCTAAATCTTGAAGTGTGTACCAATTTACACAAGCAGATGCCTGTATGAAACTACTATCTCCCTAATCAGGAGTGTGTACATGAAGAGCCATACATCTCTGGATAATAAAAATCATTTTGTCTCTATTGAACATTTATCTCTGAGGAACTAAAGTGATTTACAAGAATTAGCTCATATAATATTCTTACGTAGCAAGTAGATGGCAGCTGATGTTCCTTGTTTTTTATCTACAGTTCTTCAGGTGCAGCCTGGGAAATTTGATTAGATAGCTAAAATAATATCCTAACCTGGAAAAACACAAACAAACAAAAAACACCACTCTTTTCAACTTTTCAAAGCATTGTTAACAATCAGAAAACAATTCTATGAGTCCTAAAGTTTTCAGTGACTGCTAGATATAGGAGCTAGTAGTATCTTCAGGTATCTGTGAATAGGTACATTTTTAAGAACTCATATTTTTACAGATTCTCTATTAAATGCAACAAATATACTGAAGAAATCTCCTATATAAAAGAAAAAAAAATCAAAGCATAATATCTTTTGCAGAGAGGTTTTGGTCTTCTTGGTAAGATGAAATTTAAAAGAGAAACTTATTAAGGATATCACAACCACATATACCATATCTCTATCTTTAACTCCTCTTTAACTCTCTCTCCCTCTCCCTCTCCCACAGCTATCCCTATCCCTTTTGTATGTCTGTCTACCTATCTATATAAAGTAAAAAATAACATGACATAGACAAAAAAGTTATCTCTCAGGAATGAGTAGAACACTACAAGCAGATAATTTTAAGGGAAGGTTGAATATAAACATAATTGTCAGTTAAACTCTAAATGAAATGCAAATGTCTTGCCAGAGCATTGAAAGCTGTGCCTTTGATTACCTTGATTACCTACCTGGTCTCATCCAATGGAGATCCATTTCATATTTGGCTGTCCTCAAACTTCAAACTCGTTGGCCATCATGCTCAGTTTCACTGATGATTTTGCATACTATTTCACTAAGAAAACAGAAGCAACCAGGGGAGCATTTCCATGAGCTCTTGCTATCGTTTTTACAGATGTATTCTCACCTGTTGTCATATCCTGTGGATCCTCTGTCTTAACATGGATGAACTGTCTGTTCTATCACCTAAGCTCCCATCCACCATGTCCCTAGTGTACAAGATCCTATCCCCTCTAGGCTACCGGAGACTATACTCCAGGAATGCCCCCCTCCTGATGCAACCTTCTTACAAACTGCTAACGTAAACGGTAATACTCTGCAGTACGGTTGAATCATTCTACCATTTCTAGTTTATTTAAATTTGAGGGAGTAGTATTATTTTTTTTAAACTTTATAAAGTTTATGTGTGTAAGCAAAATAATTTATTGGATAAAACATCTTTAATATATTAAATTTTTTTTAAAAAAATTAAAAACAAATTTGCTTCATTCTTCTTGTTTCAAATTAGAATGAGAGACAAATATAATTCATCCTGTTTCCAGGTGAGATATGAAATGACATGGAAAGTAGGTTCAGAATGAAAATCTGTTTCTGATGGCAACAGCCCTGAGGGGAAGGGCAGAGGGGAAAAGGAGGTCAAGGCCATTTGCAAGATTCAAGTCAGTGCAGGTGAATTAAAAATTTGATCTGAACATCTGATATTGATGGACCACATTTGAGACAACTCTTTCAATCTCAGGCCATCACATACAGTAAACTTAACTGAGGCCAAAGTTTAACTTCCTTGATTAATAGAGGGGCAGATACTGCTGCCATTAAATCTGTTAAAGAATATTAAAAGTTAGCAAAGTTTAAAGACATACTAGGTATAAGAGTAATATATAGAAATATACACAGAAATACTATAATTCAAAATGTCATCATTCTGGTTCAAGATCTTGATATAAGATATAGACCACACTTAGTGATAAATCTGATACAATAGAAGTAAAAAGATCCCTATAAACAAATGAGATCAAAAGAAGATTGTCTTTCTAGAAATTGGACGCATACATAGTGTGACTTCTTTAAATCTATAAAAGTTTTCATATTCGTTCTCTCTCTCACCCTCTCTCCCTGTCTTTCTCTGTCTCTCTCTCCAAATACATAGGGTGCCAAAAAATGTATACACATTTTAAGAAAGGAAAAACTATATTAAAATTATAATATTCAATATATACTGACGACAAATGATGAATACACATCACATTTGACTTCTGTAATTACAAGAGGTGCTCAAAACAGTTACCATCAGAATAATTTTAACAAAAATGTTTTCTTTCTTAAAATGTGTATACATTTTTTTGGCACCCTTTGTATATATTACATATATATGCAGATCTATAGTTAATCAAAAGTTACTCCTATTTTTTTTACTTGAATATCTGTATTAGTCATTAGCCAAAATTTGTATGCTGTTTGAAAAATAGACCTCTCTGTTTTCTATATAGTTATTACCTAATAATGTGTACCTCTAGCTTAATTTAAATATCACCAGAATTATTAAGCTGATTGGGAATCTTATATTATTTCTATGAATAACTATAACTTTTGAATCAGTTGTTTTGACTGTAATAGAACTCAGGTTGAGTTGATTTAACAGTAAATTTGTTATCTTACTCATCATATGAAGTATAGAGGCAGAGTGGTTCCACGGTTAGTTAATTCAGAAGCTCAGCATCATGAAGGATCCAGAAACTTTCAGTGTTTCCACTTGGAAAATCCCAGTGTGTTGGTGTTACCTCCTCTCGGATTGCAAGAAGACTATAGAAATTCATGTATTATATAGAGACAAAACAGTATGTAGACAATTATGTATATTTGGATGCATTTTTATTTGGGTTCTATTTTTATTAGAAAATAAAACATTTCCTTGAAGCTCTTCAAGGTTTTGGGTGAGAATGAAGTCCAATGTCCATACCTTATCAAATTTCTGTAAGGAAAATGACACCAGCGAATAGCTTAAACCACTACTAATTCACCACTTAGAATTAGAGATGGGCCCTATCCCCTGGGCAGTCGTCCATGTAAAATACGGTTAAATGAAGAAGACTTTGCCATGAAGAAAGAAGCATGTGAGTGTGTATGTTTTGTGCAATTTTTTGAGAGTTTGTTAACTGTATGCTATAGTACTTTACTGCTTATAAGTCTTACTTTTCTTTACCTGTGTTCCTTGAATTATCTTCCTTATACACTTCTATTTACTTGATGGCATTTTTGAATTTTGGCACATTTTTTTATTGCCCCAATTGCCTAGCTCAGTGACTATCACATAGTAGGTTTTAAGATTAAACACTTATCTGTAGAATCTACAATGTCAATCACTAATGTCACTGGCATGTAGGGTCATTCTATTTGAAACATCTATTTAATTTTTAAATAAATATTACAGATTTTAGCTGAGGTAAATTGTAATGTTTGAGAGTTTGGACCTCATTAAAAGAGGTAGTATTTTTTAATCAGGTAAGGAGATGGTAAAAAGTTTTCACCATTTTGATACTAAAAATACCCAAATAGTAACCAATCAAAAAAACTTGCAGTGGGCTGGCTGAGTGGAGCATTGGTTAAGAGTTGGTTTGGGACGCCAGCTCTGAGTAGCAGGGCCCCGGTTCGTATCCCACACGAGGGTCAGTGAAGCTGTGCCCTCTACAGCTAAGATGGTGAACGACAGCTCCACCTGGAGCTGGGCTGCCTTGAGTCCCCGGCGACGGCATAGGCTGCAGCCCCTGCTCTGTAGTGGACTGTCGTGAGCTACCCTGAGTGGCCAGCAGCTGGCATGAGCTGCCGTGAGCTGCTGTGGGTGGCCGTCTAATCGCCAGGGTGTGATCTGCCTCACCCAGGAAGAACACAATGAAGATACCAACATGGGCCAGGGAAGCAACCTCCTCCACAACTAGACTGAAGAACAAAAGGACAGCAACTTGTCTGTTCCCCTTGCCCGATTCTTCAACACTGTTTTTCTCCCCCAATTCCCCAATAAAATCTTTATTGAAAAAAATAAAAAAAATAAAAACTTTTAAGTGGATGAATAGAAGGCATTGTCATCACCAACTTGTGGTAATAAAGTCTAATTGTAGGAAAACACAGATAGGAAGATAATTCTCAATGATTGACTGAATAACTTAAAGGAGGAGAGGAAATTTGAACTAGAAGGGCAAAATAGATTTGAAAATAGAGTTGGATAAGAGGGGTAAAAGAAGGGAATAACATTTAAAGCACACCTTTAAAGCTTACTTATAAAGAAAAACTGTGGAAACTAATTTGAATATTACCCTAATAACCTTTACACACAGGCATAGATACACACACACACACACACACACACACACACACACACACACACACATCCTGTGAGTAAATGGTATTATCTTCAATTTACAGATAAGGAAACTGAGGCTTAGTAAGGTTGAATAGGGTCACACAGCTAGTAAATGCAAAAGCTGAGTCTCCCAAATCAGCAGATCTGGCTTTAAGGGCTCAGGATGTTTAAAATATATTCAGTAAAGGATCAGTGGTTTGGTTTTTTTGTTTTGTTTTTCTTCCTTTTCTTAAACCCTCATGATAGCAAATGGAATGATCCATATACCTTATATATCTACTTTTAAACTAACTAAATAAAATATAGTAGTTGCATGAATTAAAAGGCAGCTTTTTCCTAGTCTTCGAAAAAAAAAAGGTAATTTCTAAATTTTTAAATAGCCAATTATTTACCTCCATTTATTCGTATATACATCTTAATATTGTGGTGACAGAAAATTATGTTAGCTATGCATGGTCAACCAAAGTAGGGATTATAAAAGACCCTGGATGGGTATTATCTGTGGCACTATGGGCCCAGATGAACAACTAGAATCTTTTCCATTTGGGAAGTCCCCAAAGATATATTAATCACTGTAAGATTATTAATCTTTTAACCACCTTATATAAAACCTTGGATGAAAACTGTCTACAATTATAAATAAATAATAAAGCACATATTAAAAAAACAGGAAGGTAGAACTTTTTAATCACAAACTTTGTTGACAAGAAAGGTTTTTCAATCAATCATCTTTAATTAACTCTATCCAAAACTGTAAAAACCTGGAAAATGTTTTATAAGAAAGCATAGAAAAAAATAAAGATCTTTTTCTATGTATGAATTGTTATGTTTCACATTAAAGCTATTTGCCAGACGGAAATTACTCAGTATTCCATCAAACATTTTTGGTACAAATATTTATATGCATTTTGATTTCTTCATAAAATAATCAGCAAACAATTAATGTGACAAATATTTAAAATCTTTAAAGAAAAAATCAACTTAGTATGTGCTGAAACTAATTTTATCTGAACTGAGCATGGAAATATCCCCAAAAATCCAGGTATACTTGCCCTAAAAATAAACTGGGACATGTATTAAAGAAAGAAAAGTTCTGTGTATCAACTTTAGAGAATAAATATATGTATTTTCTTAGTAGATGCCTTCACCTGATATCTCCTATGTACTTGAGACTGACCATGTTCCAAGACAATTTCATTCTCTTGCCCCTAAGACCTGTAATTATATCTGCTTCCTTGTCCTAATTAGTGACACTGTGTCTATCCTTCAAGAGTACAATGTATCACAGTCAATTACTCCATTTTCCCTCTTCCCCCTATCTAGTAAATTGTCAAATGATACAGGCTTTACCTTCCAAACAGCTTTAAATTAATCCTTTTCCTTTTAGTACTATTGCTTTCTCTCCCCACCTCTTGCCCTCATTCTTCACTCAGATAATTTCAGTAATTTGCCAAGTGTGTCCCTTGCCTATGATTTCTTCTGACTTCAAACCATTATCCATACGTTTATAACAGTTCACTTTCTAAAATGCAACTTTGACCTGTTAGTACGTTGCTGTTAGCCTCCTTGTGACCCCTTCATGTCCACAGGATCAAATCAAGCTGCTTAGTCGAATGTAGAAGTCTCCTTGTGACACAACCCCTGCTTTTGCACCCCGTTGCTCTCCTTTTACTCTGCTTCATGCTTTGCAGCCAAGCTACATTACACCAGGCTAGTTTCCCCTCTTTGCACCAATAATATAAACATACTTTGGAATGCTGCTTCTCTGTAATTGGCTATTGAATTACCATACACTATTTAAAATTCAACTAAGATAAAATGGCTATAGAGTTGTCTCTCCAAAGATGCTTTCTTGCTCCTTGAAAGGGCCCATTTTACTTCACCAGGATAGAATTATCCACCTCTTTTTTTGCTACCTTCATAATTTGCACATGCTTCCATTATTTCTTTTAACAAGGTATCTTTAAAATATGTATATATCTATTTTCCTTAAAAGAATGTAAGCTACCATGTAAAAGGAAATATGTCTTTTATTCTCGTAGATTGCAGTTGGTCCCACATGCTGGCAACCATCTCCTGAGTTATCTTTTGAACACAATTTGAAAGCCTACCTTACAGTAATTGGCTTCAATGCTTGATTGATCTAGCTCCCCATCATTCAATGGTGTCTACCTACCTTTAGGTCATTTGAAACAAGAGATGTGAATGGTAAAATAATAGGTTTAATCATATAACACTCAATATAATTAAAAGACATAATTATAAAGAATATTAGAAATATTTGTGTATATTTCAATGTCTCATTGGAAATATGTTGTTGACATTGAATGACCATTGGTAGAATTGCAGTAGCAGGAATAAGCATACACCAGTTTGTTGATGTCATCATGCTTGTTAGGAATATTACTTTCATAGTCAAAAGTACTAGAATATCATTTTACTGATTTCCTACTGAATCACTAGTCCTAAAATTTGTATCCCAAAAGGTACAAATGGATTCCCAACACAACCACTGGTGTAACTTGTAGCGATATGTAAAATGTGGATTTTTATGCCCGTTGTAAGTCTGTAACCAGGTCATGAAATAGGTGACTATAATATACTGAGGAGTTAAGGTGGTCAGTATTGATGAGGTGTTTCACATCTTCAACCTATAGCCTTCTTAGTCTCCTCAATGTAATAGGTGTTGGAACTTCTCTACATTCAACTACATTACCTAATCACTCGTATTCTGGTTGACATTGATTACTATGGATACACACAGAAATATATCCAACACTACACATTTGTTTGTGAGTGTGGTATGTTTTGCTTAGGTTTTCACAAAAACGTAGCCGAACCTTTTTTTCATAATCTCTGCCTTCAGCAAAACATACTTTGTATCTTCCTATGACAAATGTTCACAAATGAATAAATACTGTTTTTTTCGACTCAGTTCTGGTGCTCCAATTTTTATGTGAACATTATAATTCAACAATTCAAAAAGTTAGTTTATTTAGCTTGGTACTATTCTCTCATATAGGCATTTTAGTTTGTTGAGGAAATTTGGCGTAAAGTCCAAAACATAGCATTGGACTGAAGCATACAACCTACTATCTCCTTTTTTGTTGGTAATGTCGGACATTGCATTTATATCAGTGCCTTCTAAAATCCCATTGACTTTATGGCAAAAACCTGATGCATTTGGCTTAGTGATTTTAAAAGGAACACAATGTTTAGGTATTGTATTGGGATGTTCTATTAAGGTGCATTTTTCTCATGGTATGATTTTTTTTTTTTTTGGTGTGGTGTAAAATTTTTTATTATCATATTTTAAAATATCTTTTGTGAAGTTACATTCATTATTTCACTTGTCCAGACCTGTTTCAATTCATGGGTTTGTTTTGTTGATTAGTTAAATGTAACAGTTGAAGAGGGGGATGGTAAGGTAGGCAAACTCTTTGTTAGGGTAGCAGATGGTATAGACTGATCCTCCCAGTAGTCTTTTCTTCTTGCTCATAAGACTTTATATATGGCTAGATAAAGAGGAAAAGTCTGGAAAGACTAGCCTCTATTGCACCTTGGCTCTACTCTGGTCCCTCTGTGTTTTGGAGTACATTCCCCAAGCCCATCTTAGCTTTCACATTAATCACTGTAGGTTCCCTAAATGGGCTGAAACTGTAAGGACATTTAGTTTTTTGAAATGCTGATAAAAAGGGAGTATGCTTGTGCTTCTCTTGGTGGCCAATCATAGAAGAGCTGCGCAGTGACCTCAACTGGCTTCAAAGCCCAGTTGGCTCCTTTTCTTACATTCTTTTGCCAGCACCCCAGGCCTCCTCCACTCTTGGACAGAATGAAGGATGCGCAAGTTTAACTGGTAAATATTATCTTTCTGGTCCTGATGCTGCTGGAATGGCTTTCTATTTAAAATATGGCTGTGTTCTTAGAAATTCAGAATCCAGGAAAGCCTTTAAATATCCTTTACTGTGCCATACTCTAAGTATTCTTGTTACCATACACTAAAAGACTGAATTTGTTCCCTTCTAAGGCATTTAAGGCATTGTAATTTTAAACTCAGTCTTATCAAAATTCACTGGAGTGATTTTTGAAATCAGTATTTATACATGAAAGTTCATCTTATTTCAGGATATCAAGTATCTCACAAGATGGTAAGTCATTCTCACAAAGAGAGAGTTCTAACTCTACTCTTGGGGTTCTGGTTAGTCTTGTTGCAGATAATGGTCTACACTAAATATTTTAGATGTTCTGGACAGATCCCCATCTCTGGGAAGCTTGCCATTTAATATAAAACTTCAAGCATGCAGAAAATATGATACTATTTTCTTACAATTAAAAATTGATGATTATGATTTTATTTCACAGGGTAGTTTCTATTTTCATCAATTCAGAGCCCTACACATTTTCCCAGGAGTTGCTTCTAATTTCTGGGGTATTTTTGTTATTCTACAGCATTGCTAGGAGTTTCCTGTTGTCTAGATGTCCATCAAGCTGCTCTACAATGAAGTGTGATGTCATTGTGTCCCTTTGGTTTTTAGTCCATGAAGACCATTTCTAAGTGGTCCCTTGTTCCAGGGCTGTGGTCTCATTGAGACCCTCCTGGGAAGAATCTGCTTGAGAAGATCTGCATGTGGTTGTTGGCAGCATTCCATTCCTGGCATGCCTCAGGATGGATGACCTCATTTGGCTGACGGTATCTTTCATCTAATCTTCTTTGAACCTATGACACCTACCTCCTTTTATGTGATGTAATGTGGTTGTGGGAAACTGCATGAGACTTTTTCTGACCCTTTATTACTATTGCACAGCTGTCAAGAGAAGGCACATTCTTCTTTATCTTGCTGCTTTCCAGGCTTCACCTGGAAAGAAGACACATTTTTCCTCTCTGCCAGGATCCCTCCATCCCTTCTCTTGCCCTGTGGAGCATATACAGTGTTTCCATCATCTACATTTCCTCTGGACTATGCTGCAGTGGTTGGATCCTGCATTCTCCAGGACCCACATTGTGCATTCATTCCTCTCTTCTTCCCCAGATTTTGTTCTTCGTCCTTCTGGTCCAAGGAAACTGTCATATCTGGATGTTGGGAGAGTTGAGCAGAAAGTTGTGCTCCTTGTCTTAATGTAAATCTGTCATTCATACTGTTTTTATTCTCATACTATTTTTATTCTCATACTATTCTAAGTCTCTATGAGACTTAGAGCCAAAGTCTGATTTTTTTTTGTTTTATCTTTTTTCTGATGTTTTCACACTTTCATGCATGAACAACAAAGAGAATGCCTTGGAGCCTGCCCAAATGGAAAAAAAACAAAACAAAACAAAACAAAATAAACTAAAACACATTGTCTATCAGAATATTATTCTGCTGAAGCTATATTTTGAATATATAAGGATATAAAATTCTTGTTCTCTGTTTTGTCCTTAATCATAGCTGATCATTTCAGCAATCATTCAGTATATCCTTAATATATATATATATATATATATATATATATATATATATATATATATATATAATTTTGCAAAATTCAGATGCAGTCTACCAAAATTCTACTAAGAACATGACATGACTTAAAATGTTGTTGTTATTGAATTCTTAAAGTTCTATTTATGAGTCTTGCCTAGACAGAAGAGGATGGCAAGACATATGCTAAATATATTTACAAACTGCCATCACTTGGTACTATAGCCAATGTGTCTCACTTCACTTCTGCAGTACTAAAAATATATTTTAAAATATTAAATGAAGTCACTTTGACAAAATTAATATTCATAGAGGTGAGAAATCTGTTCTGTCAACAGATTCTCTTTCCCTAGTGATATGTGGAAACTCTGAGAATTCATATAGGTTTCTAGAATCACTCTTACTTACTGCCAGTACCTGTTGGAGGGCATGGTAGACCCACTGTACCTCTGAAAGTCAGTTCCTCCAATGGAAGCCTTCTGTTAGCATTCCTGCTGGTCGTGTGTGTGTGTTTGTGTTTCAAAGTTGTCCATTGCCATGGCTGCCTAATTATGCCACTGGCTTGCAAGTAAATCTTCTCAGGAGGTTGAAGAACATTCCTTCCTTCCAGCCATTGCTATGGTGGATAAGAGCAGTTCAGTCATTCATGCCAAGGTTGCATGTTCAGTAGGTGGAAAAGATGGTCTTGCTCCATTTTTTTCTCAGTCTGGGATGTTATAAGCTAAGTGGTCAGCTCATTGCAATCATAAACATCTAGTCATTTGCCCATGGTACATAATCAATACCAATAAAACTGACCACAAAGAATTTTGGTATCAATACATGTCTTTATTAGAGCCAGCCCTTTGTCACTTGAATCTTCAAAAGCCATTGAACTCTCTCCTCCTCTTCATCTTAAGGCCTCACACATTTTCCTTGTGCAAGAGTCATCCATTTCTAGAGTGATTGGTATTTCTTTCAGATAAAGTAACAGAAATGTAAGTGTTATTATGATTTGTCTTTTTGAAAAAGATCAAATAGTTGAACCCATAGAAATTAGGCTTAATTTCTAATGATTAGGTCTTAGGAGTAAATATGTCAATAAGTACCTCTGAAGTCAAGACAGGTGAGCTGATGCAAAAAGGGTCTTTTGATATCAGGAAATATAAAAATTAAGTGCTGTCATATGGTAGAACTGTGGCATTGTATAAAGCATGAGACAAGATTTAATCACATGCTTACACATGAACAAGTAACTGATGAATGGACCCCATCTTAGTCAAGCTGTCATCCAAGAAGAGGCACTGACTTTTTTGTCACCAGCCATATCGACTCTTGAAGAAAGCGTTGAGTGGGCGGAGTAGTGGTTGATGCTACTCTGTCCTTTTCAATACTTTATACAACCAGTAAACTCTGTTCCCTTCGATATTTGACAGGAACTCTCAATTTGAGCAGACAATGTGTAGATAAAGAGAGGCTTGAGATAAACTGTTTGTATTTGCCCTACATTTCTTGAGCTAATTTGTGAGATGTTAGGAATAATCTAATATTACTAGCTCTTTGTGAAACCTGAGTGGGTCTTATTGGTGTTTCCTTTTATGTGGACAAGATGCTAACTAAACTTTATTTAGTTTTGTGCTCTTTTCATCTTTACTGTAAAAATTAAAATTTTAGAAAAATTGGTTTTCATCCCAAGAGTTTAGACCTTACACTTCATAAATAAGATGAAATGGATTATTCCTTTAATATTTAATAATTTTAATATCATACATGTTGATTTATGGTTAAAATTAAATATCAGACAACCTCAAAAATTTTAGAAAAAGAAGACTAAGCAACACTTTTCCAGATGTTTGCTTTGTTTATCTAATTTTGTGGAAGATAAATATCACTTTTATCTTTTTTTACAAACTTATCGAGGTGATAGGTTAATAAAACTACATAGGTTTCAAGTGTACAATTCTACAATACATCTTCTGTATGTCACATTGTGTGTTTACCACCAAAAGTCACACCTCCTACAGTCCCTATATATTGACTTATTTTACTGTTTTCTACCACCCTCCACCCCCTTACCCTCTGGTAACCACTATACTGTTGTCTGTGTCTATGAGTTTTTGTTTGTCTTGTTCATTTATTGCCTTTATAATCCACATATGAGTGAAATAATATGGTTCTTGATTTTCTTTGTCTTTCTTATTTCACTTAGCATGATAATCTCAAGATCCATTCATGTTGTTGTAGATGGCAGTATTTCATCTTATGGCTGAGTAATATTCCATTGTATATATGTACTGCATCTTTATTCAGTCATCTAATATTCTAGAGAAATAATTCAATTTCATTACTTTTCAAAGTTTGACCTTGTTTGCATGATAGAAGCACACAATATCAAAAGCTTTTCAGAATTTTGTGTCTTTCTCCACAGTTTTTAAGAAAATGAGAATACTCATGACAACAATATGTTCTAGTAACTCAATTTAATTTGTAAAAAAAAAAAAATTATTCCTCAGTTCATTGTTCCTTAATAGTTGGCATCCACAAATACAATATTATATTAGATATAGTAAAAATCAGTAAATATTATGTCCTATTAATTTAAGATCACTATAGAATATATTGAGATATATACTTAGATAATTTAGATTGCAAGCTTACAATGCACTAATGATATTTAATTACAGTTTTCAAGTACTACATTATTCTGTATTACTATTTTATATATATTATATAAAATATATACATATATAAGGTGGTCTAATAGTCGGTTTCCTTCTCAATATATAATATATACAATAATCAGTAACATTAAGGCACATTTGTTTCAGTTGTCTATCAACTAATAATAATGTTCATGAAAAAATTTCATGGTAAAAAGAGTACATAGTTTACAGCAAAGGCTGTTCTATCTTACTCTCAAAATATTAACATATTTTTCTTTAAAATATTCTTGTTTGAATGGTAATTAAACCTTTAACCTCAGTCTGGAAAAATATTTCATTTTCTATGAAGTAAAAAGTAGAAAGTAAAGTTTCCTTTACTACTTCTGGGTGAGACATTGCACTGTTATACTGACTTCATATAACGATTGGGGAAACAAGCCCTAACAAGGAGAATTGGATGACTTGTAGGACCTCTTTTCCTTGATTTTTTTTGTAAGAAAATATCTAAAAAATTAAATTCTGAAAGCAAAAACTAATGTATTTAAACCAATAAATACAAGCCCTCTGCATCTTTTCGAGCAAGAAATTGTTTGCAAGGCAGGCAATTGGTGAGATCTTGTGTGTTTTTATCATGCCAAATCGATGCCAATCCCTGCCTCCCACCTTTTCAAGATTTTAGTGATCGTTTGCTGACAGGCATTCTTAGTTGTCATTCCCTGTCTCTTGCTCCCAAACATCCAGACTGTAAAATTTGATTCCAGCCTGTCAACCACTAAGCGGAGATAATTATTTCTCAAGTAGTGAAGGTGAAGTGTGACAGTTATTTCATATCAATGGCCTTTCCAAACTCTGTAAAACTCTCAGGTTTTTTTCTTACTCTGCTTCTTATGGACCATCCAAAGAGAGAAGAAAGCTAGGGCAGACAGGACTGAGATTTTCTTTAAGGGCTACCTTTTCCATCAAACTATGCTCTTAAAATTAGACTTGATAGCATCAGTCAAAAACTAAAATGCAGTTTATAACTTTCCAGAATCTTTAAATTTAATTGTGATGTTATTGTTCTCAAGGAAACTATCAATCTTAGTTTTTTAAAATAACAGCAACAACAACAAAAAAGAACATCATATTACTGCTCTAGTATGGCCTTAATCTCATATTATTGGTTAATCATGACAGGAACACTAAATAGAGAAATACTAAACATGCAATTGAAATGCTAAGCATCCCTTGTCTTTAAAAGTTTTAATTTAGAAATAATGTCACAAATTTTTATTTTCTTTAAATACATACTTTATATTATTAGACTAGTATTTCTCAAAGTGGGTAATTAGACATTCGAATCACTTGAACTGATGTTAAAAATGCACATTCCTGGGTTCAGTCTTCTGAATCAGAAAACTGGGAGGTCAAGAGGAGTGCAGGTATCTCCGTGTTTGATGAGATCTATACCCCCATTCCTTACTGTAATACTCATGTACACTAAAGTTTGCAAATTATTGATTTAGATACAACTCAGAAGTCAAGTTTTAATCGCTTTTGGAAAAACAAACCATGCCAGATGAATTTATTTTCTTTGTAAATAAAAAAGATAAGCTTTGTAAATGGGGGTAAATTTTTTACTTTAACTGTGATTTTGAAAAAAAAATACATGCTGGAAATGTAAAGAATGTAAACAATGGATTTTACTTCCTTATAGATATTTAGATGATACTCCCAATCAAAAATAGTCTTGTTTGTTTTTGAATTCCCATTGGAAAGCTGGAAAGATAGTGCTTAGAGTGTACCTGGAATGCTGGCACCTAATACATATTAAAGAATGAGTATCTCCATATCAATATAATGATTCATATTGATGCCATTGAAGTAAGTCATGCAGTCGCATAATTATACTTGCCTCTTCCTAATTTTTTTTTTTTAATCTAACAGAACTTAATTTGAATTTTTGGGGTTGTCTATTTTTTTATGTTTCCTTACATTTGATTATAGGTAATATAGATTAATATAGGTAATCTTTCTCTAATATTAATTGTTATCACTTGTTCTGATCAAATTGGTAGGCTTTGTACTTAGAAGTTTATATAGAATGTTCAATTAACTATTAGAATTTTTGCAACTGTGGCCATCCAGACTCAAAGTGTTTAAGTACCTTCCAATATTTAGGTAGCTGGAGAAGAGGTGGAAATTTGAATTTTTTGTGCTTTTTTTTTTTTTTTTTTTAGCTGAGCCATCCTGCCACCTGTTGGCAGCTCAACGGCAACTCAGCTCAGGCTGGCCTCGAACCGCTCTTGCTCAGAGCTCAGCTAAGAGGTGGAAATTTGAATAGAGGTGTGGCTTAACACAAAGCTTGTGCTCTTAGCTACCATGCAATACCACCTCTCTTGGTTTTCATAATGAAACAAGAGAATGGCTAACCCAAAAAGATGAGTGAGTGGTCAAATATCACTTCCGTTTCCTTACTTTTTTTTGACAATTCCAATGTTATCTCATTCATTCATTTATTTATTCAAATACTGTTCTATTAGCAGTAGATACAGCAGTCAAGAAAAAAAAATCTCTGTCTTTGTTGGGTCTATAATCTAGAGAAAATAACAAAAAAGTAAGGACATAAAAATGTAAATATGTCATAAGGCAAGAGGGGTTATATGCTACAACAAAGAAAAAGAGTAATGAAATAAAGGATGATGGTAGGAGGTGTTGTTTTATACTGGTTGGTTAGGGAAGCCTTGTTAGTAATGAGGGAGTGAACCATGCAGGTCTACAAGACTCTAGGGAGAGGGAATAGTCAATGCAAACAGCCTGAGGATGGAGTGTGCGGGCATGTCCCATAAACAACAGGGAGGCTAGTTTGGCTGGAGCAGAGGTGGGAGTGGTAGAAGTAGAGGCTATTGAGACAGCAGAAGGATCAGGTTTTTTTAGTTCTTTGTAGGCCAAAGTATAGACTAAGGGTTTTCTTCAGGGCAAGATAGGAAACCATAAGATTGTTTTAAACAGAAGAGTGTCATACAGTTTTATACTTTAGAATGATCTTTCTGGGTTGTGTGGATAATAGATTGAGAAAGACTAGAAGTAGGTACAGCTAATGTAGTAGATAGGTGAGACATAATGGCGGTTTGGCTAGTGTGGCAGGAGTTCAATTGGTAAAATGTGGGAAGATTCTGCATGTGTTTTGAAGGTTCAGCCGACAGGATTGGATTTAAGATGCAAGAGAGAAGCAAAATCGTAAGATTTTTTTGCATGTGTAACCAAACAAATAGCATTTACTGAGAGGTAGAGCCTTGTGAGTTAGGTGGTGGGGAGAGATTTTTTTGTTGGTGTGGGAATATGGCAGACTCAGAGATCTGTTTTGGATATATTACTTTTGAAGCCTTCATCACCTAGATCAGAGGTCCCTGATCTAACTCGGCCTTCCCGATTGTTTTTGTAGGGCCCACAAACTATGACTGGTTTTCACATTTTTAAATAGTCAAAAAATAAATACGATTTTTTGATAAGTCAAATTTATAAGAAATTAAAATGTCAACATCCATGAAGTTTTATTATAAACAGGCACACTGATTTTTTGTGTTTTCTATGGCTGCTCACATGTTCAAAGAGCAGAGCTCAGACAATATGCAAAGTTGAAAATATTTTCTATCTGGCCTTTTACAGAAAAAGCTGCTGATCCCTGACCTTGGTGGTCCACCACAACAGTATTCTAGCTTGAACTGCAGGAAAGTTAGGCAGCAGCTTCTACAACATTCGCTATCAAGAAATGGCCTAATTTGGCTCACCTCTTCACAACCTCTGTCATAAAAAAATTAACATGCAATGGAGGGGGAATGGTAGAAGAGGGAATAGGGGATCAAATTATATGGTGATGGAAGGAGAACTGACTCTGGGTGGTGAGCACACAATGTGATATATAGATGATGTATTATAGAATTGTATACTTGAAACTTAAATAATTTTACTAACCATTGTTACCCCAATAAGCTTACATTTTTTTTTTTTATAAAAAACACAGAAACATCAATGCCTTAACCAACAGTAGATTACTTATGGTGAGAACAAACTTCTGTTAGGCCAAAAAAGGACATGGTGTTTCATATAAGGGTTTGAACTCCCCAAAATGTATCATGTGGGGTTTGACTTATTTTGCCCAAGGCATAGCTGCACTGCCCTGGAAGGACCACTGTGTCGCACAGTGTCTGACAGCTATTGTGCTGTCACAATAATCTCCCCGATTATGTCAGCTTATCAGGAGTGGATCATAAGAAGGCTTTTCTACCATCATGGGATCTGCTAAGAACAAAGGGGAAATTCAATAATTCATTTTTATTGAATTATAGATATTTCTCTCTCTAACCCCAGCTAGATTGAAGGAATTGAACCCTTCAGTTTTCTTTTAGAAGCCAGTGCAGTGATATTGGTATTATTGAAAAAACAAACAAACAAAAAACATATTTCCATTGCTGCAAACTAAATAAGGTTGACATTTAGGAAGACTGCAAAATGATTTTCATTTTCTGAGAGCTGAACTTAAGTAGTATGTGTACATGTGAGAATAATATTGTCCCATGACATGGGTAGTCCATGCTGCAGTGTCTCATTTCCTCTAAATGTATTTCATATTATTTTCAGTTCACTGGTTTTATATAGAGATAATTGCTTTACATATATGAATACATGAAAAACTTTAAAATATATGCAATATGTGAAAAGATATCTTCTTTAAAACCTTTTATATCTAGTGGAGCTGTTTTCCTTTCTAGGACATGTGGTAGTAGAAACGATCAAATCACCGCAGGAAGTTAATATCTGCTGAGTTGCTCTGACTGTGGCGAGATGCTTAGAAAGCCCCCTAAGTATGTGAGATCCAGTCTTCATAAAAATGAGGCAGGGCTTGCTCTGTGACAGGTAAAATCTTCCATTTCATAAGTTATTTTTAACTTTAAAAAAAAACAATTTCTGTAAATTTTATGCTACTGAACCTGCTTCTTAGTACTTAATCATGTAAGACTTTGAAAAGCTTTAATATGCTATTTGTCTTTTGAATGTCTGATGATATGTAGAGGAGGGAAAACATACAACATACATTATCAGTCTTTTTATTCCTCTTTCACCTTGGCAGTATTATGTGAGAATGGACAAAATGAAATGTATTTATGCATACCAGTGGTTACAAGCTATAAAATACAGGGAAAGGACCTTCAAATATTAATGATTTAGTGTATAGGGGCATTTTGTCCTAATCATTTATGTATAATACACGGCTCACATCATTATTATCATCGTCTTCATCAGAAGCATCAGCATTACTCTGTTATTCATGAAACCATCATATGGACATGAAACTTCTTCAGTTATCATACATATTAATACTTTCATCCTTCCATATTTATTTTGATGATATTTGGCCTTAACTTTTGATACAAGCAAAATATTAATATTTTATTGTTGATAACCCCACCAGTCACATCTGATAATTAGGTGGAATTATGTCAGAAAAGTCAGGAGTTCCATTAACAAAATAGCATGCCACATAAAAATGCAGTAAATTTTAGAGCCTGTCTACACAGGGGATTGGATTGTTAATTTTACAGGTCACTTGATAGAGCATAAATAATATGTAATTGTTCTGTTTCACAGAGATAGATTATTATGTGAGTGGAAACAAAGCCCCATCAAATCAACTTTAATAAACTCATATGATCACCCGCTACAAGAGTCTTATTTTTCTGTATTTTCATAGCATTTCAGAAACTTTTGATCAATTATTGACATGACCCGTAATGGAACTTTCAAAATGCAGCAAAGATTCCAATTTAGCCTTAATTTTCAAACTGTTCTGGGTTTATGTATTTATTAAGTTGTGAAGAGATTTTTGGAAGCCAGGATGGAACATGCCACAATCTTTTATAATAAAATTATTGCAATAATTGGAGCAGGGTTTCCTGCTGTATAAGGATTGAGCCTTCTATTCATCTAGGTTTGGCTGCTGCTATCTATTTGCATCTGCCAATTATACCGCTGGTCAGGATCTTCGTTAGAAAAATTACATATTCTGTGCACAATTGTAGTTTAGATAGAACAGGCTCTCCAGGGTTGGAGGAGGCCATTGTGGTCAAGGCAGTGAGAAAACCCAGTGTATAGGAGCTGACTGCAGCCAAGAGAAGGAATTTAGTGCAACAAACTGGGTTTAGCAATTAGACTTAATCATTTTAGGAGAATGGTGTTTCTGGGTTTGGCTCAGTGGCTGCCACTTAACCCATTCAATATAGTATTCTAGGAAATATGGATTGACTTGGGAAAGGCATAGCGCACATGTGTGGTCCGAGATAATTTGGAATAGTTTTAAGACACAAACATTAAACTCTATTATACTTTAGAACTCAAGCTACCCTATTGTGGCGGCTCCCCTTAACTTTGCAAAACATGAAAAGAGAACGTTCTTTTCACCTGGTTGAGCTGTCTTTCACGCTGTGTTTTTGCAAGCCTCTGTTGTTGGGCAACTGTCAGAATCAGGCCTTAGGGAGATCAGTGGTCTGAGTGGACACTGGAACAAAGAAGCCAGGGATATGGGGAGGGCAGGTAAGACACCTCTGAGATCACCAGGAACTTGGGGGATGAGGAAAGCTTTGTATCCTGCTTGAGCCAATGGGAAACAGAGCTAATAATTTGATTTTGGGGATCTAATTTCATACCTGAATCCTGGGGTACTTTTGTGTTTTTGTTTGGTGGCAAGCTCAGTACTATAAAAATCGATGGTAAATTCACTAAGTCTTAGCCATAGATACTTTGACACACATTTTGTTGTCATAAATATGAAGTAATATATTTCCAAACTGAACCATTTGTACACTTGTTTAATCTTTAAAATTTAGCAGGGAAATGTAGAGCTGACGGAATATTAGAAAAATTTTCTTCTTATTGACAACTGAGTTCAAAAGGCATCTGTGTTCCTACTTCGGGAAATACGGAGGGAGTTGACAGATTATTCTTATATTTAATTTCCAATTTTTTTTAAGAATCATTCACAATGTTTTGGTTTTAAAAAGCTGGGACCTACATCAGATGAATTCTTACATATTTGAAAAAGTAAATGAAAAATGGGGAAGGTTAGTGGCAAGCTGTTTAAATGGATTAAAGAAAATCTGCAAAGCTTGCTGAAATACAAGCAGGAGTCTTAAGATAGTTTCAACTATGAAAGTTATTTGTTAACTTGTTTATGTTCAACAATGTTTTAATCTTTATTATAAGTATCAGACTTTTTCCTGAGCCACCTAAGTCCACCCAAATCTTCTTTAATTAATGTCAAATTCTATGTTAACAAGAACAGCGCTAGTTAGAAATGTTTATTTTATCTAAAAATGACTGATTACAATTATAAAGCACAAATTCAGAGTTCTTTTTTATGATTTCATATAACCAGGTTTAATCATTTAATCATTTTAATTCTCTCTATATACATATACACACCTACACACACATATAAAATATTTTTTAGGAATGAATGAAATTTTTTCTGAAATTTACTGAAAAGTGTCTAGTTGATAATAAACATTAAAGATAAAACAGATTGCATCCAACAAAATTGAAAAGAGCGACTTCAGAAAACATGATTGTTTTATGTATAGGTATTTGATAAGGTTACACTAAATATATCCTGAAAAATATCTCAGATTCAATGATGAAAAAAAGGAAAGTACAATAACCATCTTTTTGAAAGGATTCTGTAAAGTACACCTTCTTTATTAAGCAGGAAATGAAAATCAGATCAATAATAACATATCTGGTGCATTAAAACTTCTACCTATAAAACAGATTTTAGCAATGAGAAGCATCCAAGATATTAAAGTAGTTGAAAATCAAGTGAGAATATCTTTAAGTTGGACACACTAGGTGAAAATCTGAGCTTTGATGGATTTCATTATTACCTTCCAGTTGTAAAAACTGAGTTGTGGAAGAATAATATATCAAGGCTCAGTTCAGCCAATGATGTTCCTGTGGTTTACTCCTAGTTAAGAGTTTCCAGTCACCCTCACGTTTGGTCTGTGGTACATAGGTTTAGAGAATCAGAAATGATCCTGACTTGGCAACCTCAGTGAGCTTGTAGCATCCAAATAATGAAATCTGATGATCCAAATTGACCAACCTTTCATTTGCATTTTACTCTGGGTATAGACATTTGTTTTAATTATCCTGCGTTTTACTTCCTGTGCAAACACATTTGAGAACACTAGTAAATCATCTTTTATTAACTGCCATCCTTGGACCCAAATAAATGATTGTGGTTTGCTCTGCAAAGAGACAGATTTTCTAGCCCTTGGGTAACGCTATAGTTACAACAGGGAGAGCCAACACTTGTGAACTCTTACCCTGTACCTGATATGCATGGTAGGATCCTGGTAAGTACTAATGTATTATATCCTCAGGACACTGAGAGCCTGAGAGTTACGGAATCTTCCTGACATGGGCTAGATAAGGTGTGAAACCAGGGTTTCGACCAAGTAGTATAGCTCCAAAGTCTATGCTCTTAATCCCTCCATGCTATGAATTCTTATATCTATGTGCATATCCACACACTAACCCACAGCACACAATGTGCATATAAAAGCATTTGTATATTTTAGGTATATTAATATTCTGTGTATTATTTGTTAAATTGCTTAGGAAAAAACAAAAACTTTCTACCACCAGGAAGGTATGTATTTGGCACATAGCCTATAGCCATCCAGTAATAAGCATATGCTCCTTATTTTGTTCCCTTTCATTCCATCTTTCTCTTTTTCAAGTCAGTTTTAGAGAAGAGACTGCATCTAATATTTACTCAATTCCCCTACCATGCAGTCTAGTTCTGTGAACATCTTGCAGCTCCACAAATACTGGACTTGCTGATGTCTTGGTGACTTGACCCTAAATCTTTAGAGAGGCTGCCCTGCCCTGACTGAGTAACTCAAGGAACTCAACACATAATGAATACAACTTCCTGACACCCCTGTATTCCAAAGTTCCTGGGTCTTAGAGATATTTCAGGTAATTCTGCCCTGTACTTAATTTCTCAGTCTGTTTCCCACCTCTCAGTATCGGGCCACTTTCTCACTTTTTTGTTTATGGCTCTCATTTTTACTGTCAGATCTCATGTTAGCAAGCAAGCTACTAGCCCTTGATTCCGATATCAACAATATATTGGAGGTGATTGGCACTTGACCATTAGAGTTTATTTGTTTCTGGCGGTTTGTCAGAAGGTTCCCTCCCCCTTTGCTGCCACCATTTTTACCCTCCTCTGCCTTGGCCACATTCTAGCTCACCCAAGATACTCAGTGCTTCTACCATTTGCTGTGACTGTTCCCAGGTTTCTTACTGTTTCATGGTCTGGGGTGCTCTCCTTTTAGGATATTGCCTTAGCTTACACATCCCCTCTCAGGCTGTTTGTTCTTAGATTCACTTTTGTGCTTTCGACTTCTAAGATCTATTCTTTCGCGTCCCCTTGCTCTTATGTTTTCTTTTGTGTTTTATTCTTTCTTGACCTGTCCTATCTCTTAGCCACACCTCCATTCCACAGCTCTCACTTTCTTATTTTCCTACTTATAGGTATGACTAACAAACTTAGACTTCTGGGGAAAAGTGAAAATAACAAAAGACAAGTGATTGAAGTTTCTTTTTTGTTTAAGAAAATTATCATATAACATACAAATAAGTGTGTAACAATCACATTTTTAAACCTCATTCTAAGAAAGCAAATAACACAAGCCAATTGAGCAAAGTGTAAAGAACTCTGGAAGCAACCAAGTTTCAGTAACTTTTGAGAGGAAAGATTCATAGCTTTACATTCTGTTTTTGATTTCTATTAAGGAAGTGAATTAGTATTCCAATAGCCAACTTTCAAATTTTCTATGTGATTAAATGTCGCCTAGCAGTATATTTATAATAATCCATGCAAATCAGGATAAATTGGGTGACTTTAAAATTGTCAAAAATTACTGCTGTTGATGTCCTAGTGTCTGTAAATGAATGATTTGGGGAAGCTGAAAGGTAAAGTACAGGGGATGAAATTTAGGGGAGTAAAGAATACTTACTCCACAGTGACAAAATATAGTCACACACTATACTTTAGTGTTTTGGGGGTGTAGTTTGAGGAGGATGAAAATGATGTCCATGGGACTTTTGTAGATAACATAAAACAAATATAAGGAAAACTTTTTCTGTACCTCTAGTCACCTATATTCTGTCATGAAATAGGCACGATTTATGTGCAATTATGTGTGGCCAGTCGAGTTGAATGCGAGGTCATAGTTATGGCCATTCTGAGTGCTATTTCACTGAACATTAATTTGAAAAATATTTAATAGACACCAGGTACTCCAGATGTTCTAAGCCCTGCTGTGCATGTTAGACACATAGTAGAGTACAATGGTCACATAGTAGAGTACAATGGTTATGGGGCATGGACATTGAAATAAAAATATCAAGTTTCAAGTCCTCTGTGATTTACCTAAGCTCTGCGATCTTGAACAATTTGTTTCATGTCTCCGAGCCTCATGAAGAAAATGAAGACAATGCCTGTCTCTTCCTTAAACATGCCCTTCAGTCTCTCACTCTCATGGAATCTAACTTTCCCTTGAGCACACACCTCTCCTCCCAGGAGCCCTCTCAAACAGCAGCTATTTCCTTGAGCATAACCCATAAACTTCAACACCTGTAGGTGGGAAGATGTCCTCTTTGGTCCTTGTCACCACTCTGAGATCACCTTCCTATCTTTCTCCCTAAGGCTCTCCAAGTTTGACTTTTGTGCCTGCAGATTAAACCACCCATCACCTTGTTTATTACAGGCATCCAGATTCCTTTCCTTCATTCCTTGAAGTTGCTACTCCTGGGTCATTGTCTCTCTCTGGTATGTTACTATACACATTAAAATTGGTGATTTAATAGCCACATAGATGATCCTTCTAATGCCCCAGCTTTGATTTCCTGATAAATCTTGCTTCCTTTCTGGCCTCATCTATTCACTTCTATAGTCATACTAGAGCCTGCACTGCCTAATACAGTAGCCATTAACCATATGTGACTATAAAAATTTTAAAAAGAAATGAAGTCCCTCAATTGTCTTTCCCATTTCAGGTTCTCAGTAGGCACATGTGGCTAGTTGGCTACCATGTTTGACAGCTCAGAACATCATTGTTGCAGAAAGTTCTACTTGATCCTGACTCCTAGATGCCTTCATTGTCTGTCTGTGAAACCCCTCCATAATCTCAATTTTCTGCCTCCCGCTTTCTATCTTCCCAGCTCATTTCCTTTAGTTTCCTGACTCAATCTTTAACACCTCTTGGACATAGCAGTGCTAACATTTTTTTCTCATACTCCTTAATCCCCTTCATGCCCTGACTGGTATCTTTATACAGCTTAAATCTTCTGATCATATTATAATCCATACTTTGTTTTCCCATTCAACCCCCTTGCCCCTCCCTCATTTCTTTATATTCTCCAAGCTAAAATGTATCCTGGTTAAATCAAACTACTTCCAGAAGATATGACTAATATACTTAGACTTAAATCTATATCAAAGAAGCTATAAATGGCTGAAGAATATTCCATAATGCTTTCTGGCCTACTTCTGCATCTATAACCCCTATATTCAAGAGATAATTAGAGTTGTTTTTGAGATTGCATAATTTCTATTGATGGGTCTTCTAGTTTATGAATTTTTTCTGAATTTTTCAAATTGATAGTAACTTCATTCAGTAAAATTTCACAAAAATATTGTACTTTTCTGTTCTCAAAGTTCCTTTTTTTTTTCGTGGGATCTGTTTTTTCTCTGTGGAGATCCCTCACTTTTTCATCCTTTATGTCCATATTTTCCCTAAAATTGATTTATAATAGCTCTTTTAAAGTCCTTGTCTACTAATTTCAAATCTGAGTCATCTCAGAATCTGTTTCAACTGTATGCTTTCTTTCCTTGAGTATTGGTTGAAAGTTATGGCTTTTTTTTTTTTTTTTTGCATGCCAAGTAGTTGGAACTCTTTGTTAGATACTGTGAATTATATGTTGTAGAGAATCTGGTTTATTTTCTCTTTATTTATAGGTTGTTGATTTTTCTGAATGGCAGTTGAATTACTTACAGACTTTTTTGAATTTGACAGACTTGACTTTGTTTTTTTGGGTTGTACTCTCTCTTTTTTTTTTTTTTTTTTTTGAGGGCAGTGTCACTGGCCCTCGTATGTGGGACCCGAACTGGGGCCGCTGGCTTCCCAGGCCAGCGCTTAACCACTGAGACACTCGGTGGGCCCTTCTCTATTTTTTTTTTTTAAATCCCATTTTACTTTCTCAGTTTCAGTGAGACTGTCATGTTGTTTAAGGGATCCACCTCCAATAAAGGAAACCAGGGTAATAGAGAACTCACCTCAGGTGTTTCCCTTCTCCTAAGGATTACAGTGCTTTGTAGCTCACTACCCAATGCCTGATATGTATTTGTTCAGTTGTCTATTATTTATGTTTTCCAGTGTTATAATTTAGAGCAGTAGGACAAGTCCAGTATCAGCAACTTTGTTATAGATGAAAGTAAAATTCTGTCCACTTATCTTCCTTTTTAAAATTCTTTATTTTGTAATTAACACACATAGAGAAATGAACATAAAATATAGTGTACAACTTACTGTTAAATAGAAAAGAAATCTCCAATTAAACTTCTACCTAGATCAAGAAATAGAACATGTTGACTAATGCAGAAATGTGTCCCCAATTCTGTATACCCATTCACAATCTAAGTGCCATTCCTCCTCTTTAAATGTAACTACTGTTCTGATAGTATGGTAATCACTCCTTTTATTTTCTTTATAATTTTACTGTTTCAATTGACATTGTTAGAGACCTCTAGTTTTGCATTTGTAAATTATATAAATGAAATAATACATATGGTAAATGTGCTTTCGAGACTGGCTTCTTTTCCTTAACACCATGTTTAATGAGATCTAACCATGTCACTGGATGTAACTATAATTTATTCATGTTTGTCCATTTATCTTTTTAACTCCCTCCAATCAGTCTTTTTCCATGCCATTTCACCTAAGCCGTTCTTGTCAAACTTACCCATGACCTTTATCAAAGTTGGGCCTTTTCCCTTTTCAGTTTAAAGCACTAGACCCTCTAAATGTCTTTCCTTCTATTTTTTCCCTCCAATTTCAGCTTATTGATGGAGCTCACAGGTAGGTCCTTAGGTATAGCAACTAAGAGCATGTGTGTGCAGATCACAAAGGTTTGGGGGGACAATGGAATAAATACGCATGTATACATATATAAAGGTAATGCATCTATTATAGAAGATCTATTATAGATGTTCTGAGACACGCACAATCTTCCATTTAACTGCTGGATAACCATATGAAAAAAAATATAGATTTGGCTCTTGTCTTTAAAATGGATTCTGGAGAAAGAAGTATGTAAAATAATCTATTTCTCCTGTACAAAAATCAGAAAGGCAATCTCTGGTCATTGGTTCAGCAAAACTTCAGTTTAGACACAAAAGGATTAAAGACTTCAGGGATGAGGGTATTTTAAGCATCGTCACAATTCTGGAACTTTTTATATCTTTCATTGTAGTAGAAAATTGATCATCTGGGAGAAGCATTAAATGAAATAAAATCCTTTCTTTATTGCTAGGAAAGATGTACTTCTTTAATTTCTTCGAATGTAAGACTATCTTCGAAGTCTTCTCTTATGTGCTAAAGCGTATTTTTTGAATTATCCAAAAGGGTCCTGTTCTTATTCTCATTTTAGTTATTAGTATGGAAATTGCCATCATTCTGGGATTTCTGTGACATTTCTGTATTATAGCCAAACCCAAGGGCCAATTTACTTATTAGTGGCAAATGAGTGAAGAAACCATAAAGTTAGATCGTTTTACATTTACTTGGGATTGGTGCCCAGAATTACCACTATATACAAGAACTATATTCAAAGTCTTGCAGCTACTCTTACCTCTGAAAATTAGGTAAAATCACCATTCTCTCTTGAATTACTTAAAGAAATTTTCTTTTTTTTAAAAAAGTACATTGAGTACATCAATTATCCTGATACCTTTTAACATTCTTCACTTTGCTAGATCAGTTGAAAAGAAACTTTTCTTAAGGCAGTTTGGTCATGTGTAATTATGTACTCCTGAGAGTATGTACTGGAGTTTCCATTCTCCTCTGATACCACTGATTAATATGAATATGCTTTCAAATCTTTTAAATGTGAAAAGACAGTGACTTCATATTGTTGAGGTACATGAAAAGGAACTATGTTGCATAAAATACAGAGCGATATCATGTGTTCCCACTTCACTGAAGCATTCAGAGCACTCTGGAGCATATTATGGTCCAGTTCTATTAATATATCAGAGTGTGGTTGGCAGTCATTGGGTAGCCAAGAAATCTGGAGCGATGTGGTATGTTTCCATTGCCCATTTCAAATACCTCTATTTTTCTTTAGATTCAGGTGTACAAAACAATGTAATAAGCATTTACACCTTTCACAAAGTGATAATCCCCCTTCCCCAATCTACTACCTCTCTGACATCATATTTTTATGAGCTCAAATTTTACTTAAAGGAATGATGGCCCAGTATCCATTATAGGAAGATCAGGGGTATTATTGAGTGATACAGCCAATGCATAGGAAGGTAGGCTTTGAAAAACTTCTCAATGTAAGAAACACAGGTGAAAAGACAGTTTGTTTCTTGAGAATCAGCTGATAACTAGTCCAGGGACAGAAAAACAAAGACATATAACTATAAAGGGTTACCAAAACCTGAATTAATGTAAATATGTGGAAACTTGGAATTTCTGCCTTCATACCTCCCTCTGCCAGCTTTGCAAAGGAGTGATTCTGTGTGTGTGTGTGTGTGTGTGTGTGTGTATATGTGTGTATATGATACCTCTGTGTACTTAAAGTCCATGTTCAGAAACATGATCATTATGTCTATGAATGGTGCTAAGCAGATAAAATGAACTCTTTTCGAGTTTTCCTCAGGTTTGCATTGCGGTACTTCCTTCCAAGGCATTCAATAGGGTGGTGGGTCAAAAACTTCACAAGTTTAATATGAGAATGACACATGGTCATCTGCCTGAAATCTAATCTGCTTCTTCATTAAAGAATACCCATTCTGTTCACCTGGTAATGCTCCCATCTCCACCTTCTTTGTGTCTAGGTGTAAATTTATGACTCTTGATCAATAAGAAGTAAGTAGATGTAATCACTAGGAGACATTATATCAGAATTCTAGGCATATTTTTCAAAGTGAGGTGACTTATTCAGAATATGTGCCCTTTATGAACTCCTACACTTCCCCTTGCTATTGTCTCGTGTGTGGCTATGGGATCTGGAGCTACTGTAGCCACTGTGAAAATGTGCTTCAGTGTAAGGATGAAAGCTATGTGTGAAGAGAATGGAGGAGGGTGTGGAAGGAGCCTAGGTCCAGGGGGAGTTGGTGGGTGCTGTGCCTGCTTAGGACTGTCAATCAACCTCTGCCCTCGTAATTTTTTTTATTTAATGTGAGGGCATAAATGAAAGCCACTGATTTTGTTGGGTTTTCTTGTTGTAGAAGCCAAATCTAATCCTACGTTATACATGTTTAAGCAGACAAAGACAATGATAAATGCAAAGATAACTCTTGGCCAGAGGAGGAGACTTGACATTTATATGATATATTTATATGGCAATTTTAGCACATTCCTTTCAGCATTAGAAAATAATACTAATATATGTAGTCCTGATTTCATAGTTTTATCAAGTGACAACTCAAAATAGATGTATTCTTAATACAAGATTGCCTGATTGTGTAGACATTTTTGTTCTGGCTGTGTGTGTGTGTGTGTGTGTGTGTGTGTGTGTGTGTACATGTGTGTGTTTGCATGCCAGCCATCACATTGGTGGAAGGAAGGAGAGAGAAGGAGAGGAACTATTCTTATTCTTCTATAGATGTGTTATGGCAAATTATCAAACTACACTTTTTTAAAACATATTTTATTATTAAATAATAATATTTTATTATTAAATGAAAAACCTTCAATAACTTTTCCAAGAATAATTAAGAAACTACAACTGAATGTGCAGGGTTTAGATTATGACTCTGCTCTGAATTAGATATGTTCATGAATTAGGATGTCTTCTATTACTTGAAATATATTTTGAGTCACAAAATAAAATTGTATTTTAGATTTTCTTCTATGGATTATTCACTCTGCACTTTATGTGTGCATGTTGAGGTTTGTATTACTTATCATTGCTTTAGTCATGTGTGCAGCTTCTGTCTTTCATGTATATAATGCATATGTGGGTGTATGCACACACATATGTATATATGCATAAATATACATGGGAATGTTTAAAACATGGGCAAGTATATACACACACACACACATGAAATATGTCTATGAATTGGATCATCAGAAAAGTCATGATGCATGTTTGCAACAGATGGCATAGTTCATTTTTGGAAGTACTAGAGTCATTTGCACCTATGTATTGCATGTCATTTGACAGCTGACAGTTCTAGCTTCAGTCTAAAAAATAATTGAGTGATTTGGTTGAGTTTTGGAAATTTTACAACAAGTTGAAGATGGTAGACCAAACTGTGCATTTTTGCCATATTTTACTGTTTTACTTCCATAAAGGGAAGAATGCACATCAAGCTTGTGAAAATTTGAATAAAGTTTACGGTGACAGTGCTCTACAAGAACGTCAGTGCCAATGATGGTTCATGAGATTCCGTGCTGGTGATTTTGATCTCAACGATGCTCCTTGGTCAGGGAGGCCCACCGAGGTTGATGACTGCAAAATAAAGGCATTGATTGAGTCAACCCCATGTTTCACAACACAAGAGATTGCAAAAACATTGAACATCCATCATTCAAGCATTCACAACCACCTGAAGAAGCTGGGATACATAAGCAAGCTCAATATTCCGGTTCTTCATGAACTCAGAGTTCATTTGATGGTGAGTAAAAACATCTGCAATATGCTCATTAAACGTGAGGAAAACCATCCTTTTTTTTTCTTCTTTTTTTTGAAAACCATCCTTTTTTGAAGCAACTGATAACTGGTGATGAGAAGTGGATTGTTTACAACAATGTGGTGTGCAAACGGTCTTGATCCCAACGTGATGATTTGCCTCAAACAACATCAAAAGCAGATGTTCATCAGAGGAAGGTTATGCTCTGAGTGTGGTGGGATTTTAAAGGTGTCATGTTTTTCGAGCTCCTACCAAGGAACCAAACAATCAATTTGAATGTGTATTGTTGGCAATTGGACAGTTTGAGTGAACCCATCATCCAGAAACGTCCAGAGCTTGTTAATTATAAAGGAGTTGTGTTCCATCGTGACAATGCGAGATCACACACAAGTTTGATCACCCATCAAAAATTATTTGAGCTTGGATGCAATGTGTTCCCACACCCACCATACTTGCCTGACCTTGTGCCATTAGACTTCCACTTGTTTCTCTCTCTTCAAAACTCCTTGAGTGGTATAATGTCCAATTCAGATGAGGCTGTAAATCAGCACCTTGTTCAGTTTTTTGTAAATAAGGACAGGTCCTTCTATGAACAAAGAATTATGAAGCTCATTGAAAGATGGCAAAAGGTTATCGAACAAAATGGGCAATGTATCATTGATTGATCTTTGTTCTTTATATAAACAAATGACCTCTGAAAAACATACACAAAATACATCATGACTTTTCTGACAACTCAATAGTACAATTGCATATTCCTACTTCTGCAATCATTCTTTTCTTATCAACATATTAAACTTAATAGCACTCAAGTTCTCTCATAGCAGTAAGCTTACCTTTGTGGCATCAGCTGATACCTGAGGCAGAGAACAACAGGATATCCAACCACTACACTGCTTCTAGTCCCCATCTCTGCTTTATTCTTTAGCACTTAATCATGATCTAATATACTATGTGTTTTATGTATTTCTGTTTTTTATTTTCTTGTTTTCTCCACTAAATTAAAAATATTATAAATCCCATGGATGGACCGAGTTGTTTTTTACTTGTTTATTGTTTTTTTCTCCTTTACCCACTGTTGTATTCCCAGCCTAGAATAGTATCTCGTGTTTGTAAGTATTAAGAAATATTTGTTGTCTGGATTTATTCCAGTCACTGGTGGTGAAAATAGTCACTACTTGAGAAGTCCTTTTAAAGAATTATAGTTTCAGAATTCAATTCTATAAGGTATTCAAATTGCCCTTTTTAACAGTGGCATTGCATAATGACATTTTAGAAAGAGGCCTTTTCCTGATGGTAGATTCTTTTGGAAATTCTTTAATTTTTATATTTCCCAAAACCTTTTGGAGGTGACTATTATGTGCTTAAAAATGTAAGCTTCTAAATAATTTGGGGAATACTAAAATGCAAAGGACGTCTACAAGAATCTAACATCAGGAATAGGCAACCTTCTAAAATACTGTCTTTGAACTTTTGAGGTGGAAAACACCTTAGAGGAAAATGATTACAATTTTACTGGTCGGGAAACTGAGGCCCACTGGAAGTGAAGTGGTGCCCAATATAACTCATTTATTAGGACAGCTATTGACCAGAGCCCAGGTTTTCTGCAGGCACAAAAGTGAAGCCAATGACATAGTTGGAGCCAGTGATTGTGTTCTTGTGCTCCAGTGGTTAAGAATTTTGTGACCATGAGTAAATTACACAACATCACATAGCCTCAATGGTATTAATAATATACATTATGGGATAGGTATGGATCCATCATGAAAAAAAGTAACAGTGTTTGTTGTTATTCATGTCTTGTACTATTTCCATTACACATTTCTGAGTGTTAGTTGCTAGATATTTTCTCATGTGAAATTAGGCGACCTTGTTGGTAGGGAGAATTTGACAGAATTTTTGGTATATTATGAGGTGCTATCTAAAACATGCACAAACCCTTTTAAAATGTTTTTAATTTTTTTTGATGGTTAAATTTTGGCTAATTTTATATAAACAGACTGGGATACTATGAATCTAATGAATACTCTAGTATTGCATATTCTTTAGAACCATTTGGTATTTAACTGAACTACGCAGGTCTTTTTCCTGTTTTGAAATAAGGCCCTGATACATTTTTGTGTCCTGATAAAGGACATAAACTACTTAAGCTATAGAACATAAGGACAAAGGCTACATTTAATTTCTTTTTCCTTAGAAATTCAGTTTCTGTGTTCTTGCATTTTACAAAGTCCACTAAGCACCGTAAGGTTAAGAACTGACTTTATGCTGGTATGCTTCACCTTAGAGCCAAAAGCTGTCAACAGATATTTTTGAGCCCTTTCTGACAGACTCTGTGCTACATGTTAAGCATATAGAGGTGAGGGAAGTAGTATTTGATCTCACTGAACTCAGAGCTTATTCAGGTAACTGAATAATTATGCACCACTTGTTCTGTCTTCTGATAGAGTGTGCTATGGGAGCACACAGTGAGGCCCCTCGCAGCAAAGCCATGTTTAGGCCATGGCTATACAGGAAATGGGTTTATGTTCCACCATTCAGGCAATAGGGCAGCATCAACAAGAATAATGAAGGAGGGTTAAAATTGCTCAGAAGGTCTCAAGGGCAGTATAATGTGAGGGAGAGTCAGTGGCAGCTAGAATGGCAACTAAACCTTGCCCCCTTTCCTCAGCCTGTTTATTGTGGGAGTTCACAGAATAATTTTTAAGTTATTTATTACAGATGAGTTATTGGATTGTGTTCTGTAGGATGACATCTTTGAACCTAGAAGTGTAATGAAACAATTTGCCATCTTGGCAGTTCTCCTGGCCACATATTTAGAAAGATTATTTAGATTTGAAGTTATATTTTCCTGAATGGTAGACAATGGAATTTTTAAGCCAAATTACTCAATGACAAATAGCAAATATAATGTGTATTTTTTCCTTTTCCTCAGCTCACTGTTCCTAATACCAATGGATATTCCCTTGCTATATTTCAAGTGCCTTCTTTGTAAAAAAAGAAAAAAGAAAGAAAAAGAAATAGTAAGTGTTTTCTGTCGGTTTATGTAAATATATGATCCTTCCATTCATTCATCAAGAACGCTGAATACTTTCACATTTTTGTCTAATACAGTATTCAAGCATCACCACATTCCTTATGGACAAAATGCTTTTATCCATTCTAATTTAGAATTTCAGAGCCTTTGTCATCCCAGGAATGAAGACCAAGATAGATAATGGTTGCTTTAGAAATTAACACATGATGAAGGCTGTACCAGCAATTCGACGTACTACTTTTCCCTGTCTAAATTCCCTCTGCCATTTGCATCACAGCAGTGTATGTTTCCTTTCTCTCCAAACATATAAAAAGTTCTTTAGAAGTGTGCATTCCACTGTCTATCTGTCATCCCAGTCTTCAGGTTCAGTGAGACACATTCCTGATTGACATGCGACACAAAGAGAAGTGAGTGATTGTTAAACTGAAGGTTGTAGAGGTATTCTTGTCCCCGCTGTTAATATTCCCCTACGAACATGGCCTGTGAACAAAAACCTTTTTAAATAGAGTAGTAAGCCTAAACAGAGGGTAAACAGGATCAAATATATGGTGATGAAGAGAGAACTGACTCTGGGTAGTGAACACACAATGTGATATATAGATGATGTATTACAGAATTGTATGCCTGAAACCTATATAACTTTACTAATTATTTTCATCCCAATAAACTTTAATTAAAAAAAAATCTTTCATTAGCTATGATTTTGAATTTATCATGATCCGTTGAAAAATTCTCACTTTGGCAAATATGTATTTTGATACAAAGTCTCTCACACTATATGTATGCTTAGAATTATGTCAATGCCATATCATTTGTTAATCCAAATAATTCTTGAAAATTGGTGTGGATTATCTATAATCATTGTGCTTGGGTCATTTCCTGGATGTTAATGAAAGAGTAGCATTAATGATCCTCAACAGTTCCATTTTTCAAGGTTATTTATTCCAGAGAGGTGGTCTGAGGTGAAATCATTATTACTTAATTAATACATTTTTTTTAGACCATGGATGTTTTCAGAATAAAATTATGTTTTAGAATTATATGAGCTTTTATTTTTTTATTAGGCACTCAAAGTAATAATTTTTACAGAAATCTTGTCTTACTGGTATGATGGAAAAAAATCTGCATAGAAAGGAAGATTTGATTTAGTTTCACTCTGGAATATTCTCTTTCATGTATTTCTACAGGAGAAATGGCAGGATTGCTTTGTGTTGCATGGTGGAGCCACTTAACTGCTTTATTTATAGGCTTTTATATATTATCACATTTAAAGGTTTAATTTGAACAGTTGCACTGCCTGTTAGAATCCTGTTTTTATTGTTTCATAATTGTGGAATTGAAAACAGTCATGTGAATTTCTTGTCATTCAGCTTCGCTTAGAAACATGTAAATAACTGCTGAATTTGAAACTTGAGTCAGGTTACCCTGAATTTTTAAAGATGTTTGAAATTCTGTGTCAGAATATCTTCCTACACTGGAAAATATAAAATAATCTGTATTTTTGTCTTTGTTAAATCTTAATTAATGTTTATTGCTTGAATTCAAAAGCAAATTTAAAGAATACAAAATTTGAAAGCATTACCCAGTTACAATACTGGAGCTGTCCTAGGAAGTTACCTCTTTTATACTGGTTTCTCTTTGCTTTGTTCATAAGAACACTAGCAATAATAGTTACCATCAATAATTTTCTGTTAGCCAGACACTGTGTTAGGCATGTTGAATATTGCAGTACTGTAATGTGACTCTGACACTGCCCACCCAGATGCAGCACAGGTTCCCCAAGTTTAAGTGCAGTCTCCAATACTGCCCCAACTTTAGATGCCAACCACAAGTTTAGGGGTTACTGGGCAACCCACCCTTCTGATCAACAGTCTGTAAATTCAAGACTTTCCATAATCCCCTCAGGTTTGTTGATTCACTAAAATGACTAACAGTTCTCAGGAAAGCACTATATTTGCAATTACATTTTTACTATAAAAGAAACAAGTCAGGATAAGTCCAATGAAGCCATATATAGGGAAAGGCCTAGGAGGGCTGCAAATGCAGAATGTCTGTCTGTGTACTCTCCCTGCTGAATCAGGACATGCCAGCCCACTGGCATCCTTATGGTACATCCATGCTTTTACCAACCAGGAGGTGCCATTGAGCTTCAGAGTTGGGAGTTTTTGAGATGTTCTTATGCAGACATGACTGATGGTACCACTGGCTGTGTCATTGAGCTCAATCTCTAGCTCTCTGCCTCCCTTGTGGTGGTGAGGTTGATATCACCTGGCTCAAAGCCCCAACCCTCTATTCACACCATTGATCTTTCTGGGAACACAAAACTCCATCCTGAGTTATCTCATTAGTATAAATTCATTAATGTTGAGGGGACCCCATGAATCACAAAAGCACTGCTATCACCCAAGAAATTCTAAGGATATCGAAGTCATCTCCCAGGAACTAGGGACCAAGACCAGCCAAGTTCTTTATTATACAACAAATATATATGTTCTCTGAATATTTATAGTAATCCTCAAGATATGCATTTTAATCAATATTTTATAGGTATGAAAGTGAGGCTTAGAAAGCACAAGGGCCCAGCATAAGATCCCATCACTGCTAGTATTGGATTCAGGATTCAGATCCAAATCACCTTTATTTTAGTGTGCATTTATCTGAAATGTCATGTCCACTCTATCATTCATGACAGCACATTTCACCATCTTAGCTTGGTTTTTCCTACAGCACAGGCTGTAGGAGGTGAAACAACTTACCTGATATCATACAGCTAATAAGTGGTGGTGCTGAAATGTAAGCCCATGTGCATCTTACCAGTGATCACACTCCTAGCCACTCTCTAAGAGAGGGGAAAAAAGAAATCAGACAAAAAAATAATAATTCCACACACTTCTGGACTCCTTTTCCCAGTACTAAAGAACAGTTTGTCTTTGGAATTCCTAAAACTTCACTAAAGAGAAACATCAGATAGCATATTTTCCCCTTTTCTGGAAACTGTAGTTAAAAAACAAAAGGAAGGTTACTGTAAGCTGTAAAATAATTGTTCTTACAGATTCATGGATTCCTAGACAAAAATTTTTTAAACATGAACAAATTACAGGCTACGTATCTCTTCATTTCAGTATTCTTCCAATTAACATCTAGTTGCAAAAGGCAACATAAAAACAAAACAACAAAAAAACATAGGGAGCAGATTTGCAGATATTACCCTTAGTAATATTTTTACTGATATATCCCCTTGGGCAAGGAAAATAAAAGAAACAATAAACATATGGGATTACATCAAACTTAAAAGTTTTTTTTTTCATCAAAGGAGATCATCAATGAAATAAAAAGGCAGCCTGCTGAATGGGAGAAGATATTTACCAAGGATATATCTGATAAGGGGTTAATATCCAAAATTTATAAAACACTCATGAAACTCAACACCAAAAAAACAATCCAACTAAAAAATGGGCAGAGGATATGAAGAGGCATTTCTCTAAAGAGGACATACAGAAGGCCAACAGACATATGAAAAAATGCTCAACTTCACTTATCATTAGAGAAATGCAAATAAAAACCACAATGAGATACCACCTCACTCCACTCAGAATGGCTATCATCAATAAATCAACAAACAAGTGCTGGCAAGGCTATGGGGAAGAGGGAACCCTGGTGCACTGTTGGTGAGACTGCAGATTGGTGCAGCTATTATGGAAATCAGTATGGAGGTATCTCAAAAAACTGGAAATGGAACTACCCAATGACCCAGCAATTCCACTCTTAGGCATCTATCCAGAGAAACCGAAGATGCTAATTCGAAAAAATATATGCACCTCTATGTTTACTGCAGTGCTCTTTATAATAGCCAAGACTTGGAAAAACTGAAATGCCTATCGATAGATGACTGGATTAAGAAACTGTGGTACATTTATACGATGGCGTATTACGCCGCTATAAAGAAGAATGAATGAAATCGTACCATTTGCAACGATATGGATGGACCTAGAGACTATTATGTTAAGTGAAATAAGTCAGTCAGAGAAAGACAAATACCTTATGATCTCACTTATATGTGGAATCTGAAAAACTGAATGAATGAGCAAAGTAAACAGAAATGGTCTCATAGATATAGAGAAAAACTGAGGGTTGTTAGTTGGGAGGAGGGTGGGGATGATGGAGAAGGAGAAGGGATTAGACAGCAAAAATAGGTAACTACAATATTGCCACGGGGATATGAAAGACAGTTCGGGAAATATAAATAATAATGTTGTAAATATTAGGTGTTAGGTGGTCACATGTCTTGTTAGGGAGACCACTTCACGGATGGGGTAGAAGCTTGATCACTGCACTGTACACCTGAAGATGATGTTGTATAATATTGTATGTCAACTATAATTGAGTGTATATATATATATATATATATATATATATATATATATATATATATATATAGTCACAGGATGTGGAGTATAATGTGGGAATGGAGTCAATGCAATTGCAATAGAGATGTCTGATATAGGGCGGGGAGGAATGCGGCGGCGGATTTGGGGAGGGGAGTTGTCACTTTGAGAGATAAAAAGTATAACTATTCAGGTATTGTACACCTGAAACTAATTTAAAAAAGAAAAAGGTGACACAGAAGTCTTTATATCATTCTCATACCTGTAGTGTATTAAGTATTGTTCTCATTTCAGCATTTTCTTTGTTTTAAACTGGCACAGATATTGATCTATGAACAAAGTTGGGAAATTAGAATTAGAGGTGGAGGTCAAGATATTATGAGTTAATATTATAGATTATAAAACCTGTGTTTCTAAATATCTTACTGAGTTTCACATGTAAATGTATTTCACAGTTGAAATGTATTTTGATTGATATTTTATATTCTTTCCTATCCCATGACAGCTCCACTTCTCTTTTTCCTTTTTTTCTCCACTCATTTCACCTTTTATACAATAAATAGTGGCAAATGTTGTTACTGCTGATTCACGATTGTCAGCTACACACACACACACACGCACACACACACACACACACACACGGATACAGTAGATTTACACTGTTGGGGCCCATGTGATCCAACGCTGTACAAAGGCACATTCATTATAATATAGACCAACAAATTATAATAACTAATACTCATTTAAAATTTTATTGACATATTTTTCAGAGTCAGCCATACATTCTTAACGAGTATTGAAGAATTATTTTTTTAAACAATTTTTTTTATTATTTTTAATTAGTTTCAGGTGTACAACACAGTGCAATAGTTATACATTTTACCCCTCAAAGTGATAACCGCCCCCCCCAATTCGCCACCCCACTCCCCCCCACTCCAGAATATTGAAGAATTTTTACAATTGTTGTCTTTGTTTTGGTCGCTATCAATAACCTTCACTGAATGCCAGGTATTTTCTTGAGCTTCTCTCTTTCCGTTCCCTTCCCACATCCTGAAATTCACCCCTTTTGGGCTCTGCCCTTTTATCCTATTCCCTTCCTGTTATTTCTGTTCTCACCACCATCTTATGGAGGAAATCTGGGTCATGTATGATTTCTGTTTATGTCTAACTGTGGTCTAGATCTGTTTTGCAAATACCCAGGAAATGAGCTGGCAAAGAAAATACTGTATCTAGTTGTTGGGTGAGACATCAAGTTTCTAAATTTTGTGCCCCATCCCACAGTATCCCATTCAGTCCATATTCAAATTCACTCTTTAAAAATTTAGAAAGAAAAAAAAAAAAGGCAACAACTATACATATAAACTGTCTTAAAGGAAAAATTTACCTATTTTTAAAATTACTAATTGAGTTAGGATTAATTTTACTCATTGATTCTACCTGGCCTTGTGACTAATAAGATAACTTTATGAGAAGCCTTTGATCTTGTTAATATGTTATGTTCTAGTGCTTCTGGTAATTCTAGATTTATCACAGTGAGAAGGAGAAAAATGGTCAAGGTAAGAGCACTTCACTAAATTAGTAGAAATCATTCCTTTATAAAAATGGTGAGATCACTGAATATTAACAATGCCCCCTCTGTTATACCATTAACATACCCAGTTTCAACCTAATGAGATCACTGTCCTATAGGAAAGATATCAAAAGACAGTAAGTGAAAACAAGTGTTTGCCAGTATCCAGAAGTTGCTCAAATGGAGAAACATTTAAATGAGACATTGAAAAGCATGAAAAATTCTTGCTAATAAAATGATGTGAGAAATAAGTTTATGTTTAGCTGCAGTTTGTCAAATTTATCTTTTCTCCAAATTAATTAGACTTGGAACTTCCCAACACTCTCAAGATATAAAAGACGCATAGCAACAATTCCTACCCTTTTTATATGCTGTACTGGTTTGAAATTAATAACAGCAATTGTTTTATTTTATGCTGTCGCCCATACAAATTATCACAATACACTTTATTGTATTAAATATTTTGAAGAAAATAATTCCTCCATAAAGTAGCAAACTATAGAATAAAAGTTAGTGGTGAGAACATATTTACAGATCATGAAGAAATCTATAAATCTGTTTCATAGAATTGGGAAAACAAAATGAAGCAAAACACAAATTTGCAGTTTTTGTGATGTTAACCTGTTGATGTAAGATAGTAAAATGACTTAAAATGTAATGCTGTTTTTTTCATCCTCAACTTCTCCCCACAATGAAAACAGTCTGTTATTAATCTATAGAGAAAAATCCTAGAAGTTTATTTTGGGAAATGGATATCTATTCCT
Source organism: Aselliscus stoliczkanus (assembly GCA_033961575.1). NCBI lineage: Eukaryota > Metazoa > Chordata > Mammalia > Chiroptera > Hipposideridae > Aselliscus > Aselliscus stoliczkanus. The sequence continues at coordinate 29,274,033 of CM066735.1, read as the reverse complement.
ATTCACTTTTAAACTATTATGTAGCTCTATGGCCCAGCATAAATCTGTGCACTCTACACATGTGATTTATAATGCCTTGTCTTCACAATTTGTTTTGCTATTCTTTTTCTTCTAGAATGCCCTCCCTCATCTCTACCTAGTAGAAATATGCTCATCCATCAAGATTCATGTTCAGTTACTACTTATATAATTTAACCCTTCTATCTCTAATTAGAATTAACCTTTGTTGGTTTACATGTGTTTGTCATAAAATGTTAATCCTTCATAAAATTAACTCTAATGTAATACTGTTCAAATAAGATCCATCCATTTTTTGGTATTTATATTATTGTTGACCTATAGGGTGGGTGGAAAATGGAAAATAATTTATTATCACACGTAGAAAGATAAATGTGTGAGTATTATAAGTAACCTTTAAAGGAAACATTAGTAAGTTGTGTTTTGCCATAGAGGACAAAAAAAAAAAAAGCCTGTTATAAATCAACTATAATCAAGGCAGTATGAGGTTGCCATAGAAATAAGTATATCAGTTGTTAACAGTACCATTGACAAAATGGTGGTGCGTATTACTTCTAATATCCATTGCAGCTAAGTCTGATATTCTGCATTTTGTATGTGTGGTTATGATGTTGCAAAGGAATTGGTGAGAGGATTTTGTGGAGAATTTAACACTAAATCACCATGACTTTGCCATCTAGTTACATGCCAAATGGTAGTGTTTTCCTCATTTGCTGACGGGGAAAGTTAGGTTCAAGGAACCTCAATAACCCAGAAGGAGCAGAGTGGGATCCAGAGCCCAGCCAGGTCTGCCTAACTCTCAAACCAGTGCTACCCTCAATAAGCCCCATTCCCCACACTCTCTTTATAGTTTTCCTTACTAATTCTTTGACTTTTTTATTTTAAAGGAGGCCAAAACAAAGTTTCCTTCTCCCTACTTCTGAAAATAACTTCTAGTTAATAATTTTCACACTATACTTAATTTAATGTGTTCATATGATTACTGGTTTTTAGCTGTGTTAACAAAATACCCACACAATTAGTTTAAACCAAAAAAAATTATTTTTCATATTTCTGTGGTGAACAAGGCTCAGCTGGTCAGCCCTGCTTTGAGGACTGTCATGGGGGAGTCAGGTGGTGGCTGGGGATGGAGTCTTTGGAAGCCTGGCCCAAGCTGGATGTCCGAGTTGGCTCATGCATGTAGTGAGGTTGATGCCGCTTGTAAGGTTGGGGCTCAGCCAAGGCAGTTGATGAGCTTGTCCTCACACAGCCTCTCCGTGTGGCCTGCACTTCTCATAGTCTAGTGGCTGTGCTTTGAGAAGTAGTATCCCAAGAATGAGTGTCCAAGAGGCCCAGCAGGTAACTGTAAGGTCTTTTATGACTTGGCCTTGAAAGTCTCAAAATATTACCCTGTAAAATTCTATTGGCCAAACAAGTAGCTAAGACTAGCCCAGTTTTATGGGGAGAGACTACACACGTTTTTAAATATTGGGAGGCATTATTCATTAGGGTGATATCTTTGGAAACTAGCAATCATAGTTATATAATTACAAATATGTTTATGTAAAGTCCGTTCTCATTATTTTCCTTTTATTCTTTTCCTTCTCCCCACATCAGTCTCAGCTCCCTGTTTCTGTGTAACTCACATTAACAATCTCATATAGATATCCCTCCCTGTTTTTGTTTTACCCATAGTTCATGATCATAAAATTATGTACAAGTTACACACACATTCAATATTTTATTTCAATTAAAAATAATTTTTAGATTACACATCTACCTTTTGTACACTTAAATTTATTAAATATTTCATGGAGATCCCTCGAAATCTTTTTTGTTTAATAGATGGATAATATTCTGTGGTGTATATGTGCTGTACTTTATTATCAATTTGATTATAAGCAGACATTCTCTGTTTCCATTTCGTCCATTATGAAGAAAGATATAATAAACATCCTAGTTAATATTTTATAATTGCTTTTTAAAATTTATTATTGACATATAATTGATATTGAAGATCATATTAGTTTTAGTTTTATGATTAGTTTTATGATTTGATATGTTGTGAAATCATTACACCAATAAATTTAGTTAACACTCATCAGTGCAGTTATAATTTTTTCTTGTGATGAGAACTTTTAAGACCTACTGTAACTTTGAAATATACAACAGAGTATTGTTAACTATAGTCACTATGCTGTGCATCACATCCCCAAAACTTACTTCATCATAAAACTAAAAGTTTGTACTTTTTGACCACTTTCACTCATTCTATCCACCCCCAAACCTCCACCTCTAGCAACCACCAATTTATTCTCTGAATCTGTGAGTTTGATTTTATTTTTGATACCACATGAGATTATATGGTATTTATCTTTCTCCATTTGACTTATCTCACTTAACACGATAATTTTGAGGTTCCTCGATGTCACAAATGGCAGAATTTTCTTCTCTTTGATGCCTAAATAGTAAATATTCCATCGTGTATGTATACTTTTGTACATTTTCTTCATCCATCCATCATGGATCCTTAGGTCTTTTTTCCATAATTTTGCTATTGTAAATAATGGTGCAAAGAATATTATGGTTGCATATATCTTTTCGAATTAGTGTTCTCTTATTCTTTGATGAATACCCAGAAGTGGAATTGCTGGATCACCTACTAGTTCTATTTTTATTGTTTTAAGGAAACTCCACACTGTTTTTTGTAGTGGCTGCAGCAATTTCTATTCCCATCAATTGTGTGCAGAGTTCCCTTTTCTTCACATCCTCATCAATACCAGCTATTTCTTGTCTTCCTGATGATAGCTATTCTAAAAGATGAGAGGTCATAGTGTGGTTTTGATTTGTATTTCATTGATGGTGAGTGATATTGAACACCTTTTCATGTACCTATTGACCACTTATATGTCTTCTTTGGAAAAATGTCTCAACAGATACTCTGCCCATTTAAAAAATTTGATTGTATTCTTTTTGCTGTTATTCAGTTGTATGAATTGTTTATATATTTTGGATATATATATATATATATATAATATTTTCTTCCATTTCAATAGGTTACCTTTATATTATATATATATGTATATATATATATATATGTATATTTTTTTTTTTTTACTGTACAGAAGCTTTTTAGTTTGATGCAGTCCCACATGTTTATTTTCATTTTGTTGCCTTTGCTTTTGGTGTCAAATTAAAAAAAATCAAAAATCATTGCCAAGATAGGATGTCAAGGAGCTAACTGTCCATGTCTTGTACTAAACATTTTATGGTTTCAGATCTTACATTAAAGTAATGAATTTTGATTTAATTTTTGTGTATGGAGTCCAGGTCCAGCTCCATTGTTTTACATTTAGCAGTCTCATGGTTCCAACATCATTTATTGAAGACACTGCTCTTTCTCCATTATACATTCTTGGTTCCTTTGTTGTAACTTAATTGAGCATATATGTGTGGATTAATTTCTAGGCTCTCAGTTCTGTTTCATTGATCTAGGTGTGTGTTTTCATGCCACTACAATATGATTTTGATTGCTAAATCTTTGTAATATAGTTTGAAGTCAGAAAATGTGCTGTCCCCAGCTTTGTTCTTCTTTCTCAAGACCACTTTGGCTAATTGGGGTCTTTTGTGGTTGCATACAAATTTTAAAGACTTTTTGTTCTATTTCTGTGAAAAATGTCATTGGAATTTTTATAGGGATTGCATTGAATCTGTAGATGGCTTCAGGGAGTATGGACATCACCATTACTAGTTGTTCTGATCTGTAATCATGGCATATCTTTTCATCTGTTTGTGTCTTCAATTTCTTTCATCAATGTCTCAATCTTTTCAGTGTACAGGTGCTCCAACTCCTTGGTTAAATTCATTCCTAGGCATTTTATTCTTTTTCATGCAATCTTAAATGGGATGTTTCCTTAACTTTTCTTATAGTTTGTTTTTAGTGTATGACACACAACTGATTTTTATATATTGATTTCTGCATACTGCAACTTTACAGAATTCATTTATTATTTCCAACAGTTTCTGTTGGATTCTTTGAGGTTTTCTATATATAGTATGTCTATTGCAAATAGAGACAGCTTTACTACTTTCTGATTTGGATGTCTTTTATTTCCTTTTTTGACTAATCGCTTTGGCTAGGAATTTCGATACTATGTTGAATAAAATGGTGAGAGTGGGCATCCTGTCTTTTTCCTGATCTTAGCAGAAGAGTTTTTCTGATCTTAACACCATTGAATACGATGTTAGCTGTGGACTTATAAACATGGCCTTTATTATATTGAGGTATGTTCCTTCTATATCCACTTTGTTACAGGTTTTTATCATGGATTGATGTTGAATTTTGTCAAATGCCACTTCTGTATCTATTGAGATGATATTCCTTTTGCCTTTTATTTTGTGTATGCTGACTCATTCTTGGATCCTTGGGATAAATCCTGCTTGCTCATGGCTAATGATATTTTAAATGTAATTTTGAATTCAGTTGATTTTTATTGTTGTTGTTGAGAATTTTTTGCATCTATGTTCATCAGGGATCTTGGCCTGTATTTTTATTTTTATTTTTTGTAGTGTCCTTGTCTGGTATTTGGTATCAGGGTAATGTTGGTTTCATACAATGAGTTTGGAAACATTCCCTCCTCTTCTAATTTTGGGGAACGTTTGAGAAGATTGGACTTAATTCTTTTTTAAATATTTGGTAGAATTCACCAGTGAAGCCATCTGCTCTTGGGCTTATGTTTGTTGGAAGTTTTTTTGATTATTAATAAAGGCATTGAAACAGTAATCTGTTCAGATTTTTTTATTTTTTCATGATTCAATTTGGCATGTGGCATGTTTCTAGGAATTTATCAATTTCTTCTAAGTTATCCAATTCTTTGGAGTATAATTGTTCATAGTAGTCACTTATGACTTCCTATTTCTGTGGTATAAATAAATGTCTCTTCATTCGTTTTTGATTGTATTCATTTGAGTCCACTTACTATTTTTTTGGTTAATCTAGCTAAAGGTTTATCTGTTGTGCCAGTGTTTTCATAAAACAGCTCTTAGTTTTATTGATCTTTTCTGTTTTCTTTTTAGTCTCTATTTTTTTTCCTTCTACTGACTTTAGCTTCATTTATTTTCTCTTTTCTAGTTTTTTGAGGTGTAAAGGTAGATTGTTCACTTGAGCTTTTTCTTGTGTGTAAGGCATTTATCATTACGAACGTTCTTCTTAGAACTACTTTTGCTACATTCCATAAGTTTTAGTATGTTGTGCTGTTATTTTTATTTGTCTCAAGCTACTTTTTGATTTCTTCTCTGATCCATTGGTTTTACAGTAGTGTGTTGTTAATCTCCACGTATTTGCAAATTTTCCAGTTTTCCTCTTGTAAGAATTTTTTCTATGCTTAAGAGATGCATATTATTCCATGATGTGATTATGCCATACTTTGTGGACTATTTTTCTAAGTGAAAATTGAATTTGTTGCCATTTTTTTAAAATTGAGAATTATTTAATAAACATCCTTGTTAATATATTATTTTATAATAACTCCCTTTTAAGCGATAGATCCCTAGGAATTTGTGAAGGGCATCTGTGTATCTGTCTGTCTGTCTGTCTATCTATCTATCTATCACCATCTACTTATTTATAATAATGTTGCTGGAGTGCTTTTCAAGGAGGCTTTGATACTTTTTATTTTGATCAACAGAATAGGTGTGTATCCTTTTACCCATTTGTTCTTAGCAGTGATAGCTTTTGTTTGTTTGTTTTTAAATTTTCTCCCATTTCTTCCATTTTTTCTGTTCCATTATAAAGAGTTTATCATATAACTATTTTCACTTAAGAGAATAGTTACAGTTACAAAGATTATTTTCATTGTGGATATTTTAGAAAAAAATGAGAACAACCCATAGAAAACATTATTTTGACTAACAATAAAAAATTCCAATCCCTTGCTCATTTAATTGAACAATGACTTCTTTACCCAACCTCCCTTGCCACTAGAAGTCGCCATTTCATATCTCTCTGGCAATGAAACATAGGCAGAAATGTATTAAGGAAGCTTTGGAAAAAATTCTCACTTTCCTCATACAAGTGGTAGAAAATGATGATGCATTCGTCTTCCTTTGAATGTGGGTGGATGTAATGATGACTGGGGAAGACATTTTGTAAATATGAGGGCAAAGTCAAAAATAATATTACATACCAACACTGACATCATGGGGCTACTAAACCAAAGCTGTCAAATGTTCACGGATACATTTTTGTCTGAAATACTGCATTTAGGAGTTCTTGTTTGCTGCTAAAGATATTATTGCTAACTGATATATAAGCTGTCCATTACTAAGGGCCTGCTAATTAACTATGATGTACTCAAATAATGAAATACAGTTATGTAACAGATAGAAGATAAAACTATAGATATAGACATAGGGAGATGTCCATAATGAAGTTTATTCATTCAATATATCAAACAAATTAAGATTTTATATAAGTTGTGGACTTCTTTTTTCAATGCTTGTCTATCAGGGGAACTTTCTTGAAGAACTGTGAGAAAACAAAATGGCCTATAAAAATATTCAATATTTCACTTTCTAGGATGCATTAATATAAAAATGATAATTAGATTTTTTTAAAATCCAGAAATCTTTCTATTTAGCCAATTTTTATGTTCTATTCAATTAGGCAACATGAAGATGTAGCAACTGAGCTAGGAGTCAGAAAATTATTTTCTATGCCTATCTCTAATTAAATTTTCTATTTTTTTTAAATATATTCTTTTTTAAAGTGATAGTCTTAAAACTTCAACTAATTCTTGTATTTCTTTTTTTCTTAAGCATTCTCCAATTATTTAGGGAGATTCCCCATACATGGATTAGTTTGGGTATAGGAAAAGAAAAATCATTGGCGATAGATTTTTGTGAGTTTAATCAAACTGTGAATATAGGAGCAGTTTAAATGTTGAAAATTCCTCAAACACTTCCTTGTTTAGATTCTCCTGTAGTTAGCCCTATTATATAATTTTACAAAACAGATAATCATGAGAGAAGCAAAAAGGCCTATGTTCCATTGTCTTGAAAGGAAATTATCTTTCAATTATTTAGAATTAAACATCTTTTGAAAATAAGTACAATAACACTTTTCCTGTAACGACAACTGTGTACATTTAAGACCTGCCTTTTGCCATCTTAGTCTCTATTTCCACAGGGTTAAAACACCATCCTTTTCTGTAAAAGGTGGATTTGTACCCTTCATCAAATTAGCTTGTTAACATTTAATTGTATATATTCCAGATTTCCTTAGTGATGAAAACGAACTCTTACTTTCCTGATTGCTTCTAGTCTCACTTTCCCACAGTTCTCATAAATGTGAATATTATATCTGTGCTACCTACTCTCATAGTTTGGCTTCATTTTTAAAGCCATATGTTAAAACATATGCTTAATTATTTCATAGAAAATGACAGATTTTAATTCACTGATACTGGAAAAAGTAAAACACGTTATAAATTGCTTACCATGTAAACCATAAAGCAGAGTGGAAGCTATTTTCCAGGTCAGATCTAATATTGATAACATTATCACCCAAAATATGGCCTCCCTAGGTAGTAAATTAAGGACTTTATAAATCAATGTCTTAAGCATATTCTATAGATTTTCTTGATCAATAGAAAATTATTTGTATAAATATTTGAATTCAATTTTTTGTTTTATATTTGTACTCTCATGGAAAGCACCATCACAATAAGTTATTATTTCCTGTAAATAATTATAGACTGATTTGACACATTACTTATTGAAACAGTAATCCTCGAACTACTCTAAATAGTAGTTAATATCCGACACATTGTTAAAAATTTAATGGTATTTTATTATTCAATATTGATTTGAGGCAACTGTAACTTGCTATACATTTAAAATCTAATTGACAATAATAAAAATTATGGAGTTAAAGAAATTTATAATATTGTTAAAATGCTATGTATGATTTTGGATCTGTGAATTGGACTGCCATAAAATTAAGTTAAACATCTACAAAAAACAATTTAGTATTTAAAAGTCCATCAAATATATACTAATACCATTTATTAAATTCTGCCTCATCCTTGTAAAAAAGGCTATATTAACATATATTTAATTTACATATTATACAGTGACTACATGTGCACATATATTTAATACATATTTAATACATAAATAGAAATAACTGTGTAACAGTTACATGTTCCAATTTCTTTGCCTATCTTGTGTGTGTGTGTGTGTGTGTGTGTGTGTGTGTGTGTGTGTGTGTGTGTAAAAGTAGTATTTAGATAGTACAGTTGAAGCTTGAACAAATGCAAATGCAGGGGTTGGGGCACTGACCACCACGTAGTAAAACATCTATGTATAATTACATTTGGCCCTCTGCATCCCTGGATTCTCAACCATGGATCAAAAACACAAGTTGACCAGGGGTTTAAACTGCATGGGTCCACTGATATGCAGATTTTTTTTTTTTTTTTAAGAAACATTATTCAGGGTCAACTGTATATTGTAGCAAGTCTGGATACTGATTGCCCTGCATTGCTGGGACTTACCATTGTGGGTTTTCTGAGTAGACTGCACCACTTTAGTAAAGTCTGTTTCTCCTGCAGCATGTCAGTTCTGATGTTGCTTTTTGTTGAGTAAAAGAGTGTAGCTTTAGACCTGACAACCTTGGATGACAGTGGTTTGAGCAGTGTGTTCTTTGTTTCTTTCCCAGTCTCTCAGTTAAGCTGACATCACTGTGGGCATCACACTCAGCATGTAGCCCTCCATTGTATTATGATTACAAGCTTATTGCTCTATTGTTTCCTATAACACAATAGAAATAAATTTATGTGGCATATATTTCTCCATAATCTGATCTAATTTAGTTGGGCTCATTTTCAAGGGCATGTGAATTCTAGGTTTGAACAAATTAGTAAATATCTTGTGGAAAAAAGACCTAGTTTTCCTTGTTGAGGAAATGAGTCATAAAGCAGGGAGATGCCAAAGAAACACTGTGATGTTGGTTGGAATTTGAAGTATCAATATGTACTCATAGTTTTAAAATAGGTAACACGTAGATGTGGAAATAAAAATAGGTATGTGTAGATAAATACATGCTTCTTAGCTATGTCCACTGAGAGGCTGACAGTGTATACTGGTAGAATGAGCACCCCTCCCACTGATCTTGGTGTCTAAATACCCTTATTTGATGAAAGGAACTTGGGGGATTGTCTGATGCAAGGCCTGAGGGAAGCAATGTACAAAATAAACCTGTTAATATTTTTTTGGCCAATAACTAAGAAAGTGCTCAGAGTAATTGTTATGTAACAAATGTACAAAGGAGACACGTAGGGACGTTTCTGGCCAAATGGGAAAATTTAAATTCCAAAATAAATGATAACAGAAAAAAACCCAACTATAACTTATTGAACACTCCCCATGTCTACTTTGATAAAAATAATAATTTTAATGGAATGTGACTCATAGAATAAAATAAATAGCTTTGAGTACTCATTAGTCTAAACAAAGAATTGGATAGTCACATTTTTTTTTTTTTTTTTTTTTTTAGCTGGGCCATCCTGCCACCTGTTGGCAGCTCAATAGCAACTCAGCTGGGGCTGGCATCGAACCACTGTTGCTCAGAGCTCAGCTCACACTCATGAGCGAGCTCTTAACCAACTGAGCCAATTGGCCAGCCAAGTCACATTCTTTTTTTAAACAGAATCACTACTGGAAAAGAACATACAAGGTGTCAAATATCACTTTTGTGAATAACCACAGATTAGAACATTTTTTCCAAGTATCAACATCTTCTGTAATCCCTTATTTTTTAATATGACAACTCCTATTTTTAATTATTTTAAAAACTTCCTATTTTATTGTTACATATTATATGTACATTAGAAAATAGAAAATAGAAACAAAGAGGGTAAAGGGATCAAATATATGGTGATAGAAAGAGAGCTGACTCTGGGTGATGAACACACAATGCAATATATCGATGATGTTATAGAAATGTACACTTGAAGCATATATAATTTTACTAACCATTGTCGCCCCAATAAATTTAATTAAAAATTTTTAAAAAAGAATATAAACAAAATATTTTAACTCAGAGTCAAATTTGAAATTGTTTTAAAGATATGCCACTCAGTACCTCTTTAAACTTTCTTTATAACCAATAATTTAAAAAAATTCCCAATAATCAGTCATTAAACAAGTACAGATAATACATCATTTTAAATTACATGAGTCCGATTTTCATTTTTACTTGACAAATAATAGGAAAATTAAAAAAAAAATGGTGTAATTATTCCTACAGTGATAGCAAATATAAAACTTACTAAAAATTTTTTCTCTTATGTCTAAAATACATTGTTTAACCATGTATTTATTGGATTTTACTTTAATAACATATCAACTTTCATCTGATTTTTGAATGCCTGCTTAAATGTTTTTACATGTGGATAGCTATAACTACTGTAAATAATATGTTTTCTTTATAGATATTTTTTCTTTTATTATAAAATACAGTTCCAGTGCTAGATTTTTTCTTGTGGTGAGTTTTTAATATAGTTGTAATTTGTTATATTTCTAAAGGTCATAATTTCTTTCCAACTCAATTTTGTGGCATATTTTCATCTCAGCACTTAAAGAATTATACCTGGGGCTCCTATTTACATAGAAATAAGTTTGTAGTAATTCTTTACAAAATACAAGTTTCCCATCTGAAAAGGCGAAAAATGGTTTCATGTTTCTTCAAATCCTCAAAATAGCGCTGCTTGTTATTTTGTAGTAAATCGGAATTATTTTCAAGGAAAAAAAAATCTAAAAACTTAGGAAGTGTTATGTAGTTTACTGTATTGGATAGCTAACAAATTCAGGAAACTTCTCTTTAACTGTGACCTGACATGAATATTTGGTTATTATTTATTCATCTAAGAATCATAAAAAACCCAAACCCGACAAATCCCCAACCCCCAGCAGGAAAACCACAGAGGGCTCGGCTCATATGCTGTCCTCATCAGCATCCTAAGAAAGTGCATGCCACATAACTATTTTTTAATTCTAACTTGTATTTGTTTACAACTATTCCTTACTTTCAGATTTTTTAATTTTCAAAATCTTTTCTCAGAATACTAGTTAAGGAGGATAGAAAAGCTCTCTGTGTTTGCAACTTAGAATTTCCTTAGCTCAATATCATCATCTGTAGCTCTTTTGTATTCATTAATGAATTTAACCTCTTTCAAAGGTTTGTTGAATGAGTATAAAATATGATCCTCAATGTGACAAACCTGCTTTCCCCTAAAGCCATATGTGGAGGGATCACTTGTTTATTTAGAATTATAAAGGCATTGCTGGATTGTAAAAATGATCATGTTTACTTATTTATTTATTTATTTATTTATTTATTTATTTATTTATTTATTTATTTATTTATTTTTGAGGGCAGTGTCACTGGCCCTCATATGTGGGACCGAACCGGGGCCGCTGGCTTCCCAGGCCGCTTAACCTTCGCGCCACTCTGCCGGCTATTTTTCTTTTTAAAGTCAAGAATACATTAAAATAATAGCATGTGCAAAGTTCTACTTAGTGGATTGCCTTTGGGAAATGTATTGTGCACAAATATGGAATTTCAGAGAAACTGTGCCTTCAGAAAGCATATTTAGATGGACAAATAAATGCAACTGATATGAATGTGTGTGGCTAAAAATAGGAAAAAGAAAACAAAGAGTTTAAAATTTCAGGCGTTATGGGCCGGCCGTGTGGCGCGGTGGTTAAGCGCTGGCTTGGAAAGCCAGCAGCCCCAGTTCGGGTCCCACATATGAGGGCCAGGGACACTGCCCTCAAAAATAAATAAATAAATAAATAAATAAATAAATAAATAAATAAATAAATAAATAATAAATAAAATTACAGGCGTTAGAGTCAGACATATTTGGGTTGAACTCATAGCCACGTTTGGAGACTTGTGATCAAGGGCGAATTTCTTAAACTCTCTAATCCTTATCTTCCTCATCTGAAATAATATTTAACTTTAGAGAATTGCTATAAATAATAAATGAGATAAAATATTTAACATATAAAGGAATGCTTCCTTTGTTCAATGAGTATTTATTGAATGCCTGTTTCAAATACTCTTTCTAGGCCTTAAGGATACAGAATAGCTAAATAGACAGTTTTTGCTCTAGTTAAAATTTGTTATTAAAATTTTGCCATAGATATCAGCATAAGATACTTTTGCAAGTGAGTGCAATGTAACCTTTAAAAACAGATATTTCCATTATGGTTTAATATATTCATAGAAGATTAATTCTTGAAGCTTATTAAAGTATAAGAAAAAAATAGATATAAATTTAACTTCTATTGATGTATAAATTTAAAGAAACGTTATAAAATATAATCCACTATTTTGAGTTCTGGTTGTTTTATTCCCAACATTTATCTGAAGCTGTAAAGTAAACTTTACCATCTGATATAAATTTGGTTTGGAACTGCCAATAATATTTTATACTTAAATCTAGAAAACATCCATTTAGAATAAGTTTTTCAGCAACAAAATATCTGAAAGTCTGTTTCCTATTATTATTATAATAATAAGGATCATAATTTATAAGTATAGAAAACTTTCCTATGCTTTTTATGTGCTTTAACTAATTTAATAATCTAACCAACTATGTATGTAAGATACTAGTTGTACCTTGGTTTTAAAGATAAATGTCTAGAGATATTAAATCATTTCCTCAAAGCCACACATAAAAAACATCAGATCCAACTTTCAGAAACAGGCAGTCTGCCCTATGGATGGAATTTTTTACCCTCCTACATTTCTTTTGGAAATATGTAAACAAAACAGCCACATTAGAACACACACACACACACACACACACACATACACAGACACACATACATATATTCTATAGGTGTATAATTTTAAAGAAACATTATAAAATAGATATAATTTGTGAACAACTTAAAAAATGTCACTTAAGGACTCTGTGTGTTTGTGTGTGTGTGTGTGTGTGTGTGTGTGTGCGGGCGCGCGCACATGATAAGAGAGACACAAATGAAAAATACAAAGAAATTTATAAAAATATCTATGAGTGGGTCAAATGTGTTTTCAACTGATACTACAATAAGATTTGAGCAAATAGATATTCGAAGGAATACATAAAAATAAGTATTACAGAAAACTTAAGATCAACTTGATTCTTAAGTGATAATTTTTTTCTTAACATCAGATTTCATCTTCTCTAAATACTAGGGGAGATGCTATGAAAACATTAAAAGAAATTAGAACCAAATAAAAACATTACACTTATCACAGAATGAAAAGGGAAGAATGATGTGCTGGAGAATAACATTCTCCTAGTGAGAGATCTATGCATATTTCTTAGCAGTATATTAAGAAAACAGGAAGCATGTTTTAATATATTAGTGATTTGTATGCATGAGGTATACTCTTTTTAGAGTGTATGGAGTTAAAACTATTCTATGGCATGGGTGTCAAATTGATTTTTGTGTCTGAAGCTTCTAAGTTACTAGGATTAACTGATGTATCTAGGCAATTCACTAGAGTATTACAAGTGCAGAGACATTTTTCTATAGCTGAGATATAGAATCATTTTCATTATAAAATTTAGCCTAGACATTTTTTTTTTAATTTATAACTTCTAAATTCTTAAGAAAAATTGTATAATTATTTTTTCTGAAATTATAGATAACATAGGGTAAATTATTTTGAACCTGATGGAACTGTGAGGTTTATTAAATAAAAATTTGATTAACAACTGAAGCTTAGATATTTAAGGCATAATTCAGTTTGTGAATTTTGTGGAACAATCCATATTGCTGTCTTTCACAGTATATTTTGAAACCTGCAGTTTTTGTTAGAAAGACAACATTCTATAAAACAGCAAAATCAGGCAATATGATAAATTAAATAACTATGAGAATAAATAAAACAGAGCATACAAGGGGAGGGTCAATGTTTTATCCTTGAAAATTTGTTGGCAATGATCAACAGCTTATCTAGTCTATTTTTGCCTTGTCCAAGGGAGTCATCAAGACTTAAATCCCTGGTTAATAAAATAAGATTTATCTTCATCTTCAGATTGGTTTTCCATACTGTTGACATTATGTGAAATGTCAATATGATATTCATTGGGTGAGTTATGTGGCAATGGACTACAATTTGTGGACTGCCTTTTCTGTCTGTTTTATTGTGTTAACAGGTTTATTTGCATGTTCACATTTAATTTTCACACCATAAAGTACATCCACAATAAGCCAATACTTTAGCCAGTACTTATGGAAGCTGATAGCCTCAAGCACTGGATTTAAATATGGACCTACCTGATTCCAAAAACCTACTTTTATATCATACCACTTGTCAACAGTAATGCTTTTCTTAAAGAAAATCATATCCAGAGGTAGAGTGAGTAGCTTGAGCACTCTAAGTAGAGCCTATCATATGATTTCTTTGTGGTATATAAAAGAGAATTTCTAACAATCTAATATTTAAAAATGGGCAGAGGATCTGTATGAACATTTTTCTAAAGAAGACATTCAATGGTCAACACGCACATGAAAATGTGTTCACCATCACAAATCATCAGAGAAATGAAAATCAAAACCACAATGAAATATCACCTTATGCCTGTTAGAATGGCTTTTATCAAAAAAGAGAAATAAGATGTGTTGGCCAGTATGTGGAGAAAAGGGAACTCTGGTATCCTGTTGGTGAGAATAAAAACTGGTGCAACCTCCATGGAAAACAGTGTGGAAGTGCCTCAAAAAATAAAACTAGAATTACCAAAAGTTCCAGATATTCTGCTTGTAGATATTTATCTGAAGGAAATAAAATCACTAACTGGAAAAGATACACACACCCCATGTTCATTGCAGCATTATTTTCAATAAGCAAGGTATAAAAACAACCTCATCAATGACTGAATGAAAAAAATGTGACATCTATCTATCTATCTATCTAGTTATATATCTATATCTATATCTATATCTATATCTATCTATACCTATCTAGACAGAGGGTGCCAAACATGTATTCATATTTTAACAAAGGAAAACTGTATTAAAATGTTAATACTCAATATATACTGGTAACAAAAGATGAATACAAGTCATGTTTGACTTCCACAATTACAAGACGTGCTCAAAGTGGTTACCAACAGCGTCCAGACACTTCTGATTATGACGAACTACTGCTTGAGCAATGTAGATGAAAGTGTCCACTTGTATACATTTTTTGGAACCCCTGGTATATGTGTATACATATAATTCAACCACAATAAAGAATGAAATCTTGAGATTTGTACAACATGGATGTATCTTGAGAGCATTATGCAAAGTGAAATAAGTCAGACAGAGAAAGACAAAAATGATATGATACCAAGCTCATAGATACAGACAGCAGATTGGGGGATAGGGGTGGGAAAAATTGGTGAAGGGGATGAAAAGGTACAACAAACTTCCAGCTATAAATCAATCAATCATGGGGGTGTGATGTACAGCATGGTGACTATAGTTAATAATACTGTATTGTATATTTGAAAGATGCTAAGAGTAAATCTTAAACGTTATAAAAAAATTCTGTAACTATGTATGTGACAGATGTTAACTAGGCTTAGTTTGATGATCATTTTGCAATTTTTAAAACTAATATATTGTATGCCAATTATATCTCAATGCAAAATATAAACAATTTTTGCTATTTAGAAACAATCTTTTACCATAATCTTGAGAACTTACATGAAATATAGTGAATGTGATCAAGTGAGATAAATAATAGATCACAAGAAAGAGAAAGGAAAAAGAAAATGTATGTATTGGGTAAAATACTGCTCCCCCCCAACCGCCAATTCATCTCTACTGAGAACCTCAGAATGTGACCTTATTTGGAAATATTATCTTTGCAGTAGTAACTAGTTAAGGGTCTCAAGCTGAGGTCATCTTGGGCCCTAAATTCAATGACTGGTGGTTCCTTTATACAAGAAGGGAGAGATTGATTTAGACAAACAGAGACACAGGAAAGAGGACCACATGAAGACAGGCAGAGAGTGGAGTTATGCTGCCATAAGCCAAGGTATGCCAGGAGGCACTAGTGGGCAAGATTCTTTCATAGGGAGCATGGTCCTCCTGATATCTTGATTTCAGACCTCGGGATTCCAGAACTATGGGAGCATACATTCCTGTTGTTTTAAGCCATTCAATTTGTAGTAATTTGTTATGATAGCCCTAGGAAACTAATACATCATATAAATTATTTTATTCTATACAATTTTGGGATTGTTGTAGTACAATGGGTAGAAATAAAATAAAATAATAAAAATGTGCTATTTTTTATGCTAGAAAGACAGGATATTTAAAAAATTATTTTATGAATGAAGTTGTGCCTAGACATCATATATGACTCTTAAAAATCAGTACATGGTGATTTTTGAAAGTTAACATTAACAAACAGCAGATACGTATTGAAGCATATTAATTGCTAAGATGTTCCTTAGATAACTCAGACTTTCTTTAAGATGGCAGAGGGAGAAATGGATTAGGGAGGATGAGAGAGGTTAGATACAATATAACCAACACAATTAACAAATGTGTCTACTCTATATTTCTAGAAGTGTGTGTGTGTGTGTAAATATATGTGTATGTATGTGATAAATTAAAAAGATAATTAACTGGGGCAAAGTTATTGATTGTGCAGATTAGTGCTTATTTAGTCAATAGGCTTTACTGATATTTACTCAGCTTGTTCTATTTGGTATTGAACGAGATAGATTAAAGACTTCCTTGTGAATGTGGATATTTTGAAGGTGTGGCGTTAGATATATACAGGGTTCAGCTTGTGATATCTTCCTGCAACTTTTTTTTTTTTGAAGATTTTTTTATTGGGGAATTGGGGGAGGAAATAATGTTGGGGAATCAGGGAAGGGGAACAGACAAGTTGCTGTCCTTTTGTTCTTCAGTCTAGTTGTGGAGGACATTGTTTCACCGGCCCATATTGGTATTGTGATCATTGTGCTCTTCCCAGCTGAGGCACATTGGTCTCAGTCCATTGATCAGCCACTCACGACAGCTGCTGGCTGCTCACTGTAGCTTATAGCAGCCCACTGCAGCAGGGGCTGCAGACTTCGCCATTGCTGGCCACTCATGGCAGCCCAGCTCCAGGTCGAGCTGTGGTTCACCAACTTAGCTGTATAGAGTGTTGTGCCACTAGCCCATGTAAGATCCAAACCTGCAGTCCTGCTACTCAGAATTCGCGCTCCCAAGCCAACTCTTAACCAATGAGCAACTCGGCCGGCCCTGAAGAGCTCCTTTTATATATCCTTTGGTGTCAATTTTTTTTGGCAATTCATGGTTTCATTTTCTGTTTTTCTAAATAGCATGTTTATTTTTATGTCATATTTGAAAGATATTTTCACTGGGTATAAAATTCTAGGTTGAAACTTACTTTTAGTGATTTAAATGTTATTCTGTTATGGTCAGCTTGATAATTACTGAGAAATCTGTGGAAGGTAATTTTTTTTTCCCCCTCTAGGGCTGCTTTTATATATATATATATATATATATATATATATTTTTTTTTTTTTTTTTTTTTTTTTGTTTTTTTTTTTTTTTTTTTGAGGGCAGTGTCACTGGCCCTCATATATGGGACCGAACTGGGACCACTGGCTTCCCAAGCCAGTGCTTAACCACCACGCCACTCGGCCGGCCCTGCTTTTATATTTTATTTTATTTTTTTAAGTTCAACAATTATAACATTATGTGCCCAGGTGAGAATAAATAATATACACTTGGCAAAAGTAATGACAGTTTCAAAAAACAAATGCTTGGCTTGGTTTTGATTTCATATAGGATGTTAGAAAGAATTCAAGAAGAAATTTTGAAAAGAAAATGAATAGTGTGAAAAGAAATAGTAATACACATAAATTTTCTTTTCTAAAATGGCACATTTTAAAGAATTTTGGATAAGGAGAGGTGAGGATGTTAAAGTATATTAAAACTTGGAAAGAAATAAAAACCATAGGTACACAGAGCTACTTTTCACTGTCTGCTTCCTATTTTTAACAGGAACAAAAACCTCTACTTTCTCCTCTACCCACATGCCTTTTAATTAAATAAATTCCAGTTATAGCTGTTCTGTTTTTCAGTGTTTGAAATGGACAAATTTGAGGCATATTTTAATGCAAAATATCTAAGGCATCATGATGGATTGGAT
The DNA here is from genome assembly GCA_033961575.1 of Aselliscus stoliczkanus. Taxonomy (NCBI): domain Eukaryota; kingdom Metazoa; phylum Chordata; class Mammalia; order Chiroptera; family Hipposideridae; genus Aselliscus; species Aselliscus stoliczkanus. Next base: position 29,255,810 of record CM066735.1, on the reverse strand, counting down.
GTGGGGGATGAAAAGAAAGAGGAATCAAAGATTATACTAATGTTTTCTGATGTGGCCATCTAGGTGCCTTAACTAAGCTGAAGAAAACAAGGAGAAGGAAAACATATTTGAGGTAGGAAATAATTAATACATTTTGAATATGCTAATTCATTTGGGCGTGATACATATAAATATCATTTTGGATATGAATCTATAACCCAAATGAATATCCTTTCCTTGAGAATTAAATAAAGTCATCTGCATATGATTAGTATTTTAAATAATTGTATCAGTCGTGAGAGAGGAAGTTTACAATTTGTGAATTTTTCAAAGAAATTGACCTCGGGTGCTGTTAAATGATGAATAATGTTGATACTTGCATAAGATATAAGATACATTTTAAGCTTTTACAGGTAAAAATAGGTTTTGAAGGTAATGCAATTTCTGCTGGCTGATGATCCATGATGTTATATGAGAGTAGGGTAACCGGGTGGAACGGAGCAAAAGGTCACTAGAGATGAGTGATCTTAGGGCCAAGTGTGCTGGGTGGGCAAATCACACCTAAGTGAAACTCACCAAGAACAGAAGGGTTAGTTATGTGCAGGTGCTAAAACTTTCCAATATAATGGAAGAGACTAGGTAGTTGTGGATAACAGAAAAAAAAATATGCAAAGAGGGGAAAGGGTGGAAAAGCAGAATATCATGAATTTAACTGAAGGAGGGGTTTTATAAGTGGAAGGAGACAGGTGGTTTGGAGATACCATTGGATTATGGGAACACTAACCCCATTATGATTCTGAGGTGCCTGGCATGAGGCTAAATAAACAGGTTTTACAGAAGAAAAGAACAAAAAGTACTCATTTCAATTAAGGTAGTAGTGGAAATATCCTGGAAGAGGATGAAGACAGAGTGCTTTGGACAAAAACAGAATTTCCCTGGTGCTTAGTAGTAAAAGTTTGGAAGGAAAGGGATAAGGGTGGGAATGGAATGATAAGGGATATTTAATAGGAAATAATATATAACACCCAGGAATTGAGAAAGAAGTGAGCACTATTCATATGAATACAGTGAATACTTAGGGAGTAATTTTGATGGGCAATTATCAAGATTCAGTAAACAAAACCGAGTAGTCCTTATTCTGATAGAACTGACATCTAGTGGGCAATGGCAGAATATAAATCATTATATAGGGTATGTGGTCATAGTGCTTTGGACAAAAGTAGAGCAAGATGGGGGATATGGAGAATTAACATAGTGGTGGAGTGTTATTTCACATTCTGTATTCAGAGAAAACTCCTTGTTAAAATGATATTTGAAGAGTACAGTGGGTGTCGGCTTTGTGGTAGGATATAAAGTGGAAAGTAATTGGGAGTCAGGGTGTTGAGGACTTAGGAGTTACTGTAAAGTCTCTGCTTTTACTTTGAGTATGTGGAAAAGCACTGCAGGATTTTGAGCAGAAGGGGAATTTAGTCAGAAAGGCATTTCAGAGTGGTATCCTGGCTGCTTTGTTGAGAACTGACTATAATTGGATAGCAGCAGAATTGGGAATATAATTGGAAGTTCATTGAGTTAAACCATACAAAAGTTGATAATGACTTGGACCAGGATGGTAAGTGGGATAGTTCATAAGGAAAGATTAGTTTCTGGATATTGATTCTTTCTCTAAAATACATCATTTGGTGCTGTATTGCAAGTAAGGCAGAAAAGAAAGAAAATAATCGAGGACACCTCTATATGTATGTGTGTTTTTCTTGTTAAACAGGTAAAATGGAATCATTCTTTACACATGGGAAAGCAAAGAACAGCAGATTTGTGGGTTGGGAATTGGAATTTGATTTTGTACATCCTAGTGGACGACCCAGTAGCCTGTTAAGTAGATGAGTATAAACTGAAGTTGTACTTTGAAAGTAATCAGCATATAGTGATATTTGTAACCATGAGACTGGTGGAGATCATGTGGACAGCTTATGTAGCTAAAGAGAAGATTTAAAGACTAAAGCCTGGGAGACTCCATATTTTGGAGATTAAGAAATGAGGAGGAACCAGCAAAGTCGTTGACAAGGAATGGCTGAAGGTGAAGGAGAACCAAGTGGTACAAAAATGTTAGCTGTCCCTTTCCCTTTTTCCTATCCTTTCTTTCATGACTTTTCTTTCCCTCATATTCTTAGCTCATTTATGTTTAAAAGTGCACTATCAGGAGTCACTGAGACTCTGGTAGTCACGATGTTATTTATTATGGCTTGTATTTAAAACCTCTCTTTAAGCATTTCTCTAGTATGTATTAACAAAGATAAAAAACTCTGCAATTATTTATCTAGGTTTTGGCATGGCCTTTCAAAGTAATTATTGCAGTTGTGATAGAGTTGGAATTAGACAACAATACTTGAAGGATAAATTTAAGATAGTAACATTGCATACTTTTTCAATGAATAAAATAGGAAATAGTTTGCATTTATGAAGGAGAATTTTTCTAATCCAGTATGTTTAGAAGAGAAAAATAAAAAGTCAGAAGTAGGGTCGGCCAAGTGGCTCAGTTGGTTAAGAGCTCACTCAAGAGTGCGAGCTGAGCTCTGAGCAATGGCGGTTTGATGCCAGCCTGAGTTGAGTTGCTGTTGAGCTGCCGTTGAGCAGGATGGCTCAGCTAAAAAAAAAAAAAAAAAGTATAAAACAGTTGATACAGCACATATTTTTGAATTGCTGTTAAAAAGTTCCAAAGCATCATTAAGCTGGGAATCACTGTATCTGAAATAGTAGAGAAACCCAGTCCTATAATTTTTTATCTTTATCTATGTTTTTCTTGTTTTCTTTTCTTGAGGGCTAACAGAGATTTAAGCTAATTTTGAAAAAAACAAAAACTCTGACTCACTCATTCATTATTGTTCCAAATTCACAAAGGGAACACCTGAGCAACTCTAGTAAAATTTTGCTCTCTACGAGTTAAATACATCCCACATATTAAAGAAGTTCTATAATGGCAATGTAAGTCTAGAAATCTGGTTATTAGAAATAATAATGTTCCAGGAGGATTCAGAAGCCTTTGGCTATGTTTTGAGAGATAGAATATGTCAAGACCATAATAATGATATCTGCTACTGACATGATAATACACTCTTCTTTTTCTTTAAGTAGTCCTTCATAGAGGAGTGTGAACTATATTTAAGTTTCTGCTCAAATTTGATTAGAAAAATGAGTGTCAGCATGTTTCTTTAACCATGAATAGTAAGGATTTATAAAATAAACTATTTAAATTTAGACACGTAGTTTTTTCTCATTAATGAATTTAATTTTACTATTTATAATGTTTTCATAGATTGTAACTGATTTCTATTTATGATACATACACAATATGGATTTATGTATCATAAATATGTATACAATGCAACTTTGTTGATATCTATATTTATACTTCTCATGTTTTCTAATGCTTGGACATATGTGTATATGCTATAAAGGTGCCAGGTTTCAGGCTGGCCGAGTGGCTCAGTTGGTTAAGAGCTCGCTCAAGAATGCAAGCTCTGAGCAACAGGGTCACCAGTTGGATTCCCAGCCTGAGCTTAGCTGCCAACAGGTAGCAGAATGGCTCAACTGAAAAAAACAAACAGTGCTAGGTTTGTAAATAGAATTTATAAAGTTGAAAACTCTCTATCGTCCTTCTAGACTTTGAATTGTGTAAGTCATTTTATTCTTAGAGATTGTATTTCCTAATCTATAAATTAGGATTAGTATTTAAGGTACTTTTTTGCATATTTAACACAGCTGTTATCAAAATAAAATTTGATCTTTAAAGCACTATTTAAATTAAATATGTAAATCATACACCGATTAAAGCAATACATATTAAATGAACTCAGATAAAGGTGTAGAATATATTATCAGAGTAATAATTTCTGAGTAGCTTCAAGAAGACAACATTTTTCATAAAACATTGAAGACTGTGCATTTACTATGTCAAGCACTATACTTGGTATTGAGGATTCAGTGGAAAAAAAATCTGGTATTATTAAACTTAAATTCTGGTGTCACGGGACAAATAATGAGTGATACAGAGTATATTGGAAGATGATATATCATGTAATGAAAACATTTTTAAAAGAGAAGGACAAGGTATGCCTTAAGGGTTACAATTTCAAATAAGATGGTAAGCATCTCTGGGAAGATAACATTTGAATAATGAATTAAAGAAGAAAAACCTCAATGTAAAAGTCTGAGATTACAGTGCAATCCTCAAGGGAAAATTAAATAAGTATATTTTGAACTGAAGAAAAATGAAAATACAACACATACTTTTTTTGAGATGAAACTACAGGAGTTCTAGGAGGTAAATGTGTAACATTGAATGCTTATATTTAAAAAGAAGAAAGCTCAAATCACTAATCTAAGAATCTATATTAAGAAACTACAGAAAGGAGAAAAAGTAAACCCCAAACAAGCAGAGTAAAAATAATTTATAGAAAAGAACCAATCAACAAAATTGAAAACAAAACACAGTAGGGAATGATCAATGAAAGCAAAACCTGCTTTCTGAGATCAGTAAAATTGATGTCCCCAAGCAGATCAAGAAAACAATGGAAGATTCAAATTAACAATATCAGAAATGAATTACAGAACATCATGACTGACCCTATAGACATTAAAAAGTATAAAAATAAATACCATAAAAACTCTCTGCTGATTAATTTGGCAAATTACATGAAGAAATTCCTTGAAAAACACAAACTATAACACTTACTGAAGAAGAAAGAGATACCCTGAACAATTATCTATTTATTAAATATTTAAATTCATGATTCAAAACCTTTTGTTGGGCCCTCTGAGTGGCGTGTTGGTTAAGAGCTGGCTTGGGATGCCAGAGGCCCCGGTTCAGATCCCACATATGAAGGCCAGTGACACTACCCTCTACAGCTAAGATGGTGAACAGCAGCTCCACCTGGAGCTGGGCTGCTGTGAGTCCCTGGGACAGCATAGCTGCAGTTCCTGCTGCAGTGGGCTGCCATAGGCTACAGTGAGTGGCCGGCAGCCAGCGTGAACAGCCGGCAGCCGGAATGAGCTGCCAAGAGCCGCTGTGAGCAGCCTTCCAGAGGCCAGCGACCAACCTGTCTCACCCGGGAAGAGCGCAATGATGATACCAACATGGGCCAGTGAAGCAATGTGCTCCACAACTAGACTGAAGAACAAAAGGACAGCAACTTGATTGTTCCCCTTTCCCCGTTCCCCAATGCTGTTCCCCTCCCCCAATTCCCCAATAAAATCTTTAAAAAAACAGAAACAAAACCTTTTGTCAAAGAAAATTTAAGTCCAGATGATTTCATTACTAAAATATATATATATATATATATATATATATATATATATATATATACACACACACACACACACACACACATACATATATACACATACATTTTTTACAAATAGTAAAAGGCAATTCAATGGAGAAATAATAGTTTTTCCAATAGATAGCCCTGGAATAAATAAGCTTCAACAAATACTTTACAACTTATGCGAAAATTTACTTAAAATAAATCTTAGATGTAAATGTACAACCTAAAACTATAAAACTTTTAAAATAATTTTTAAAGGGGTGAAAAAGATAACTATTGCATAGTTTTGTACATCTGTAACTATTAATAATTTTAAAAAGTGTGATATAAAAAAATTTAAAAAAAAAGAATTTGTGGGTGGAAATCTGTGACCCTGACATAGGCAAAAAAAAATTTTTTTTTTAGATATGATACCAAAGACTGATCCATATTAGAAAAAAATGATAAATTTGAATTTATAGAAAAAAAATCTTCAAATGACAATGTTCAAATCGTAGTTCTCATCTCAGGAGAACAATTTTTTGTCTTTTTTTCTTTTTATTGTATCTGTATGAATGATGGATGTCAGCCGAACCTATTGTGGTTATCATTTCACAATACAATTGACCCTTGAACAACATGGATTTGGACTGTATGGGTCCACTTTACGCAGATTGTTTTCAATAAATATACAGTCAGCCCTCTATATCCTAGGGTTTTGAACCTGCAGATTCAACCAGTGTGGATCAAAAACAGTCTTTTGGATCCAAGGTTGGGAATCTGAGATGCAGAGGGTTGACTGTATATATTGTTTAATGCCATTTTATGTAAGGAACTCAAGCACACGTGCATTTGGTATCTGCAGGTGGTCCTGGAACCAATCCCCTGCAGATAATGACGATGGCAGGTTTTTGTGGAGTCAAAGTTATATGAATATTTTTGAATATGCAGGGGTTCTGTGCCCTTAACCCTGTGTTTTTTAAAGGGTCAACTATGCATATAAATCAAACCATCATGGTCTATGCCTTAAAACTTGTACAGTGATAATGTCAATTATTTCTCAATCAAACTGAGAAACAACAAAAATAGGCATTTTGAAGAAGAGGAAACATGATAGGCCAACAATCATTTGAATAGATGCTTTGCACTAGATATATTAAAACCACTATTTTTATCACTTGTCACATGGCGAGGAGCTGAAGATGGTCTCTAGGATGTGAGAGCTGTCTCCGTGAAGAAAATGATTCTTTCAAGCTACAACCATAAAGAAATGAGTTCTAATGAACTGCAGGACTTTGGAAGTCTATTTCTCCATTTGATCCTTCACTGTGACTGCAGCCCTGACTGATATCTGGATAGCAGCCCAGTGAGACACCGAAACAAAGGAACTAGTGAAATTCTCTGCCAAAACTTCTGACTTACAGAGACAGAGATAATGAATGTGTGTTGGTTTAAGCCACTAAATTTGCAGTAATTTGTTGTGCACAGCTAGAAAATGAATATAATCTTTGTTCTCAGTTTCCTCCAAGGTAAAGGGAGATTACAATAGTATTCAGCTCACAGTAGTGTTTTGAAAATTAAATATATGTTCATTTGTATTATATTTTTTAAGTGTTATTTTATTTTTTCATATCTGAATTTAATTTCCTCTATGAGTCGTCATTCCTTTGGGTATTATGAATGTAAATTCAGTTCAGTCTCTGTTTTTCTCAGAGATATTGGTTTTGCATCTCATTCCTAGGGGAAATAGAGAATCCCTTGGGCTTGCAGATTATCTGGGTTAGGATCAATGCATCTGATGTGCACTTTCCCATTGAATAAAATTGATGTTTTGCAATAATAGCACCTGTTGAAAAATTGATTTCGAAATTAACTTTCTTTCTGAACAATTGACACCTGATGTTTTCTTTTGCACTCCTCTCAGCAGTAATGTTACTTTATCTGTTTTTGCTGGGCAAATGCAGTTCTGAATGATGTGTGTGGAGTTTTGGACTGCACTTTTACAGAGATAAATTTCAAAAATGTTATCCCAGAAGGCATTGTTTTGCACTTCCTCAGGAAAAAAAAATCAAATGGTTTACCCAAAAGTTCACTGTGTTTTGTTAGAAAATTGCATGAAATGCTGATGCTTGATTCTACTACTGGATAAAGTTTTTTAATAATCAATGCACTAGAGACTGCCAGTCCAATAAAATCCATTTATCAGATATACACACTTCTTTTTCCTTTGCGTCTTTAAAAAAAAAATCATAATACCCTTACTTTAAGTTCCCCCAGTACCTGCTTATTCACATGGTATGTTCTTACTGAATTTTTTTAAAATTTAAAGTTATTTTTATAGTGTATGCCATACTAAAAGAGTTATTAATTTACATTTATAAATTCATGCGATGCAACAATAGTTAATGAAAAACATACTTAATCTTACATTTAAAATGTACAACACATATTTATATATATATATATATATATATATATATATATATACAAAATTATATTTAATTACTTTATTTTTTTCCTCTGAGACCACTAGTTGATGGACTAGAGAAAACCACTTGTGACCTTTGGATAAATCTTGAGGAAGGGTACTTACTTACTCTTGGGGGAAGTATATGAAATACCTATACTCCTTGTTTCCTCAAACATGGTTTGAATACATAGCTGGGTAATATATTAAGACAATTTCTGATTCTTCATATACATAAAAGAGAAAGCATGAAAATTATTTTCTAATAGTCCCTTTCCTCATCATCCATTAAAACATTCTAATTAAGCCTAGGTTTTCAAAGGTGTAGGCTGTATTTCTTACCAGAGGAATTATGTCTTTAAATTTCCAGAGCTAATTGAAAGAAAATCTTCAGGTAGCTGATGAGTTGCTCAGCATCATTAAAAGCAGCAAGAAAACTTCTGATCTTTCCATCATAAAGAAGCTGCTGTGGGGCCGGCTGAGTGGCCAGTTGGTTAAGAGTTGGCTTGGGACACCAGCTCTGAGCAGCAGGCCCCAGTTCGTATCCCACATGAGGGCCAGTGATACTGTGCCCTCTACAGCTAAGATGGTGAGCAACAGCTCTACATGAAGCTGGACTGCCATGAGTTTTCGGTGCTGGTGTAGGCTGCAGTGAGGCCTGCCAGGCAGCTGGCCTAAGCTTTTCTGAGCTGCGGTGAGCCACCATGAGCAATCGTCCAATGGCCGGCAAGCATCTGCCTCACCCAGGAAGAATGCAATGATAATACCAAATGGGCCAGTGAAACGACGTCCTCCACAACTAGACTAAAGAACAAAAGGACAGCAGCTTGTCTGTTATCTTCCCTGATTACCCAATGCTGTTCCCCTCCTCCAAATTCCCAATAAATTCTTTAAAAAAAAAAAAAAAAAGAAGCTGCTGTGAAGGTCAGATCTCTGTCGTAAAAGGTTCTAAAAGGTTGTCAGAGAGCAAAGGACAAAGCCAATGGTTTCTTGTAGCAAAAGCAGCAATGACAATCATGGCATCACCATGGGCTAAGGCCTCTTCAAATTTTCAGGGGTCCATGAATTCCCTGGAATCCTGTCTTATCCAATATAAATGGGCAAGGAATCCCAAGACTGACTTAGCCAGATTTCTCAGTAGCCATGTTGAGGAAGGAGGAGGGTGCTCGTAGTAGATCTAGTTTCACTTAGAAATTTTAACACATGGTTATGTTTCTTGCAGATGAGTTCAGTGAAACATAGTATTATGTGCCTATATGTCAGATACCTGAAAATAATAGGAAAACACATGTGGAGAATTAAAGGTTGAACGAAGGCAGCTAGAAAATTTAAATAAAAAAAAAAGGGGGTTCCTTGGCTGGTAACATAGACTTATTAGTAATATGCTTGGAATATTCAGTTCATATGAAGAAATCAAGAAAATTCAGTTCATATGAACTGAATTTTCTTGATTCTCTAAACATGTTAAAATAATGTCATCCAGGAATATGAGAGTGGTGAGAAGAAATGACAACAACTGAACCTTTATCTGGTTACACATTATATATATATATACACACACACACGCACACACACACACATACACTAGGATATATATATATATATATATATATATATATATATATATATATATAAAATAGGATATTTACTGGGGGTGCCAAATAAATGTATAGAAGTGGACAATTTGGTCAATGTTGCTCAAGCAGTAGTTCGCAGTAATCAGAAATGTCTGGATACTGATGGGAACCACTTTGAGCACCTCTTATAACTGCAGAAGTCAAATGTGACTTCTATTCATCTTGCTATCGGTATATATTAATACAATTTTTTCCTTTCTTAAAATGTGTATACATTTATTTGGCACTCTGTGTATATACTAAGATACTGATTGCATCATATCAGTTCCATTAAAATTTGTAACAAACCAAATCATGATTTCAAATGTATTGGTTACTTATGTATAACAAAGTATTAAACATCAGGGAGAAAATAGTGTGGAAAATATGTGTGTAGTTACCTGGCAAGTAAAAAGAACACATTTCAGAAAAATATATGCAATATATTTCTGTATACATATGTACACAAATATACTCATGCACATAAATATACACGGATATATTTATTTATATTTGTATGTTATACATATATTTGTGTGCATGAATATATGCTTGAGATACACTTGCACATAAATGCATATATACGTGTGTGTGTGTGGTTATATAGGCACTTATTAGAAGGTGGTTACCTCTGAGAAATTCAATAAAGAAAAATATGCACATAAGTTATTTTTTACATAAAAAAGTTACAAATGAAATACTTTCAAAAAATGACTTAAAGATGAAGGGAATTTAGCAAAATCAGAGCAAAGGAAAGGCAACATCAATTTATCAAATGCTTGACTATTTTATGATGGCTCGACTGATTTCATCAGGATAGAGATTGAAAACATATGTATAACAAATGGACTTGTACTTTTGCATTTATGTTTCCATTTGACTTTCCACAGACTCAATTATAAAATAGTTTTATGTAAGAATTAAAGGAAATGTCTTTGCTGTTCATCTTTTAACTTTTCTTATTTTAAGCTTACAACCTCAAGCTTTCAGAATAATTTAAAGTAACAGTTCAATAAATCTCTTCTGAACCAGTCCATAGATATTTGCTGACTTGATTTCTCATCTTTTCAGTATATTTTTACCAACACGTGAATTTTCCATAATAACTAAAATACACTGTCAATATCTGCTGATTAATGTAAGTAGCATGGGACTCTAGGATGAATTCATGTCTCAGCAATGCCTTTTAGAGCAACAGGTTCCAGTCAAAGATCGCAGTGGGCATTGTTGCCTTATCACTTTAGTTTTAGTTTATCTGGGTGAGTTCCTCAGGCATTTCTTGATTTTTACGACCTTGGTGTTTTGAGATTATAAACTAGTTATTTTGAAAAATGTCCCTCAAGTCACATTTGCCTGATGTTTCATCATGACTAGATTCAAAGTATCTGTCTTAGGCAGGAATATCAGGAATATCATCCCATATTCTACTGCATCCTTGTTTCATCTTAAGAGTTGGCACAATATTTCAGTTTACCATTACTGATGAATTTCACCTTGCTCACTTTAATAACATACTTACTGTCTGCCAGGTTTCCCCCCTATAAAGTTATGCCTCCTCATCACAATTAATAAGTATTTTTCTGAGAGATGCATCACAATTATGTAATTCCCCATACTTCATTAAAATTCCAATTTATTCAACTACTTATTTATATCTATATGTCATTTCTAGTCCCTATTTTATTTAATAGGTTATTTTTTATTACTATCATTTATTTTGATGGTCAGATTACCTTCTAACCTTATTAAGTAGGTATTTTTATTCTCACATTTAACAGATGGAAAAACTGAAGTGTTGAGGTTATTTTTCTAAGCTCACTGGTCCTGTAAGTGATGAGGCATGAAATTAAATCTGAGTTATAGTTACTTCCTTAAAATTATTAATCTTTATTTTCCATGTTCTGACACCCAATCCAGTTCTCATCAGAAATCCTATTCATCACTTTCTTTATTATACACAACAAACATATCAAAGAGTGTACCACATAATTCCTTTTATATGTAGTTTGTCCTCACTGTTTTAAACTTTCACACTGTAAAACTCCAACACCAACATTTCTATCACTAACTCTTTCTTGTTCTTGAATATCTAGGACAGGAATCACTGCTTCATTTTGAAAACCGACATTGACCACTTGCCCCCTTCCAAGCTGGTAAGTTATAGTCAGTTATGTATATCCACTCTGCTAGTGGTTATGTCATGTCTGGAAGAATAGTTGTGGCCAAGGCAGTATCTGGTACTCTGGGAGGTGGCTCACGCGAGGCATTGGGACAGGCATGTAATTTGAATAATGCATCTACCATGTCATAACAATGTGTTTCTGGTATATGTTGGCATGTGTGTGCAAAATCATGGGTGACCATGACTGGCACATGTGATTTGGCTGTTTCTTTCCAAATGGAAGAACACCAAATAGGCTTTCCTTGAATTGTGAAAATATTCATTTGTAATTGTCCAGACCAGACTCACTGGGCAGTGAGCTCCATTGGTTATTGCCCAGGAGTCAGTAAATGTTCACTCCTGGGAGTCTTATTTTTACGGCGTGTTGTAGAGCCAGGTGCCCTGCTATCAAATCTGTGTTTGATAACTGGGTAAGCTTGTTCCCAATAAGAAGAATTCTCTGGATTGGGGTGAATTGCAGCCCCCTCAGAGTTGGAGATGAAATCTGGGTCACTATGTTCAAAGAAGTGATGGGCTCAATGTATTACACCAATTTTATGGAGGAGTTGGACTTTAGCAAGTTCTTCCATTAGCTTTGATCCTTTGCAGTAATAACTGTTATAGAAGAGTGGGCTGATGCCAAGCCATAAAAATCAAAGCAAGCAGGAGAAAGGTAACTCCTTCTATATTGTTAGGGTTCATGCCTTTGGGTTACGACTCGTCTGCATCATTAGAAGCCTTGTTTAGGGCATTGCAATCATCCGACAGCTGCCTTCACTTTAATTTGTGTTGACTTAGTCCTAGGGTGACCCCTCATGGGTGGGGGGTGGAGTTCACCCATGTTTCTCATGAGTTTCACCCGCAGGCTTTGGGGATCTTTTAAAGAGTGTGCATTTCGAGGTCCAAGGAGATATTGGCCAATTGCCTCATTTCTGTGGCAATTAATAGCTCAGAGTCAATATTAAATACTCTTAACAGCCAGTTTGCCTCTTTTTTCTTCTTCCTGCTGTACTGTCTTTTAAAACACTTTGAATCTTGAGGCATGTAGTTTCAAGTTTCAGTTTTTAATTATTATCTTTCACTGATTTGACCTTACAAATTGTCACTAGAAAGACCTTATGAATTATATCACTGGAAATATCTGCAGGGGACATTCCAGTGGCCCAGCTCAGACAGATGTTTCCCTATGCAGGGTGTTCCAATCGACCTCCTGAGATTGGGGTGAGCTTCCACTAGCATGGTGGTGGGGTATGGTCATACAGCAGTCTAGCCATCTGCCCCGTGCACCTTCCAGTAATAGCAGATCCTCATAGAGACAGTTCTTCAACATTATGCCTACTCTATCTTCCTTTGTGACCCCAGAAGATGGCTGGTTAGTCAAAGATGAGTACGACCCTAGCTGCAGATAAGGCAAGCCAGACACCGTTGCAGGGGTGCCATAGGAGAAATCACAAAGTTGAGGAAAATGGGCAAAGACCCCTTGTCTCAGGTGCTGACAGCTTGCCTATGAAATGACCTTAAAAAGGTGATAACATCATTTCTCCATGTAATCCTATCAGTGAGTCCTGGCATGAGAAGTTTCTGTCCCTTAGGAGGTACACATGAACTTATCATGGGACTTTCGGTAATGGTAGCCTGCAGGCCATGGGGTGATTTGATCCTGAGCTAAGTTCTCTGGTACGATGTATGAGACTCACAGACCAGGGCTACTCCTTTGTGTGTGTCCCAATAAAAACCACAGTCAAGCCCGATTTGGGGCTCTTTGTCCTAGAGGCACTGAGTCCCCTGGCTAGCACTGCTTTTGAACTATCCTTTGTCTCTTATCTCTATTTTCTGTTTCTCAACCCCCACCATCCCTTCCAAACTCCTACGGCCCTGTCCTGTGGGACTGGACAGTGGTGGGATCATTAGACTTGTCCCCTAGACCCAGAGAGTGTGAACCAGTGCTCTATAGCACATTGGTCCATCGTGGCACTGAGCACCAGGCCACTTCTATGGGCATTTCACATTTAGTGAGGGGCTTGCTATCTTCCTCTGGCATTTTCAAAGGCACAGACACCAGATGTTCCGGCTTTATCGGGCCATTAGATCTTGTATCACCGCGAACCTGGGTGGACCCTCTCAGGATATCCCACCTCGTTGGGGACTGAGGTATACAGCAGCAGAGCCAGACGACTTGCCATTGGAAGAGGCAGTGACTTTTCGAGGGCAGGTGCCCCAATCGTACTGGCTAGAACTCTGAGTCCCAGTGTCACCCTCAAGCACAGTGGTCAAGGAAGGGGAGGCATTCTCTCTTCCTTCTCAGGGCACCGGCCAGAACCATAATCTAGTAGCTCACACTTGGTTGGGGGTTGCCACTCTAGTGTCCTAGCTCATAATTAAGGCTATTTAACTATGCCATTTGACTATGCAAATGGACCTTGTGGAAATCTTAGCTAATTCTCCTAATTATGGACAGCAAGCTCCATGCTGAGAGTCTTTCAGGAAACACACCTAAAGCGTAAGACTCACCGGGGGGAATTTACCCCATTGTGGAGAGTCAGTAGATAGTAAATATATCTGTGACATCTCTAACATCTCATGACCAATGCTCCAAGGTTTGGAGGATTCTGGTTGCTTTGATTGGAGACTGCACATTGGGATGAGTAGCAAGGCAGCATCCTGCATAGGTGATATGCAGTAGTGTAAACACTGCAACCACAGGTCTGCAGGTGGTGGAAACTTCCAGATAGAATTTCGCTCTGAAAGAAGCCAGTCAGTAAGTCATTTGCAGCTGAAAGGAGTTTTGTTGTCCCCACTGATTGAAAGCATTACTCAGTCCATCCTGTCCCTGCTCCTGACACGAATTACTGTGACTTTGTTAAACTACAGCATATTCCCCTAGTGAGTTTTGGTTCAACAAAATAATCTGAAACAGAGAAGTTCATTTTTAGGAGGTCCTGGAGAGGTATGCACCACCACTTCAGGGGCAGGTCAGGGCAGGGTGCAGGTAGAGAGCTGCAGTGGAACCTGGGTGCATGATTTTATTAGGGTCCACAGGTGGAGTGTTTGAGGTTCCCACTGAGGCCAGATTGGTCAATTCAAACCAAAAAGTTTGGTACCCTTCATGGGGTTCTTATCTTGGACACATAAGGGAAAGGCCCTGGGAAGCGGGGGAGACAGTTTCTCGCAAGGGCCATTACAGGTGCTATTTCAGGAACTTACAGTTACTGGAACTCTGTGGGCTGTTACTTGGCCTGTGCACCTGGGTGGTGCTAGAGTCAGTTCAAGATCCCTGCAGAATGCTTGGCCACACAAAATGGATGTGGGGGAAGCAATATTACAGTGCGCAAACTCTCAACACACATTTAAAAGATATCATATGATGTCTTATATTTAACCATATCATATGAACTTTGGAAAATAGTCCAAATCTCTACATAGTCCAAATGTTTGAAGTCAATATTTTTCTGCTTTATTCTTCTACTTTTTTCATATACATTTTGCATAGTTATAGTAGTAGCACTCTATTTTACATTTTAACTTTAAGTTGCACACAGAATTTTCAAAATTGTTTAGCCCCTTCTCTGTTCCACACTTACTCTCAAAATGGTCTCATTCTCCTCACGCCATTAAACACATCTACATTAAATATTATATTATATGTAACTGTGATACAACTGATTTCTCTCATGACTACTACACCCTTATATCCAAATACTTATTTAACATCTTCATTTGTTTACCTGATAAGCATCTCAAGCTAAGCATGTCAGAAAAAAACCTCTAGATCTCTCCCTAACCCTGACCCTGCTCTCCCCTGACTTCTCCATTCAAACAATTCAAGAAGTTGCTCAGGCAAAAAACTACTTATCTTCCACACATTCCCTATTTCTTGCAAACCACATCCAATACATGGCAAAGCTCATTGTCTTCTACCATATATGCCACTACTTTCCATTATATTTATCTGTTTGCCTATTGGGCTGACTGTCAACTAGTGTGAGTACTTCTTTTTTATTTTAAAGATTTTATTGGGAAATTGGGGGAGGGGAACAATGTTGGGGAATCGGGGAAGGAGAACAGACAAGTTGCTGTGTTTTTGTTCTTCAGTCCAGTTGCGGAGGATGTTGCTTCACTGGCCCATGTTGGTATCGACATTGCGCTCTTCCCAGGTGAGGCAGATTGGTCACCCGCCTCTGGATGGTCGCTCACCGCTGCTATTGGCAGCTCACGCTGGCTGCCGGCCACTCACTGTAGCATATGGCAGCCCACTGCAACAGGGGCTGCAGCTATGCAGTCCTGGAGACTCACAGCCCAGCTCCAGGTGGAGCTGTTGTTAGCTGTGGAGGGCAGTGTCACTGGTCCTCATATGTGGGATCCTAACCGGGGCCGCTGGCATCCCAAAACCAGCTCTTAACCAATGCGCCACTCGGCCGGCCCAGTGAGTGCTTCTTGATGGCAAAGATTTTTCTTCCCTGTTCACCATGTGATGCCCAGGCTTTGAACAATCTTTGTAATATCAGAGGTTCTCCATAAATATATATTAAACAGATGAGTATATGTGTACATCATATATAGTAGGGTCACCGCGTAACATTTTATAAATAACAGTCTTAGAAATCCGTAAGACTTTTGAGAACGTTTTCAGGCAAAAGTTAAACATGCAAGTTAGAATAATTTAGTGGCATCTGTGATTTCAATGTGACAGAGTAAGTATCACTGCACTTACGCTTCTGAACCTCTGAAAATGTACCATAGTAAGAAGAATATTCCCAGTTTATTTTCAACAGAGAGGAGAAATATATTCTTACCAAAACAACAGGATAGCAAAAATGTTCATAAATTTTCCCCAGTAACCAGATGCCTACAAAGTCTGTTTAAGTAATATTGATGCCTAAGAGACATTTCAGAAAGAGGAATGACCACCTGAAGGAAATACCTGCTGCTTAATCATGGTAGCTCGTATCATACATCAAACTGTTTTCTTAAATAAACAAAAAAAGTTTGCAAACAACATTAACCAATTTTAATCCATTTTCAAGTTAATGTGTATATCTAATTTATATTTTTATATTTGGGATGTATATTGGTAGTTTATTTCACAACATGCCCTTATAAATTCCTGGTCAGCTCATGAAAAGATGAAAGCCACAAAAGGAAGCATGTGTGCAACAGACAAATTCTTTTTCTCCTAATTTTCCTGTTCACTAGACTGTTTTTTTCTATACTTCGGTTTATTTCCATGAGAGCCATATTAAATCAAGATCCCTGCCATGTTTATAGAATAAAGTATTGAACCTTTTTAAGTGTGGATTCTTATAGCATCCCAGAGGAAGGAGAAGCTAGACTATTAATTCAGAATCACAAATACCATTTGTCTTCTAGTCTTTAATAAATGGACAAAATTTCTCCTGGAATAAAAGTAGAAGCTGAAAAGCACTTAATATGTTACAGTAAAGTAAAGATATAAGCAGACTTGAGGATATAAGACATTGTGTTTCTTTAATTCTATCCAAAAGAAATATTCTTATATATGCTCTAAATATCTTTATAATATTAGTTTCCAAAATATTTATAATAAGAAAAGTCTATACAAAGTGGAAGCCCATCAACTTGGGGTAGAGAAAAGGAGAGGAGTGTAGCAGAGAGGTTTAGTTAAATAAATTATGGAATATTCCCTTTTTACAGAATACTATCCTGCCATTAAAATGAACGAGGTACATCTCCATATACTGAAATGGAAAGATCTCTACAATATTTAGCTGAAAATTGAAATCTTAATAACTTTTAGTTGGATCCCATTTTGTAATGCACATATGTACAGAGTTGTAGATATAAATTCATAAAACAGATGGATTTCAATTTATTAAAAGTGCTCAGTTTGAAGAAGGGAACTAGGAGTTGAGGTGTCGATAAAGGAAGACTTTCAAACTCTTTTCCATATACTTTTCTATTGCTCAATATGGGCATTAAGTTTCTATTGCTGTATATGTGTATTACTTGTATGCAAAAAGTAAGTAATAATTTTAAAAATGTTACTGTTTTTGAGATCATCTATTTATTGTCTCATAGTTCTGTAGGTCAGGTCAGAACTCTGGGCATAGATTGCCAGGCTTCCCTGCTCAGGGCTTCCCAAGGTAAAATCGAGGTATCGGCCACATTACAGTTCACCTGAAGTTCAGGATCCTTTTCCAAGTTCACAGAATTGTGGCAGATTTCAGTTCCTTGTGTTGAAAAGACTGAGGTCCCTTTTCCCTTGCTGGTGGCAGCCAAGGGGTCATTCTCCACTCCTAGAGGCTGCTGCCTGCCTTGTCACAGGGCCCCCCAGGGAGTTCACAACACTGACTTTGTTCTCAGCTACCTGGAGGGCATCACGGAGTTCCTCCTCAGCAGCCAGCAGAGAAAACGCTCTGCTCCTAACGGGCTGGGCAGCTTAGGTCAGGATAACTTCCCTTTCTTAAAACTAGCTGTAACATGTAACCAAAACTAATCACAGGAGTAAAATCCATCATATCCAGTCTCAGGGATTCTGTAGTAGATGTGCCCCAGGATACAGAGATGTGGGGAGTTCTGGTAGAATTCTTCCTAACACACATGCATTTGTATCAAGTGTAAATTACTTTTTCTATTATGTGTCATACTGTAGGTTTTCATCTGTACGAATTATCTTTTGGGGCTTCTATCTGTTCTTCCAGGCCTTTCTCTACCTTACATTTACTTGTATATATCATACAAAACCCTACATGTAGAAGGTTTTAAAATTCAGAATGGAATAGTAGCTGAGAAAATGGAGCAAATAAAATTAAAATGGTTTCATGATATAAAATTAAATAACGGAATATGTATTAGAGGAAATGTTCTTCAGGGAAAGACTTTTTTAATGCCCCAACTGAGTGATGTCTTAAGAAAACAAATATAATAGCTTGGTAAGTGGTTTATTTTATAGAAAAAGAGCAAATCTTATGTACTTACTGAGCAAATAAATCAGCTTATAAGTTTCAATCGTGCAAGGAATCATTTTCAACATAAACAAAAGAAATATCTTACACAATATGACACTTCACTAAGCATTCCTAAATGTATACTCTTCTGGGAAAAAAAGATGTATTTGTTCTCAAAATGAAAAATTCATACTATATAGACAATAACTTGGAAAACAGGACAGAGTAGACAGTATATTTGCCACTTTCTAAATTTTGCTCCGGTTGCAGTCGTGTTGGCACAATTTAATGTTATCTTGGACCAGGGTTACAAAGTTTAAAGGTGAAAGAATATTTTGAATCACTTCTGGCTCACTCAAAGCTGGCTATTTGGGCTTTGACAAGCTTTTTTGTGTCATAATGCATATAGAGATTCCAAATAAAAATAAAGGGTATAATGCATATAGAGATTAGTCATTAATAAATAGGCTTCACATCAAGTCGTTTTCTTTGTGCACTGGTAGCAAATAATGTGAGGTGGTAGGTAGTCTTCCTGTCATCCACAGAAGTACTTTTTCTACAAACTCAGGAATCCCTGTTGCACTATTTCTCTCTATATACACAGAGTAGGCAGGAGAGATGTTAGCTACTTGCATTCAGAATATACAGTAAATTTCTGACAAACTTGAACAAGCCAATCATCTAAGGGAAATCATTAAATGTACTATTTGTGAGAATATGTCTCCCACCTACGCTATTGGAGCTGGTGGTCATGAACGCAGCTTCTGGAGTCAGCTTAACTCCAGAGATAATGAAAAAACTTAACTGCTGACATAAATGATGAGTTATAAATCAGCTGTCTTTGTCTAGTCTGAAAAACCGATGTGTTCTTTAGAATAATTATCAGAACATTTCTATGCAAGATGCTCCTCCTACAAAAGCAAAAATATCAACTTTGTCCAATTTGTGACTGGCCTCCTGTCTCACACCCTTTACAAGTTGGCCGATCCTAAGCATAGATTGATCTCTCCCCAGAAGTCCACACAGTTTACTTTCTTACACCTTCAAGACTTTGCTTAAATGTACAAAGACTGTGTATATTTATATATGTCTCCCCCTCCCCAGGAGGAGGGACTATACGACATATATAGCTCGGTGAGGTTACCATTAAGCAATGGATTTAACTTCTCTGTTACACTGATAAAGGATAAGGCAGCAGAATATTCTCTTAAAATGATACACAATATATAGGCAACCTCATAATTCCAGGTTATTTGCAAATGCAAGATGCTCCTACAAAAGCAAAAATATCAATAATACTTTGAAATACTGTTAATTCTCATAGGAGAGGTAATAGTGTTGAATGGATATTTAGAGACATTTAGGACATTATATCAACTTACGGAAATTAGGTAAATCATTTCACAGATTTTATTATAGTCCCTTTCCTTCCCCGCAGGGTTCATTTAAGAAACATTGGCTTAGAAAATTACCTCTTTAAAACATTGTTCTTGGATTTCATAATTTCACCCTGAAAAGTCATTATGTTTAAATTTCATGACATTTGATCTAATTTATTTTAATGTCCTTTAGCAGATGTTAAATGTTACAGTGTATGATACAAAATTTAAAGGAATCACATGTTGTAATTAAAAATAGTAGATAATACAAATATTTTACCTTTTCTTTATGGAACCTTTAAACATATACAAAATAAAGAAAATAGTATGATAAACCCTTACACACTGCCACCAACTTCAACAATTATCAACTTGTGGCCAATCTTATCCCTTGATTATTTTGAAATAAATCCCAGACCTATTATTTAATTCACGGAAATTTAAAAAATGGTAACAGCAAAAAGTTAGTCCAAAATGCAGGAAAATTTCCAAGTGATGTTTTCTACATGTAAAAGGAGAGTATGTAACAATAAGTATAAGAGTATTCAAGAAGTAATATAAGAGTATCCAATCACTATGAAAATGCCTTCTATATCTTGAGGTAAATTTTCTCTGCAAAAAAAAACTTATTACCAAACTGGCAGCTACGGCTCTATCTCTATCACCTGTACTTACATGATGGAAATACATGGGATACTCTATTCCTTACCTTGCTTTTCTTCCATTAAATGTTTCAGTTATCTACTATTGCATAACAAACAGCACCACACCAAACTTATTATTTCTCATTATACTGTAAATAAATAGCACTGTTGTTCCACTAGCCTTGCCAGCTGTCCAAATTGAATGAGGCTGGGAAATTTTGTCTTCAAAAGGTCAGAGAGTCAATATTTTCAGCTTTGCAAGTTCCGTGGTCTCTATCTTAACTACTCAATTCTGTTGTTTTAGCATGAAACCAGTCATAGTCAATATATAAAAAAGGGAATGTTGCTGAGTTTCAATAAAACTTTATTTACAAAAACAGATGGTGGGCCAGATTCAGTCCAATTGGTATATTTTGCATACTCCTGCTCCAAAGCACTAATTGTTAACAAATTTAACAAGCATATATAAAATTTGACCATGGACTAGTGAGTACACAAGCTTGATTCACTTTTCCAGCAACTTCAGGTATCAGCATACCATTTTCTTTATATCTTGTCTTACATATCTGTGAAATATGACTCGAAGCTGACCTGAGGCATGGCCTGTGTCTTGTTTATAAATGAATTCACTATAGAGTACTTGATACAACAGGACTGCCACTTTGCATGAATCTATCATAATGTCTTAATTATATTTTCATTAGTTGAGTTTATGAGGAACTGTGATTGAATGAAATACCTTTGTATAATTTCAGCCTAACAAATAATTTCAACTTTGTTAATAAAGAATATTTTACTATAAAATTTTTTAAATATTGTGGTTAAAATTGTTAGGTTAGTTTGTTCATAAATGTTAATGGTTTTGTGTGTGTGTGTGTGTGTGTATGTGTGTGTGTATGTTTATATACTAACAAATAAAAATCTATCAATGTAAATTAGCCTGTTGTGACCTTTTGAAAAATTTTTGCTTGAATTTTATTTAAATCGCTGTTAGAATAGTATACATACATGGTGATTTAAATAAAATCAAATGTTAACAATATGGTCAGGGGATCACATCTTAAATTGAATAAATGTCTAACCACTATGCTGCACACTTGAAATTAATATAATATTGAATGTCAACTGTAATTGGAAAATTAAAGAGGGGAAAGTATAGGGGAATAAGAGATTCAAATCTGCATGTATAAACAAGTCATGGGGATGTATTGTACAGCATAGGAAATACAGTCAATAATATTGTGTTAGCATAGTACGATGTCAGATGGTTGCTGGACTTATAGTGATCACTTCTTTAGGTATATAAATGTTGAATAACTACGGCATACAACTGAAACTAATATAGTATTGCATGTTAACTATATTTTAATAAAAACCTTAAAAATAAATAATAAAAACATTAATATTAATATTTTATGAAAATATTAAAGGAAATCATAATTGAAAAAAGTAATTATAACTGAAATAAGAATTAATAGAAAATCTTGGACTAACAGAACTGGAAGATATTGAAACATTTTAAGCATATATACAATAATGATTTTTGATTATGAACATGGAAAGTGTTCTTCAAACTTTGAATAATATTTAATGAATAAATTTTTTGTGTGTATTTCAGAGTTTATGAAGTGTTTCAGAGTATTAAAACAAAAGTTGGAAACTGACTCATTATATTTCATAAATTAAAAATAACAGGCTTTCCCTATTTTAAAAACTCAAGTAAGAAAAATTACCCCAGTCCACGTATGTTTGCCTGCTTGCTTTAACAAATTCGGTTACCAGGCAACAATAATAACATAGATGTTACTTAGTTATATAACAAATTTGGATACAGATGTTTATATTATTACAACTTCATTTAAGTTATGTGCACAGTGTGCACAGTATATAAAAATTCTGACTTCTCAAGAGAAGCAACTTTTCTAGCAGGAACTTCTCAAAGAAACATGGAAGTGTAAAGATTTTCTTCTTACGAGGGCATATTGTTTTTCCGGAGCTCAGGAAATATGAAAGAGAAATAAGGCTGGTTAGAATTCATTTTGACTAGACTTGCAAGAGATCTATTTAACCCAGCAAATGTTTCAGTTCCTGATGTGCTTGCTGCATGAACATGAAAAATTAGAATAATAATATTGCCAAAAATAGTTACTTGATTGTCATTCATTGTAGTAAAAGTTAACAATCACCAAGTCAACTATTTCATGTAAAACAAAGATAATAACATCTCTGAGTCAAAGGGCTGTTCAGAAGAATATGATTCTGAAATTGAATATATTTTAGGTATAATTTAACTGTATTATTTTGTGTGCATTTAACATGTAATATCTCCTAACATTCATAATCAAATAAACAAAGCATTTTAATATTTAAATAACCTGCTAATTAACATTTAAATCTTCTCTGGTTTTAGCTTTATCTCTATAATAAGGTAGTCAAAGAATTGTGCTCATAGCTACATTAATACATATAGCTTCGGGTATCAATTTAATAAACTGTTAGGGTTCTTTTCTATACTTGATTTTTCAGGTTTATTTTATTTTTTGAATATATAAAACTTTAGCATGTTTCAACTCTCAAAAGAAAGATAATAATATTTCTAAAAATGCTTAGGAAACTTTTACTCTCATTCATCTCACTGTGCTTCTCCCCTAAATATATTCTTGGAATCACTCCATATTGGTTTATAGAATTCTTCCTCATTTTTTTTTTAATAGTTTCATACTATTCTACTATAAGGATCTCTCCAGTGGATGGGAGCTTGGATTATTTTCAATATTTTGCTATTACACATGACACAATTAGTGTAGTGCACATTTTGTTTTGTATTTGTTCAGCTGTCCACCTCTACAAATCAAAATTGAATTTATGGTACATTCTTAAAAGTGAGATTGTTAGACCAAAGGAGAACTACATATGTACCTTTTTAAAGATATTGCTACATGCCCTCCAGCAGTTCAGGAAGTGTCTTTTCCCACAAATTCCTCAGTAGTGTATTGTTAAACTTTTAAAAATTTTGCCTGTGATACATAAGAAATAATACCTCAGTAAGTCTTAATATTTATTATTATTATTATTATTATTATTATTTATCAAAGAAGAAAAAACTTATCCCTTACACTTCTCTAAAGGAAAGAGACTGTACCATATAGAGGAAGCATCAGGCTTTCATCAGAAAACAAAAGCAAGAAAGAGAGGAATGTCAGAGCCTTTATTTGGAAGGGTTTAAAGGAAAAGAGTAATGCAAAGCAAACAGCTCAGGATTGGCTAGGTTAAATAGTTGTGGTAGGCTTTGGGCTGTAGGCATGGTCTCTAGTTGCCTGGTTCTTGAACCTGGGATTATTTAAGGCAGGAGATCTATTGACTTGGTGTGTGAACTGGAATGGTTAGGAGTATATACTCAGAATTGGTTGGTTTGCATATGAAAGACATGCTCCCAGTGAGCCCTTTGCTCTCTCCAACATTTGGTTAGCACTGGAGGGTCAGTCCCTCCTCTGCCAGCAAGATTTTTAAGATGTCATAATGTCATAAGATACGTGTATATAAAGAAAAAATGAAGAAAAGAAAAAACAATAATAAACAAACAAAAAAACCCCACAATTGATACATTCCACCTAGCTGTGAATAGATGGGCTAGGTAACTTCAAAACTCCTTACTGTCTTAGGATACATTTCATCCATTGCCAGGCACACACAAAAATACAGTCAATAAATCATTTAATAGATTAGAGCTCGCAAGTAGAATCAATCCTAGAGGCTACATTCATTTGTTGATGATTCTGAAGTACTATTCTTGCAATTTGAGTAATGAGCCACTAGGTGGCACACAGATCCTGGCCTAGCCTGATTGAAGATCCTGGCTTCCTATAGGGCTGGATAACAGATTGTTTATTTTTCTATTCATTTTATACCTTTTCTGACCAAAATACATCTCTACAGGTAACACTTTAAACACTAGATAGCTCTGTATTTGCAGAACAGTTTCAAATAATTGTAATAAGATTTAAGGAAATATATATACTTGAGTATATAATTCAATATCTCTTTTTGCTCTTCAATCATTATCAATATAATTTAGTCTGATTCTTAAAATTGTATCTTTTTTCCTTCTGAGTTTTAATGCCTTAATCACAAGACTCTGGTGGCTGCAGTGATGGCGGTGTGCTTTAGAGTAGACAGGCATGAAAGGTCCTTAGAGGTAACGCTTATTCTGGCTTTGATGCATTTCTAATAGGATAACACTCGGCATTCCATTTCTCAGGAGAAAGGTCCACTTTACATTTTGTTGTTCATGTTTTGGTGTGTGTGTGTGTAATAAGAATAATGTTTTAGAAATAGCAGAATATCAAATTTTCCCAAATAATAAAAATATCTTGATTTTCTTCTCATACTGAAATATGAGATGAAAACCATATAGTAATGATAATTAATGAGTTAAATTGATAAATACATTTCAAGAAGAGAGTCTGAGTTTCCATTTTCATAGACATCCAGAAGCTAACGTTAAAAAAATAACATGTTAATAAAGTTTAAATATATATAATCTTATCTATAATATCACCAAAGCATGCCAATATATGTGCACTATAAATTTGGTGAATGTGGAAAATGTGAATCACTTCCCACAGCTGGTGGTAACAGGCATATTAAATAATATTTCTACCTAAAATTATAAACCCTACATAATATACAATGAGAGAAGAGTAGTGATTATTTATATGTTGTAAATATATCATAAAAAGGGAAAGGCCATACATTATTTAATATCTATATTAACATAAATAATCCCACTGAAAGGTGATGGCTTGAATATATTATTTTCGATAAAAGATAATTTACAAATTACATGGTAATATGACTTCAGTACTAATCAATCCCTCATCTGACTCTAACAGTTGTCTTAATGCTGATTAAATTAGCTTAATTTTTAATAAAGACCCCACATATGTAACAGTTACAGAAATAGACAGTAGATGGCAAGCCAAAGGGGCTTAAATTACTCTGAGAAGTAACCCCAAACATCTCAGGTTCAAAAACTTATCTAATAGTATAGCCTAGTAGGTGGTAAATGAGCTAATAAAGTAAGTAATATAATTCTATGCTGGAGTCCAAACACACATGTTACAATAACACTTACCACTATGATTGCAGTAATTTATATAAAATGCTTGGCAGGAGGAGAGTGCATTGCATTATAACAGAAATTATAGCAGAAATAATCTCCTTATTTGGGTCATTCAGGTAGCCAGAAATTCTAGATATATTTTGGAAATATTAAATTTATATCCAGGAAAATGTTACTGTAAGCAAAACTAGAAAGGCAAAAGTTTACAGTGAGGGCCGGCCGAGTGGCGCAGTGGTTAAGTGCTGGCTTGGGAAGCTGGCAGCCCCGGTTCGGGTCCCACATATGAGGGACAGTGCCACTGCCCTCAAAACAAAAACAAAAACAAAACGAAACAACAAAAAAAAGTTTACAGTGAGCTAGTTCCTTTGTCATCTCATTGCTTAGCAGGATGCCATATTTAATAAAATAAGTTAAGCCAAAAGTTAACATATTTTCATTTAAATATAATTTTTATTTGGCCAGTGACTGATTTTACACCAGCTTCACTTCGTTCTTAAGTCTCAGAACTACTCTGCCTGTTGTCTTTATTGAAACATTTTACTGCTGTGCCCAACTGTGGGCATTCCTCAAGGTTTGAACATGGCCTTGGGCTTGTGTGATGCTATCCAAGTGAAATCAGAATCTATGTCTTTAGAAAATCATTCTCGATCTTCCTGACAAGATCAAATCTCCCCTATAGTATGCTTTTAAGTCACATAATATAGCATCTGCAGTATGTCATTGACCGTATCCCCATATACTCACTACTCAAGTTTCTCCCCTACATGTCATGCCCTCCCCCTATGGGCTGTTTCCTCTCTCTTTCTGCCCTGTGCTTTTACTGCCCTATCATCTCAAAATCATTTCTTTTCTCTGCCATCTTTCTTCTCACCAAATGTGGCATTTGCAAATTCTTTCAATATTTTTGCAAAACAAAACTAAACTTAAAAAAAAAATCCTTCCATGAAAGCTAGGGAGTAAAAGTCTGGGAGTTTAATGTATCAGTTAAATATCATAGAGAGGAGAAACATTATATAGATGCTATTTTAATCAATCATCATGAAACATAAGAAATTGTATGTGCAAGCAAGCATCACTATTCAAATAGTTCATAAATAGTAATGAAGTGATATTAGGATGTTTCATTCTGTGACAGATATTTGGAACATGTTGCTGATGTTAATATTTCTAATTCAATCAGAAGCTACCTGTTAATCATAGAAGTCCTGTATTTAAAGATTAAGAAAAGTGCTTACTCTTTCAGAATGAGTAATTTTTACTGAAGTAGCAAAGAAAAAAATAGATCTTGAGATTCATAGGTTCCTTTGGCCCCCTACCCTTTTAAAACATATGCTTTGTAAGAAATGCTTAAACATGCTCAAGAAGCCTGTTTGTTTTTTAAATACTAATCACTCGTAAATTTAAATTATTACATAATATAAAGCAACACATTGAATTTGCTTGGTTATAATGTTTTCTTAAAGTGAATCACATCTATCATTTATGAAATGTGTACAAGTACTCCCTGAGTTCTTTGGTGAACTTCATCAAGTACTCCAGTTTACTCAGATAGCAATGAAGGATCTGAAGTCATACATGTTGATTACTTAGCCTTGCTCATTTACAACATATTTTGATGCATATCAGTACTAAACTAATCTGAAGCCATAAAAAATGATGATAAACAACATTTTATCAGAGCCATTCATTAAATCTGAGGACGATACTCAATTCTTAATGGTAAAAGCAATCTCTATTCTTAATCAGTTTTATAATTTGTTTTATTACACAGGCTTTACATTTTCAAAGCACAGTTAGAAAAACAATTCAAATAAAAATAGAGAACCACCCCTGAATAATATTTTTCACCATATAATTTAAAATCTTTAGCTATGATTTAACTTGCTACTCTCCTTTTCTCATCTCTGTGAGAAGAGAAAGAATGAATGTGTTATCGAGAATCAATATTTGACACTCTCAGTGATTTTTGAATTCATCTTTGTTTATTTTGATTTTATTTGTTGTTGTTGTTGTTGTTTTGCTCTTCATTACTTTGTGTAACATGTAACTTCCACTGGAATCATTTTCTGCTACCTGAAATACGTCCTCGACAATTTTCTTTAGTGTGGGTCTCCTGTTAGTGAACTCTCATGGTTTTTGTTTCTCTCAATGCCACTTTTCCTCCAAACTTAATAGATATGGTGACTTGTTATAGAATTCTATGGAAGCAAATATTTTTTTTTCAGCAGATTGAAAACATTTTACTGTCTTCTAGCTGTCAGATGTCAGTCATTTGAAGGTAAATCAGGTTAATTGTTTTTGTCAGCTTTCATATTTTTTCTTTGATTTTCTGTGATTTCAATTAGATATGTCTAGGTGTTCATTTCTTGTCCCTTTGACATGCTGTTTTTATGCTTTATTCATTCTTGCTGGTGTGTTTATATTGTAATTTACAGTTAATTGATTTAATAATCTAGGCTTCCTTGACTAGAGAAAGGAAGCCCAATATACCTTTGTTAATATTTTGTATGATTTTTAAGTCCTGTTTTATTTCCTTATAAGAGTTTAAATCGTCAGTTTTATGCATTTAACACAAAAATTACAACTGTCCTTGTTTATTTGCTTCCAAAAGAATCAAGATCCCAAAGAATTCTCAAAAATTGGTTATCCTCAAATTGTAACTCAAAGTATGAGGGAAGACTCTTCCTTTACATTAAAATGAGAAGGTATTTCCACAAAATTTAGTGAGCTAACTATACTTTGAGGGAATTTTTTGTACTTGTTCTCTTGTACTTGAAAACTTAATGTTAAAGTATTTGATTCGTTTGCCTAGTGTTTTGAGTTCCTATTCCCACTCACAACATCTTTGTATGGTTTTCTAGACAAACAACATGTAAACATTATTAGCATTATATCAGTTTCTGATTAAAAACCATCTGGAAGATAGCATCCTAGGGAGGAAAGGGCAGAACTGTCTAGATTATTAAAAATAATGTATTTCAGATATGAATCCACTTTTCATTTTAATTTTTCAGTTGATATATTTTACTTAAGGTCATGAATATATAATAAGTAACATAATATAACTAATATTTTACTATGAGCTAACAAGGTTACAATTTAAGTTGCATTTGCCAAAAGTGCAATATATATTTTAGATAGAAAGTAACCATACCACTTTTAAAATTATCTTTATGCCTAGTTGAATATAGAGAGTAGGTTATCTTTAAAAGTCACAATATATCCTGAATCAGATATGTCCCCAGTCATTATTAAAACCACTGTGGTGTTTACACGAGAAATTTAAAACAGTTTCATGAGTAACCATTCAACTTCCTTCTAAAAGAACTATTTAGTACCTGTTGAGGAAAAAAGATTTCTTTGTCTATATCAACTCTGTATCTTATGTAATCCAGAAATTTTTGTCTGGGTTAAATCTGGCAAAGCCTTCAGGAGAATATATATATAGTAATAGGATGTAAAATATAGCTTAGGGAACATAGTCAGTGGTATTGTAATAGCTATGTACAGTTTCAGATGAGAGTAGACTTGTTGGGGTTTTCAGTTCATGAGGTGTGTAAATGTCTAATCATGTTGTTTTGTACACCTGAAACTTAAAAAAAAGAAAAGAAAAAGAAAAAGTAATAATGAACATTCATGTCAAAAATCTAAAAGGCCAGTTTTCTCACATCCTTACACAAATACTGGTTAGTATCAATATTTTAAATATTTGCAAAATTAATAGTTGAGAAATATTACCCGTTAGTGTAATTTTCTTTAATTATGATAACGCATGACCTCAGAAGCTTTCATTTTTTTTGTATAGTTTTAGGATTCTTTAGGGATCATTTTAACTATTGGTTCTGAAAGTTTGAAAAAGAAAAATTTCTATTTAGCATAAGCCTGGCATACTTTTTAAGGGTGCATCTTTGTCAATTTTTTCAGCTGTCATGACCATTGGGGAATATTATAATAAACTAAAGTATTAATGAAAGCAAATCAAAATATTGTACTCACAGAAATTATATTCTACTGAAGAGAATGTAAATTTGATGTCTGAAATCTAATAACATCATGAAAGGGAAACTTTTGTCCAGGATTCTGGTTTTTTGTTTTGTTTTGTCTTTTTTTTTTGTTTTTTTTTCAGAGGCTAGTGTCACTGGCCCTCATATGTGGGATCCGAACCGGGGCTGCTGGCATCCCAAGCCATCTCCTAACCACCACGCCACTCAGCTGGCTGTCCAGGATTCTGAATCTGGAAGTCTGTAGATATTAAAATTCTCTCTGTTGGAGGTTGCTTAAGTGAACACTGTTCAATTAAGACCCTTTCAGATTGATTCAAACTATTTTTATGGAGATATATTTTCTAAAATAACTATGTTGATTTTGATTTTACAATTTCTAGGAAGAAAGTCAGAAAGAAGTTGCATTTTCAAGTGCTAGGAAGACACAATCCTCCACATATCAGTAAATGTATAAATAATTCCTATATTATATAGAATCATAATAAGTATTAATACTAAATGTAATTTTTCCGATTTTTTTTTTTTTGGAATTATTTTTTTCCTGAGACTAATGATATAATTTTCTTGCCTATCAAATATTTCCATTATAGCATATTATCATTTTATAATTTCCAGTTATTTTCTTCAAATTGATTTTTCTAAGATGGCATGCATTTAATAAATAAAATGCCACTGAATTTGATAATGTTCCTCTCCTTATTGACTAGTGTAACTATCAGAGTTAGACATTACATTTTCACAATTGTAACAGTTATAACTAATATTTATTATCCAATTGTAACATTTTAGTAGATTCCATTCAGTAACACTTGATCACACTGATATTTTTCCCTCCCAAGAAATAGAATAGAATGCATTAAACAATTTTTTTTTTTATTTAGAAAGCAACTTGAAGTTTATAGATATTTTCAAGGTTTCAAGGAAACTTAAGAATTTTGAATTTTTTTAAGAAGTATAATAATCACAATAAATTATGTTTGAAGGTTTGAAGTTTGGAAATTACTTAATAATATGATAAGGTTACCCATATATAAAATAAATAGGATACATAAAATCAAATACTTTTGATGTTGCATATTTATTTAAAATTCATAGTTAATTTTAGGATTTCCAAAAAAAAGAAAAATACTGAAATTAAGCTATGAAGAAAAATAGCATAGGATAATGGGGATACAGATATTTTAAAGTTCTAAAAACATAAAAATACATTTTTGTATTTTTCAAATTCTTTAGTGTCACTTGTACTAATAGTAAATGTTTCCTGAATACTTGTCCTGGGCCAGACACTTATTTATTCATTTTAGAGACATTATGCAATGTAAGTTTAATCATAATACTAGTTAAAATATTAAATTACATAGCATATTATGAATAATGTACTGTTAAAAAATAACCCTATGGGCAATCTAAATAAAAAAATAAATAAATAAATAAACACACGTAACAGAAAGAGACTCATAAATGCAGAGAACAAACTGATGGTTGCCAGAGGAGAGGGGGGTTGGAGAAATGGGTGAAAAAGGTGAAGAGATGAAGAAGTACAAATTGGTAATTACAAAATAGTCATGGGGATGTAAATACAGCATAGAGAATATAGTCAATAATGTTGCAACAACTATGTACAGTGACAGGTGGGGACTAGACTAGTCAGGGGATCACTTCTTAAAGTATACAAATGTCTAACCACTATGCTGTAGTCCTGAACCTAATATAATTATTTTTGAATATCAACTGTAACAGAAAAAAAATATCCATATGAAGTATCATTTCTCTATAAATAGGAAATTATAGTCTCAAGATGATAACCCATATAGTTTTTCTTGAGTCCACCCAGATATCCACTACCAAGCACTGATCCTATTGCTTATTTATTCATTTTATAAATGGAAAAATTTAGTATTAAAATTATGTTCAGTGATAAAATATAAATAACACATTGTAGCTTGCATAATTGACACAGTTAAAAAGGAGCAAAGAATATAGTCAGTTCATGACAGTATATTAATTAAAATAATAGAAAATTCAAACAGATTTTTGTAGAAAGTTAATTCAGTGAATAGCATCTGGTCAAAACGTAAGATAAATGCAAAACATTGCATTCTATTGACTAGAAACAGTAGCAAGACAGTAAATAATCAATAATTCCTGATAAAATGAATAGTTCTGAGAATTCGGTTGCTCAATACATGTTAATTAATTCTTTTTGTAAATAGCGATTTTGCAAAATGATTTTTATTCAGAGTCTAAGGTGACTTATACACACCCACACACATACATTGAACAGATCATTGTGAAATGCGAGATCTCCAAGTAATTATAAATAAGGCAGTAAATGTTAATATCTTAATGGAAATGCAGATAGAAATCCACAATGTGTCAAAGAAAAGAGATTATGCATCTTTTCATTTGTTTTTAGTTATTGTTGTATCCTTCTTGGTAAAACCCAAATATTTTTACCATTTTTAATTGACTAGCTTGTCTTACTGAATTATATGTGTTCAATATTTTTTGTCTACAAATTAGCAGATGCAGTTTTCATAAATATTTAGCTCAGTCAGTGCCTTGCCCTTCAATGTTCTAACTTTTCTTAACAGTGTCTTTTAAAGAGCACCTTTATGAACATAT
Organism: Aselliscus stoliczkanus; assembly: GCA_033961575.1. Taxonomy (NCBI): domain Eukaryota; kingdom Metazoa; phylum Chordata; class Mammalia; order Chiroptera; family Hipposideridae; genus Aselliscus; species Aselliscus stoliczkanus. The sequence goes on along the minus strand of CM066735.1, from coordinate 29,223,590 downwards.
ACAACATTTATACCAGACAATTGTCTATATTGTGATCTCTGTTACTCCCTCATCAGATTCTACTGATTAAGTTTCTTCTAATAGATTATATATGTGTACCTATCAGACTGTCTAGTAATTTTTTCTTAAATTTGTCAAGTTACATTTTTTTCTGATCTTTAATGGATATTTTATGAAATAATAATCCCATAACCATTTGTGTAGTTTCTGAAGAGTTTTACAAATATGATTGTCTTTTGGTTTCACCAGTATTCCACAATTTCAAGTCAAATAGGAAGCAATTAAGTCATGCTTGAGACAGTAATTTTTGCTTCCATTCTTACTGAAAAAACAACCAAAACCAAAACAAAACATAAAAATAAAAAAGCCCAACTTTATTCCTAACTCTTCATTGATGTTGTTTCTCAGCCCTGATAAGTCTTTTCTCTGCTGGACCATTGGGCAAATTGCTATCCATCTTTAAAGAGTTCTTAAAGGTTAGCTTCTCTGAATTATCCTTTGACTTCCCTCCCATCCACAGAGTAAACCCTCATATGCTACAGTTATTCCTTGAGCATATATCTGTTCTCGTGCTTATCAAACCATATAGCAAATATTTACCCATGTGTGTGTCTTGTAGTTTAACAGGGAATTCCTTGAAGGCAAGAACTAAATCCTGATTTCCCTAGCATTTAGCAGGTGCTAAATAAAAATCTATTAAGTGAAAACATGCTCAGTGGTATGAAGATGGAAAAGATAGATAAGATGGGAAAGACAGTACCTGCATTAAGAAATATATCTATAGTTGAAACAAATCTAAGTACACAGTCTTAGGTGACCAATGATTTGGTTTTATTTCTACACTGAGTTCCTTATTTACTTTCAGTTAATTCACTTCTTTCCCCACAACTACAAAGTTTTCTCTGAGGTTGCATCTCATTCCAAGTCCTTGGTGAAAGCATGAGAGTTTTGTCCTTGAGAGTCATCTGTCCATTTTACTAGCATCCTTTGGGCCATTCTTATTCTGGCCTTGTCTTTAGTCTCCATCCATAAGACCCCTCTCATTTTTCCATGCCAACCTTGGTTATGCAGTATCCTTCTTCTGCCCCCAACTCATGCTGAGCAATGTGAAGCTTGATTAGTTATACCTCCCTGAGCTCTTTCTGGGGGACAGGTGTATAAGTCCCCATGAACCTGGGGTCTCTGAACACTCTCCAGGCTTCCCTCATTTTCTTTCACCAAGTTACACAGGGAAATCATTGAAATCCTTTTCACAGGCCCACCAGAGTTTAAGGTCTCCTCACTTCACCTCCCGTTCTCTTTTCCATACCCCAAACAGACAAATATTTACTCAGCCTCAGGAGCATGGCATCCTAGCTCTTACTCATGTTTTCATCCTATATTATAAGTCCCCTATAGCAAGAGTCAATATTTGAGGCTCTGGAGCCTTTTTTCTGCTTTCCAGAGTAAAGGTCTTTCCTCAAAGCCTTGAAGAGCTTGTAGTCAAGCTGTGCTAATGGAGGAAGTGGGCTAGGATAACTAGAAGTAACCAAGGGGGACATAATATCCTGCCACACCACTAGTTCAAAAGAAACCATTTGCATGGCTAAGTGTGCTTCCCTTGTGGCAGTCTACATGACTGACATGAGGCCAGGGCCAGTAGGTTCCCAAAAGCCCTGAGTCAATGCTTTGACCAGGAGAATATAATTCCTATTTACTCCCCACGTCAATTCAGTTCTCTCCACCCAAAACCTCCATTACCCCCAAAATAGTTTTTCATTTATGATGCAGAACTGCCTCTTTTGACTATACCAGGTGGTCTTACTTAGAGAGTCAGCCCTAGTGCTCTTCCACATCTGACTCCCAGCCTGGTCTTGGCTGAGCCATTGAATGTGGGTATGTATGATCCATATATCCCTGTGTCTTTGCTGCATCCAATACGTGCCACTTAACAGGGATCTTTTCACTATTGGCAGTTCCTGCTCTCACCCCTATTACAATTTTCAAACCAGTGACTAAAAATGATCGTACCCCACTAATATTATTAAGAGATTAAAATTACAAAATACAAATTTAATCCCTAGTATAAAATTGTACTACCTTTATCCTCCTGACTTATCAACAGAAAGGCATTCAAACTGTTTTCAGGACTGAGCATGAATTTGAACTGCTTCCTCCACAATTTCAGACTCATGGTTGCTCTTGTGATGAGTAGCATGCAATTGTGTAGGTTGGCAGTCAAAATAAACTACATATTGTCTGCAAGCCTTTGCTTCATCAGCATGGTACAGCTAACTATTCATGATGTCTTCATGAGCTGTGCCATCAGACTCCCTACAGATTATTTTATATTTATATTGCATATTAAATAATGGCATAGCACATTTCTAATTTATATTTTACTGCAAGTAAACTGATACCCATCTTAGTTAAATCCCTACTGACATGAAAAAAAAAATCAGTTTCTTATGTCTTTTTATCAGTAGAGTATCCTAGGTTACTTAAAAAGTTCATTTTTCAATTTTACTGAATCACTGATATGTTACTAGCTAGGTTTACTATCATTATATTTTGTAGGTATATAGTATACCTACAAAAGGTATATTTAGTTTTTGTTTTCTTTATTTTTCAGCCTAATTGAGATACAATTGATTGTGTATGATTTTGTATGCATGTCTCACATTGTAGATTTTATATGGTTGAGTGCTGCATTTTGTTGGATTTTATAAAACACGTTTGAATTTTGATTGGCATGCTATTAGGCAGTCTGAGGATTACTCTATCCCCTTGGAGGCTTGCTTTTAGGCTTTCTCTATGGCAGATCTAGAACAGCCTTTAGTCTAGGGATACTTTGGTCTCTCCACAAAGGTGTTGCCTTTTTGAGGACTCTACCCAATGTCTGTGTGATACAGGTCTGCGATTTTGCTATTACAACTTAACTTCCAGCTCCAAGTGAATCATTTGACTACCTGCTTCCCAGTGGTTCTAGCCTCTCATCTCACACCTGCTCAGGTTAGCATCCAAAGACTGAGACAGGTTTCTATGTCTCAGTGCTCTCTCTATTTTTTTTTTTTTTTTTTTTGAGGGCAGTGTCACTGGCCCTCACATGTGGGACTGAACCAGGATCAGTGCTCTCTCTATATACAGCCCCTCCTCTCCAGTCTTCATACAGGGAATTCTGCCAGGTCCTGCCTCTCCAAACGGATTTCTATCTCTTGAATGCAGCAAGGCCCTCAGGCTGTTGTGATTTCTCAGCTCTGAGTTCTAACATGGAAACTCATGCTAGGAACTAATCTGGTGACATAAAAGGGCTCACTTCGTTGATTGCTTTTTATTAGGGATTACAGCCCTTCATTGCCTATTATCCAATGTCTGCAAACCCTTGCTTAAGTTTTTATTTGTTTTCTCTATTTGCTTGTGGCCAACTGGCAGTGTTTATAGCAGGTGACGCTTAATAAATATGCAGAAGTAGAAGTCAGTGTCTCAGTCTCTCTCTCTTTTTCCCACTGTCGTTTAAGAAAAAGTGGGCATTGATAGGGAGAAGGAAAAGGATTTAGTTGATTATGGCGTTAAGATGAAAATACATAATAACATAATTGGTGTCATGATATCATAGAAGAAAGAGGAGAAGATGAGCTAGTAACAATAATAACTAATTTATTTAGGACTCAATATGTGGGGGCTGAGCTAATGTAATACACATCAATTGATTTTCAAAAATGACATTGAAGTAAAGAGACTTTTACTGACAAGTCGTTAAAAATTCTGATGGTACATAAAAACATAATTTTAACCATGTTATAACCATGTATTTGAATTGAGGAAAAAAGACAGTTTGGTTCAAACAAAGGTACCAACAAGTGATTATGATGAATCTTTTCCATTTCCTTCCAGTTATTAGTATCTAATCCTTCTAATTTTAATGAGTTTCTCAAGCCAATGCAGCCGGTATTAGCAGCAGCCTCTCTCAATATACAATGCAAAAGGCTCTGTTGTAGTAAATAGGCTTGCACGTAGCCACATGATGCCAACTTTATTGTCAGCTAGATTTAATGGAGAATGCTGTGTTAATCACATTCCACAAGTGCGGAAAACTTTCAGTCGTTTCCCTGTGCTGATTGGCAAGACTTTAGTGCCAAAAACACTGGCTGATAAGCTACAGAAAAAATCCATAGGGGATTAGAATCATCAAGGTTCAACAAAGAAGCAACACAAAAACTATCAGTAGTAGAGAGTAGTGGATATTTAGAAATGCATATGTAATATAATGTTATATAAAACATTTACATTTTAGTTGGTCAACTATTAATATATGCTGTAGGCTCATGGAAAAAATGGACTTTTAAGTAAAATGAAATGTGTTACAATTTCTTATAACTCATGAAAAGCTTACATTTGGATTGGGATGGTTAAAGCAAATTCACGCTTAAAAATTGTTTAACATACAAAATCAAACAAGGGTGAGGCGGAGTCAGTCTACCAACTACAGAATGGACTAGATTAACTCACTGAATCTTTTAGAAGTCTGACAAAGAAGCAGAAAGTTTTACTAAGAAGAGCAAATTTTAAAATATTTCAATCTGCCCACTTTACTAATCCGCCAAATGTTTTGGAGCTATATATTAATAACCAATTTGTACTAATTAAAGACAGTAAGTGAGACAATGGTATTATGGGAGACAGAATAATGATCTTTCAAATATGTCTACATCCTAATCCCTGGAATCTGTGAAGATGTTAGTTTATATGACAAAAGAAATTTGTGGATTTGATTAAGGTAATGACATTTAGATTGTGAGATTATCCTGGGTTGTCTCAGAAGGCGCAATGGATGGACCCTGAAGGATCCTAATGTTAAGGTGCAGTCATAAGGACCCTTAAAAGTAGAAGAAAGGGGGCCGGCTGAGTGGCGCGGTGGTTAAGCGCTAGCTTGGGAAGCCGGAGGCCACGGTTCGGGTCCCACATATGAGGGCCAGTGACACTGCCCTCAAAAAAAAAAAAAAAAAAAAAAAAGTAAAAGAAGGAGGTAGAGAATCAGAGAAATGGCAGCATGATAAGTACTTAGCTTGATATTTCTGTCTTTGAAAGAGGAAAGAGACCAAGGGAAAGGAAAGTAGGCAGCCTTTAGAAGATGGAAATACAAGGGAATGGATCTTTTTCCTTGAGTCTCCAGGAAGGAGTGCCATTTGTTAATGTCTTGACCTTAGCCCTGAGAAATCTCTGTTGGACTTCTCATCTACAGAACTGTAGGATAATAAATATATGCTTTTATAAGTCACCAAGTTGATGGTTGTTTGTTACAGCAATTTATGTATATTAGAGTAACTCAAGAAAACTTTTAGTTCCTAGGAAATGTGAGCTTATAAATACATCCTTTGAAATTAATCATAAGCATGGTGTGTTCATCAGTACCAGTACAGTAACAAATGGCCCCAATATCAGTGGCTTTCAACAGAAAGTTCTGTGTGTTGTTCCTATTATATTTAGGCAATAGGTGACCTATGGCTTTGTGTCAGGTGGCAGCTTTGGATCTTTCATTCAGGGAATAAGGGAAAGGATAGCTGTATATGAGTATATGGAGCATACCCATCCATCACTTTGGCAGAGATGAAGAGCAAGAGAGCTAGTAGAAAATTAAGATGCCACTTAGCACCTCTACTCAGATATGGTGTTCATGGAATCAACTTAAATTCAATTGACCAGAGTACTTCATGTGCCCTCGCCCAAAATTAATAAGGCAGGGATATAAACTTCCCTCTCAGTGGGGGTGGGAAAGTCACATGACAGTAGGCTAGCAAATGCATAATCCTCACTGAGGAAGGGTAAGTTAAATTATAACAAAAATAATAAAACCTATTTTTTATAACGCCTTCATTATAGCTTTGCAATTTATTCTTATAATAAAAATAATCTGTGCAAAATGCAGGTTAGATAAAGTATTTGAGTGTTCAATTAATGAAAGAAAATGATTATATGCCATGACTACACACACACAGACACACACAATTACATGTGTGTATTTGTGTACATACAGAGGGTGCTAAAAATCTATACACATTTTAAGAAAGGAAAAAAAAAACTGTATTGTAATACTCAATATATACCGATAAAAAAAGATGAATACAAGTCATGTTTGACTTCTGCAATTACAACAGATGCTCAAAGTGGTTACTATCAGCATCCAGACACTTCTGATTACAGCGAACTATGGCTTGAGCATAGACAACAGCTCTTAAAATATGTATACATTTTTTTTGGCATACCTGGTGTATATGTGTATATGTATGTAAATGTTTCTAAAACATTTTTCTGTCTAATGATGGGTGAAATATAATCTTCTGTATCCTTTATTTCACATAAACTTGTTTTCAAGTCTAGAGGCTTGGGCTGGTTATAAGCTCAATTATTTGTCAAGAATATTTATAGATGGTTTGTGTGTACCTGGGGCACAAAACATCCATTTTAGAAGCCTTAATATTACCTGTATTCATTATTTCATTAGGAGTTTGCAAAGCCTAATTATTATTTTATAGATATTTAATAGATAATTTTATAAGGAGAACATTCTCATTATTTCACTCTGAGATGTACAAGAATAGTAGGTTAAATGCTTTAATTTTTTCCCTTTATTTACAACATTTTAGAGTGATGAGTTTGTCCCCTAACATCCTCTAAAGATGACTACTTAAAAATATCTTTATGATTTGATGACTTTTAATCTATTTCATATGTTTTAACTTGAAATATCAGTTATCAATGCTAAAATGGTGACATTGTGTTCATTGAGAGCCTCTTCTAATTGACTTTTAACCAGTTTGACATAATTACAAGTTTTTGATAGGTTATGTGCATAAAAGATATGCATATTTTCAGAATAACTATACTAGTATATTATAAACATAGTTATTATATTATAGCTAGTTCAGTTACAGTTGTCTTTCTTCAGATATTTGTTTTGTTTTTTTACAAAGGCAATTTTCTTTTATTAAAAGTCATCAGAAGGTGTTCTCTTTCAGAATAGAGAGAGAACACACTTCTAATTGAATGAAATAATCAATAATGACTACATGCATACTTGTCAGTAATTCTGGGAGTCACCCCTAATTTAACCCAGAAAGAACTATTGGATACTCCAATCACAATGAAATCTGATATTTACACACTTGTGTGGTCAGGGTCTTAGAGAGCTAAATCATATAGCTTTGGGGAAATTTGGTGAGGTTAAATTATGGTGGGTCATCATTGGATAGTGTGGCTTTCATTGTTTTCTAAGGACTCAAGTGACACAGATAAGTATGATTTACCTTCTGTTTCTTATTCATTTGAGCCTCTCTGTTATGTATATTCTGAACCCTGTGGTGCAACAGGTTAGGAATAAATGAAAAGGGAACAACAGAGTGTTATTCTTTTTCTTTTTTCTTTTTTCAGTTAAAATTTAGGTTTCAAGAGTATTATTCTTATAGGACCTAGATAGGTAAGTCTGTATAATCGCAGGTAGAAGCTGGTGTCTGTTAAAACCCATGCAATGTTACCTAGAAGATAGTTATATCTACAAACCAGATAGAATATAGAATTGACAGAAAAATTGCTTCTAGTACCACTCCAGTTGGTTTCTAATAATTTGTAAAGTTACTTTGGTTAGAAAATAATGGAATATGTTACTGCAATCCTAATTTATATGCAGTGTGAACATATGACTTTAATCTCTGTCATAGAGATCTGATAACAAAGATTTTTAAGCTCTTTTACTGAAAAACCTTATTTATACCTACCATGATCCCACAATAAGAAAATATTTTGGGAAGCTGAAATGAAGTCTTGAATTGTTATAATACCTGTGGAAACTAATTGAAGTGAATTTGGCTTTAAGAAGATTACACAATCAAAGACCACCAACAGATATAAAGATTCAATAATTATGGAAAAGAGGGGATGGGCAGTAATTAAAGAATATCAGTATACTTATGAAGATACATAAATAACAGTTTCCAGGTTTCGTAACAGAAATTCCTACCCCCCACTTTGGAAACCACATTCTGGTGATAAGCAGAGTGTTAATGATCTTATGATATTTAGTGCCATTACAGGAAGGGCATTCCCAGACAAAACAAGGAAAGGAGGTGAATCAGTCTAATCTCACTGACAACATCATAATTGAGCCTGAGCAATTTTAAACTTGTGATATTTACTAGGAGGAAGGTCCTTATTTATGGAAAGCCTTAACATGGTATTTCTGACTGAGGATTGCGGACAGTGTATAAACCCAGAATTTATAGTTTATTAGGCTGAGCTCCTTGAAAGGTGTCACATATGCTCCAATAAAATGGCGATGGCTGTAAGACAATTGTGCTCTCCTAGGTGAGGTGGTGAAGTGATAATGCCATGTACCTTATTAGAAACAGTGTCTGTTTGATGTAAGAAAGTCATTTTTGCTGTGGGAAGGAAAAACGTGAAACCCGCATGTGATGTCTCTGATCCCTTTCTTGCTTCATGTGAGCCTGTTCATTGCCTGCAACCTAGAAATAAGCTGTAAAGCTTCTATAATGAATAAGGCCTCTAATCAAATGAATCTGACCTGATAATCTTATTGCTATAGATGGAATTTTGTCCCCCACTCCAAATTCCTACATTGAAGCCCTAACCCTCAATGGGGTACCAGCCAATCTGGTTCCTGATAAGCGCCTTCTTCTTGGCTTGCAGATAGCTACCATTTCACTGTGTATTCAGATGACCTTCTTTTTTTTTTTTTCTGCATAAATCCATTTATATAAAATGTCCAGAACAGGCAAATCCACAGAAACAGAAAATATATTAGTGGTTGCCAGGGACTGAGGTGTGAGGGGAATGGAAGTGACTGATAACAGGCATGGGGTTTCCATTTGGGGTGATGAAAACGTCCTAGAGTCAGATTGTTGCATCACCTTGTGAATATACTAAAACCACTAAATTCAGATGACCTCCTTTTCATGTGCATTCAGAGAGACAGAGATAGAGACAGACAGAGAGATATCTCTGGTGTGTCCTCCTTATTTTAAGAGCACTAATCCCATCATGAGGGCCAGATCCTCAGCAACTTATTTAAACTTAATTATCTCCCAAAGGGCCCATCTCCAAATATGAAATACATTAGCATTGGGAGCTAAGGCATTAACATGAATTTTGGGAGACACACTTCATTCCATAGCATAGGATATTGCTCTTCAGTGTTTCAATAAAATCCTTGTTCCCTAACATTTCAGTTTCTAAAAATTAATTTTGTACCCTTAGCTCAGCTTCTCATTCTCTCACTTGCATCATTTGCTTTATAAAATATTGACTAAAGAAAAAATGAACAAATGTCAGGTTCATGTACTGTAACTTCTCTTATCTTGTTTTCTAAAAAATTCTCTAAGCAGCACATTCCTTTTAACTCAGAAGTGTGGTAAGGAGCATGGTGGGGGAGAACAATTTTGTAAAGGATAATCAGGTTATACTACAGCATAACATCTGCTAGGTACTACTTACTTTAGTTTGCTTCCCATGCGTTATGTCATTATTTCACTTTTAACAGTATTTACCACAACTCTTTGTGGTGGGACAGTTATTATCCCCGTATTGCTGATGGAAGGACTGTAACTTAGACACTTGAAATAATTTTACCAAGGTCGCATATTATTAAACAACAAATTTGGTGCTCTCTGTCAGACTTCCCTACTACAGAAAGCCTCCCATTGAATTCAAACTTAAAGATTTGATGAATTATGACATAAAATCAATACACTACACTGAGCCTTAACCTAATATCATATTTTATAGAGATTTTCCTAGTTTCAACCAGAACTTCGAAAGCCCCAGCAACAAGAATAGGAAATATTTAAATTCATGTATTATAAATATGACTCTCAAATTTCAAGCTCAAAATTTGTTCTTTATTTTAGCAGTACCAATCATTAAATTCTGAGTTTACATAAAATTACCTTCTGATTTCCTTATCATGTACTACTTTTAGTATCTATAATGAAAACTAAGGACCTTTACTTAGAAAAATCAAAGCTACTGAAATCTTAGTCTTATTAACACCTATTTTAGTTTTTTTAATCTCTATTTCTTTTGATTTTTTTTTTCATTTTGTTCTTACTTCCTTTACTTCTGTTTATATTAACTTGAAAAAATTCTGTCATCAATTAAAATCCTCTTTAATCTCATACTGGCTGTGACAGGAAAGTAGAGTGTTTTATAAACTAATTAAATGATTAACAAGACATGCCTAAAAGAATGTTTGAGAGCCGGCTGAGTGGCGCAGTGGTTAAGCGCTGGCTTGGGAAGCCGACGGCCCCGGTTCGGGTCCTGCATGTGAGGGCCAGTGACACTGCCCTCAAAGAAAAAAAAAAAGAATGTTTGTTACTCAAAAACATAATACAGGTAGAAACAATCCTTAGGTATGAATTAATCAACAATGAAACAATGATATTTGATAAGGATAAATAGGCACTTATTCTCTTTTAAAAAATATTATTCCACATAATATATCTGAAATAGTTATTGCATTCTGAAAATTATCCAAATTTGTTATCAAACTAGTAACATATTAAAAATTATATCATTGGTAAAATTTACTTTCATATTCAAACAGACGCAGGACATTTTGGTTTTCAATGTACATAGAATTAAATTTTTTCCCTAAGAAAATACAAATCTCTGTTTTCTATTTGTTACCCAACTGAATGCAATTTTATAGTAGGTTTGAAGTGCATTAATTGTATTTCCACTAAGTCCTGTTGGAAGAAGTGTTCTCATTTGGTCCAAGAAACTTATTTTAAATTATACCTGTTCTTAAGTGCTTAAGAGTCTGAATTGACAGTTTGTATGTATCATGCAAAGCACAGGCAAAAAGTATCTCGGAAGGGAGATGGTAATAATATGATTGTGTCATGAGGAAATTATCAGAAGAAAACTTTAAATGTAAATTAAATGGTAAAGTTTAATATCTGAGAAGGTTTGAATCATGTTCACTTGCTGTTGGTCTAATACAGGAGTTTAGCCCTTGATCCCATTGTTGCTACAATGTGTTTCTATCAACAAGATAAATGTCCATCCCCCTCTCCCAAAAGTCATTTGTTTTTATAACCCCACACATGACAGACCTCATCAAATATGTTATTTTTCATTTCCTTTAACAAAAATATATGTTCCCATAATGATATATTTTCACTTCTTAAAAAACAGCTATCTAATATTTTGATGCTGTAATTGCTATTGCATGTTCATTTCTGTGGATAAAACAAAATAGAATAAATAAAAGACCGATGCTTGTTTCCTTCTAATGAACACTTTTTTTATAGCAGTAAATACAAATAAAATCTTTAACATCTGCTTTTCTAAGCATGATTAAAATTAAAATGTTATTATATAACAGATATTATGTAAATACATTAATAGTAGAGCTCCCACCATCATTAATCAATTAATACTCTCTTAAATACAGCTATTTTGACTCAGAAGCTTCTATTTTTAATGTTTTATTATTTTATGACATTCAATTGCAAAGGAAAATAGCATCATTTATCTCTACATCCAATTATGATTATTAATAATTGTTTACCTTTCTTTATGTTCATCATGAATCATATAGATTTTGAAACTGAAATCAAAATATTCAAGCTTACAATCATAACTTTTTTTTTAATTCAAATACAAAGTAAAAATGGATATAACCTCAGGATCACCTAGTTAAAATCTAAGAGGACTTGGGAAAAATGAGACTTACTTCATACATATTTTAAACATTTGTAATCATTTCATTTTGGGCATTTTATGTAAATACAAACAAATTAAGAGTGAAGCTACTGGAGAATGAAATTCTTCAACTGCACAATAAGCATGTGATATAATAGGAGTGACAATAAGTTTTTAAATTTTGTTTAGGTATTATATCTCAGTATAAGCTGAGTATCTACCTAAAGAATAAGGAGCAGTCATGTATAACACTGAAAGAGTTTTATTTGTGATAAGTACATCTAATTCATATTTTCAACTGAATCTGATACAGTTCATAAATTAATTATCTTATAAGTTAATATATGAGGTATATAACAGTATCTTCATGATTTTTAATAAATATGAAGCATCAGCATATATGAGCAGGAAACTTCAAAGAATTATCAAAATGTACTACCACATTTATGCTTAATATGTAAAGAGAAAGAAAAAATACACAATATAGCTATTTCTGAAAGTACAAGAGATGATTTGTGAATATAGGTTACATTTTCTGTTTTAAATTTCAGAAAGTCAAAATAAACTACATAAAAAAAAGTGGAATTAAATGTAATGATTCATTTTCTGGTTTGAAAAAATTCATGTCTACCTAAAACCTGAGAATGTGATCTTATTTGGAAATAGTCTTTGCAGATATGATTAGTTAAGATGAGGTCTGACTGGATTAGATGGATCCTAAATTCAATATGATCGATGTCCTACAAGATGAGAAGAGACAGACACAGATGCATGCAGGGAGAATGCCATGTATAGACAGTCAGACATTGATGTGATGCATCTAAAACCAAAGCATGCCAAGGAAGCATAGAAGAGATTCTCTCCTAGAGCACCTGAAAGGAAAACAACCTTCTGACACCGTAATTTCAGACTTCTCTGGTCCAGAACAATGAAACAATAAATATATTTCAGCCACCCCGTGTATGGCCATTTGCTGTGGCATGCCTAAGAAACTAAAGTAGCCTTCATACATGGAATAACCATATTTTAGTTGAATCAGGGTCAGACAGAACAACAGCCACAGAAATATGTTCTGCCTTCTAATGTATTGGCTTTATTTTTAAGAAAATAGTGACCAGAACCGTCAGCTAGCGTTAGTCTTATAGCTAATAACCCAAGAAAAATACCATTCCTAATAACACCAGATGAAAAGGCTTAGTATAATGGAACATTTGCCTAACAGTTCAAATGGACCTAAAATTGTCCACGTGGCCAAAGGTTCAAGATTTCTGATTGGACAGGCCTGAGTCGTATGCTAAATTCTACAGCTTGGGGCTGCATTGGAGTGGAAGAGAGATGATTGCCTTTAAAGACGTTATGCAGAATAGAATTCACTTAACCTTCCTACAAAAATTAGCAGCTATTTATACTATAAAAATATTTGACACTGATATTACATAGAAAATTTTATAATGAAATAGAATTATTGAAACAGCAATTATTTATATTCATTTGAACACTTGGAAAAAAGCTGCAGAGAATTATTATTTCCTATTAAGCAAACTCAAAATGCCCTTAGGATAAGAGGATTAGTTTCAGTTCCTGTAGAGAACTAGGAAGAGTTACAGTTAAAAAACAAATCAGGTGAATAAAAGAGGAGAAAGTGGACAGCCTTGTCTTGTTCCTGATCTTAGGGGAATAGTTTTAGCTTTTCCCTATTGAGTATGATGTTAGCTGTAGGTTTATCATATATGGCTTTTATAATGTTGAGATATGATCCCTGTATTCCCACTTTGCTAAGGGTTTTTAACATAAATGGCTGTTGGATTTTGTCAAATGCTTTTTCTGCATCTATTGAAATGACCATGTGATCTTTATCCTTCATTTTGTTGATGTGGTGTATCACATTAATTGATTAATGTTGTAAATATTTTGTGGGGTGTCAGATGGTCGTAGGTTTTGTTAGGGAGACCATTTCATGGATGGAGTAGAGGTTTGATCACTGCACTGTATACCTGAAGCGGAGGTTGTATACCTACTGTAATTGAATATATATAGATAGTCACGGGATGTGGATTATACTGTGGAAGAGAGTCAGAGGAAGAGTAATAGATATATATGATATGGGGGGGTGTGGGGGGGCGAATTGGGGGGGGTTGTCACTTTGAGGGAAAAAATGTATAACTATTGCACTGTGTTGTACACCTGAAACTAATTAAAAATAAATAAATAAATTAATTAATTAATTAAAAAAAACAAATCAAGTGAAAAGAGTGTTGAAAACTCATTTCACTTTTTCCCATCTAATATTTATTTATTGAGAAATCGTCAATATATTCTAAAAAATACTTTTCTTAACTACTCTATGCAAAAACATTTCCACCATTGCTTAAATCAAGGATTCAAATTTAAATAATCCCCCCCCCCAAAAGTAACTGAGATGAATGTAATATATTCAACTGTTCTTTGAATATTAGAGGCAAGAATACACATATACAAAATTTTTTTCAATTAAAGTTTATTGGGGTGACAATGGTTAGTAAACTTACATAGGCTTCAGGTGTACAATCCTATAATATATTACCTATATATCACATTGTGTGTTCACCGTAAAAAAATGATGTCATCGCCAGGGGTTTAGAGGTGCGGTTTCCGTGGTGAGATGCCCAAAATAAAAAAGGCACACAGAGCCGACATGAGGAGGAACCAGTGTCTTTAATCAGCAATAGCAACCATTATATAGAGATTTTGGAAGAGAAGACCTGATAGGAGTGCTCATGCTCCCTCCCTCAAGTGCAAGTCATGCTTACATAAAAGGCTTATGTAACTAGAGCTCTGTGCCTGCCCAGCAGGCTCCAGAGTCAAGGTCCCTCTGTCCTGCGTCACTGTCCCCACAGTCAGCCTGCACACATCTGGACATACCCAGGCCCTGTGCCCAGGGCCTCCTCTCATGTGCATCTGAATGTTCCTGGGCCCTGACACATAGTCAGCAGTTTTGACTTTTAAAGGAAACAGATGCACAAAATTTGACTGGAAAATTCTCACTTTTAAATGTTTAGAGATAACTACAATGTAAAATTCTTGTAGATATTTCTAAGTCCTCCCTTTCTCAATGGTTTTACAAATCCTGTTCTATATTTTTATATCCCTTATTTGTAATATATACCTATTTATACATTTATACATGAATAAGTGTGTATTTATATCTGCCAATAAATAACAAGCATATTCATTTAATGAGACATTAGTTTTTGTATGAATTTCTATGATTATTGGGATAAGTGAGTGATCAATAACTTCATTATTTTCCAACCAATAAAATATCATCATCACTTTTGCCTAGTTAAGAAAATATTTTGAGCTGAATCTCAAAAGGTGGATCAATGATAAGTATAAAGTGACACTAATGAGAACACCTTAGCATCTAAGATGGGCATGGGGATAGAATAAGAATGTAAAAGTTAAATCTCCTGGGAAAAAAGGGACCAGTAAGTTTGAAAAAAACAAATCAAAATACAACTGAGAGTCCATCGCCAGGTGTAAGGTCTTAAAAGAGGGATATTAATTTTGGTTCTATTCCAAAGAACATGTAGAACTCTGCTGTATGCATTAAAAAGGAGAAGAGTGTAAGTGTTTGCTAAAATTATGAATGAAAGATAGAACATCAGGAAACAATGCAATTTCCAGAAATAAAACTGTTTCAAAACAATAAAGAATGTTTTCCTGTGATCAACATTCCTCATTCCTACAGATGGGAGTGCATTAGAGCCACTGCCATTTAGACTGCACCAGTTTTATATCTCAGATTTATAATTTACTTGACAGGTACAATTTAATTTGTGTTAAATGAACTCAAATCATCCCACTAGCAGTGTTATGTTAATATCACTTTAAGCCTTGTTGGGCTTTTAAACAGAACTAATTTGTCAAAAGCATTAAATCTTTACGACAGTTGAGTTTACTTAGTAAAAAGAAATTTTGGAAATAACTCCTAAAAGTATCAGTATTATACATTGTAAATTTCTCCTGTGGTTAAGATTGTAATATTTTCTCAAAAACATTTCTGTATGCTATTTAAAATCCATATTTAAAAGACCCTTGAGCCTAAAATGGGAAATAGATTCAACTGTTTTCTACCTGATCTTCTCATCCTTTTGCTTACTATCTCTTGCAAATTTTGTCGTTAAATCAATGGCAAATTTATTCAAAGTATACAGTTGTCCTCACTGGGATACTCTGCTAAAATAGAGATGCACATTCATATGAATTAATAGCTAAATAAAGTGTGTTACTGCATGAAGAGAAAATAAGTTCTGCCTATGACCATACCTTACTAATTTCTCAAGTAGCAAAACAGAGAAAGGTCTCAGAGTTCCCTGATGTAGCACAGAGTGTAATACTGTGCTAGGAGATGATGTACAGCAATTGCCAATGAAATACTTATGGGTCTGGGTCTCCGTATGTTTAGTTTAACCTAAAGTTACTACATATAACACTTTTTATATGATTATTCTTTTTAATTTTTATTAAATTTGGGGTGACATTGGCTAGTAAAATTATATAGGTTTTCAAGTGTACAATTCTGTAATACATCATCTATATATCAGATTGTGTGCTCACCACCCAGAGTCAGTTCTCCTTCCATCACCATATATTTGATCCTCTTTACCCTCATCTACTACCACCTCCCTCTCCCCTTACCCTCTGGTAACCACTAAACTGTTGTCTGTGTCTGTGAGTTTTTGTTTCTTGGTTTGTTTGTCTTGTTCACTTGTTGCTCTCAGTTTTATGTCCCACATACACATTTCAAAATAGCTAAATTGTTAGTAAAAACTCTGTTTTCTTCTACGTTTACCACAATACTGCTATGGAGAAGTGTTTCCCCTTCACTCGTGACCCTCTTCAATTTCAGTTTCTTCTTGATTTAAATATTTACAAAATGTTAAGGACAAATATAGGAAATGGGAAAAACACTTTAGGAATTCTTATTTTTTCTAAGGCTCTAAAGCCCATTGGGAAAGACCATTGATTAAAATACTGGATATTAATAATATATTCATATTTGATTCTTAAGAGCCTCTTCCAACAAATTTCCCCTTCATGGTAGGCTATAATTGCTCATAATATTAAAATTGCTGTCCATTGTTTTGACTAAATAAAGCCTATACCATGTCCTTCATGGCTAAGAACAGTGTCAGCAATAAATAGGATAACAATAGAGAATGCTAAAAGGGTATAAATAATAGAAATCAATCAAGATTTGAAGGGAAAACTGATCTTTAGCCTAAAAATTTATCACAATTCTTGTATTATCTATTTCATTCTTTACTTACATTTTGATATTTATAATTTAAGCAGACAGCGTAAGCAAGCTGGTCCTTATACTCAGAGGATAGGGCATGCTCAGATATGTATCATTTTGAGATTTTTTTGAACAATAAAATAACTTGTTAGACTTAGTTGTGTTTCAAATTTACCATTATACACTTAATGAATTCTGAACTAGAATCATCTGTGTAGTTGACATAGTCTCTTGATAATATAAATAAATTAGATTAAATATATTTTAAATGTATGCCAATCATTTTCAAGATTTTAAATGGATCATATAACAGAAAAATGATGTGATGTACTATAGCAATATTAGTAACTTTTAAATATTGACAATATACAGAGCACTAAGATACATCTCCTGGGGGTTCCAGATATCAAACATATGTCCCCTTCTTTAGAATCATTCCTTATTTCTCTTTTTGAAAGGTAAAACATTCTTGTGGAAAACTGGAGTCTCCCCTGCTGAATATGAAGTGTTTATAACCTATTTTCATGCTAAATCTATAGCCTAAAATATTATTTTTTTGTTGATTTGGGCACATGGATTTCTTTGCAGTATTTAATATGAGCCAACTACCCCCATTAATTCCTTAACAACCATAAATAAGTACATATTTAAACTGGTATTACTAAGACTTCAGTCTTAGTAATAAGAGTCCTAATATAATAATTATAATGCAGTAATTATGTCTCCTTCAGCTGAAAAAAACCAATTTCCTAAATTGGAAAACCTATTTTATTAAAGGAAATTAATTTTATTTAGTTTTGTAAATACATGAAGTTAATTTCCAGTCTTTATGGAGAAAATTTTGTTGTTAGTATGATTTAGTGTTTGCTAGTAATGTTACTCTATCTTGGTATTAAACGTTAGACTGCTGGGATAAAAATAGACTTGAATCCGGCCGGGTAAGTGGCGCGGTGGATAAGCGCTGGCTTGGGAAGCCAGCGGTCCCGGTTTGGGTCCCACATATGAGGGCCAGTGACACTGCCCTTAAAAAAACAAAAACAAAAAACAAAACACTTGAATCAAAGTCACTTTGATGTGAACTCAGATAACAGCAACAAAATAGTTATTCTGATGTCAATAAATGCTGCACAATGTTTAATAAATAAGTTCCTAAAACATCATGGGTTAAGTTTATTTTTGGTCATTATGTTTATTCCAGAGATACACAGTTTACATGTTGAAGGTTATTATCAAGCGTGGAGAATAAATTGTCCCTAGAGTCTCCCCTGAAAATATGAAAATCTGTCAAAGTATGTATTGCAATTCTCAACTAATTGAAATTTAGTGACTCAAACAATTATTTATTTAGTATTACTGTGCAATCAGGGACTGTTGATACTCCTGGAGATATAGACTCCAAGAGGCCATATAAGCCCTGATATTTCTTAAACTTTTACATACTATAGCAAGGTAAATACACAATAAACAATAAGATAAGTGTAAAAGAACATGTAAAATAGGGGTAAGTGCTATTATTGACAGGAAAATATTAGTGGTGTAGTTATTCAAGTAAAACAGGCAGAGGTTAAAGAACAGTTTTCCGAGGGGGGTTAGTATTTTTCTAGGCATTTCATCCATTAGACAAGGAGTCAACCTCAAAAATAAGCAAACAAAACCAAAACAAAAGAAAAACAGGGAGAACTGACTTGTGGGCAAAGTACAGAGCTATTGAACAGCTTCTACACTGAAAATGACTTGGTCATTTTGGGAAACACAAAGACATGTGTGGTTGGATCAACAGAAGCAAATAAACCTCAAGTTGGAGGCTGGGGCATGCCCAGGTGCTGTGTGCTTGGAAACCTGGGAACTGAATCAGGATTTTCTTTTTTCTATTTGGGGGAGAGCAAGGAGAGGGTTTTAAGCAGGAAAGCAATATGCTTTCACTCAGTTTATAAAATATGAGAGCTAAATCACTCTTGTAGGTATTTGGAGAACAGAAGAATGAGGCACACATATAAACAAGGAGGCACGTTTTATTACTGCAGCTGTCCAGGTGACAGTAATAACAAAAACAAAGAGAAGTGGGTTTGCACTATGGTTAGAGTTTCAATCTATTGGATATTCTGATGGGTAGAATAAGAAATGGTATAAGAATACCATGGTATAAGAATACGATAGGAGTTAAAGATGAGTCCTGTAGTTTTGACTTTTATGGCTACCTAGAAAGTAAGGCTATTTACTGAGGTAAAAATGTTTGGTGAAATGGCCGGTTAAGGAGCTATTTAAGAAAAATAAAATCTACTTTACACTTGATAATTTTGAGGTATCTAGGTTAAGTGGTGGCGCTGAATAGGGGATTAGATATACAAGGCTGGAGTACAAGAGCAAGAAGGCTACTGGTAAGAATTCGGGGTCGTAAACACATAGATGAAATGTAAGATCCCACAATTTTATGAGATGAGCTAAGTAAGAAGCAGCTAGAAATAACTTCCAAAGATGACTGAGAAGCAGAAGATAGCAAATTTCTTGTGTACATTGCTTCAGATTTGACTGGGTGAGCACAGTGCTGGGAGTACATGCCTCGATAGGGACGAGTGGAAGAAGGGCCCACTTTAGAGGGTAAAATTTTGCAGGGAACTCACCCCCCCATTTGCACATTACCCACGTTTTCTACTACATCTTTTTTTATGTTATTAATAGTCATTTCAATATCTGTTTGTTAGCATCAGTACTCAAACCATGTTTCGATCTAGTTCTATTGACTCCTCATTGAACATATCACCATTTTCTTTTTTTTTTTTTTTTTGGCTTTTTATGTGTCTTGTGATTTTTGTTTGAATTATGGCGTTTGTATGTACAAGAAAAATAGATACTAAGTTAATTTTTTTTTTTTTTTTAACTAAAAGTGGATGTGCTTCTTTTTCTGTCAGACTCGCAGCACAGGGAATTGAGTTGTGCAGATTTCTTGTGTACATTGCTTCAGATTTAACTGGGTGAGCACAGTATAACTATTGCACTGTGTTGTACACCTGAAACTAATTTTTTTAAAAAAGAACCAAACAAATTTTGGAGTTGAAGAATAGGATGATCAAATATTTTATTTCTTCTGGGAACCCCGTAAATCTGTGGCTTACCTGAGATGTATACCTTGCCTCAAAATATTATTAGGAAAGGTCTAGCCCTGAGCCTGAAATGGGCATCCTCTCCAATTTAGCAAGACATCACTTCCATTTATGCCAAAGTTACTCATTGTTCAAGCATTCCCTCATCTCTAAAGAATTAGGAAATAAAACATATCCTTTCTCTTTGAGAAACTGACTCCTCTCTTGGGTACATCTTCTCTGCACTGGATGAAATAAATAAATGAGTACAGAGGAAACATTATGTTTTGAATTCATCTGGGAGCAATAGATTTTTCTGTAGATAACAAAAATGACTTTCAGAACCTGCCAGTCATTTCCCGCTGTACACTAACATTAACACTAACTATGCCTCTTCTATTTGCAAGATCTAGGAAGTACATGCCCTCTCTCTGGTCAGTCTCCATCCCAGAGGAAATGGAAAAAAAAAAAAAATGCCGTCACAGTGTGACAAATGTCGCACAGTAAACTCATAAAGAAGTAAAAACTAGGAGGGCGGACATGAAGTACAGGCTTTACTACTTTTCAGTTTAATGGACTTATCAAATTATTTTACTGGAATGTATTCTATTTATGGTAAGTACAGTGTGTTGGGGAAGGGGATGCTATGATATTTAAATGAGCTTTAAAGCCCATCTCCTGTGTCTGCTCTCCTGATCTTCTGATATTTTCAGAAGATGTGGCATTTGATACCCAGGTCCCTGAGCTCATTCCAGGTATACTTTCTGGGCACTTATCATTCTTATACATTTCCATGTTGTTTTTCTGCTCTAACTTATAACATCTGTGTGTGACTTTCTTCATATTCCCAATTCCTAGGCACTCATTCCTGATGCATTTGCAGATTTTGGTGTACTCCTATGTCACTTTCTAATTTTTACTTTTTGCCATGGTCCATGTTCTCAGTTACTCCATTATCTGTAACAAATATGGTCAATGTGGAAGTTTGTCAGGAGAAAAACTGCACATTTTAATTATTATACCGTTGTATTGGGAAAAAATGTTTTTTTCTCCCCTGTATATCTTGTTGTACTTCTTTACTGATGTTGTTATTTAATATAAAGTCAATGGTTTATATATTAAAAATGAATTAAATATATATGTAATATATGTAAATATATATATATATATATATATATATATATATATATATAATATAATACACACACACGAGTTCCAAGGTGACAGTAGTGATATTCAGCAATGAGGTATGTAGCACTTTTTCCAGGATGAGTTTACAAACTTAATTGTCAGAAAAAAAAATATATATATATATATATATATATATTCTGTATAAATATTCTGTATAAATTATATATATATATATATATATATATATATATATATATATATATATATATATATTCCTAAAGAGGCTAGCAAACCATATACAATATGCACTGCAAATGTTTCTGTGCCCATGAATATTCAGGAGAGTGAATGAGGACAGAATCAGCTTGTGGCCATGCTGCTGCTGAGACATCACCTTGACTCCCTCACAGAAACAGAGGTACGTTGGTGTCACATGAAATCTCTTTCCACTAACTCTCCCAGAGCACTGAGCTGAGAGAAATGAAAGGATCCTGATGTAAGGGCTCTACCAGGAATGAATTATTCATTGAACATACTGATTAATTTATAGTTATGATAAATCATGAGTTCATGTTCTCATGGCAACATTTGATTGGTGTGATGATCTGCAAGATGGAGCTCCTCTAATTCTTGTGTTTAATAACTGTCCTTGATAAGTGAAGATTAATTTTTATCAGGTAAAGGAAGAAAATATGATCAGAAGCAAACTCCCAGAACACTAAGCAGGTTTTATTTTCAAAGAGAAACATGAAAGTATTTGGAGCCCTGAGACTAAACCCAACCAGATAGGTTCATTCAAACATTGTTACTGAATATAAATGAGATTGTCTAAATTTTAAAAGTTGCAACAGAAGCATGTAGCACAGACTTTATGGAGAATTATCATGGGTAGCATACTAATTTGTTCAATTGTTCTGGCTAAACTTAATGAAATGTTAGGTTTCCATGTAATATTGGGTGGGAGAATCTGTATGTAAAAGTCTATGAGGAATGGATGGCTAAAGCAATACTCATAACAAAAGGAAAGCAGACAGTTTTCAGGCTGAGTTCTCACTGCTAAAAATGAACACATTAGACAAAATATCTCATTTGATTGCTGGCCTACGAAAATCCCCTGCATTAATTTTTTAGGGGTATCATAACAAAGTACCACTGCCTGGGAGGCTTAAACAACAGACATGTATTGTTTCACAATTCTGGAGACTGGAAGTCTGAAATCAAGGTGTCATAGGGTCTTAGGTCTTTCTTCTTGGCTTGCCTATCAGCATCTTCTCCCTGTGTCTTCACATGATATTTCTTCTGTGTTGATGGCCAAATGTCCTCTTCTTATATAACTTATATAGAAGGGCAACTTCTATGTAAGTTATATTAGATTACCTAGGCCCACCTTAAGACCTCATTTTAACTTTAAATTTTTTTTAAAAGCTCTTTAAAGACCCTATGTCTAAATATAGTCACATTCTGAGGTACTGAGCATTAGAACATCAACATACAAATTTTGAGGGAACACAATTCAATTCTTAACACTTTATACAAGATTTTTTTTTTCTCTTAATAATACCCTTTCAATTTGAAAGGATCTGGGTTTTTCTTGCATGAAAAGAACTATGCTAAACACTGAAAGTGGAAAACTGAAAAACCAGTTGGAGTCTGGCTTCATTCATATTGTTATGGGGTAAAAAAAATAGATTTGTGAATTACTAAGGTACATTATTTTGAAAATAGAAGTGTGTAAGGGGAAGAGACACTTTGAGAAGAGATGTTTACTTTAAGAACAAGTTTTTATAGGAAGGCATCACATGTAAGTGATATTTACTAGACTTCTAAGATATTTAGTACTTTTCTGGGTAGCTAAAGAACTTTCAATACCAGGTTAAAAGACTGTGCAAAAGAATAAATAGAAAATAGAAAAAAAAATCCTCAACACATTATAATATGTGACTGTATTATGCACTTGGAGAAGGATATAAATGTGGCATAGAAGCACAGGTGATTTTACATGAAAATAATCTCAAAATAATTGTGCTGAGTGATAAAAAGTTAAACAACAACAAAAATTATTATTTTGTTTTATAAAATTTTACACAAATTGGTCTATAATGAATGGTGAAATTGCGAGGTGGGTTTCACACATATTATGCTTCTTGGCTGTGATGAAGCTTCACAGATGTATACATATGTCCACTTTAAATAAGCGTTGTTCCACATATGTCCATTATACACCAATAAAGCTGTTAAAAGAAAAATAATAAAAGAAAAGTAGTTAGATTGTTGCCATTAAAGCTTCTGTGCTATTCATAGATGCTCCATTATATGGAAGACATTCTCTACTATTTCTAGTTTGCTGGATTTTATAAGGAATCAATGTGAGACTTAGCCAAATTATTTGTCTGCATAAATTGGTATGATAATATTGTTTATATTAATTAGTATGTTAATATGTAAATATACATTGAGTAGTTATTTTATTAAGACTCTACTTTTTAGAGCAGCTTTAGGTTCACAGTAAAATGGAGGAGCAGATATTTCCATATACCTGCTACCCCCAAACATGCACAGCCTTCCCCATTATCAGTATCTCCCATCAGAGTGGTGCATTTGTTGCATTTGGTGAACCGACATTGACACGTCATAATCACCCAAAGTCCATAGTTTATATACGGTTCATTCTGGGTGTTGTATATTCTGAGTTTAGACAAATATATATGAATATTTCTATCATTATTATGGTTATCATATAGAGTATTTTTACTGCTCTAAAACTCTGTGCTCCACCAATTATTTTTCTCCTCCAACCCCCAACCCTTGGCAACCACTGATTCTTTTATTGTCTCTATAGTTTTGCTTTTTCTAGAATGCCATAGTTGGAATCATATAGTAAATCACCATTTCAAATTGGCCTCTTTCAACTAGTAATATACATTTAAGTTTCCACCATGTCTTTTTATAATTGGATAGTTCATTTCTTTTTAGCACTGAATAATACTCCATTGTCTGGATGGACCACAGTTTATTTATCCATTCACCTACTGAAGGGCATCTTGGTTGCTTCCAAGTGTGAGAAATTATGAATAAAACTGCTGTAAATATCCAAGAGAGGTTTTGTGTGGATATACAGTTTCAGCTCCTTTCAGTAAATATCAAGAAGGATAATTGCTGGATTGTATCTTAACAGGCATGTTTACTTTTGTAAGAAAGTGCAAAACTGTCTTCCAAACTTGCTGTACCATTTTTCATTCCTATCAGAAATAAATGAGAGTTCTTGTTACCCACATCCTCATCAGCATTTAGTGGTGTCAGTGTCTTAGATTTTAGCGTTTCTAAGAGGTATGTAGTAGTATCTCATTGTTTTAATTTGCATTTCCCTGATAAAAATTACATGATATGGAGCATATTTTCATATAGTTATTTGTGTATCTTCTTTGGTGAGACATCTCTTAATGATCCTTGACCCACTTTTGTATATATTTGTTGTTGTTTGTTTTCTCACTGTTGAGCTTTATGACTGTTTTGTATATTTTGGATAATAATCTTTGACCAGATGTATGTTTTGTAAGACTTTTCTTCCTATCTGTAACTTGCCTCTTCATTCTCTTGACATTGACTTTTGCAGAGCAGGTGTTCTTAATTTTAATGAAATTCAATTTACCAATTATTTCTTACATGGATTGTACCCTTGGTATTGTATCCAAAAAGTCATCACTATATCTATTGTCATCTAGTTTTATGGTTTTACACTTTTACTTAGGTCTATGATCAATTTTGAGTTAATTTCTGTGAAGGACATAAAATCTGTATCTAGATTCAATTTTTTGCATGTGAATATCCAGTTGTTTTAGTACCATGTGTTGAAAGAACTATCTTTGCTCCATTTTATAGCCATTCCATCTTTGTAAACTATAAGTTAACTATTTTTAGGTGCATCTATTTCTGGGCTCTCTATTCTGGTCTGCTGATCTGTCTGTCTGTTCTTTCATCAGTAACATACTGTATCATCAATGTAGTTGATAATTAGTCTTAAAGTTGGGTGATATCAGTCTTCCAACACTGCTGTTATCCTTCAGTTTTGTGTTGGCTATTTTAGCTCTTTTGCCTCTTCATGTAAACTGTAGAATCAGGTTTTCGCTATCACAAAATAGTTTGCTGGTGTTTTCTTTTGCACAAAATATTTTGCTGGTGTTTTCTTTCGGATTTCATTGAATCTAAATATCAAGTTGGAAAGAATGGAGAGCTTGACAATGAGTTTTCCTTTTCATGACTATGTAATATCTGTCCATTATTTAGTTCTATGTATTGGTTGGTTTTTGAATGTTAAAACAGCCTTGACTGTCTTAGATTAAAACACAATTAGTTAGGTTATATATTGTTGGATTCGATTTGCTAAAAAATTATTAATTATCCTTGTATCTAGGTTAATGTGTTATTGGACTTGAGTTTTCTTGCCATTTCTTTTCTTAGTAATATTTTGTTAAACAGTTTTGGTGTCAAGTGAATGCTGGCTTCACAGAACTAAATTCTGGAGAAGTTTTAGTTATTGATGCAGAATGAAAATGCATTTTGGTTTTATTTATTTATTTTTTAAATTTCCGGTAACTAATGAGATTCAATAGTGTTTCTAAAATTAATTGGCCAATTAAATATTTTCTTTGAAGTGCATGTTCATGTCACTAGATTTTTTTTTTTTTTTTTTAGCTGAGCCATCCTGCCACCTGTTGGCAGCTCAATGGCAGCTCAGCTCGGGTTGGGCATCGAACTGCCATTGCTCAGAGCTCAACTCACACTCTTGAGCGAGCTCTTAATCACCTGAGCCACTCGGCCAGCTAGATTTATATATATATATATATATATATATTCTTGAAAAGTCCTTGGTTAATATTACGTATTTCAAATATTTGCTTCATTTTTTTCTTTTGACATGTTTTCTCTCAATCATGTCTCAATGATGAACAGACTTCAAACTTCTTAATTTTAATGAAGTCCAATTTATCAGCATTGTGGCTCATTAAGAAATATTTACTTATATTTGATGTTTCCTTCTCCAATATTTATTTTATATTTAATAGTTAAATTTAACATCTACCTGGAATTGATTTTTATGCATAGCATAACTTTTGGAACAAGAATCAGTTTTTCATTATGGATTTTTATTGACTGGCACAATTTATTGAAAAGGTAAAATTGAAATTTTTGTTGACATTGTTATTGTTAAAACTGACAACTTGACTTTAAATATTATATGAAAATACAATGGCAAAAAATCATAACCAAGGCCCTTTTGAAAATGATGAACTTTCCTGTGGTACTTACATTACCAAAAATAAAGATATATTATAAAACTACACCATTTAAGATAACACTGTCCTGTCATAAATATACACAACAGATAACTGAAACAGAGAATTCAGCTACTGACACACATATATGAATACTCAATTTATGTCAAAGTGGCACTACAGAACACCACTTAATGAGCAGCCTTCACAACACTGGAAGTAGGTTCTAATGGCTCTAATTTGTGTGGATCTCTCTATAATATAGCATAATTTGCACATCTTTAATAATACATTTTGACTGCAGTGCCCAATTCCAGGGCAGCACTGAAGCTGTAACATTTTTGATTAGATGAAGGTATCTAGAATATGAAAGAACTGAACATGTATATGGACTATTTTTCAAGTAGATTTATAGAAAACAATATATAGATTAGGAAACCCAAAGAGCATGAAAGGATTTTAGGATTTATGAGATGGCAGTATGTTTCTGGTCAGAGATAAAGACTTAAAAATGACGGAATAAAAATGGATGCAAAAAAAAAAAAACAAGAAAAGAAAAAAGAAAAAGAAAAATACTAATATATCAGGAATTATCTAATATGTTTGGTCATCTTAATGATGAATGAGTAGTGTGATTAGATTATTTTCAAGTTAAGGATGATATATTTTATTAGTAGAATTCGTGACATCTATTGTAGTTTCTTTAGATGGAATTCTAACAAGCAGACAGCCTGGGTTCAAATCTCAGACTGACCTTTTTAAGTGTGACCTTGAGCAATTCATTTCAACTTTTGGAATCTCAATTTCCTCATCTGTAAACAATCATGATAATACCTATCCCATGGATTTGTAGGAAATTGAGTATATGTATGATACTTTTTTGTGTGTAGTGTGTATGTGATCAATAAAAGAAAACTGATAAATAAACCAGCAAGTGAAAATATATATTTGAAAATATAGGCACAAAAATTAGCACTAGGGAGGAGACATGTCACATTTAAGATCCCAGCTAATAAAACAGACTCAGAATCTTTTAGACCATATGGAATACAACAAAATGCAAAATTACATGTTTTCATATAACAGTATTTTTAATATTTCTATTAAAATACCATAATGTTAATTTAGTGGGAAAAAATAGTGTACTTTGAAGATTCCCCACAAAATGCAGTGCCATCGTCTTTTAAATGCAATTACAAATGAAACCACAAGTGAAGAAAACATTCTCAGAAATACTGTAAAATATAAAATTAGACAGAAATTAAAAGTGTGGTGAGAGTAATTTCTATATGAAAACAATTAATTTGAGAGAACACCTTTGTTTTATATACTGAGAAATTTTCAAAAACTTTAATTATAATATATTAAAATATACAGATAATTACAGAAAATAATATTGTAGACCCTTATGTACCATGACCCAGAAATAGCAGAATAATTGTCTTTAATTACTTTAATTGTAGTATCATTTTAATTAATCCTTTGTTATCTTTGTCAGGTTGCTAGTTTATTAGTAAATCATATGGGTCCTTGAAATATTACATATTACAGATAGATTGCATTTAGACATAAAAACTGTGCCTCACATAAAATGACATAATTGTTCTCCAATAAATGAAAGTAATCTAAAATAGATTAAAAAGTATAAGGATGATGATTGCAAATGAGCACTGAACAGAGGGTGGTCTATGTCACAAACGATGGGGTCGATCAGAGGGAGTTTAATATTAAGATTTATTCACGTTCAAAGGCATAATTGGAGGTTATATAAAGAGCTTAATTTGCAGAGTTTGATACATGCTGAGATATTCATAGAGGTTGTTTTTTTTCTGTCATGACATTTCTAGTTATGCATCACACTAATCATCCCTTCATTCAGACTGTTCTCTCCAACCCCACACTCCTGACTGTTTCACTCTATGTTCTACTTTACCTAAATAAATCATTGGTCTAAAAGAGTTTGGGAAGTAATGCTTAACTCTCTCAATAGAGACATTTGTTATACAAACATTCATGTATTCAACAGACCAATTATTAAAGGAATAATTAAATTAAAATTTCAAAACCATGGATTGTGTAAGAAGAGAAATTTAGAGAGAGAACAGAAAAATGACATGACAGAAGGCAAGTAGCATGGCTTATTAATAAAGATCAAGTCAATATCTTGGTAAAAACAATAAATTGACACCCTAAAAAATCAATGATTTTACCACTTATGTTTGGTTATATATGAAGATAGTTAAGAGCTTTATTTATAGGCTATAGAATTTGGGGCACCTTAAGTCCTTGACAATTTTATTTTGTCTTTTCTTCTTTATGACTTTCTAAATCATTGTCTGTGTTATATAACTGATCTGTATTAAAATGAAGTACATAATGGCTAAATTATTTATATCATCATTTCAAAGAATTTCTAGATAATATCCTTGTTTTAGAAATGAGATTAATAAATTATTTATATTAAATAATGCCCCTAAGAGAACTTAAATTTGCTGCTATTTAAAAAAAATATATGTATTTATGATTTTATTATATTTTGAATATAATTAGCATAGGAATGAAATCTCATTAGATATGTTTTGGAATTCAAAAATGTTTAAAGTATAGGACCAGCTGAGTGGCTCAGTTGGTTAAGAGCTCTCTCAAGAGTGCGAGCTGAGGTCTGAGCAACAGAGGTTCGATGCCAGCCCGAGCTGAGTTGCCGTTGAGCTGCCAACAGGTGGCAGGATGGCTCAGCTAAAAAAAAAAAAAATGTTTAAAGTATAGAAAGAGAAAATGCTGCATATATATGGTATACTTTGCAATGTGACCAGGAGAGTTGGAACAACCCACAATCAAATACTATAATATTTCCATAGGAAAATACGAGAATTTTCAAACTAAGTGGCATAAAAACAGACTACAAATAACCTTGTATCTCTTCAGGTCAGGATTTACAACTAAATGAGATCCTATCAGGTCATATTTTGCTGCCAAATGTTCCCAACAATATTGCATTTAGAGATGTTTAGACTGCCAAAATAAAACAAAACACGGACAAATAAAACAAAACAAGGACAAATAAACCAAGTAAGCTACTATTTTTGGCCAAGGGTAAGTCCTGGAGAGGAACTCACCTGATAGTTGCCAGCCACCAACCATACAAGGCTGGGGGAATAAGTGCTTTAACCCTGAAGATCAGGGTCTATTGTCTCATGTAGTAAACTCATTTTGGGGAGGAGTGAAAGAGGACAATGAGTAGGATATAATGGAGCACTTGCTGCTGCAGAAAAAATTACGGTCTTAACTGACACTTCCATCTGTTCCCTCATCACTCATTTCTTCTTCCCCTCACCCTTGGCTAACACCTTTGCTGGACTAGATTGCTTACCTGTTTGAGTGACACAGTCTAATCCCTGAGAAGTCCGAGTCTCTTTACTCCAAGCTGGGTTGTCCGGCTCATCCATTCATTAAATTATGGCAAGCAAATATCGGGGGCACCCCCAAAATCCACTAATTACTAAAAACATTCTTTCCTGCATTCACTGTATAAAGAAACTACCTCTTCCTGATAATCAGTGTTAATTATCCTTTCTGGGATTCTGCCTCCTCATCCCTGCCAGCCTTTTGGCTTCAAAAGCCTTAGCTTCAGGCAGTGGCTTACCTAATGGTTTAATGGGACTCGGGCTCTGCTACTTGTTAGAAGCATCTTCTCTCTAGGAAACAGCTCCTCTAAACTCATAGTGCTCAGAGTCATGGTGATGAGGCAGACAAATTTTCTAAGAAGGCCCCTGGCACTGATGGCAAGTGATTCACTGCTGTGTTTATCCTTTTGCCTTTTGGTAAATGAGTTCACTGCATTATTCTACTAGGCCAGGAACTTCTGGATCATGTGATAAGTTATGAGAATAGAACATATGCCATGTATCCCCTGCCATCTTTCCTTTTCTGGAAAGTAGGTTCCATGGTTTAATGTAATTTATGCAGTGTCACATGCTGGTAGAAAAAAACTAACAAAATATAACTTTTAAGCTTGTAGTGCAGTGGTCATGGTCCTGGAGGCAGAAAGGCAAACTCATGCCTAGAATAAAGATAGTTTCCAGTCAGTGTTAACCACTGCCCCTACTAGGGACAATGGAGTGCAAAACAATCAAACCTGTACCAAGAGGCTGGTTGGTCTCTCAGAGGGAAGGTCTGTGTTGGAGAATTAACACTGGTCTCTGTTGCTGGCAGGTTAGACTCTCAACAATGATAGTAACTAGGTCCCCCTTGTTACAGATAGTAACTAGGGAGCCTGGGTTATTAAATCCATGCTTAGCTTCAGTTTCTGTCATCATGGCTGGGTTATTCTATCTGCTTAGGTATAGTGACTGTTCTGTGGTAAATACTTTCTAGTAAACATTGATATGATACACAAAGGTTTTCATACTTCAAATCTACTCACATAGGTTCATCTGCATGCAATTTCCCCTGATCTCTTTCCCCAATCTTCCAATCTTTATCTCTGCAGGATGCTGATCAACCAGTCAAGTTACATTACCACTGCCCATGAGTACTATATGTTCTAACCTGTAAAAATTATTTTATTTATATATATATAATTTTTTTTTCAAGTCAAGGGTTGTCTTGAGTGTC
Organism: Aselliscus stoliczkanus; assembly: GCA_033961575.1. Lineage (NCBI taxonomy): Eukaryota > Metazoa > Chordata > Mammalia > Chiroptera > Hipposideridae > Aselliscus > Aselliscus stoliczkanus. Next base: position 29,192,517 of record CM066735.1, on the reverse strand, counting down.
CAGTGGGAGAATTTCAGGGCCACACATGAGTGGGGCTAACATTTGCACCCATATACAAAGCTGAGATGAGGGAGAGGTGACAGTGTAATAATTGATAGCATAGGAGTCTGGACCACCTGCTTATGTAGCTTCTATCCTTTGGTCTTCTTCACATCTGATGCAAAATACATCAATTTCATTTTATCATGAATTGCTGCTGATTCAATCTGACCTCATGATTTGGTTAATCTGACAGATCCTAGCTCATTAAGGGTAGTTCTGATCAGAAGCTCACTTAATATCCCATGGCCCAGTAATATAAATATCACAGGGTCTATTTCTTAAAACCTATATCCATGCCTACTGCAGATGACATGATCTTGACACATCACCTAATAGGCATACCTACTGATTATTCTTTGGGCTTGCTGTAAACTCTGTATGACAACTTTTCCCAATGTTACTTTGATAGGTCACATGCCCCGTGTGGTTGAGCCACTTCTATCTCATCCTGAACCTTCTCTAGAGCTCTTTCCTACTCTAGGTTCCACTTCAAGTTAGCAGCATGTTGTGTCATTTTGTATATGGGTCCATAATCTGAAGAGGCCTACTGGATATTGTGTTTCCTTCTTTGTGATGGGAAGTGCAAGCAACAATAACATGCCCCTTATTTTCAGGACATGTTCTGAAATACTTCATACCTTGGGATCTCTGAAATCTACATTCCTGATTTTGATCTGTCTTACTCTCTCTATATATGTCTCACCAGGGACTCTAATGGACTTGTCACTTCTTCTTGTTCATGAATCTTATTAGTGTGATGCTATTTTTTAGAGTATGCCAATTGCTTTTCTTGTTAATGTCCAGTTGTTCCAGGTCCCTTTCGATTGCATTATGACAGAAGACAGAGGAGACAACATAGCATGGGGGGGTCGGGGGTTGGAGACCATGAGACCTTGTAAGGGCAGTAAGTCGTCTGTCTGTCTAAAGTAAATGCAAAGTATTTCTGATCCTCCTTCAAGTAGGAATGAAAATGAATGCATTTGCCAGATCAGTGGCCAGATATCATGTGTCCAATGCTGTGTTTTGTTTTGTTTTGTTTTTTAGCTGAGCCATCCTGCTACCTGTTGGCAGCTCAACGGCAACTCAGCATAGGCTGGCATCGAACCGCCGTTGCTCAGAGCTCAGCTCGCACTCTTGAGCAAGCTCTTAACCAACTGAGCCATTCAGCCGGCCCTTCCAATGCTGTGTTAATATGTTCAAGCAAATATATCACCTCTGGCACATCAGCTGTCATAGAGACCACTGATGGTTTGCAGTTGTCAGTTATCCTCCAAGATTTATCTGGCTTTTGATGGGCCACGCTGGTGGATTTAATACCGTTTATAGGTCTTTAAGGTTGGCACTAATCTCTGCTACTCATTCAAAATATGGCATGGTTTTAATTTATTTTCTTTGTAAATGGCAATGAGGTACTTTCAGAGGCTTCCAACAGACCTTCACCTATGATAGCTCCTGCCCCAAAGACCAAACAGCCTATGTAGGGTTTTGATCTTTTATTGAACATATCCTTTATTTTTCTTTTTAAAAATTTTACTTTTTGCCACCCCCCTCCCCCCGCTCCCCATATCATATATATCTATTACTCTTCCTCTGACTCTCTTCCACAGTATAATCCACATCCCGGTGGCGAATTGGGGGTGGGGGGTTGTCACTTTGAGGGGTAAAATGTATAACTATTGCACTGTGTTGTACACCTGAAACTAATTAAAAATATAATAAAATAAAAAAATTTACTTTTCAATTACACTTGACATACAATATTATCTTAGTTTCAGGCATACAACATAGTGATTAGACATTTGTATAACTTACGAAGTCATCACCCCAGTAAGTCTAGTACCTATCTGACACCATAATAACTAACTTTAAATGAACACTTACTCTGTGCTGAACTGTTCTTTCCATGTAATTTCACTAAATTCTCACAACATAGAGTAAAATTTTAATACCCATTATGAATGAGGATTTGAGACACCAAGCGGTTATGTAATCTGTTGAAGCTAATACTGGTTAAGTGGTATACATTTCAGTTGTACATTTGGCCATCAGAATATTTCCACTAGGGGCTCTGTAGACCTATTGAATATACTCTGAATCAGACTTTATTACAGACTTAATTTACTACTTAGTACCCAACCATACTCACTCAACAGAAATCCACAAAATGCTATGGAACCTCCAGCATCAATATTAATTAGGACTGTGTCAGTCCTCAAATGTTTGGACATTCCTCTATTTCAAGATATGGATACCAAAGTAAAAGGCCATATATCTCTTTGGAAAGCATTCAGAACTCATTATCAAGTGTCCTCGCCATGGTGTTCCATGATTTTTGCATCTAGAAACCATGCCTCTCATACACTTAATAGATTCCAGTCCTGAAAACTGGCTTAGGTCCAGAAACTGGCAAAGGATAATGAGTTTTTATTTGGAGTGTCTTGGTCATGGTTTTCTGATTATCCATGCTTGATCTGCCTGTCTGTCTCTCTTCCTCTCTTTTTCTCTGTGCCTCTCTCTTCATTTTTTTGTTTTTGTTTTGTTTTGAGGGCAGTGTCACTGGCCCTCATATGTGGGACCTGAACCGGTGCCACTGGCTTCCCAAGCCAGCGATGAACCACCATGCCACTTGGCTGGCCCACTTCTTTTTTTTTTTTTTTTAACTAATGATTTGCTGTGGGTTAGGAAACCAGCTGACCAAACTTTTTCTAAAGTTTTATTGACAGTTTCCTTTGTAGTGCAGAACCTTTTGGGTATGTATTCCCACTTACTTATTTTTGCTTTTCTTTCTTTTGTTTTTTAAAGATTTTATTGGGGAACTGGAGAAGGGGAGCAGACAAGTTGCTGTCTTTTTTTGGTCTTCAGTCTAGTTGCGGAGGATGTTGCTTCACTGTCCCATGTTGGTATCGTCATTGCACTCTTCCCAGATGAGGCAGATCGGTCGCCACCCTCTGGATGGTCGCTCACCATGGCTATTGGCAGCTCACGCTGGCTGCCAGCCACTCATGCTGGCTGCCGGCCACTCACTGTAGCCTATGGCAGCCCACTGCAGCAGGGGCTGCAGCCTACACCGACACCGGGGCTCGCACAGCCCAGCTCCAGGTGGAGCTGTTGTTCACCATGTTAGCTGTAGAGGACAGTGTCATTGGCCCTCATATGTGGGATCCGAACCGGGGCTGCGGGCGTCCCAAGCCAGCTCTTAACTAATGCGTCACTCGGCCCCTTTGCTTCTCTTTCTTTTGTTATTGGTGGCAGATTTAAAAATTTATCACCAAGGCCTATGTCACGAAGCTTACTGCCTATGTTTTCTTGTGGGAATTTTATTGTATCAAGTTTTATGTTCAAGTCTTTAATATATTTTGAGTTATTTTTGTGTATGGTGTAAGATAGTGGTCAAATATTATTATTTTGTATGTAGCTGTTCAGTTTTCCCAGCACCATTTGTTGAAGAGCTTGTTCTTTCCCCAGTGTATATTCTTGGCTTTTCTCATGAATTAATTGACCATGTATGCATGGATTTATATCTGGGCTCTCTATTCTGTTCCATTGATCTATCTATTTCTTTTTTTTTTTTTTTTTAGATTTTATTGGGGAATTGGGGGAGGGGAACAGACAAGTTGCTGTCTTTTTGTTGTTCAGTCTAACTGTGGAGGACATCACTTCACTTGCCCATGTTGGTATTATCATTGCGCTTTTCTCAGGTGAGACCGATCAGTCGCCAGCCTCTGGACGGCCACTCACAGCAGCTCTTGGCAGCTCACACCGGCTGCCAGCCAATCACACTGGCTGCCAGCCACTCACTGTAACCTATGGCAGCCCATTGCAGCAGGAGACTCACAGCAGCCCAGCTCCAGGTGGAGCTGTTGTTCACCATCATAGCTGTAGAGTGTCACTGGCTCTCATTTGTGGGATCCGAACCGGGGCCGCTGGCATCCCAAGGCAGAACTTAACCAATGTGCCACTCAGCTGGCCCACATGTGTCTATTTTTATGACAATGCCATAATGTTTTAATTACTCTACTTTTGTAATATTATTTGAAATCAAGGAGCATGATGCCTCTAGCTTTGTTGTTCTTTATCAAGATCACTTGCACTATTTGGGGTTTTTATGGTTCTGTAAAAATTTTAGGGTTATTTGTTTTATTTCTTTGAAAAATATCATTGGTCTTGTGAAAGGGATTCCATTGTATCTGTAGATTATGCATATTTTGATATTGTACTATTTTATGAATATTTTAACAATATTGATTCTTACAATCTATGAGCATGAAATAACTGCATTTATTTTTGTCTTCTTAAATTTCTATTATTAATGTCTTATAGCTTTCAATATACAATTATTTTATCTCCTTGATTAAATGTATCCCTATTTTATTCCTTTTGATACAATTGTAAATAGAATTATTTCTTCTATTTCTATTTTGATAGTTTGTTATTAATATGCAGATATGCAACAGAGTTTTGCATTTTTATTTTGGATCCTATAACTTTACAGCAATTATTTGTTGGTTCAGTTTTTTGATGGAGTGTTTAGGATTTTTATATATAATGTCATGTCATCTACAAATAATGACAGTTTACTTCTTTCATTCCAATTTGGATGACTTTTTTTTCTTTTTCTTGCCTAATTGTTCTGGCTAGGACTTTCAATATTATGTTGAGTACAAGTGGCAAGAGTGAGCATCCTTGTCTTGCTTCTGATCTTAGAGAAAAGGCTTTCAGATTTTCACTGTCGAATATGATGTGAGCTGTGGACTTGTTAGATTGGGTTGTTGGAAAAGTCATGATGTATTTCCTATGTTTTTCGTTGCAAAAATGCGTCATGACTTTTCTGGCAACCCAATATATGACCTTTATTATGTTGAGGTATATTTCCTCCATACCACCTTTGTTGAGAGTTTTGTAATAACTGGTTTTTTTTATTCTTCATTTTTTTGCATCTATTGTGATCATATGACTTTTATTTTTCATTTTATTAATGTGGAGTATTACATTGACTGATTTGCATATTAGTTGCATATGGTAACCCATCTTTGCATCCCTTAAATAAGTCCCACTTGATTAAAAAAAAAACAAACAAAGCTATGCATGATAAGAGACTCTTAAACACTGCCTATGCTAACTTGTAATATAGCTTGGTTTCATGGTTTCTGTAATCTCAAAATGCAGTCACAATGGTTCAGGAATAATATCTACTTTTAGCAGAGGAAAAACTTACTAGAATAATATTTATTCACACATTCATTCATTTAACAGATATGTAGGACATCATTCATATGTAAAACACTCTACCTCATGAAAAATAAAATATGAAGTAAACATCAAGACCAAACCATTTTTTTTTTCTAATTTTGAGTATTGAACTTAGTGAGGGTATTAGACAATGGAATAGATAATGGAGGGCATGGCTGATGAATGTTTTTAGTGCATAAGTCGGTGGGTACTAAGAGAATAGAAAAAAAATCCAAATTCAGGATCATGTACTATTTTTTAAGGAAGTGACAATTGTGTCAATGAGAAAACATCCAGCCTAGGAAAAAGCTTAGTGTTTATTTGAGCCAAACTGATAACAATTGCTAGGAAGCAAAATCTCAACAGATTGAGAAAATACTCTTTTACAACTTATTTTATACATTAGAATCAAAGGACGAAGGTTATATGAAGTCCATTGGTGATAAATTAAGGGAGTGGGAGAAAGCAAAGTGGGGGAATCGTGAGTTTTGGATAAAAAGTAAATTAGAAGCCGGCCGAGTTGCACAGTGGTTAAGCGCTGGCTTGGGAAGCCAGCGGCTCCGGTTCAGTTCTACATGTGAGGGCCAGTGACACTGCCCTCAAAAAAATAAATAAATAAAGTAAATTAGAGAGACAGATACTTCTTTTACATTGGTGGGTACAGGATTGTTAATAGCATTTTATAGATGGTAATCATGGGACAAGAACAACAATGAGGGATTCTGTAGTTTCCTGCTCTGGTGGGGTGGTAAGTTATGTCCTGGGGGGTCCAAAAAAGGGGAATACTCTGACATTCCAGGAGCATGTTATCTTAGATGCAAAAATGACAATAAACAGGCTTACTTAAGGTAAAGATTGACTTTTGTCAAGGAAGCTACAGGCCAACGATGTGTCTACTGGCCATGACCTGCTTTTCGCTAGGATTTTTATGTTCAGACTCTCCTACCTGGTTAATTTCAGTCTCTGAGCTTGTAGGGTCTCCCAGGTGGCCTCCCCTGAGCTTGTCAGTTTTAGTATGTGGCCCCTTCTTCATCCACAATTGCACAGATTCAAATGTCACAGTGATATTAGAAAACTGAATATTAATTTTCCTGAATGTACTATAATGAAAATCCAACATTATGCAGACTTGTACATGTACATTTTACTTTATTGACTGCTATTCAGGAAGTAAACCCAAATTTTTCCTTTTATTGTAAAATAAATGAGTATACTGTTTAACTTAGTTTTCAGATTAAGGATTGTCTAAATCTTTATTCAGAAATCAAACTTGCTTGAATATATTTTAGTTTTAGAACATGGTACTTTAAAGAAAAGTGACTTACACTAAAAAGAGAATGAAGACATATCTATTAAAAGAGTCATTTGTATCAGAAAACAAAGCAAAACAATAAACATACAAAAAGACATACACAGTAAAAGAAAAATGAGAGTGAATTTGAACCAAGATAACAGCAGAATTCTTTAGAGGGAAAATAAAAACAAAACATAACAAAAAAAACTGCTGTAGTTTATGCAACAAAAAAATGTATTCAGTTGGGCCGGCTGCGTGACGCGGTGGTTAAGCGCTGGCTTGGGAAGCCAGCGGCCGCGGTTCAGGTCCCACATGTGAGGGCCAGTGACACTGCCCTCAAAAAAAAAAAAAAAAAAATCTATTCAGTTGCTAGAGCAACACTGGTTATTGAGTAATATTCTAGAGCAGGTACACAGAGCTGTTTGTATGTTTGTTCATGGGTGTACACAAAGATGGCTGTAAAGAAGAGGCAGTCAGATAAGTAATCATGGGGCAAAAGCATCTGGAAGCAGGCATAGGCACTGAGAGTTTCTGACAATGACTGGTAGGCAAAATGGTTTGTGAGTTGGTAGAAGAGGATGAAATAAAAATAGAATTGTTAGGGACTTGAATCATCTAGATTTGAGTAACATTCAGTGCCAGCACCTCTCTTGTTAGCGAATGAATAAAACATCTAGAAGCCATGGAGATTAAAAGAACAGAAATATTCAAGAAATATGCTGAAGGACAAAAGAATAAGGCTTGTGGCTGAGTGAATGCTGGCTGGGAATGAAGGAAGCAATAGGGATTAAGCTGATTTAGAATTTTCCATCTGGGTGGCATTAAAGTGATTTTACCTCTAACAGAAGTGGAGAAGAAAGGACAGGTAACTCATTTAAAAGAACATAATGGAGGGCCAGCCCAGTGGCTCAGTTGATTAAGAGCTCACTCAAGAGTGCCAAGCTAAGCTCTGAGCAACAGCAGTTCAATGCCCAACCCAAGCTCAGCTGCCGCTAAGCTGCCAACAGGTGGCAGGATGGCTCAGCTAAAAAAATAAAAATAAAAAAAAATAAAAGAATGTAATGGAGACAAACACAAGGAAAATAGAAAGTAGAGTGAATTTTAAAACTAAATGACTTTTCATTATTAAATCATTTAAAGCTTAAAATATCTTAAGCTTCAGTAATTTGTTGATTAATGCAAGTGCTGCCAAAAAAATAAAAAAGAAACTTTCTCAAAACTCTATTACAATTTTTTTCTTAATTTAAAGACAGAAATGAGTTTTAAAGGCACTCTGTGAACATAAGACTTTAAATGAGACTATATCCATAGATGAGAATGTATGTCTCAATTCTCTGCTGCATTTCCTAATGTTTAAAAAAGTTTAATTTAAGTACTTTCTTAATAATAACTTTGGTAATTTTCCTTATTTCATTTCCCGGTGATGAAATTTGCTTTACTTTGTTGTTTTTCCAGGAAGAGTTTTTCTTTTTCTCAGGTGACATACGAATTACTGAAACATTGCATCTTGACTGTAAAATTAACAGAATGTTGGAAGGAATCTAAATTCAGATGTGATATGTAAGTCATGTTTATTTCCTTTCGCTGTTGTGGAAATGATCCTGGGTTGCTTATAGTTGATTCAAGGAAGAAGTAAGAGAAACACAACTTTGTATTAAAATTTTGTTGCTAAGAAAAAGCAAGTTTTTGCTAATACTGTGCCATTCCCCACCCCCACTATGGTATGGTAACTTGTACGGACTTACAACAAAAAGGACAACCACTGGCATAGTTTTTCTTAAATTTCAAAAGACTTAATATGATCTTTCTGTTTCTCTTTATTAAATTGTGAACTTCTTCAAAATACAGAACATATGCACACAATATGTCAAAGATAATGTTAGAAAAAGCCAAGAAAAACTACCAAATCTCTTTCATTATTTCTAAATAAAATATACATATCTGCTAAATATTATATTTAAATATTTGAAGGCAGAGCAAATGCTTCAGGGTAAGACATATAAACTGAAATAAACATAAATTTGAATTGCTTATGAAATCTTACCTGTTGAGCAGGGAAAATATGAAAAAAATACAAAATATTATTCTTTAATATAACCATAATAATTTTCTTACTTATTCAAAAATTTTAAAAATCTCAGTATAAACTAAAATCCAGTCCATGTTCAAATTTCCCCATATATCAAAAATATAATTTTTGTAGTTAGTCTATTTGAATTGTTATACGTGTTCTGTTATCAGTATCTCTGTTACAATAGTTAATGTAAATGATACATATACAAATGAATGTACATAAAGCTATATATTTCCAGTATAAATATATGTATATATTTTTGAAAACTACATTATTTAAGCATTATATACATTGGGGTTTTAAAGATTATTGCTTGAATAATATGTGTGTATGTATATGCTTGTGTTTTTATGTATGTAATTTTTATTCTAATCATAACTATTTGGCTACATTTTATACTATAACTTAAGATGTACATAGCATAAGATTAATAACTCAGAATGCAGTATTCAATATTTGTTAATTAAAATATTCTACAAATATTTACTGAACACATGCACTAGGAAAGTATTGCTGTACTCCCATTTATATACAAGGAAAACATCAAAGCAAAACAGATAATTTGTCACTTCTTTGAACTTTATTATGCTAGGACAATGTGAAAAATCTATTTTATGTACAAAAGGGGAAGATGTGTTTGATAACATGCAGAGACAACTAATGTGCTGAAAGTATTGGAATGAGGAAATATTTCGTCAGTGGTTGAAAATAGCTTTCCCACAGAAGGTGGTAGTTTTTCTTGATTTTGACAGCAACAACTTTCACAAACTAACATGGATGGTAAGTAAACTTAAGGTCTGTTTCAGAACGAGTATTAACAAGGCTAGTAAAAATTACCATTTATTTGGAGGAATGATTTCAAGTGAAAAAATGCTACATCTATAGAAGTTCTTTAATTCAAAATTAAGGTATGTCAGTTCTGCTGCAGTGAAGGTGATACCACAGTAAGGTCCGGCTGCCTGCTGCTTGAAAAAGTTAAAAAAACGAGAGACAAGGTTGGTGGAAAGAAAATCAGGTTAATTCACAATGCCGGCATTCTGGGAGAATGGCAGACTCCTGTTCAAAGGCCACCTCCTTGTTTCCAGCAGAAGGTTTTATAGGTACATGAGAAGAAGAGTAAAGGAAATGGGGAGTTGGACCGGCAGGTCCGAGGGCTGACATTCTTCCTGGGGTCTGGTGTGCTTTAAGATAATGTTATCTCTAGACTCCAGACTGGGACTGGACCACCAAGGCCTGGGTAGTCAAGTGTCTGGGCACCTGAGGATTAAGAAATTGCCTTTTCCAGGTTAAGATTTTGTTAATTAAATGGATTAACGAAGTATGTATAGTCTTGGGAAAGGGAACACAACAGAGTTCTTTAGTTAATCAGTGAGAGAAGCAAAGAAAAAATAGCTGAATATCAGGGCAGATCTAACTGCAAACTAGCTAGGTTTAATTACTGGTGGCTAGATAGCAACCTGTGTGGTGAGTCCAACTGCAAACTAGCTAAGTCTAATTACATTATTGATTCCCGAATTTCTCCTTTACAAAGGGAGCAATCCGCCCTAGTTATTTTAAGCAGAAAAGGATTTGATATGGGACATTTGATAATTATAAAATGTTGGGAAGAACTAAAGATGTAAGAATTGAACATCCTCTTGTGCTATTGAGTTAAAGAGTGAACTCTTTAGCTAGGATACCAGGTTTGTGAGAGTAGGGAATCGATATCAAGAATAAATATTTGTTTTAGTGATTAAAGTGATCCTTTGATTCACATGTCACTAGATATGCTAGGCTGGTACATGCCAGGGCATGGTGCCATAACAGAGATTCAGCATTTATCTCTTTTGTTGGAAAAGTATGCAGCAAGCAGCAGTAGAGAGAGGCCAGTTCGGGTTTGGTGAAGAGGAACCCATGTTGTTGAGTTTATACATAACCTCCATTCCTGCTGCCATGACCATTATATTCATGAATTCTTTGAGCTGACACTGATATGGCTTCAATAACTGGCTGATAGTAACCCACAGCATGAGTTACCTATTCTGTTTTATTTCTGAGTTTTCTCTAAAGGGCCAGTCCTTGTGAGCACCTAAGTGACTTAGAGATACTGCCAAAGTCTGGGTGTATTCTGAGAGGGCTTTTTTCTTGCTTTCGTTGAAGGGTTTCTTGTCCACAACCTCCCAGTTTTGTTTCTTTCAAGCTCTTCTTCATCGTATTGCAACCTGGCTTGTAACTGGTTGTGAGAAACCTATCAATATGCCTCTGTCCATATATCTTTCCAAGCAAAGTAAATAACTTAAGGAAGCTTGCTGTTCTACCTCCCAGGATGTTCTCCCCCACTCCCTCACCTCCCATTGTTCTAGGCTTCTCCTAGATGGGAGTGTTACTTTACGGTAATCCACTTCTGAGCAATAATCAGATATGTCACATAGCTATCTATAAACCAGGCATGACTGTTTTCTTTTTGGACAACAATCATATGAAATGACATTTGAGACTATAAATAGAAATAGGTGCATTGGAAATAATCGCAGCTAATGTATCTTTCCTGTGCTGTAACACTGCTGTCACAACCTGCTATACCCTGCACTTAAATTTACTACTTTCATTCTTGATGTAATTCTTCTGCATGCATACAGCTTTGTGATGTGAAAGATTAGATCCTATCTAAGTTCCTTTGAGCTGGTCAGCTCATTCATCGCTTGGTGTCCTATGATCAGGTCTTTCCTGCTAGCTTATAGGATCTGCTTCTCAAAATCTGAATAATGATTTGCCAAAGGGAAGAGTGCTTTTCAACAAAACACTGCATGGTGCTGCTTCTGCTGGCATTTATCATAGGCACTAACATGCTTACAAACCTTCCACTGATAGTCTGAACTCCATTGTATCTGCTGAGAAGTGAAACTGAAGTTCAAGTAGCAGTTCAAGATTCCCCTGCAGTATGGAAAAAAAAACAAACAACAAAAGCAGCATTTTTTTTTGTCGTGGGAGCCACTTGAGGCAGGCAGCCTGACAGGTTCTTCAGTGAATAGAGGAGCAACACGACTGATATGGTAAATGTCAAGTTAAAATCTGAAAAGCCTCAGCAAATTATGTGGCTAGTTCTTCCTGGTAGACAGCACACGAAGCAAAACCTCATCTATCACTTCTGAGAGAATAGCTTGACATTGGACCTCCAGAAAATTGAGATAGTGAGCCTCTCAATGTCTCTAAGCCTAATTTCCTATTTTCTAGCATTTGTATTTCTTACCAAGGTATGTGGGATACCTTCTACCCCCTGCATCACCAAAGTTTCCAAGCAAACAGCCATCAACAGGGTGAAACATCATGATGACTGTGAGATGGTCAAGGTTCTTCAGAAGTAAGTTATCAAAGACTTATGAATTTTTACTTACCCTCAGAAACTACAGTGAAAGTTTATTACATCTATAGCCTATTACAGTAACCTAGGTGCTGACATTGGCGTCTGCCATTTTTGAATGCTATCTGGGGTACATTGTTATGGGAATAGCCTCCAATGAATTGCACCTCCTATATCCATGTTCTTGTGTTGTTCCTTCCATATTGACTCTGAGCTTGATTATGAACCATTGTTTTTTTGGGGGTGGAGGTGTGGATGGGGGCATTGAGGTATTAGGATATATGACAAGCAGAGTCTTGAAAATCACTTGTATCCTATTATGTATGGGAACTTTTTCTTAACCATGTGAAAAAGTGAGGAACATGACAACATATGGAAAAATGTGCTAATACTTCCAACCAGTCCACCATTCTAATAGAGGCCCAAACACATGAAGAGACCAGACAACACCATGTAGAAGAGAGGAGTCACCTCAATCAAACACAGCCCAAAATGTAAACCCCTAAAATCATAATTAAGTAAATGATTGTTTAAGGTCCTTGAGTTTGAGGGTAGATTATAAAGGAGAAATAAATAACCAATAAAGAAATTAGTGGATGGAACTGGGACTATAGGAAAAAATCTAAAACCTATGGCATACTGTATGGAACTGGGTAGCAGGTGGAGTCCGGAGAGGCACAAGGAAGTGTTTGGTGAAGACTGGAAAGATGGCAAATAAATAACCTAGGAAAAACAGTGAGGAAACAGCTGTTGGAGGCTGGAAAATGATGATTTGTAGTTTTAAAACAATAGTCAATTCATATAGGTATAGTCAGCGGGTCTTTGAGAAAGGTGCAAAGGCAACACAATGAAGCCAACAGTGCAAAGAGGGCTTTTTACAACAAATCATGCTGGAACAATTGGACACCCACATACATAAAAGTGAATCTAGACACAGATCTTATACTCTTCACAAAATTTAACTCCAAGTGTATCATAGACCTAAATAAAAATGTGAACCATGAAATTCCTAGAAGATAACATGGGAGAACATCTTGATGACCTTGTGAATGGTGATGACCTTTGACTTCCAACACCAAAGACACCATCTATGAAAGAAATAATGGATAAGCTGGACTCCAGTAAAATTAAAAACTTGTGCTCAGTAAAAGATTCTGTCAAGAGAATTAGAAGACAAGTCACAGACTGAGGGAAAATATTTACAAAAGACATATCTTACAAAGTACTGTTATCTCAAATGTATAAGAACTCTTAAAAACTCAACAATAGGAAAACAAACAACCCAATTAAAGCATGATCCAAAGACCTTAACAGACACATCACCAAAGAAGATATACAGGTGGAAAATAAGCATATAGAAAAAAAAAATCAGAGAAATGCAAATTAAAATAGTAAGATACCAGTACACACCTATTAGAATGGCCAAAATCTGGAACACTGACATCAAATGTTAGTAAAGATGTGGAGCAACACTAACTCTCATTCATGAGGGTGGGAGTGGAAAATGGCACACAAAATTTGGTGGCTTCTTACAAAACTCAACATATTCTTATACAATCCAGCGATTAGTCTTCTTGGTCTTGGGCCGGCCGAGTGGCGCGGTGGTTAAGAGCTGGCTTGTGAAGCCAGCAGCCCTGGTTTGGATTCCACATGTGAGGGCCAGTGACACTGCCCTCAAAAAAAAAAAAAAAAAAGTCTTGGTCTTTATCCAAAGGAGTTCAAAACTTATATACACACAAAAACATGTGCAGTGGATAATAATAACATCTTTGTTTGTAATTGCCAAAACTTGGAGCAACCAAGATGACCTTCAGCAGGTGAATGGATAAATAAACTATGGTTTATCCAGACAATGGAACATTATTCAGCACTGAAAATAAAAGAGCTATCAAGCCATGAGAAAAAAAATGGAGGAACTTTAAATACATATTAGTGAATGAAAGGAACCAATCTAAAAAGACTACATAAAAAGGCAAAAATATGGAGGCATGAAACAGATCAGTGGTTGCCAAGGGTTGTGGGGCCATGAAGGATGAATAGGCAGAGCATAGAGGATATTCAGGGCAGTGCAAATATACCATGTGATACTATCGGGTTGTTGGAAAAGTCATGATGTATTTTTTCTGTTTTTTGTTGCAAAAATGAGTCATGACTTTTCCAAGAACCCAATGTAATGATACATGTCGTTATACATTTGTCTAAAGTTATAGAATATACAGTACCAAAAGTGAGACCTAAGGTTGCCTGCAGTAACTGAGATGGTATAAAACATAACTAACAAACATATGGACCTTGATTTCCAGGGAGAATTTCTCTGAATTGCTTTGAGTCATACAATAAAGTTCAGGGAATCCAAAGTCTTCATCCTCCTCCTAAGGCACATATCACTGTTAGTTACCAATGCTGGCAAAGTTGAACTATTTTGAACTATTTTGAATTATATTCCTGAGGTTCAGAAATGATTCTGTTGTTATCTGGAGAATTTCAAAGAGTTGTTTTACTTTTCAAGTTGAAAAACGTTTTTGTTTCTTTTATTTGTGCAGCTGATGGATCTTACTGGCTGCCATTTCTGTAACCTGGTCAGTGTGCACATGTACATCATTCTTCTATCCTCCCACTTGCTTTCCAGGTCATGTATAGTTTTTTAAACCAGTTCAGAGGTGCAGAAAATCCTTCAGAGATATTTTCCTGGTAAGGTTTCACCCTTTCAATACTGCTTTTCAAATTCCATTACTGCTCTTAATGTTCCTGCTAAACATTAACAAGCTAAAATGCACTCTTCCTGTTTGCTCATTATATATTCTAAGATGCACGTGTGTGCATTTGTCAAGGCTCAATGAATGAACAGTTCATATTTGTTCATTTTATCATGTGTAAATTTTATGTCAAAAGGAAAAGTATGAACAAATATTAAACTATGTAATGACATGCATTCTGAAGTAGTTGTGAAAATGTACTGATGTCTAAGTTTGAAATGCAACAGAAAGTAAGATGGAGTAATGGATGGATAGAGGGATGGATAGTGAATAGGTATGTAATAAACAAATATGGTTAAAATATCATGGTAGAATCTAGTTGGTGGGTATATATAGTCTTCAATGTAAAAATTTTCCCAACGTTTCCCTATGTTAGAAAATTTTCACAGGAAAATTTTGGAGGTAAAAAATCAAAGGCAGGTTTATGATTGTCCAGAATGCATCAAAATTATTCTCCTACAGCAATTGTCTGATAAGTCTCTCTTCATTTGAAAGTGGTTGCTAATGTAAATTGTGACTAGTGTTTTGAAATTTCATAAACTACTTAAATTTCTTTCTAAAAATACTTTTCCTGTTTTCACTGTTTGTTTTGTTTGTATTGGTATTTGAGCTGTGATTTGCTCAGTAAATGATTCTGACTCATTGTCACGTTCTCTAAAAAAAACCAATGAGAGCTTTATCATCATCGGAATCATTATAATTACATGTGTCATTTTTGTTCTCCTATGGTAATTGGGACTTAGGTGATCTTCTTTTATCTTCAGGGACTGAAAGCCTCAATAAATATGAAGCAATTTGACAAGTCATCTCATTTAGAGTGTCAGATGACCATAGATAGGGGCAGAGGCAGTGGTAGTTGCTGGGACAAAGCCCTGGAGCCCACTTTCTTTCTTTTTTTTAAAGTAAGTCCCTCCTTATCAAAAATTACATTATTATTATTATTATTATTATTATTTCTATTTATTTATTTATTTATTTTACTGGAGAACAGTGTATTTTTCCAGGACCCATCAGCTCCAAGTGACGTAGTTGTTTTAGTCTAGTTGTGGAGAGCACATCTCAATGGACCATGTCGGGATCGAACCAGCAACCTTGGTGTTAGCACTGTGCTCTAACCAACTGAGTGAACCGGCTGCCTTCCCACTTTCTTCATAGACTGGGAACAGCCCTGACATTCTTCCTTTTTGAGCAAGCAGTAGCAAAAAGCCTTTATTTCACCCCATCTGCTTACCCAGTAAGAATAGTGAGACTTTATTCTGAGGCTTAGGGTTCATATGGTTAATTATGACAGGGCAGAACTAGAATGTGATTCATCAGCTCCCTTTAAAATTTCCACTGTCAATATTCTACTCTACATGAAAGAAGTCAGCGAATGTTCTCTCTATATCTTTTATTTTTTTCATAGAGTCTGAATTTTCAGTATCTCTGTAGATACTAGCTCTAAAGATGGGAATTGTGGCATATAGTTTTCAAAAGTGATAGACCACTGCCAATACTAAATATAACCATAATCATTTGTTGAGATTAAGTGCAAGGAACTACATTAAGGGCTTTGTCTGCCTTAAGTATCCTATGATTATTACCATTTCACAGGTGAGAAATAGAAGGCATCAGGTCATTAAAATTTTTTTCAAAAGTTTAAAATGCTAATAAGAATCAGAGCTGGGATTTAAATCCCAGACAGTTTAGTTTCAAACATATGTTTTTAATCATTGCTCTGAAGTATAAATTAGAGGTTCAATAGTCTGATTTGAACGATTATCACTGCTTTATTCTTTGTGTTTAAATCTACAGCATCAGTTCTAGCAACAAGGTCACTATTACAGAACTCTTCACAGTATGCTGATTCCTTTCAAATTGCACAACCCAGTTCTATGAGTACTACAGACTTTTATCCGAACAAATTCTTGGTGATAGTAATAGTAATGTTTATATCTATGACGTATTGTGAGCCTCATATACAGATTTTACATTTTCACTCATGATCCTTGATCCTTACGGAGAACTTAAAATCTACTTAGTAATATTAACATATTTACAGATGGTAACTGAAGCTTATAGAAGCTCACTTACTTGATCAAGATATATAGAAATTAAGTAAAGTGTTTACAAATATATTACATAACATCCACATAGATGTCTGGCAATTGCAACACTTGTCATGAAAAGAAGATGAAGCCACTTAGATTTTCATGACTTTGTCAGCAATCTTACCTATTCTATTTGATGTTAATATACATATTCTCTCTCCACCAGTACTTCATACTTGCATTTTGGTGCCTCCTTATATTACCTTCTGCTTGAACCTAAATTATCTGGTCTGCCTCATGTTTTCTGCATATTTTCTAGATCCCAGATGACTCTCTCTGACCAACTATAATCCCAGGAAGGATTTTCTCCTGTTATGTGTTGATGGAATAGAAAATGAGTACTTGTTCTTTTCTAATAAGAGTTTCAATACACATGTCAAGAATTGAAAAGAGAGAGAAGCATAAATAAGGTTTGTCTTGGTTTTCCAACTTTTTTTTGCCAATCAAATTATAGCATTTTGACCATATTTTAATATTGTAGAGAAAGTAAACAAGAGCAAAAACACTTCCTATAAACTCTTATGTTTAGTAACTGAGGTATGTAAATTAAAATGATACTAGACAGATTGACAGTATCAAGGTTTATTTTGCATGCATATAGGGATCCTCACCGAAAAGAAGTGAAAACTTCAAAGAAGTTGTTAGACCTGAGGCCTTATATAGCATTTTGGCAAAGAGCAACATAGTGTGGAGAAGTAATTAGACAAAGGAAGTAGGGGTTGTGCTTCTCCAGGCAGTCGGTTGGGAAAGGTAAATATGTAGAAGAAACTAGTGGAACACAAGGGTTATTTAGAAAGGTTTGTTATGTAGGCGCAACATAATGCCTCTTCCACTGAGAAGAGTTGTCTCCAGAGTTTAAGAGTGATTATCTACTTCCTATTACTCTAAAAGAAGACAACTTTAAAAATGGAAATTTATATCCTGCTTTTATACAGAAAGGGAGAGGCAGAGAACTAATTGCTTTCAAGTCAAAACAATCTTTACACCAGAGTACAATATTTTGCTGTGGCACATTCTGATCCCCTTCAATATGTAAGAAATATTATGACATTTTTGATCTGAGACATGGCTGTACAAATTTAAGCTATATGGGATTAACATGCTAATGAAACTATATGAGTCACGAAACCAAATTAAAAGCATCTAATACTAACATATGATTATCTCTTTGTTATATTCCCATAGTAAGTTACTCAGAGAATTATTATAAGAGGGTACGATGTACTTTGCAGAAAGTAAAGATAATTTCTTGTACTATCATTTAAAAATAATTCAATTTTTTTTTTTTTTTTTTTTTTTTTTTAGCTGAGCCATCCTGCCACCTGTTGGCAACTCAGCCACAGCTCAGCTCGGGCTGGACATCGAACTGCTGTTGCTCAGAACTCAGCTCGCACTCTTGAGCGAGCTCTTAACCAACTGAGCCACTCTGCCAGCCCTCAAACATTTTTAAGATAGAAATATTTAATTTAAATTAATTTCCTATATAAATGTTAAAACCATGCAATTGAGAGACTCTGATATACCTTTAATTACAGATGGCATTCTTAGAAGTTCATTTTTTTATAATTGATATTTTTTTTCATTTACTATATTATATACTCACATATTGGGAAACCCATTAACAAATTGCAGATGAAAGAAGTATACTATTGTATAGTTTTAATACGAAGACTAAGTTATATATCAATCAGGTAATAAAATAATTAAATTGAAAAGGAATTATTATTTAGTATATTGCATGATATAAGTGTGTAGTCCCCCAAAATACATTTTTACTTTATAATATTATAAAACAATAAAATTAGATATATTTACGATTAATGCAAAAGGACTGCAAACTTTCAAATTTAGAAATAAAGACAGACTTTGACAGTTCTTTTGTTCTACAATAGTATTTCTCTTTTATAGCCTTACCATGTTCAGTATAGTGAAATTTCCCACCAACCATATGTGCTACAGATTTTCTCTTGGGGTATGGTTCTTGTCTTATTGTATCCTAATTACAAACCTTTGAGCTTTAAGAAAAATGCTTGCAACTGAATACAAAATGGAGTAAGACTATTTGGTGCTCCAGGGAATTCCCACAACATCTGTTCTATAGTAGTTACCCCCTTCCTTTAGTGTTCCCACATTTTTTCCAAAAGCCTGTTGAGCTATCAACATTCATACTCATTATTTATAACTAGCTGAAAATATTCTGAATACTTTCTCAGATTTATGTTTTCTCCACATTATAATCCATTTTAATGTTCTATTAAAATTATAAAATTCTTATAATTTAAAGTAGTTTTTTAACTTTATATTTTGAATTTTATTTATACTTCATAAAAGATATGTGCATGTATTTTATATGAAATATTCATGTAAAATATTCATTTAAAAGTTTGAATCACCAGTAAGAAACTTCATATTTATTCTTCTCTTTTCACACAGCCTCAGATACACGGATCACCTTTCTACACTTAGAGCTTTTTTATTATAGATGGTATTCATAAAGAACATTTTTGTTATTATTGCCTAAAGCATCAACACACAGTAACAAGAATTATTAGGCATAAGTGTGTTTATATCAGCTAGCGATTTTCCTTTTTTGGAATTCTAGAGTGACTCCCATTTGCCCCGGAAATCACTTATTATACCATGACTTCAGTATTTCTTAGTCAGCTTCCTTTTACCTTACTTGCCCTAACAGTTTAATACACTTCAACACTGGATTGTAAGCAAAGAAGTTCTCTTTGTCCTTTACTGTAATCTAAATATGATCATCATTATTTTAACCTGGGCGAATAATTTGGTTTCAAATAATTTCCATGACCTTTTCAAAAAGTTTCTATGTTGTCTCCTACATGTAGCCATTCCAGATAAGTTCCAACAGAAAATAATTTATTTAATTGATATACAAATATTTCTGTCATTCTTTTTGTTTCCTAAACTGCATTACACTTAAAACTATACAGTAATTTAGTGGTTGAAGTTTGTTTTCATGTGTCTGTTTTTTCTGTTTGCATGTAGGCTTATTTTTAGATTATAAGATTCCCTAATGAGAGATATGTCATTTCTCTCTGCAGCAATTCTTATAAGAATGAACACTGAAGAGAATAACGTTTTATCAAACACTTATTTTCTATGGTATCTTGAATGATGCTGACAACTTAAATAACTCATTATTCATGAAACACTTGGAATTATAGTAGGTCTAGTTTATGGACTTTTGAGTAGTTAATATGTAACCTAACCCACCAGAGACTGTTTGATCAGCTCTTTTTATTTATGTTTTAGCCTTTGACATATAAAATCCTGCCAAATTATCTTTATGTTGTTATTTCCTTTGTTTCTTTTTTTTTTAAAGACACTTTTGTTTACACAGTTAAAATCCTTTCATACTGCATGATGAGTTTCTTTTTTCCTCTCCTTGGAGTAAATCAAAGAATCCATGAGAGCACATGAAGATACACACACACATTTTACAGTAACTATTACAGTATATTTCAAAAATAAAATAAAGAGATTGAATTTTAAATAAATTATTTTTTGCCCAACATGCTGAAGTTTATAAAGACATCTTGTACAAACCCTAAGTATAAGGAACTTATTATTTAGTTGTAAAGTCACATTAACACATTTATAAGACAACTCTTATTACTAGACCTTATTCTATCTGCCTAAAGTGAAATAAGTATTATAGGAATGGACTAAAGAAAAGAAAGAGTGGCTAAGTCATTTACTAGGTCATGGCATTTTAAAATTTTAATCCTCTTAAATTGTATCTAATAAAATATATGTAACTAATAATATTGCTTTGAAATTTTTTCCTGATAAAGTAAATATTTGTTTTGTTATTATTAGGATAGCTTGACAGTTTCCAAGAGATAAAAATATTACCATGACTTACATGACACCCTTATAATATGCTAAATTAACCTAAGTGTTGATTCGTACTTAGAAATGGCGTAATCTGAGGACTTCACAATTTTCCCAAGGATATAACTAGATGAAAGGAAGGAAGGAAGGAAGGAAGGAAGGAAGGAAGGAAGGAAGGAAGGAAGGAAGGAAGGGAGGAAGGAAGGAAGGGAGGAAGGGAAGGGGGGAGAGAGAGAGAGAGAGAGAGAGAGAGAAAAGAAAGAAAGAGAGAAAGAGAAAGAAAGAAAACTGACATGAATTAGGAATATGCCAAAAAATAGCTCAATGTAGTGATAGAATGTGCTAGTTGAGCATGACCTTAATGCCTCAGTGATAATGGTTAATACTTAGCTTCTCTGAAATTATTAATTCTTTTGTATAATAAATTTTGATGTTTGAATTATATCTATGATTAATATGTAGTCTGGTCCAAAGCACACAATATTTTATATGCCAACAACACCAAAATCCCTGGCATAAGAACAGATACAAAGGGATAAGCAAAGACATGTTGGCAATATAAAAATTAAATT
This sequence comes from Aselliscus stoliczkanus, assembly GCA_033961575.1. Taxonomy (NCBI): domain Eukaryota; kingdom Metazoa; phylum Chordata; class Mammalia; order Chiroptera; family Hipposideridae; genus Aselliscus; species Aselliscus stoliczkanus. The sequence goes on along the minus strand of CM066735.1, from coordinate 29,171,259 downwards.
ATATCAGATTTTTTTCCCTTTTCAAAACTAATATTTAAATGATACACTATTATTGCCTTTCACTACAAGCAAAATTTGCCTGGTATTTGTGTATTTAGAAATATTTAATTAATGAAGACTTGATTTGAAGTTACAATTGAATCCAATTTTAGTCTTTTATTGTAAGTATAAATAACCGTAGGGTAGAGATTTAGATACAGGAGTGGGGTACACTTGGACTTCCACACTCCACCCAACTTCTTTCCCTTGGCTCTTCCAAACCATCTGCACTGAGATATTTGACTATTTGAAAAACTGAGTCTTCCCTTATTGGCTGAGATGCTCAATGGGTGGAGCAGTGTTCCTTTTCACTCTGAATAGCCTGTAGTTTTATTCATGCATGCCTTGGACATTTCCAGATTGTCTTACCTCTTCTTATTTTTCAGCCATTCTCTTATCCTTTTATTCAAGGTCAGTCAATGACAGGTAGATCAGCAGTAAAAGGAGGAAAGCTTTTGAATGAACTTTTTGTACTTCGTTTTTAACCTGACTGGTTGGTACTAGCTGGGATTGTGGCAGAGCCATACTTGAAAGCTATTTTCTTTCCTCTGTTGTGTCTCTTATATCCTCCTATAACCTCCCTTTCAGTTACTCTTCAGTTATTACTGAGACTTAACCCCCCAACCCCCACTCCCTGTCTCTGTGTCCACAGGGACAAATGAAAATTTTACATGCAGACCGTCTCCAATTACAGAACCCAATTTTATTTTGTTAGAGACTGACTCTCCTTGGGTGGTTCTCATCAGGAAGCCCTGCTCCTTAGGGCTTCCTTTTGTTGTCGTTTTTCCTGTGTAGGAATATTTTTAAGGGGACCATGATGGCTGTAGTTTGTGAAATTCTTTCAGATTTCCCTGCTCTGTTGTGCTAATTTAGCATTTTCTCCCCTTTTATAATAGACTGCTCAGGTCCTGTTTTTCAGTTAGAGCTTTCTGATTAATTCTTCATGATATCGAAAATCTTTATCTCTTCAAGGAATCTGATTCAGTTAACCTAGAGTACACAACACAAGTAATGTCTTCTTTTTTTCTGCCTTTTAATACAACCATGTTTAGATGATCTTTTTTCCGGTAACCTTAGGGGAACTTTAAAAGAAGATTTAGGTAAAACATTAAAGAGCAGAAAGCTAATTGGAATCTCAATAAAAAAATTAATTGCCATATCCTACAATAATAAAGAGGTCAAACAAATCTCCCATGTATTTTTGCCTGCAATTCATTTGCATTAGAAAAGATCAATAGACAGTAATATAACATATTAATTTGGGAAAGTTAAATTGATTTGTTAACCTATCGCCATTAGGGTTGGTGTCACCAACAGAACTAATACTGGTTTTATCATAACTGCTGCTGTTCCTGTTTTGTACTAAATGATCCCCTAGAATTCCCTGTGATAGTTAAGGGTATACATTAGCTACAAAAACACTTTTTCTAAATCTTTTATGGAACCAGAGGCATGGGTTTCAGGGAGTGGCTGAAGGTGTGTCTGTGTGTGTGTGTGTCTGTGTGTCTGTGTCTCTTACGTTCAACATTTTGTAGATATTTATGATGCATTTTCAACCAAAGACCAGTGAAACACCAGTCATACATCTTTCTCTCTCTTCCCCCTATTCACCTCTTTTTGGGCACCAACATTTGGAAGAATTCATACTCTCCTTGAAAGAATTCAAGTTCAACCCATTCAAAATGGATTGTAAACATGCTGTTTAACAACTTCTTTCACATTCCTTTTCTTAATTTTGTCAAGATATCTTTGTAACATATTTCTCATTATTAGTTTCAACATTTTCTACAGTAGTTTATATTAAAAATTGCCCAAGAACATCCCAAAGAACACCATAATTTGAGCAATTCAATAGTGAGTAGGATTTCCCTGTACAAAGTTTGTTACTTTTGACCACATCCATTCATCAGTCTTGATATTCTTTTACCTACATAATGACTTTCCTCCCCCTAACATCCATACTAATTTGAAAATTTTGTATGTGATAATGGAGCTATTTAATTGAGTATGTATTTGTCCTTAGGCCAAATTTAATTTTTTGCTTCTGAGAAACCAGTTTCCATTGGCAGTACATTATTTGAGGATTTAACTTGGCTTCCCCAAATATTTTCTCATTGTAAGGACCAGGGATCAGCAAATTATTTCTGTAAAGGGCTTGTATGTTAGTCATGTAGTTGCTGCTATTAACAAATTGCCACACATTTAGTGGCTTAAAACAACAGAAATTGTTTTATCCTACACTCCTGGAAATCAAAATTCCTAACTGAGCCTAATTCAAGGTGAGTTAGGCTAAAGTCAAGGTGTCATCACGGCTAGTTCCTTGTGGAGACACAGGAGAGAATCCATTTCCATGCTTTTTTCAGCTTCTGGAAGCTACCTGCATTTCTTGTTTTGACTCATGGTCACTATAATCTTTTGCTTTCATATTCAGGTCCAACATTATCTTATCTCTTCTCTTTTGACCCTTGTTTTATAAGGCACCCACATAGATAATCCCAGATAATTTCTCCATTTTAAGATCCTTACTTCAGTCATACCTGCAAAATCCTTTTTGCCATGTGAGGTCCCACAATTAGGTTTGCAAACTTGTTACAACAATGTCATTAATGTTTTTTGATATCAGAGGTATCATTCATTATGAATTTATACCAAGTGGACAAACAGTTAACCAAGTTTACTATTTGAAAGTGCTAAAAAGGCTGCATGAGAAAGTTAGATGACCTGAACTTTTTGCCAACAATTCATGGCTCTTGCATCATGACAATGCACCAGCTCACACGGCACTGCCTGTGATGGCGTTTTTAGCCAGTAAACAAATAACTATATTGGAACAACCTCCCTACTCACCTGATCTGACCCCCAATGACTTCCTTCTTTATCCAAAGATAAAGGAAATATTGAAAGGAAGACATTTTGATGACATTCAGGACATCAAGGGTAATACGACGACAGCTCTGAGGCCATTCCAGAAAAAGTGTTTCAAAATTGATTTGAAAGGTGGACTAGGCACTGGTATCCGTGCATAGCTTCCCAAGGGGAGTGCTTCGAAGGTGACTGTAGTGATATTCAGCAATGAGGTATGTAGCACTTTTTCAAGGATGTGTTCACATATCTAATTGTCAGACCTTGTACCTGTGTGGGACCAGTGCTGATTAAACTATCATATATTCCAGTACCATTGCACACTAATAAATTTCACACCAATTGAAAAAAAAAATGACTTGCACCAAAAAATATTGTATGTCCCATGAGACAGTCCTTTGGGGATATTCTAACCTTTGTAACATTTTTATCTGGGAGGGTCATAAACCTTCCCATAAATGTTTTTTACATCCCCATGGAATGAAGTAACCTGTAACTCTGAGCCACCAAGTCATACTCAAACCCATCACTTTGAGGCTGTCTATATTGCATTTTCATTGTCTTTAAATAGATTCTATTTGCTTTCACAGACCAGTGGTGACACACTGGTCAGGAAGCTCCATTCTGCTTTTCATCATACTCAGGCTGCTGTCTTAGCAATGTTACATCTTTATTTATTGCCACCTAGAGTGTGGGATCTCTGTTTTTTCGCCTTTTCTGTTCTGTCCAATTTAATGGGAATATTTCTTTCGGATCATCTGCTAATTAACCAAAGTAATAAATATGGCTTGTGGGCTGTTTATGCATGATAGCCATATTTTGATTCTTGTAGTTTGTATCATCAGAGAGTGTTTGCTTTGTTACCCCTTTACTCAAGATTAATGAGATGCGCTCTTTAGGTGGAATTTCTAATTCAGCAATCATCTACTTTATCTTTTCCAGAGAGAACAGTTCCAGAAAATCTTTCCCCAACATTGTCCATTTTTCGGTACCAGATCTGAAATAGATAGGAATATTATTATAGTGCCTCATGCACTTGGTGGAAATGAAATGATTGCTACCCCCTGTGATTATAATAGACTTCAAAGAGCCTATTTTCCCTGTGTTATGATGTCCTACTTTTTCCATATATCATCACTTTTAACCTCAAACTTTCCAGACCATCACAAATAGCATTTACCCACAAAGGTGATAACAGCAGACTGGCTTCTACTTCTCCCCAGCCCCATTTCAAGGCATATAACATAAGATTTGAGAGGAAAGGAATCATGATTTTACTTTCCACTGAGTAATATAGCTATAGTCAGATCTAGTTAAATTTACCTACACAGAAACAAGTTGGAATTACCCCTAAAGAATCCTTACAAAAACACTTTTTCAAAGGCAATTTTGTAGATGTCATTTATTGGGCATCTGTATCACATCTCTTACATACACGTAAAATTGAACCCTGGCCTAGTACAGACGACCAGGCAAAATCAGAGAAAATTTTCATGAGGTGAAGAAAAAAAGGAGTTAAACCATCTGTCCTATGACTCATTTACTTAATTTCTGGAGGATGTGCCCCTAGAAGAGCACAAAGAATAGCAATGCACTGATTACCTTGTTACTCAGATTTCCTGTAATTAGACTAGCAGTATTTCTCAGGATTAAGTGATCTTATCTATTGAATGTGTTTATTATTAGTAAATATTATCATTGTTCAAAAATGATTAAACTTACTAAATTAATTAACATTTATAATAGAAATAAGCCACTAAATAGCCACGTGTATATTCCTCCGCTGAATATCACAAAAAGGAAAGTAAAGACATAGTCTTTAGAAAGTATTTTTACATGGAAAAGTAATGTTTAAAAAAAACCCCACCAAACTGAATTCTACCTAGAGGAATCACTTAGAAACTTGATAAATGTATATGTAAAATGCCAGTGACTTTTATTAAAATCTTATTTTCTGAAGAAAAATGTTAGTCTTTCCTTATGTGAAATATAAGTGGGGTTCAGTAGATGATCTGTTGGTTCATTTCCCATTTACAAAAAAAATAAAGAAAAACAAATCTAAGAATGAAATGGATAAGATGCTCAGTGATGTATTTTTAATGTGTTCCATATGTTTGACAATGTACTTGAATATATGAGAATTGTTCCTATGATAAATCAGTTCTCCAGGACTAGGCAGTAAGAAGATCTTAATTACTATATTAAGTGACACCTGATTTGGTTATGTGACTTAGAAGTGAATTTAACACAATGGATTCTTACATGCTAAATAATTACCAATCAACAGATAATCATTTTGTGTCTACACAGTTCACTTTACTTCTTCCCACTTGTAGTCAAAATCTCACAAAGGTTAGAAGTATTTTAGAAAGCCAAGCAAATTTAAGCATGATTTTGCTTTTGTTATGCTAGTAACAGATTTCAAATCAGGAGAGAGCAATTCAAGAGGGAAGAAAACAAAGATGTGTTGAATAATCTTGTCAAAGGAAGTTTTGACAAGGAACAAAAACAATACACTAATTGAATAACTGATTTCATTGATTCATTAATTCATTCATAAAAGATTTATTGGTAATGTAGTCTCTATGCCTGGCTCTGGGGATGTAACTTAAAAACATATAGTTTCTTTTTTAAAAAAAATTATTTTTAATTAGTTTCAAGTGTACAACACAGTGCAATAGTTATACTTTTTACCCCTCAAAGTAACAACCTCCCTCCCCCAATTCGCCACCCCACTCCTCCCCCCCATATCATATATATCTATTACACTTCCTCTGACTCCCTTCCACAGTATAATCCACATCCCGTGACTATCTATATATTCAATTACAGTTGGCACACAATATTATACAACATCAGCTTCAGGTATACAGTGCAGTGATCAAGCCTCTACTCCATCCATGAAATGGTCTCCCTAACAAGACATGTGACCATCTGACACCCCACAAAATATTTACAACATTATTATTATATTCCCCAAATTGTCTTCTCTAAAGGATTGCATGATATTTTTGAGGAGACAAAAGCAGACATGAAAATCCAGTTGTATTTTGGTAAATAAGACATTAAAGTTATTTAGAAAAATGTCAAACAGGGTCACGCTTCTCACTGATATTTTTCTTTGGTTTTGAGAAACATTCATCTTTTACATGAAAATAATTTATGTTAAACTTTAATGTGATTATTTATGGTTTAAAAAAATGAATAAATCAATTTTTTTTTTTCATTTTTTTTTTAGGGCATTGTCACTGGCCCTCATATGTGGGACTGAACCGGGGCCGCTGGCTTCCCAAGCCAGCGCTTAACCACCGCGCCACTCGGCCGGCCCTAAATATTTTTAAAATTGTTATTTTTAATTACAAAAATGGTAACTACCCATAGATATACCCATATAAACAAAAGCTCTATGGAGACCTCAATGCATATTAGAAATTTCAAGGATTCTTTACAACCAGAAGTTGGAGAAACCCTGTTTTAGATAAATATTTTCATCTCAAGCAATGGGATTTGAGAGCATTCTGGTCAAAGGATGTTTTTTTCATCTATTTTTACATAATGCTTTTTTTTTTCCTGTCATTAGTTTTTCAGATATTATTTTGCACTTTTTAGATCCCACACAGTTTATTTTCAGCTGCTAATTTTATATGCTATTTAGATACCCTTCATAATATTTATTTTTCACTGCTGAAAATGCTACAAAATAAGTTTGCTATGCAAATTCAACAGTGGTTGAAACAAAAATTGTTCATTCTAAAAAAATAATCCTGGGCCTGCCAAGTGGCGCGGTGGTTAAGAGCTGGCCTGGGACGCCAGAGGCCCCGGTTAGGATCCCACATATGACGGCCAGTAATACTGCCCTCAAAAAAAAAAAAAAAAAAAAAAAAAAAAATAAAGGTAAAAAAATAATCTTTTTTAATTCTTTAGGAAGTGACTGCTCTCATTTCGAGATATCCATAAAGCACCAAAGGGGCTTTGAAATATGGCAAGTACATAGAGGTAAGGCAAACAAAGCTCTAATCTTTCTTTTCGGAAATATTTACAAGGTGCTAAAGTAATCAAGAGAGATTCTCAGACCTTCTGAGAGAAACTTACTTTCAGTTGGAATTATATCTTACAGGTGTATCAATCAGGAATGTATTTTTTACATTTCAAAACTTAAATAGCTTTCTATGAGTGAAAATACAAGTAGTATTCTTTACCATTAGCGTTTTTTTTTGTTTTTTTTTGCTTATATGTGTAAACTAAAGTTCATTTTGAAAAACTTTTAAAATGTGAATGGGGAAAAAGAGTTTTACCCCATTTAACCTAATTATTACTTCATCCACTCAACAAGTTTGTACTGACAGTCTTCTGGCTACACAGCTCTTGAACAAGAATGAGGGAATAAAGAATAAATGCATGACAATATCTAGGCATTTCTAGTCAAGCAATATAATCCCTTTTTTTGAATCTAGAATTCTTATGGAAAATCAGGCTATATATGGTTGTCGTAAAGCAAAGAGATGCCTATCTGTGTTATATTCTAAAAATGTTTGTTATTCCATTAATTCAACATGTAACTTGCACTGGAATATCAAATTACATACATTTTACTATGGGAAAATTAACAGATGCTTCTTTGGGTAATTTTAGAATAATGAACCGCTTCAGGATCACTTGAACTTGATAGAAAATAGGAGTGAAGACAAAAAAGACGAACTGAGAATACCAAAGGAAGGACATATTATTAAATATTATTGAACATGTGTCTCTTATATTTTTCAATTTATGAAGGTTTTTCTCATGTCTCTATATAAACATTCAGCAATAGCACACTTCATTTAGGAAAATAATTATTCAGTCTCTGATTTGGGTTTAAGATACTATTGGGTTGTTGGAAAAGTCATGCCTTATTTTTTCTATGTTTTTTGTTGCGAAAATGTATCATGGCTTTTCAGACAACCCAATAATATAAGGACACATACAAATAATAACATATGTCTAAATACCATGACTTTAGAAAACATGTTGCAGTTACTCTGTAACCAACTCCAAAATATATCTGCTATTGAAGAAATTGTTATGTGACAATACTTCTCTTCAGACATGATTAAATTATAAAATATAGCATTAAAATCACTGTCTACTCCCAATTTTGTCTAAAAACATCTAAATATGACTGTCTAATCCCATGGTAATTTTTGAGTCATGTTGTGAATCCTTCTGGAATACTCATATGTATTGTTCTCAATTTAATGAATGTTAAGCTTGAAAGCCAGAACTGAATATCAGTAAGTTGGTTCTATGAATGAGCATTTTAATTATTGGTTTTACTCTGTACATATCCATGAAGTTAACAAAGTACTCTACTTGTCATCAAGTTTTTTACAGAAAGATCAATGAGAAAAATACTTCAGTTTTACAATTAATTCAAAACTCACTTCTCTGTGCCTCACAGATATATTTTAATTTTGTTATGTATCAATTAAAGTATGTCAGTGATAGGAATAAAATAAGGAAGCCAGTATCCCAATAAAGAATGTGATTTTGCAGGTTTGAAAATCATGGCTTCATTTATGTTTAATTGACAGCAACTAAAATAATGCAATGCATTTCTCGTCAAGCAAGGAAAGCAATGTTCCTTTTCCTTTATAACTCTGCAGTAGTAATTTTAAATTCTGAACACTTAAGAGGGGGAAAAAAGAATGTCATCATCAATTGAGCTATAAATACTTAACAGCTGCCTACTCTACAGCCCAGATTACAGAGCCTTAATGAAGATACCATAATTCATGTATGTCTAGATTTTTTCAGAATGCTATACACCATCTTAATGAGCAGTTTATTCTGATATGGTTATTTTCTATTTGCAGTTGTATAGGATTGTTATGATGATTAGGATATCAGAAAGTCTAAGATTGAGACTCAGAAATGTTTCATACTACCTAGTGGCACTGGGTAATTTACTAAACCTTGGTGAGACTCAGTCTCCTTACTTCTCCTTACTTTCAAAATGGGAGACAATATAATTACACACACACACATACACACACACACACACACACACACACTCTCACACAGTGTGCCAAAAAAATGTATACACATTTTAAGAAAGGAAAACTGTATTAAAGTTGTAATACTCAATATATACTGATAACAAAAGATGAATACAAGTCATATTTGACTTCTGCAATTACAAGAGGTGCTCCAAGTGGTTGCCATCAGCGTCCAGACACTTCTGGTTACGGCAAACTACTGCTTGAGCAAAGTTGATTGAAGTGTTCACTTGTATACATTTATTTTGGCAGCCCTGGTATATACTCTTCTCTTTACTGGATTCTCATCATTCCTTCAGAATCCATAAAACAGATACTTACTGAGTATAGACTAGTGCCTACAACTATATGCAGTAGTAGGGATACAGAAATGAAGAAGTTAAATATCCAGTGGAGTGACCCTGTTAACCATGTTCTCCCATTAGTATAATTAATATGACATCCATTTTACAGTAAGGAGAGAATGGGCACAGAGAAGTTAGTTACACTGCCAAAAGCCCTGTGGCCAATTAAATGGTGAAGCTGGTAAAAGAAGGTGGAGCTGGGATGCATACCCAGTTAGTCTGATTCCAGAGTCTAGGCTGTTCGTTACCTGTTACTCTATGGTATCTCTCCAACCAGTGCTCAGATATTTACCTGTTTCAAAGAATAGGTTACCTCTAAGACCGATAGAAACCAGATATCTTGTGAAATTCGAAAGGGATATTCTTATCCTGGTGACATTTGTCTCACTGTATCTGGCTGAATATCATCTGTGATTTGCTTCCTCTATTGAGGACATTATCCATAAATAACTTGGAAAATAGCTTTCGCTGCTGGAAGATGAAAGGGGCCTGGGAACCTTCATTCACCTCTCACACAGAGGTAACTCCTACTCCAGCATTTCAGCACAGGCAGAGAATGCTACATTGCATTTGCCTGGTGCCTGAAGTACAGGCTCAAGGGCTCAGATGTTTCTTTCTGTGCAATTTCCTGAATGATTAAAATTTTAAAATTGGGCACTGAAGGAAGACTGCAGTCCTCTTGCAGTTGTGGTACAAGAGAATGAGCAAGCTGGCCTCCCCTCCTGTGTTACTCTGTAAGAGCTGTCTGATCATTCGGTATCAACAACCACTATCATCCCCAGAATGGGGTATGTTAGGTTAGGGATAACTGACCTGATAAAGCAGGAGATAGAGTTGTGTTATGTCAGATACAATGGACCTGTGGCTCAGTAGCTCTGATTCTTCTCACCTCTAATTCCAGAGTTCAGCAAAGCATACTTCCAGAAGAAGGAAAAAAAAAAAAGTCATCTCACACCTGAAAGATAAATTAGTAGCTAAATAGATAGGGGACCAATCAGGAGGTGTACATTCTAATATATATAAATATAAAAATTGTTTGGGTGATGGACTATTTTTTATTTGTATTTTTTTCATCTGTCATATGTTACTTTGTATTAAAAAATGCTTTTTAAAGTACATATGTAATATATTCACATAGCAGATTATAAATAATCTATAATCAGGATAGCACATTTCTGTTGTAGTTATTTTCTATTTCCTACATGTCCAAACACTGCTTCAAAAAGGTTTGTAGTGGGGCTGGCCGAGTGGCTCAGTTGGTTAAGAGCTCACTCAAGAGTGTGAGCTGTGCTCTGAGCAACAGCAGTTCGATGCCCAGCCCAGAGCTGAGCTGCTGCTGAGCCACCAACAGGTGGCAGGATGGCTCAGCTAAAAAAAAAAATAAAAAAATTATGTAATGGGAAATGTTTTCTCATGGTTTTCAAGTTCTTGTGTTATTTTATGAAATAGGAGCTTCCATGTGATGAGACATTTGGGAAGAAATGCCCTACTGTGCTTTCTGCTCAGCTCATTGGCTCTTCTACATGGAGTCATTTACTTGCTTAGTGTAAAACTCTGTTATCCTGTGGTACTCATTCCTTTATTGGCTTAATTTAAAATATGTAACAGTCCCTGCACATAAAAGGACTATCTCTTTTTCCCTTATGAATTTTACACACCATGAAATGTGGTGCACGTCACGAGCAACTTGCATTTGGCTAGATAAATGCCTTCTATTTGGAACACACTCTATTTACACTTACAAATTCTAGGTCTTCATGTGGAGTAAATCAGAAAGGAGGAGGAGATACAATGAGCTTCCCGACCTGCAAAAAACTATAAAACACCCTTTAATTGGTCAGTATCACTGCTAACAACCTCTTCCAAAGTTATGTGGTATAATCTCAGTGAGCCATGGATTCCATATGCATCCAATTTATAGGTATGTGACACCAGCAAAGCAGAGACACACAAAAAGGAAAACAGTAATTAAGTAAAAAAGAGGTGGAGGGAGTTTTTTTTGTTTTGTTTTTTTGTTTTTTTTTTTTAAATGAATGGCCCCACTTTGATTTTAATTTGAATGGAATTGTTTGGCCATTTTGAAACTAACTGTTTACTCTAAAATTTCATATATTTTATGTTTTAAATCCACTGTAGAGGTACCTAATTTAAAAACAGATTTACCAACACCAGACTCTTTTTTTTATATTTCCCTTTCTACTTCTTCACTATGCTTTGGAATACTTTACCCTAATTTTATTTTTAATCTCTTGTTTGAATTACAGTGGGACCAGCATCAGTGGAAGGTGCTCATTAGCAGCAGATAAGCAGGATAACAACTTAGACCCTGCCCACCTTTGTGTAATTGACAGTTCCTTTCTTGAGTAGTGATAATCAGTTGTGGAAGAGAGAAGATAGACAGAATGATGCATATGACGCAGTGAAGCTGCCAATCACAGATAGATGAAACCCTTTAAATACTTTATAAAAATCACTCATCTTTATCCTTCTATGTTGCCTTTCCTCAGAAGCTACTTACAATTTTTAACATCAACCTAGAGGCTATGTAGCACTTTCTCTAATGTTCATCACCTTGTGATTAGAAATATTCATTCACATGTCATTTCTTACCTACCTATATTTTCCAGTAAGTTCAAGCCTAGTTTGATCTTTGTTTCTTTTTCTTTATTTTTTTATTTTAAGATTTTACTGGGAAATGGAGGGGAAGGACAGCGTTGGGGAACTTGGGAAGGGGAACAGACAAGTTGCTGTCCTTTTGTTCTTCAGTCTAGTTGCGAAGGACGTTGCTTCACTGGCCTATGTTGGTGTTGTCATTGCGCTCTTTCCAGGTGAGGCAGATCGGTCGCCTACCTCTGGATGGCCACTCACAGCGTCTCTTGGCAGCTGACCCAGCTGTCGGCCACTCACTGTAGCCTATGGCAGCCCACTGCAGCAGAGGCTGCAGCTATGCCGTCCTGGGGAATCACAGCAGCCCAGCTCCGGGTGGAGCTGTTGTTCACCATCTTAGCTGTAGAGGGCAGTGTCACTTGCCCTCATATGTGGGATCCGAGAGGGGGTGCTGGCATCCCAAGCAGCTCTTAACCAATGCACCACTCAGCCTGCCCTAGTCTGATCTTTCTAATACTGACCCCTTCCATGCATTTTCATCTCCGTCATTTGTTAGGAAAAATTCCAAATTTTACCTAGCATTGTTTCTGATTCATTTTCTTAAAGATATAAAATTTTATTCCATGTTCACATTAATGGGAAGGGAAACATTCTGCTCCAAACATGAGGTTATAAAATTTAATTATAACAATATGATGAGGTAGATAAACCCTTATTTGCTAGACTTAAACTAAGTTGTGATACTCCCAAATGTTATAACTATGTTAGACTACATTTTGTATATTTCTTTTCCGATATATAAACACATTCTCAATGCTAAAGCATATAAACACATTCTCAATGGTAAACTCTGAAGTTGCTTGTTTTGTGTTTTGAATGTTCACTCTTCAGAGCATGGTTTAATCTCTCCTCAACCTTAATTTCTGGGTATGAGATATTTCAATGAAAGAGAGTTATTAAGAAACTGCCCTGAGCAGCCAATGAATCACTAATACGCCTAGAAGTGTGATGGATTTGATGGAATGTTTAATTCATTCCTAAACATGTGAGAAAACAGTCCTTGACATGGTATTTTGAACTATGAAATATAAAAAGCCATATTCGCATGGATATTCTGAGAATGAAAAGTGTTTCAGATTGTCCATAACTTAAAAGTAAAGGTACTGATATACTTTGTATCATCTGTGGTCACATCACTGATACATGGCTTCCCCTTTCATCCTGAAATAGATTCCCTGCTTGGTGATAGTTTACATGGCCATAGATGATGCAAAACGCCAAATAAATTAATTCAGAAATCTTCAGTGAAAGCGTTCAAATAGAAATCAGAAGTCATAAGACGTTTCAGTAAGCAGGAGTTTGGAATTCCAGGAAAGGGCTAGGCTTCACTGCAGATATGTTTGGGATCTAGAGGTGTTCTTGGTAAAACTACAAGGGAACACGGAGGTGAGCTCAAAGTGTGGGAGGGATAGGGTATTTGGAGAAGTACGTACTCCAGGCAGCATTCAATTAACAAATATATATTTAGAATTTACCATTCATGCAACAAGTCTTGAACAAATATTATGTGAAAGTAGTCTAGGTATTGGAAATAAAATAGTGAACAAACCAAACACAGTACCTACTGTCAAGGAGCCTGCTTTTTAGTAGGGAGAAGTAACCGGTATACATATAATCAAAAAATATAAGATAGTGGTAAGTGCTAGGAAGGAAATTAAAACAGGGAGATGAAACTGAAACCTATTTGAGACCCACTTCTGATATGGTAGCTTAAAGAGCATGCTAGTCAGTATGCTGGCCAGAAATAAATGGTCCACTCAACCAGGGCAATTGAACAAAGTTTAAGGGATAGACTATGTATAAAAAAAGATGTGGGAGCGGGTAAGAAAACCTAACAGAACTGGGTAAAATCCTTGGGGCTAAGAACTAAGGAGCCATTACTACCTCTAAGTCTAAAGGTACACTCAGAAAAGTCACAGAACCCCAGATAAAGTAGATGTGTGACAGAAAGGAGCTGAAGGACATTGGGAAAGACAACATCTGTGGATGGGCAGGGAAAGAGGAGATAAATAACACAAGATCACCTTTTGTCATTCTCCAAAAACTCTCATTGACCAAAAGTCAAAGAGCAAAGAATCCAATTAAGACAATCGACAAAAGTCAGTCTCTTAGGGACACAGCAAGGTAAAGAATGGTATGGCATGGCACAGGGAAAATATGCAGCACAGAAGGCCCTTCCTTTCTGAAGAGGTGATATTTAATCTAAAACTAAAGGACTAGCAGAAAATATGGTTGTAAAGGTCTGGGATTTGGAAGGTGTTGTGAACCGGTGATCCAGAAACTATTTACAGCACTTCTTGTTCCTGCTTCTATTATTGCAAAAGCTAAAAAGTCCGACCTTCTTTCAATGCAGAGGTGTCATTGTGACATATTTATGGCCAGTGTGATAATAGAGAAAATATGAGTGAGCCTTCCTACCAGAGTATATGGACACATGGAGCAATGCTTATCGGAAAAAGACTGTGTGCCCTTCCTTCTTATTCCCACCTGTATATGGATGCGATGTCTGAAGGTAAAGCAACCATCTTTCTTCATAAAGATAAAAGAGAGATGCAAAACACAGTTGGACAAAATAAGAAGGATATTGAATCTTTTAGCATATGATTGAGGTACCAGATCATGCCTAGACACCCTACCCTGAATTTTTGTCGTATGAGACAAATAAACTCTTTTTCCTATAAACCATTGTGATGGAAGTTTTGGTTACTCATTGTTGAATATAATTATAACTTTTATAACACTTAAAACTCATGGATAGAGAAAACATTACCTTGGGAATCAACCAGATTAATTTAAGGCATTGAAGGAAGGCCAGTGTCATTGGAGCCTAATGTGTGGGGTTGGTCAGGCCTGATCTAGGGTCTTACAGTCTGTCCGTCAGAATTTTGAATATATCATAAATCTAGTGGGGAATCCGAGAAAAATTTTAAGTGGTGAAGTAACATGATTTGATATATTTTACTAAAATTCTATTCTGTGATAGGAATAATGTACAGTAGGAAAAAAGAGGCCAATACAGAGGTTATCTATGAGCTTTATTTTTTTTAAGGTACAGACTTCAATTATTAAAAAAAAAAAAGTCATGGGAAAGTAATGTACAGCAGGATGACTATAGTTAATAAATATTGTATTGTGTATTTGAAAATTGCTAAGAAAGTAGATCTTAGAAATTCTTATTACCAGAAAAAAAATTGTAACTATGTATGGTGACACATGTTAACTAGATTTATTGTGGAGATCATTTATAATATATACAAATATGGAATCACTATGTTGTACACCTGAAAGTAAAATAATGTTGTATGTTAATTATATCTCAATTTAAAAAAACAAACAAACAGATTATCATCACATGTGACAGAGACTGATCTCTGTCTATCAAAATCCATGTTCTCTCCTTCTTCCTTCCATATGCCTAGACTTCATTATTCATCCTCTTTCTTGCAGTTACACCTTGTCATGCTATTGAGTTTTAGGTAATAGAAAGTGAGAAGAATGAATGTATGCCTTGTACCTACTCCGTAACTTCTATTGATTCTTCCCCCCATGTATCTTACATCGTGGTTATAACCGCTCTCTAACTACTTGGGATGGTAATGCCCAAGGGGTCCTTGGAATTTATATATTGAGGTTGACAGAGCCACCTATGGCCTGGGTTAAATTAAGGAGAGTAGTAGAGTTTTTCCCCATTGACCAGGAAACAAGAAACAAGCAAGAAACATACTTTTATTTTTAAACTGTTACATTTTGGGACCATTTGTTAAATTGCCCTAACATACTGTCAACAAGGTACAATATTAGATACCATAGGAAAAGCTGGTTTGTGGCAGAAGACGTTAATAGTGTTTTTGCATTGATTGAGTTTAAACAACTTGATTAGTCTCTAATTATTTGACTGTCAAGTTCAGATTTTTAGGAAACTTATTTCAATTTAATAAGGATTTGAAAGTGCACATTAAAAGGTAAAAATAGAGCTTCACAGGGGAAAAGTGTAAGAAGGAATGTCTCAGGAGGTATTTTCTGATAATGAACACTAGAGAGTAGGAATTAGTAACTGGGTCCAAGATGGTTATGCAAATTGCATTAGTTTGGGTGAGGACCATGCTAAGCTAACTATTTCCATCAATACAACTGGGATTTTGCTTCTTCTTGTGGCTAATTAATTCTAATGTGACTGTATTATTTATCTTCCATATTGGGACACTTTTGAAAGTAAACAGAGGTTAATATAAATTCATTCATCAGGAAAATATGCATATGTGGGGACAATCTTGGCCAAGTGAAAATAAAAGATGAACAATGTCTACTGTAGTTAACAGAAAAGTTATAGATAGAACCCTTCCTCAGCAAACCTCCATTCTATTTTTTCTTTCTTTTTTGAGGGCAGTGTCACTGGCCCTCACATGTGGGACTGAACCGGGGCCACTGGTTTTCCAAGCCAGCGCTTAACTACCACGCCACTCTGCTGGCCCAGCAAACCTCCATTCTAGATGACTAACTTCCTGAATCAGACTGTCAGAACTAAAGCACTCAGCACTGATGTAGCTTATCCAAATTTTATATATTACTCTTTGTTGAGGTATGACTTACATATACTGTTATGCACAGTGCATAAATGTAGTCAATTTTGACAAATGCAAATTTCTTGTAACTCACACTCCTACCAAGATATAGAACACTTTGACCACCCAGAAAACTGCCCCATGTCTCTTCTCAGCCTTTCTCCCCAAGTTACCTCTTTTCTAATATCTGTCGCCATAAATTAATTTGCTCATTGTATGACTCATATAAATTATTTAATATAGTTTTACTTGTTTTGTGTTTTACTTCCCTTATAAAGCATGATGTCTGTAAAATCTAACGTTTTTGTTTTGTATGTCAATAATGATCCCTTTTATTGCTAGAATAGGTCTACTTTGATATGGTTAAGTCTTTCAAGCAAATTTTATTTTTTTATGATTGTCTTAATTTCTTTCTATTTTAATATTTCCCAGGTTTGCTTCCTATTTTATTTTCTCATATTAATTGACTGTTCATTTTTTTTTTCAGTTACAGTTGACATTCAATATTATATTAGTTTCCAGTGCATACCATAGTGGTTAGACATTTATATAACTTACTAAGTGACCCCTCTGATAAATCTTGCACCTACCTGACACCATCGGTAGCTATTACAATATTATTGACTATGTTACCTGTGCTGTACTTTATATTATATTCTCATGACTATTTTGTACCTTTTTCCCCCAGCCCCTCAACCCTCGTCCCATCTGGCAACCATCCGTTTGTTCCCTGTATCTATGAGTCTGTTTTCATTTTGGTTTTTTATTTATTTTTTTCTTTAGACTTCACATATACATAGGAGCATAGGGCATTGTCTTTCTGACTTATTTCACTCATCCTAAGACATTCTAGGTCCATTCATGTTATTGTGAATGGTAAGATTTCATGGTTTTATGGCCAAATAATATTCTATTGTACATATATGTACCACATCTTTATATAATCATCTATTTATGGACACTTAGTTTGCTTTTATATCTTGGCTATTGTAAGTAGTGCTACAGTGAAAATAGGAGTGCATGTATCTTTTTGAATTAGTGTTCTGGATTTCTTCAGATAAATACCCAGAAGTGCAATTGCTGAGTCATAAGGCAGTTCTATTTTTAACTTTTTGAGGGATCTCTAAACTGTTTTCCATAGTGGCTACACCAAGCAAATTTTATCTTTACACAATGATTTCTTATGCCTAAATATATCTCTAAAAACAAAAGAAGCTTAAGAGATATGGAGAACAACCATATGCTAAATTCTTTTAAATTAATATTTCTGTATCTGATTATCTCTATAAATTAGTCTTTATGAGTAATTCCTAGGTTCTGTATCATTGAGTAGAAGAGATTTATTAGGCATAAATTTAAGCAGAGCCCAAGGGTTAGTTACTTCTTTTATTTAGTGACTATTCTATGCCTTTTCAAGCCCATTTATAACCCACTGTTCAGAAAAAACTTGAGAGAGAAGTAGCCGAGATAGATACAGCAGAATGTTTACATTGATTTTGTGAAGGCGATAACTATCATTTTAGCAGCCTATCTCAGAGGCCAAATATATTATTTTTTGCTTTCTATCATCTCTTTATTGATTTAACTTTCATGCTTACATATTTCTTCTGCAACAGAGGATCTGCTAATGGAACATAGGTCAATGACAATGGTATGATTAGTCTTTTTATGTATAAGATATGCTGAATTAACAAGAGCTTATTTGGACCTTCTTTCAAATTTATTTTATTTTTAGTTGTTCTATTTAATTAAACAATTAAGCTAGAAACATAACTGAACATCAAACTTCCATGAATTTGGATTTTTCCTTCCATTCATTAAGTTCATGTTATATACTTTTTGAACTTGCAATGAGTCTTCTGTTAATTAAATAAATGACATTTTTTGATGGTAAGCCATCATACTGTGATATTAATTTTCTTTGGAGAGAAAGAAAAATAAACAAATTATTACTCTTCATTGAGAGAACTTTTTCAGACTTCACTCTCTGGATAGATAATTGTCACAATGAGACTTAAAGATTTAGAAGTGGCCATGCTTGCCATTAACTGGGAAACAGGCATTTAGGCAGAAGATGGAGCATATGAAAAACCCTGAGTCAAAAAAGAGCTTGGCAAGTGTATGAAACTGATCTTTAATAATTGTGAAGGAAGTGGCATAACACAATTTTTAAAATAAAAGTCAAAATATTATTGTTATAGAGATGAGGTCACTATAAAATCATACACATTAATAAGACTGCAGAGAAATTTTCCCCAGCAAGAAAGATATGCCTCTCTCTATAACTATATCCCTTACATTATCAGACATTGACCTAGGGAAAAATTAAAGTACTTTGTCAAATCATAATGTATATTAGTAGTATTTGAGATGAAAGGATTAAATGACAAATGTATGATAAATATGTTAGTACCTTAGCCTGAAATTGGAATAAGCCAAAGAATAGGGTTATTGTATAGGATATAAGTTAAGATATCTGTTGTTCAATAAAAAATGATATCAAATGCGCTTTCAGACTCTGATAGCACCAATGCTGGGGAAATAAATAGTGGGTTGGAAATAAAGGGATAGATTAGATCAAGAGTTAAGGATACACATAATCTTTGAGTAAAATACGTAACTGTTTCTCTCTCTTGGTTCTAATATTTAAAATAGGTGAAAAATACACCTGTATTATGGGATTATTATGAGGATTAAAATCACTGATACATGCAAATAACTTAGAAAAATGTCCAGTATATAGAAATTTATTGATAAGCATTATTTGTTATCATTGCTGTTCTTCTAAACTATATAAACTGTGTTTCAGTTATTATAAAAAGCACTGTTATTGACAAATACCTTAAGTATTAAGTATTGATGAGAACATTTGTCTCTTGCTTTAATACAAAGGGGAGAAGAATCTGAACAGATTGTAAGAGTGGCATGTGAAGAAGTTCCCTATATCCTCTATTGTATGAGAACGAACATTTCCCAGAGTCAAGGGATAATTAAAGATTACTAGTCTTGAGCTTTAGCATGACGTTTATGTACAAGGTAGGATCAAACAACACGATGAATATTTAATTTAAAAAATACTGTAGTAAAAGACACATTATCATTAATCCCCCTCAAAAAACTCCCCCTTACTTTGAACACACTGATCCCATTGTTCTTGCCACTTTCTGAAGCAGTTCCGGAAGTCTTTTTTCATGAGTATCTTTAGTTGTGCTGTCGTGATTGCCTTGATGTCCTGAATCATTTTGATTTTGCGGAGCCAGAAGTTGCACGGTGTCAGATCCAGTGAATAAGAAGGATGAGAACACACCATAATGTTTTTATTTGACAGAAATTGCCATAGCAGAAGTGATGTGTGACATGGAGCCTTTCCGTTGTGATCACAAAATATGTTGAATGCTGCTGCAGAGCGCCATCCAATGGAAAGGCAGAGATCTTCAATACGGGAAGTGGCGTGCTGAACCTTAGTGACAGTTTGTGACAAATTTCAATTTGTTTGGTGCAGTCAGTTGGGTGTGAGCTGTGGTTGAGAGAAGGTGTGTTTTAAAGTGTGCCCTAAATCATCCTCTATCATGACAACGCTCCGTGGCACACATCGCTTCTGGTATATGACAATTTCTGTCAAATAAAAACATTATGGTGTATCTTCATGTACCTTATTCACCAGATCTGGCACTGAGTGACTTCTGGCTCTTCCCCAAAGTCAAAATGATTCAGGACATCGAGGCAGCCATGACAGCACAAGTAAAGACACCCACGAAAGAGGACTTCCAGAACTGCTTCAGAAAATGGCAAGAACAATGGGATAAACATGTTTGAAGTGATGGGGAGTACTTTGGGAGGGATTAAGAGCAATGTCTTTTATTGTAATATATTTTTTAAATTTAAACATTCACTGTATTTTTTTATTGTACCTCATATTACCCATAAATTACAAAAAGTTCCTTTCATCTTTCTGAAAAGAAAGGGCTGCTTAAAAATAATACTCGGTATTACGTTTTTGAAATATAAAATCACCAGGGGAGATAGGTTCATTGACATGAGTTTCAGGTTCCCGTGAGAATTTTTGTTACCTCATTTTTGTTTTTTAATTCAGATGAAAAATATCCAGGAAATATAAAATGGACTTAGGGTTGAATTATATAAGAAACTATATAATTCTAATCATCCCCCCAAACACACACACACACACACACACACACACACACACACACACACAATTTCCACTTCCCAGCTTCTAAAGCAAATTATTGTTTTGAGATAGTGGCTCCTCCAGTTTTCTGAACAATCCAACTCATCCATTTCTTACTATTACTAATCAATCTTACTATTTATGAAAACAGTACACTGTTATGGTCTCCCCTAAAACATTGGTTTTATTTTGTAATTTTCTTTGCTAAACTATATGATGATTGCAATTATGTTATTTCTACATGTTTCAGAACTGTGGGAGAAAAAATGTTAAAAATGCTTTTGAAACACATTGCTTTTTTTCCCCCAATAAGATAGATTTGAGTTTAATTTTTGTATTGATCAATTTGAGTTATGCTATCTATGACTCAATTCCAATTTCTCATAAATAATTGTATTCCAGGGCTCCTTAAAAATACGAATAATCCAACCACCATATGGAGGGTAATTGAGGTAATGTTGTCTAATTTGATCTGTTCTCTGTGTCTTCATCCATCCCTTCTGACTCTGGGCTTGGATATGTGGCTTGGTTTTGTCAATGGGATGATAGCAAAGGTAATGCAAGTAGAGTTTTGAAACTATTTGGACATTGGGGATTTTATTTCTATTGCTGTACTCAAAACTACTTCCACCTATCTTAGTTCAGGTTGCTGTAATCAAATACCACAGACTGGGTGGCTTAAACCATAAACATTTATTTCTCACATTTCTGGAGGACAGGGAGTCCAAGATCAAGGCACTGACAGATCTGGTGTCCGGTGACAGGCCCATTTCATGGTTGGCAGAAGGAAATCTATCTTCTCATTATATCATCTCATGGTGAGAAAGAATGAGAGGAAGGGAGGGAAGGAGGGAGGGAGGGAGGGGGGAGAGAGAGAGAGAGAGAGAGAGAGAGAGAGAGAGAGAGAGAGAGAGAGAGAGAGAGAGAATGAATGAGAGAACCTACTCCTCTTTGGTCCCTTCATTTTCTTATAAGGGTACTAATTCCATTATGAAGTCTCCATTCTAACGATCTAATCTAACCCTAATTACCTCCTAAAGGCCCACATCTGATAGTGTCCCATTGGGTGTCAGTGTTTTAATATATGGATATGGAGAGGACACAAATATACAGTCCATAGCACACCCCTTTCATGTGAAGAAACCTGAGGTAGCCTACTGTTTGATGAAAGACATGTAGCCAGTCACCCTAAATCATCCCACCTGATAGGTAGTTGTACTAGAAATAGAGCCACCTAGCTGACCTACAACATACTACAGATGCATGTGTGAGCCCAGTCAAAACCAGGAGAAGAAATGCTCAGAATTGAGCCAGTTCCAGTTTACCACCACAGAATAATGAGTTCAGTAAATGGTGGAATTAGAAGAGAGAATCACTAAAGTAACTATTGTAAATATTTCAAGTGCTGAAAGGAAAACACAAATGTAATAAGGAATTGAAAATACAAAAATGAACCTAGTGAAATAAAATGTACAATGAAAAGTATAACAACTGAAATGAAACATCTACTGAATAGAATTAATAATAGGTTAAACATGGACGAAGAAAAGATTAATGAACTTGAAGACAAAAATTGAAGAAATTATTCAGATTGAAGCACAGAGTGTAATATATATATATATATATATATATATATATATATATATATATATATATATATATATATATATATCTCCAAGAAAATTAACAGACTCTGTGATACGTGGGCTAATATCAAGTGGTCTAACAGATATAATTAGTCTGAGAAGGAGAGAAGAAAGGAGAGAACAAGAATCTATTAAAAGAAAAAAATTCCAAAGATGATGAAAACTATAAAAATAATGATCAAAAAAATTCAAGCAACTCCAAAAAGAATAAGCACCAAAAAAAACCTACTCTAAGCCACGTATAACCAAATTGGTTAAACCTAGTGTTAAGGAGAAAACTATAAAGATAGCCAGAGTCAAAAGACGCATTAAGTTTAGAGGAAACACTATAAGAATGACAAAAGACAACTTCAGAAACTAGGCAAAGCAGAAAACAATGAAAAGGTGAGAGAAAAAAGATTAATACAGATTAAAGACAAACAAACACATCTTAAAACCCAGAATTTTATACACAGCAAAAATAGCCTGCAAAAATGGAGAATATACATATATATATATATATATATATATATATATATATATTTTTTTTTTTTTATTTAATATAATATATATATATATTTATTTAAAACAAATGGAAGTTGAGAAAATTTCTCAATGATAGACCTGCACTACAAGATGGAAATGTGGAGCTACACAAAAGCATTGAGAGTGCTATACCAATGGTAAATATGTAGATATATGTAAAGAAAATTCTTATGTTTATGTTTCTATGAAAGATAATTGACTCTACTTAACATACAGGATCAGAATGTCAAATCAGACTATTCAAACCAGCGATCTTATTCAGTATCAATGTTTTAAATTTTAAACATAAAAACAAGTAAGAAAAAGGCTGAGATGGAGAAGACAGAGCTCTGAAACATAGCGGGATGTGGGGAAATCCTTTCTTCCTTGTCAAATGTGCTTTTGGCCTAGAATATTTCTTGTTGGAAAACTGGCAGCATCTGGTAAAACCCAATACTGACTCTATGATCCAGAAATTTAATTCCTTGGGATATACTGAGTAAAAATATGTTTGTAAATGCACGTATAACAAAAGGCACACACAAGAGTGTTCAGCACTAACTTAAACACTAGAATCAACTCAATTGTGATATTTTCATAAAATAAAATTCTGCATAACATTTAATATGAATGATCTATAATTACAAATCATAATATATATATGACTCACAGACTTTATGTTGTGTTTAAAAAGCAAGATACAAAAGAGTGTATACTAAATTATACTATTTACATGACATTCAAAAACAAGATAAAATCATCTATGCTGTTAGTACACAGGTCAGTCATTTACTCTAGAAGTTTAGTGAATGGGGAACGAAAACAAGATTCTTCTCAGATACTAGTAATACTTAATTTCTTAATATGGTTAATGGCTAACAGGGGTATTCACTGTCTGAAAACGTTTTGATATGTACATTATTATTTTCATTCATATTAAACATCAATAAAATAAAGAAAAAAGAACAGAGGACTAGGATACTGAGACATGTAAAAATGCTCATGAACAGAGACAATGATAAATGCATATATATATATATATATATATATATATATATATATATATTCACACACATATGTATATATCTTTTTTTATTTTTTTAAGTTAAAGCAGCACTGTGATGAGAGAAAAAAAAACTGGTTGAAGTTGTAACCATACCTTTATTGGGCTGTGAGATTTTGGAGCAATCACTTGATTTTTCCTGGTTTAATCTTTCTTCCTATCAATGACTGATTCTGACTAGGTAAGGTATAAAGAACTGTTTAACTTAAATGCTATATATTCCTTTAGTTATGTCATCATGACACAGATATAATGCACAAACCACTGACATGATATGGAACCAGAAAATGTATAGAACAGATGGCTTAAATGACTTTATTTAAGTAAAATTTTGAAATAAAGGAAAGACAAAATGCCACAAATGCTTTTTATTGTATTTTATTTTCTCTATCCATTTATATGTAATTTAAAGTCGTTAACACATTTCTTTTTCAGGATTAAAAATGTATTTGCAAACATATTGCAATGTATCTGGCTTAAAGAATTAAAAGTATATATGGTATACAATATGTATAAAATTACCCTTCTGTTTTTCAAACAGATACAATACAAATGCCAGGAACAGAAGTTATATTTCCTCTATTATTTTAATTTGCATTTTGTTTTACAAGGAGAGCATATTTTTTTAATATGTGTTTATTTAGTCATCTATTGAAGTATTGAATAATTAAATTATTTGGTGTATAAACAGAAAGAACATTTGTATCTTTAAAATATTATAATCTGAATAATGTGATACCTCTCTACTACCCTCAAGATCTGATGTTGAAAAAAATATATAATTTTTTTTGAATCTTTAACTATGTAGACTATGTGTAATTAAGCTTTATCTTTAATAAATCCAATGGATATTTTATATCCTTACCCTAAATGTATTAATAACATTTACTCCATAAGTGAGGGAGAATTATCCAATTCCCTTTCTATTTCATTGAATCGTCACATGCCCAAGAAGAATATCTATCATCTCCTTCTCCTTCTAAATTTTTTTAAAAACATTATTTGTTAGTTTTTGTTGCTAGTTCAGAAATGTAAAATAAGAAAACATTCTCCAAAATGACCACAGACTCCTTGTCCTCTTAACCCTTGAAAAATTGACCTATATACACTTACACATACTCACATACAAATTTAGTATGTACATATACAAAAATGTGTATACATAAATGTATATGTATAATATACAGAGTATGCATATATACAAATATAGTAGAAAAATATCCTGAATTACAAATTCAGTAAAACAACTTTGTATTCCCTCAAAGCTATAGATTTGAATTTTATTTTTTTAAAGAGTATCGCAGGGAAAAAAAAATGCATAACATATTTATATGTTTCTAAATATGTACATATGAATGTATCATATATATATATATATATGTGTGTGTGTGTGTGTGTGTGTGTGTGTGTGTGTGTGTAAAATGAGAGAATGAAGAACTAGTTAGATTCTTAGGTGCAATCATTAAGCCCCTTTATTTCTTTTCCTCCACTGTCCTTCTAAACATTATCTGTGGAACTAATTATTTTTCTCTTTTCACTGCAATATTATGCAAACCTCATGAATTTCTAAGAACCCTCAGGTAACTAGAAGTCCTTTAGTACATTAGTACCTCCCACTATCCCAAACAGTTTCATTTCATTATGATTTTTTTTTTTTTTTTTTTTTTTTTAGGGCAGCGTTACTGGCCCTGATATATGGGTCATTATCATTTTATTCCAATTGAAACTCCTCTTTCTCCTGGTTTGGCTGTCTACAGGTGGGTTACTAACAGTGGGAAAGACGGGTAGTCAGCATCTTTGTTGTTTTATGTCTTTGCCTTGTCCTTCCTCTCCTTCTTTCCAGGTTGTTAAATGTGGTTTCTGAACCCCACAGGGTCAGAATGGTACAGAAAGGTAGAAAATTTAAGGATGCTAGAAAGGGTATTACTTGACTGACATGCTTATTAACTACCATTTGTGTTTTCTGAGCTTAGCACGTGTTGAAATTGACTCTAATAGGAGTATTTTCCTTCTACGAAGACCTCCAAACCACTATACATTTTTTACCTCCATTTCTCTTAAATTGCATGCATTCCTCTAGTTGGTTTTATTCGTCCATGGCCATCTGCCTATAAACTTCCAGCCCCTTTCAGCTGAAGCCTCCTTCTTTTTCCACATGAAACTCTCAAACCAACTCAAAAACAATCCTTTGCCAACAACATTCTGGTAGAAGCTATGTGTCTTAGATCCACTGATATTCAAAACCTTCTATTCTTCTGCTATTTACAGTTTATGTAGCCCCAGGACACATCATCCAGGCTACACTCTGTACAAATGTAATTAAATGAACAGTCTATTCATTCCAGTACCTGATAGTATTCCATAAAATTATTGTACAATTTTCCTATCTGTTGCTATCAGCAACAATTAACTGCATTTTTCATGATATTTGCTGCATTTTTAGTGTTTAGAAACATTGGTAAGCAGTCTTCTGAGATTTCAGACTCTTGCTGAGTAACAATTGATGATAATACCTTTTGCTTCATACCCTAACTGACACCATTTTCTACCTTATTGTTCCAAAGGTGTTTACTCATTTTTTTCTTAGTTGAGGTGATGAATCGTGACTAGCCTAAACCGATAATTGCGATTTCATCCTCTTGTGACTAAATTAGCCAAAAGAAGATATGTGCTGAAATGCCCCAGGAAATGGTTTTATTCTGTTCAGCAGGTATGAAAACATAGTCATTAAATCCAACGCAGTCATTTACTAACATACATTTACAAGCCTAAGGATGCAAATCCAACAATGTGGAGATAGCAGTGAAGAGACTACAAAGCCTATGGGTCATGGATAATATTGCCAGACTGTCACACAGATCATAGAACTACCTACAAGAGACTCTTATTACATAAGCTAATGAAAAATCTTTATTGCTTAAGCCACTTTGGACAGGTAATCTGTCCAAAAACATCCTGATTCATTAAAGTTGGTATCATCAAAGTTTACTTTTTAGAAACTGATTGGACATGGTTTTAAAACTTTTACCTTTATCCTTTTTATAAGCCAGAAATAGAATATGGAAAACAAAGATATTTTTTGAGGTTTAAATATAAATCTAATTGACCTCCCTTCTGAATTAATGTTATTTTGATTTTATGAAAACATAGCCACAAAATATCTAGTCACTCTATTGTAGAAAATTAAGTGTTGGTTGTATTTGAGTTGGCACTAGATCAAATATCACTCTGGGTAAGCCCGTTGAATTCAAGTCTATATACTATGGAGATATAGAACTTTCCTGGATTTATTAACACTCCATAGACAGGGAAATTTATACCATACACTGATAGGGAACATTTGCTTTCACTTCACCTAGAAACATTTTACTATTTTTATATCATGAAGATTGGATCTGTATCTACTTGTTAAATTATGCAAACCTCATGAATTTCTAGTAACCCTCAGGTAACTAGAAGTCCATATATTGCTCTGATGCACAAGCTCTTAATCATCAATAGGGGCTATATGATTACAGAGTAGTTCCCCAATGGCAAAGAATCTCTCCTTAACCAAATTTTCATCAGCCCTTTTCAAGCCTTCTTCTTGATTAGGTCTTGATCATGACCTGCTGCCCTGCTCTTAGCCTGTCTAATTTTAACAGAGATTCTGCGAAGGCAGGTTACCAAGAATACCCCCACCTTTGATATCTGATCAAGTTCCTCATCCCCCACTCTCAGTAGCTACGTCCTTGGCCTGCCTTTAGCAAGAATCCTTAGTCATTTTAGCCAGAGTCTCCCTTCCTTTGATATCTAATCTAGTTCTTATTAACTTTTCATCCACTGACCGCTTCTCTCTGCTTACTGGCAATGAAACACCTGCTGTCTTTGCTGTATTTAGAGTTGAGCTTAGTTATACACTGAGGTCTCTTTCCCCTCCGGCAGTAACTCTAAATAAATCTGTTTTGCTATTTTTAACAAGTGTGTCCGGTGAAAAAACACATTTTTCTTCTTCTTTTGTATTGGGTTAAACAACTGAAGCACTAGGGAGAATGGAGTGCTATATCTCTTGAAAGTTATATTTCAAAAGAGACAAAACTGAACCTGGAGACATCTTTGGCTCTTAGAAGGGGAAGACACCAAGAGTTTATCTAGTCCTTGGATAGGCATATTTACTTTCCAAAAGATTAGGTGGGAACACAGAATCCTTTCTATTACACGTCAAGCAAGAGTTTTTTTCACCTTCTCACTCTCTTTTTTTTCAAAGTTTATTGGGGTGACAATTATTAGTAAAGTTACATAGGTTTCAGATGTACAATCCTGTAATATGTCATCTATACACCACATTGTGTGTTCACCACCCAGAGTCAGTTCTCTTTCCGTCACCATATATTTGATCCCCTTTACTCTTATCTACCGCTCCCCTCCCCCATTACTATTGTCTGTGTCTATGAGTTTTTGTTTCTTCATTTGTTTGTCTTGTTCTTTTGTTGTTTTCAGTTTTATATACCACATATTAGTGAAATCATATGGTTCTCGACTTTTTCTGTCTGACTTATTTCACTTACATTTATCTGTAAAGATATATGTGCTCCGATGTTTATTGCAGCTTTATTTATGGTGGCCAAGACATGGAAACAATCAAAGTGTCCTTTGATAGATGATTGGATAAAGAACGTGTTGTATATATACACAATGGAATACTATTCTGCCATAAGAAAAGATGAAATACTGCCATTTGCAACAACATGAATGGATCTTGAGATTAAGCTAAGTGAAATAAGTCATCTTTTCTCTTGAGGGAAAGCAGAGAACTGCTTCTCTCCTGTACATAAATGGAGTGTTGGCACTCCTGAAATGCCTAAAGGGCATAAGTCTGTCCCTTTAGGCCATATCTTATTGAAATAGATCAGGAGCAAGATCAACCAATCCGTTGGCTGGTCAGAACGCAATCAAGTTGAGCACGTTGTTCTCTTACTAATTTGACCTGATATTTGGTGGTAAATTAAAGGTAGACTTGTTCAAGAGTGAAGAACAAATCAAAAGAAGGACCCTTTAAATCATGCATTTTAACTGTGCAGGTCCACTTTTTATCACTATTCATTATTCAATGATTTTTATGAAAATTTTGAAATTTTTTATAAAAATTTCTCGAGGCAGGTTTTTTAATTCTCATATTTTGTAGTGAATGTAGTAAGAACATTCTGAAATATAATGATTGAACTTTAAAAACCTGATTTTCCTGAAGTGTCAGTATTTCTGGGCAAACTATATTTTATCTATGGATTCTTTATTTTGATGACCCTGTTGCATTTTTTTCTTCCCTATGGCTTCTGTGGGTTCTCTATTCACTTCTAAAACGTTCATGCCCAGAGATAAAGCCATATACGTGATAGTGGAAATGCAGGAAGGACTACTCAATGCATGGCTAATGCATACCTAAAACATAATGTAGTTCTCAATTATTCCCACTTTATTGGTCTACAAATCTTCTGATAGTGTACTCCATTAGGAAAACTTAATATATATGGCCATATAAGATGATTTTCATTCATAAACTGTATACATGTGTTAGTGCATTAATATAACATTTAATTATAAATACCTCAAAATTTAAGTTAAAATGAAATAAGACATTTACTAATGTGTTCTTTGTATGTCCACAAGTGAACATTTTTGTGCAATATCTGGAGTGTGCAAACTTTAAATCTTACCCCCAACTGATTTCTATATTAGTTTTATTTTTTTTGGTGGCTCCTAGTTAGGTAAGGAGAAGGGAGGGAGAGGAAAAGGAAGTGATGGAGGGAGAGAGAAAGAGATGGAGAGACAAATTAACCTGGGCGGCCGGCTTCCCAGGCCAGCGCCTAACCACTGCGCCACTCTGCTGGCCCTTTTTTGTTTGTTTGTTTGTTTTTGATTTTGAGGGCAGTGTCACTGGCCCTTACATGTGGGATCCGAACCAGGGCCGCCGGCCTCCCAAGCCAGCGCTTAACCACCGCGCCACTTGGCCGGCCCGGGCTCTGGACTTTTATGTACTGCATATTCATTAATTCTGTTATGTTTTAATGACGTCAAATGCCCTCAGTCAAGACCACTTCCAGCTTGCTACAATAGCAGCCATAAAAAAATGCATTAAGAAATAAATTGGTATGTCTATATGCACCATCTTCAAGATTCATTATGATTTCTAGCTGTTAAAATATAGAAAGCATTTAATTATATGTGATGCTAGTAGCCTGGTATTAGTCCATAGTAAGAAAGCTGTGTAAAGACTTACCAGCTCATCTAACTAAAGTCAGGAGACATCATCTAAGAATCCCCAAAGGACCTAACTATGGAAGAACCTCAATTATATGGAGACTGATATTCTTCCAATATGCTGCATTCAAAGTGCATAGGACTAACAAAAAGAGTGATACAAATATCAGAAAGGGACAAATGAGAAGCAAAGAAAAACAACAAACCATAGGAGTTCAAGAGGTATAGCACCCAGAAGAATGGAAAAATTGTTCATACCCAAGCCAGTTAGCAAAGGAACAGAATAGTAGAATATAGAAAGCGCCAAAGTGAAAATTCGGAAGGTAAATTTCTCCACAATACTATGAAGTTAACACGTCTCTAACCATCTATGCACCTATCCATTCCAAACAAAGCCTTTACTGAGCAATCCCCTAAAGTACACTAGTGGTAGAAGGGCAATTCATTCTGCTTTCTACCAGGGCATTCGAGAGAATAATCTAAGATATTCCATAATGATGAAAAAAGTTAACACTTCCTATCTGTAACATCTTATTCTAATGTGTGAATTTGTGATTCAACAATTCCTCTCAATAACTTTATGAGATAGGAACTATTGCAATCACCACTTTAATGATAAAGGGATACAGAGAGGTTAAATACCGGACCCATAGACACAGCAGAGTAAAATTTTGAACCTGACAGCTAAACTCCAGAGGATATTGGTCCAAAAAATGTTTGATCCACTTCAGTCACATACTAGGCACTATTCTGTGTGTTTTGGATTAATAAGGAGAAAAAAAGAATCCCTGCCATCAACAGCTGTAGAAGTCATTACTATAATTAGAATCACTTGCTAAAATAAACATCAGCGCCCAGTAGAAATGACCAATAAGCAATTTTTGTCTTTAATCCAATGGCGTATTCATACTTTATGTTGCAGAAAGAAATATAACACTAATGTGAACAGGTTTAAAAGTTAGAAAAGTCTTAATGTTTCACAAAGGAATTGTTATTTTTTTGATTCAAAGAAGTCACATTTGAGACCATCTCCTTGAACTAGATAACAGTCATCTGTGTGTTTATAAACATCAACCTCTTCTACCTTATCGGAAGCAAAATACTAAACTGATTTTCAAAATTGTGACACTGTTGATTTCCGTTATATTTTATGAAGAAAAGAGAGTTCAAAATTAATTGTAATTAATAATATCCAGATGCAACAGAATGTTAGACTTATGTTAACAGGGAAACCTAATTATCTAGAAAAGGTCATTCTCCAGTGATAGTAACAGAAGCCAGAAATAAGGTCCATTTCCAGAGACAGGTAGCATTTTTCCTTACTTCATATATTCACATGGAAAGATATAAGAAAATTAGTCTTGGGAATTAAAGTCTCCTCTGACACATAGGTCTTAAATAACTGGGCTTAGTAGATCTATATGTTAGAACTAAAATTTGAATCTCCCTATTTGCTGCTTTCTCTTTAAGCTTGTTGCCTTAATCATTATTCATTGAAGAGAGATGTCTTCTTAATTTGATATGTGCTCTCTTCAAATTTTTCTTAAAACCCACCGTTCAGAGAAGTGTTGGCAATAACATTTGTACTGAGGTTTTTCTCTGAGTGAGCTTCAATTTCTTGTGTTTTATGGCATTGTGTTAAATGAAGTTGTAATTTTTCATGTATACTCTAAATAATTTATTCATGAAGAGAATAAATAGATATTTGGAGAAGTAATCATTAAATTAATGGGTATTCTGCTTACATTCCTTCTTTGAGAAAAGTATTTATTTCATAAACATAACTTGGCAAAAACACAGACATGCAGCAAATTTTGTGACACAGAGGTAATTTTAAAACAGTCAAGAAAGGCAAACAACAGATGAAACAAGCTTTGGAATATTTATCCAGTTGGCAGTATTTATCATGGTGCCAAAGAGCTTATAGTCAACTTCTCTATGCAGTGAAATGTCTTTTTTCAAAGTACATTTATGCATTAACTAAGGATACTAACCACATTATGGTATATAGCAAATAAAAGGCAGGTCATGTTGATCTTAGGAGCACATTTTTATTAGAGCTAATAAATATTGAGGGTGCCAAAAAATGTATACACATCTTAAGAAAGGAAAAAGCTGTATTATTTTGTAATACTCAATACATACTGATAACAAAAGATGAACACAAGTCATGTTTGACTTCTGCAGTTACAAGAATTGTTCAGAGTGGTTACTGTCAGTATAATTTTAATAGTTTTGTTTTCCTTTCTTAAAATGTAGTACATTTTTGTAATTTTTTTCAATTTTATTTAAGTGTTTGATGAAAGTATAATTGACATATCATATCGTGATGTTATGTTATATTTTAGCTTCAGGCGTACAACAATGATTTGACATTTGTATGCATTTTTAAATGATCGCAGTAAGTCTAGTTAATAATATCTATCACCATACATACAGAATTTTATGTCTTGTGCTAGAACTTGGAGTTTACTCTCTCAGCAACTTTGAAATATGCAATACAGTGTTATTAACTACAGTCAACTTGCTGTACATTACATCTCCATAACTTATTTATTTACAGCTGGAAGTTTGTACCTTTTGACCTCTTCACTTATTTTTGTTCACCCTCAGTCCCCCACCTCTTACAATCTTATAGTTATTAATCTGTTCTCTGTTTTTTCATTTGTTTTGTTTTTAGATTACACTTATAATTGAGGCAATAATGGTATTTGTCTTTCTCTGTCTCACTTATTTCTTTAGCATAATACTCTCAAGTATCATTCATGTTGTCCTAATGGCAAGATTTCATTATATTTTATGACTGAATAATATATCACAATTTATTTATCCATTTATCCATCTATGGATACTTAAGATTTCTCCATGTTTTTGTTATTGTGAATAAAGCTTCAATGAACATGGGGGTGCAGATACCTTTTCAAGTTACTATTCTCAAATTCTTTCGGTAAATACCCAGAACCTGTTTCTCTATTTTTCTTTGGGAATTCAAATCATTCATTTTTTTTTGTAGTTGTTCCTCAGCTCACTTTTTTGTTGTTATTTGTTTTCATTGTGTTTCATTTTGGGTAGTTTCTATTTTCATGCCTTCAAGTTTTAATGTCTTTACTTCTGCTAATGTATTATCTGCCATAAATATATATATATATATATATATATATATATATATATATATATATATATCTCAGACACTGTGGTTTTCCATCTTTAAGAATATGATTTGACTCTTAAAGCAAATCTTTCATTTCCGTACTCACCACTGACAACGATTCTCTTCCTGACTAAATTCTAGCCAGGCTCTATTGAGCACAAGACACTGTGACTCCACCTTGGCCTATAAAAACTGCAGACTCTCAGCACAAATTATTTTGTCCACATCCCCTCTTACTCCCACATGCACACACATTAAAAGATGTGAACAAATTCTAACGTAGTTTATAACAGCTGAAGGCTACATTTCTAGGCTGACCCTTCTCCTTCTTAAACTGCCAGCCAGACAAAACTCAAGGCTGCCAAAAGAACTTACTGTTTGTTCCAGCCAAACTTAAACACGGGGCCCCAGTCTCCTAGTCTCTGGGAGGATAGGAACCTGACTTCAATAAAAACCACTTAGCAAACTGAGATGATGTCATCTGCACCAACTGTACTTTTCCATTTTCATAAATTTCTTGACTTGGGTCAATCCCCCACCATACCTACACCCAGTACCCTCTTTCTCCCTTTAAAAAGCTCAGTCACATCTGTATAAATCAAAGGCCAGTTCCGTTTTCGCTGGACCCTCTTACCTATTGCAATAGTGTATAACCAATTAAATGTGTCCTTACAACTTGACCTAGTATCTGGCTTTTTCTTTGACACCATATTTGGTATTTCCTTTAGCTTCATGAAAATGTGGAATACAGTTGAGATAACAGTTTATTGTCCTTTTCCATGAATTCTTGCTTTGGCATTTACTGTGTCAGTCAGGATAGTTTTTAGGACAGGGCTAATTTTTTTACCTCAACTTACGCAATGACATTCTTATTTTTCCAATCTATGCCCCTTGAATTACAATTTCCACTTGAGCTGATAAAAACACAAACTATCCCCAGCAGTGCTTAACTCAGAGGACTTTTGTCTCAGTTCCCCCCGCCCCCCAGGAGGTGCTTTCCCTTGGGTGGTTTTCCCACATACATACACTGGTTTCTTATTCAACTGAAGATTTGCAAGTGGACCCAGTGAAGACCTACAGAGCTCTTCGCCTCTTCGGCTTTCCCTTGTCTGACAGTTGGCCTGGTAAGATCTAGCTGCCCTGCTATTTCTGAAATACAGTTCTGTCTCCTCAACTCTAGGAGAACTCCAGGGTCCTATTGGGTTTCCTATGACACTGCAGAGATACTAGCTCTAGAAGGTAAGCTGGGGAAATTATAAACTTCCTCTCATTTGTTTCCCCTATTTCAGGAATCACTGTCCTGCACTGTTTTTTTCTGAAGTCCAATAAACTGTTGTTTCATCAATTTTTCCAGTTCCTTGTATAGGCTTGATGGTAAATATGGTACTTGGTTTTCCATTTTACCTAGAAGCAAAAGTACAACCCACCCCATTCAATTTCAATTTCAATTGAAGCTTGTTATATCCTTTTGTTATATGCCCAGCTCCTAAAGTAACATTTGACATATTACAGCCCCTCTGAAATGCTTATTAAGTCAGTGAATCAATGAATCAGAGAATGAATGTCATATATATATAGAGAGAGAGTTAAGATCATATTTCCATCAAGTTTGTGCAAATATACATGTTCTCAGTCTCCAAAGACGCTCATGTCTGCGTGTGCGCGCGCATACACACGCACATGCACACACACACACTTAGAATTTTTTTCCCCTAATTTATGCACATTGCTTTTTTTCTTTACTGAGGAAGTTTTTGAGATCATAAATTACATTCACTTCTCTTATAATTCCCACAATCTGCAATAGACTGCATCCTATCCACATCATTTCACTCATTTTGTTCTATTTTACATAAGACATGACCTCCTAGTTCCTGAATCAAATACCTACTTTATATTCATGTTGACAGCTATTGAGGATTTGACACTGAATCATCACCTCTTCATGAAAAATTTCTGTTTCTTTGTCTCTTATTTTTCACTGCTACCCTTTGTAAGATGCTGACACACCACTTGGAATTGATTTTGGATCCAAATATGCTAAAAAGGCAAGAGCATGTGTTTTTTTTCTTGGGTTTTTTTTTTTTTCTTTTTTCATTGTGTCCTCTTACCAATCTCTACATTTTGTAGTGCTCTAAGATATAGTTCACAGTCCTTTTTTTTTTCTTTCCTCTATCTACAATTACTATTCCTAGGTAATTCTATATAAGTCTAATGGCTTTTAAAAGTCTCTATACAGCAATGACTCTGAAATTTATATCTACAGCTTAAACTTTGTCACTGAGTTCTAGGCTTTTTTTTTTTTTTAAATCTGATTGCTAATTTGGCATTATCCATTGGCTGTCTAGTACACATTAAAATATATAACATGTCAAAAATAACATTTTTTTACCCCATCCCTCTGTAAATACCAAAATTTTCCCAACTCAGTAAATTTTCAGAATGAAAATATAGCTGTTATGTTTAACCCTTTATTTCACAATCCATATTGTATTAATTTATGAGCTTTAAAAATAAATTTTAAATCTGTCCACTTCTCAGATTCTCAACTCTGCCATTCTTTTCGAAGACAGCATCATCTTCCACCAAGATGATCAAAATCCCTCCCTAATAATTCCCCTCCTCTGATTCCCCATTTCTGCTTTTGTCTTAATCCTCCAAATAGCAAACAGAAACGACCCTCATTTTTAATTTGCCCATGGGATTATATTATTCTTCTCAAAATCATCTGGTGGTTCTTCACTGTCTCTAGGCTAAATAGATTTTACATGGTGCATTAGTTTGCTAGGTCTGTGGTAACGAAGTACTACAAACTACGTGGCTTTTTTTTTTTTAAATTTTTTTTGAGGGCAGTGTCACTGGCCCTCATATGTGGGACCGAACCGGGGCCGCTGGTTTCCTAAGCCAGCACTTAACCACTGTGCCACTTGGCCGGCCCTCAAACTATGTGGCTTAAACAAGATAAATTTATTGTCTCAGAGTTCTGGAGGTTAGAAGCCTGAAATTAGGGTGTCAGCAAGGTGGTTTCTTCTGAGGGCTGTGAGGGAAAAATATGTTCCAGTCTTCTCTCCTTGGCTTATAGCTGTCGTCTCCCCCAGTCCCTGCATATCATCTTCTCTCTATGTGCCTGTCTCTGCGTCCAAATTTCTTCCTTTTCATGAGGACAGTACTCAATTTGGATCAGGGCCCACATTAGTGACCTCATTTTAACTTGATCACATTCATAGCAACCCCATCTTCAAATTGGGTCTGAGGTATTTGGGGTGGGACTCCAATATATCTTTATAGAGGGAGATACAATTCAACCATAACACATGGTATATGAGGTTTTACTTGCTCTGGTCCTTTCCCACCTCACTGAATTCATGTGCTTCCAGCCTTTCCCTTTCTCACTCTGTTTTAGACATAATGAACTTTGATGTTGCTGCTGCCCTGTCTCTGAATTTTATACTGGGAAGTTCATTTCCATCTCATTTTCTTATGTACAATGTTTCCTTTGCCAGGAATACTCGATTCCCATATCTTCACTTTGTTCACTCCTTCATTTCATTTAGGTCCCTGATCAAATATCACTTCTTCAGATGCCCCTCCCATAATTGCTGTCCCTAAATAGCTCCCTTCCATCTTCTTTATCTCCCACCATGACTTTATTTATGGTTATAGTTCTGATATGTAATGTGTTATTTGTTCATGTGTCTCATATCTCACTAGAATATGAACTCCATGATAAAAGGACTGTGTTTGTATTGTACATTTTATAACCCCAGGGATGCAAACAGTTCCTGACACATATACGGCATTCATTCATTCATTCATTCATTCATTCATTTTCAGGAAAGTACAAAACAGAAAAAAAAAACAAAGCAAAAACTTTGTTTTTGCTTCAGTAATAAGCTTCAGTAGTAAGCTGACTTTCAGTAATAAGCTTCAGTAATAAGCTGACTTTCAGAATTGAAATTTTAAAATATCTCTCATCTATCGAATTGGAAATATTAATGATAATACTCAATGCAGGTAATAGTTGTGTGACATGGGAACACTAATGGACCTTAGGTGGTAGGATAAATTCCTACAATTGACATTTTTGGCGGTTCATTTAGAAAAGTTAAAATGTTCATACTCTTACACTTAGTTATTTTATACTTAACAGTATATCATGAGGAAATAACAAAGTTTGCAGAAACAGAAATATGACCAAAAGAAATTCAACACTTTTAATTCCAGCCATGAAAAAACATGAAGCAAATTAAATATGTAAAAACTAAAGAGTTTCAATTTTAACTGTATGCAATTATATGGAACAAATACCCCTGCTACCTTGGCTTAAGCAAATAGGAACATATTATATATATATATATATATATATATATATATATATATATATATATATATATATATATACTTTTTTTTTTCTAACTAACTAGAGTTCTAAAGATAAGTAGTTCAACAATCTTATAAGGAACCAAAGCTGTTTGTACATTATTGCTCTTCCATCCTGAGGACCTTGACCATCAATATTTGTTAGTTGCCACATGATTGCTAATGGCTACCTTCCTCCAGGGGTTGAATCCTTGCTACAGGAAAGAAAAAGAAAGAAGGCAAGTACTGTGACATTATGTCTCTATCAGGAAAGCAAAAGGATTTCTCAGAAACCATCTCTTTACTTAGCATTCTATCATATATCTTACCTAGACTGTCTGGGGGACAGTAGAGGCATCCCAGCCTGGAGGCACTTAATTGGGTTGAGATGGAGAAACAGAGTCTAAAAGGTGGAACTGTGTATAAGAGGCCTAATGGATATTGCCTTCAGGATCAGTATCTGTGGGCATCAATGGTGAAGGAAGTAGACTTGAGAGGTTTTGAACAGTAGTGCAGCCATGACAGTATGAGCTCTTTCTCTAGGGAGCACTGGATCTGTCAGGATCCCTCTGAGCTGTCTCATCTCAAGGCAAGTGACGGGAATTTGCACCTACATATTAAACTCTAATTAGGTGCAGATCGCGAGGGGATGTGTGTAATTTTAGATGAAGCAAGTCTCTTGGGCAAAAGGAACTTTTCCAGAGAGAAACATGGCTGAGAGCAGAGGACAGACAGGAAACTAAGCAACTTGTCCGGATAAAGTGGTCTCAGTGTTTCATCACAGGAAACTTGACTCTGCTAAATAAATTAGGAATGTTCAAGTAGGAAAACACAGATATCACAGTATGTTTATTGAGGAGTTATAAATGGCATAGAGAAACACACATGAAAAGTAAAGAAAAATCTATCAGCTATGGGGTATGATGACAGATGTGCCTTATATTCATGTATCTGTGGGCTTGATCCATGCTCTGGAATCTCCACCATTATGTGCGGTGTACCCATGTTTAGCAACAGTGATTTGGAATTCACACATATTAGTACTTTGGTTGCCATAAAATGGAAGTTCATTGCCTCTAGAAGAGACTTTATATAGATTTGATGTGCTTTAGCATGTTACTGCTCTTTGGATTGAGTGCCTTTATAATAACAGTGATATATAGTTCCTGGTTTAAAATTATTATCTTTCACAGAGTAGAATGAAACAAAACAGATGTTTAATATTTTGTTAATATATATTATAATATAATTATAATAATTTAGTATATATTACATATTATGTAATTATATTATTAGATTATTTTAATGTATTTATTTCTTACTATATACTTCATTCCTAGTTAAGAATACTTAAAGCATATTTCTGTCATAAGAGTATTTTGTAATCTCAGAGAATTATGTACTTATTTCAGCTGCTTGTTTTCTCCTTCTATGACAATGGCTGCTCAGCTCTTCATTATTTATCCATAGGGTTAAACCCTTTTTATTTTCTGTGATTATTTAGCAAACAAGCAAAAAGCCTATTGAAGAGCTTTCTGGAGTATCCATATTGATTTACTCTTCTCACTGGGACCAATTATGACTGCCTCACCAGAAAATAGTTGAGGTCTTCCTAGCTCTACTAAACTCTTCTATTATTTATTTTTGTAGTCTCTGATTGTATAAGTGTTCTCAATGTTGGTACATGTCCATAAGTTTATCACTGCTGCATATCTTTTCTTGTCTCTAGAGTAAAAGGTCTTTCACCATGGTCTTACTCTTGAAAATATGCATTTTTAAATAATGGATTTTCCTTCTAGTACAGTGTTATTCTTCCTATTCTCCTTATACTGCTGATAAAAATGTATCCTTTGTTTAAGTCATATATTTCTAATGCCCTTTCTACTAGTGGTGAGACATCTGTTGTGTTAAAATTCACATTTATTGCTTAAGAATCTGTGTTTGTTCATTAGAAGATGACAGTGGGCTCTAAATAGGTCTTCTACTCTTCCCACTTAAATTGTTTTATTATACTACCAGAACCTTTCTTCAATTATTTAATTTTGTCAAATAATTTGTATTGGAATTAGGTTTGCCTTCAATGATTAGAAAAATGTAGAGTAATTGCATTTCAAACAAAATAAGTTTAATTCTACTGTCCTACACGGTAAAGTAGGCAGATAAGGAACGTGATTATCTTAGTATTTTCCTAATCTTGGTTACTCCCTGTTGTTCTATATGACAGCCATCTCCATTTTCTAGGCAGTTGACATGAAGAAAGATGGATAAATAAAATCTCTTGTCCTTTCTAATTATACGTTTTAATGAACCTTATACAAACACAAAAAGCTGCATAATCAAATACACCATTAATAAACTGCCACAATTCATTGTAACTATCATCCAAATTAAGAGAAACTACCTTGCAAAATACCACCAAAGCCCTCCACTTGCAACCTCAAAATCACACCCCTCCAAAGAGTGATTGCATCTTAATTTTATGGTAAAACTGCCTCACTTTTCCTTACAGATTTCTCACTTAAATGAATACTGATAAACTCATTATAAATTACTTTTTCCTAATCAGTCAGACTAGTTTCCATTAATCTATGTAATTTCCTCAACTCTCTCATATTTTAAATTTCTTCCTTGAAATGTATGTGTGTGTGTGTATATATATATATATATATATATATATATATATATACACACATATATACATATATATGTATGTATATATGTATGTATTTTTAAAACATTTATTGAGGTGACAATGGTTAGTAAAATTACGTAGGTCTTAAGTGTACAATTCTATAATACATTATCTATATATAACATATAGATGTGTGATATGAACTGTGATATGAGTTGACTCACCTAGAGTCAGTTCTCCTTCCATCACCATATATTTGACCCTCTTGACGCCTTTTACCCTTTTCTACTATCCTTCTTCCCCCTTACCCTCTTGTAACCATTAAACTGTTGTCTGTGTCTTTATTTGTTTGTATTGTTCCTTTTTTGCTTTCAGTTTAATATCCCACTTATCAGTGAAGACATATAGTTCTTGACTTTGTGTCTGACTTATTTTGCTTAGCATAATAATCTCAAGATCCACCCATATTGTCACAGATAATACTATTTTATCTTTTCTTATGGCAGAGTAGTATTCCATTGTGTGTATATATATATATATATATATATATATATATATATATATATATATATCACATCTTCATCCAATCGTCTATCCAAGGACACTTTGTTTGTTTACATATCATGGCCACCATAAATAAAGCTTCAATGAACATCAGAGCACATACATCTTTATAGATAAATGTTTTCATATTTTTTTCGTATATACTCAGGAGAGAGATTGCTGGGTCATATGTTAATCTATTCTTAATTTTTGAGGAACGTTCTTCACTCTGCCTTCCATGGCAGCTGCACCAATGTGCATTCCCATCAACAGTGTATGAAGGTTCTTTTTTCTCCACAGCTTCTCCAACACTTGTTATTATTTGTCCTGTTGATGATAGCCATTCTAACTGTTGTGAGGTTATATCTCTTTGTGGCTTTTATTTGCATTTCTCTGTTGATTTTAGTGATGTGGAGCATCTTTTCATATGTTTATTGGCCATCTGTATGTTTTCTTTCGAGAATTGTCTATTCAGGTACTCTGCCCATTTTTTAATTGGATTGTTTGTCTTTTTGTTGTTGAGTTGTGTGAGTTCCTTATATATTTTGGTTATAAGCCCCTTATTGGAGGCATTATTTACAAATACCTTCTCCCATTTATTGGTTGTCTTTTTGTTTTGTCAATAGTTTCTTTTGCTGTTCAGAAACCTTTTGGTTTGATATAGTCTCATTCATTTATTTTAGCTTTTACTTTCCTTGCCTTTGAGGTCGAATTTATAAAATATTCTTTGAACCCAAAGTCCATAAGTCTAGTCTATGTTTTCTTCTATGCAGTTTATTGTTTCAGGTCTTATGTTTAGGTCTTTGATCCATTTTGAGTTAATTTTGGTACATTGTGACAGATAACAGTCTAGTTTCATTCTTTTTCATGTGATTTTCCAATTCTTTCAGCACCATTTAATAGAGGCTTTCTTTTTTCTCTGTTGTATGTTTTTTGCTCCTGTGTTGAAAATTATGTACCCATATATATGTGGGTTTATTTCTGGGTTTGCAATTCGTATTCCATTCACCTGTATGTCTTTTTCTGCCAATACTCTGCCTGTTTTGATTTTGTTGCTCTGTAGTTGAAGAACTCTGGTGAAGTTTTAGAGCTACTCACAATCAAGATTTTTCTGATTTCATTTCCCTTATGTAGTTTAACATATATTATTAATTCTTGAAGAATATGTGCTCAATATACAATTTTATGTTGACAAATTTGTTTTTTAACACCTCAGAGAAGTAGTTCTATTGACTCTTGGCTCCTGAAGTTCCTGATAAAAAATTAACAAATATTGGAATTATCATTTCCCCATTGTGTTCTATTTCTGCTTTCAAAATATTTTCCCTTTATTTTGCTTTTTATCAATATAAGGAGATGAATCTAAGCATGGGTTTCCTTATATATATATCATTCTTGGAGTTAATAGGCTATTTTATTTTTTTCACATAATTAGGAAAAATTCAGAAATTAATCTTTCCAATTTACTCCTCTCTTCTCTCTCTAGGTCTCCATGAGTGCTTGTTTACTGTTTAGATACTGTTCAATATTTCCCCAAGTTGTTCTTTTTCTCTTTTTCTTTTTTTGACATAGTATCATTTCTATTGGTTTTCCTTTAAATTCATTGTCTGTTCTCTATTATCTCTATTCAATTATGTACATCCAATAATATTTTTTAAATCTCGGAAATTCTATTTTTTTACCTCTAGCATTTCCATTGGATTCTTTTCAATGTCACTGTTTCTCTCCTGAGACTTCCTACTCTGTAATTAACTGAGAACATATTTTATTTTACCTCATCAAGGATAATTATAATAGTTCTTTAAAATCCTTGTCTGCTAATTGCTAATTTCAACATCTTGGGGCATTGATTTTATTTTCTGTTGAGAATGGGTCACATACTTTAGTTCATGAAATGTTGATTAATTTGGGATTTTTATTCTCCCTCAGGCTAAAGGAATAAATAAGTTTCTGTATTTTGTTCAGAAAAAATATTGCCTGTATGAGGACTACTTTGACAGAAGCTTACAACAGCTTAAGTAAAATAATAATGTCATATATCTTTGCAAAATATTTTATTTTGTTTTTATATTTTTAACTATACAAGGCATTTGTAGTAACTATACTACCATTGTGGCGCTCATTTAACTTTTGTTCTTCTTCATTCTTTCTTACAAACTCAAACACCCTTCTGGGACAATTTTTTTTCTGAATATTATATTTTCAAAGATATGTTACTTTTATATTAAATGTAAATTTGCTGGCAATAACTTTTCTTCTGTTTTGTTTTTTTTGGACATTTTTTTAAACCTTAATGATTGTCTATTGTTTTAGCTGGCTATAGATTCTATGTTAGAAGTTAAATTTTTGAGAACATTGAAAATAATATTTCATTATCTTCTGACTTACATTGTTTCAATTGGGAAAACTCCTCTTAGTCTTATTAATGACATTTTAAAACTATGTGTTTACTTTCTTCTCTTAAAGATTTTCCTCTTGCATATAGATGTTAAAATATAGTGTCTAACTATGATATGCTGAGATGTGGTTTTCTTTGTTTTTCTTTTTCTTTTTCCTGCTTGATGTCTGTAGAGTTTCTTAAATCTGTGCCACGTCATCTTTTGCAATTTTGGAAAGCCATTATCTTTTCAATTACTTGAATCCCATTATCTTCCCTGTCCTCCTCTGTGATTTCTGTTACCCGCAACTTTTCTTTTTATATAACACTTATGTCTCTTAGGTAATTTTCTATAATTTATGTTTTTTCAGTATTGTGCACTTTTAAATATTTTCTTCTGGGGCCAGCTGAGTGGCGTGGTGGTTAAGAGCTGGCTTGGGATGCCAGCGGCCTGGGTTCAGATCCCACATATGAGGGCCAGTGATACTGCCCTCTAAAACAAAAAAAGATCAATAAATATTTTCTTCTGATATGTATTCCAGCTAATACTAATCTAGTATTAGTTAGCTAATGGGTAATTAATGGATGGGTAGGCCCTACTCCCTACCCATCCACTGAATTAATAATTTCTTAATTTTTTATTTCTAGAGTTTCCATTTGTTTTTATATGTTCTACTTATTTGCCAATTTTATAAGACTTATTTAATATATCTATAAATATT
This sequence comes from Aselliscus stoliczkanus, assembly GCA_033961575.1. Classification (NCBI taxonomy): domain Eukaryota; kingdom Metazoa; phylum Chordata; class Mammalia; order Chiroptera; family Hipposideridae; genus Aselliscus; species Aselliscus stoliczkanus. The sequence continues at coordinate 29,127,327 of CM066735.1, read as the reverse complement.
TTAAGGTTTTATATTAAATACCTTTATTTTCTGGATATACTTTGTGTCAGTTTCAATTATTTTTTGTTTTTTTGGTGATCATATTTTCATATTCCATCATGTGCCTGTTTTTGTTCTTTTTTTTTTTTTTGTATAACCCTCATATTGTATATAAACAAAAGAAATATATAGGCATAATTTGAGGCCTAGTATCATGTTATTTATCACTTAAAGGATTTCCCTTTGCTTCAGGTAGGAAGCCAGAATTACTAACAATTTCAGATTATTCTTATCCAATCATGGCTTCAGCCCATGCAAGGTTCAATTTATTTCCAGTTCTCTGTTCCTATTTCATACCGTTGCTGGGTGACAAACCAAAACTGATGGAACAGAGTGGAGACTAAGTGCTTTTCATAGGTGGTCCCTGAACTTCAATTTGCCTTTCTAGTCCTGTGAATTCTTTTACAGTTCTTAGCTTTTCAATTCTTTGGCTTCTTCTGGCAGACTATGTATTTAGCTCTAAGACGTAAGTGACACTAAATGGGAGATTTACCATTTTATGCTTTTTTTCGTCTGCATCTTGATTCACATTTATTCACTGCTTTATTAGCTCTCTGGTGCCACACATATGTTTTTCTTAGTGTTTAAAGCAGTTTTCCTAATTGTTTTCTATGGGACAGATTTTCCGAGTTACCTTGCCTACAGATACCAGAGGCTGAACATACATACAATAAGTTGAGAAAAATGAAATCTAATTTACTTTTTCACATATGACTCATCAATACATTTCTTGCCACAAAGTTCATGTTATAATATTTCCAGATATCTTCAGTTAGGAAGTTTTTCTATTTTAATTGCCTAGTGATTGACTTGAATTCACAAGCTGGCACATATCCTATTATGGCATATGTTTAGGAAGGTTTTTAAATATATTGCAATATATAGGAAACATAAATTGGGTTGCCAATGCAGGCTTGGGATTAGACACACTGAGTTCATCACCTCAATGATGAGCTTTTCGACATTAAATCATTTACTTAATATCACTATGCCTTGGATTTTCAAATGATGAAAATAGTATATTCTTCTTAGAAAGTTTTGATGAGTTAAATGTGAGATCAGTAAGAACAACGAGTATTAATATGGCCCAAATTCTCCTTCACCAGTTTCAGATTATTTTGTTTATTCCATTTTTTAAATGCATTATATCCTTTCCTTTGATGTTCTTGAATAACAAAAGTCTTTGTTATTATCTGTCAATCAAGAATTTGGCACACATATATTATTTTATATAATTTTACTAACAGTCTCCTATGTCAGATACAAAGAAATTGACCATCAATAGATTTAGGGATGAAAAGTTACATAGAGAGTTACTTTTTGTTTTTATTCTTTTTTTTTCTCCTCTGCAATAAGAAAAAAAATGATAATAAGGAACAGAATGTGCAAAGATAAAATCAAAACAAAGGCAAACATTAGCAGCTCTGGCTGAATATAGCAAATAGTCCACAGAATAAATAACAACACAGACCCAAAATGTCACCCCCAAAGGGTAGAAAGCATCCTAAGAGAGGAAGTAGAATAGTGCAGAGCCAATTTAGCTAGTAAAGTTAACCCTTTTCATGGGCCTGATCACCTATCTGTAATAATATAATGTACATATAATCCTTTTAATAAGACCAGATATTCTAAGTAGTTTTATAGAATGATTCATAACTTTCCCAACTCCCTTTTTTTTGGAGGAAAGACTACTTTCTCCCCAAAGCAATTTTCCCTTTCCACAACCTGTCACCACTAGCACCATCCAAAAAAGTGTCGTGGTAATCAATGCTCTTTAGCATTCTCCAGTCATATTTGGAAAGCTGTTAGGTACAACCTAAAGTTTCCCAGTCTGAATATAAAAGAAATTCAAGGAGGCCCTACCATTGACAGTCACTAAGTTTGGTCCTCTCTATCCCCAAAATACTTGCTGCAAATGCACATGACCATCTGTTTTCATTGCTACCCTTTCTCTGTGAAATATAAGCATTTCTCACAAGGAATAAAGCAACAGAATTGTGTATGTTCTCCTTGCCTTCAGTCTTCCTTTTTCTAGCCCACTCTTCACAAAGCCGCCATAGTAAAATACTTAATAAGAATTTATATCTTCACTCTCTAGCCTGAAATGAATCACTGACTTTTCATAGGCCTTAGAATAAGTACAAACTCATGTCATAACTAAGAAGAATTTCTTATAAGAGACATTCATTATCAGTCTTCTAGCTTCAACTCCAGCTACTCTCCACCTTGCCCTGTTTATTCCTGAAATACTTGACTTTTGGGGGGCCATTTTATTTGTCAGGCTAATATTTAAATGAGTCACAAACCAATAACTCGGCCTGAAATACCCTTCACCAACACTCCTACCCCCTCCCCACCATGTCTATCACCTAATCATCTATAGGTCTCACTCTAAATGGCATATGACCCACGAAGCCTTTCCTGACCCCATACATTTTCTCAGGAAATAAACTGACATGTACATCTACATTTACCTGTTCTTGTGGCAACATAACTTTGTTACATAACATACATGTCTTTCTGATTTGCCTTTATACAGCAGGCAAGTATCATAGTGTTTGGCATAGAGACAGTAAATAAAATTAGATTTATTGTTGAAATGTTTGTTTGTTTTTCGTATTAGATCCAGAAATCATTCATGAACTTCAAGTATTTGACCTGCAAATAACAGAGCAGGTACTTTTTTACTCATCCATTAAGAATGTGTATTTTCTGAACCATCCTCAGAGCATGCTGACATTATAATTATAAAAAGAGTTTAATAGTATTTCTCATGGCATTTCAGAGTGAGGAGATGATGATACACATGAAGGTTTTCGTTTACTTCCTAAGCATCTTCTCTATCTCCCTCTCCCTTTTTTCGTAATTGATGAACAATGCCAAGGATCAGGGCAAACTGGGAATCTTAGATCTGATTTTTGAGGAGTAGAATGAGATTACAGGAATGTTCCCCACTTCAACTTAGACTGTGGAATATCAACATAACACATTTAGGAAATTCTAAAGACCAGTCTATTGTTTCTGGACATAAATGGCTAGAGAAAAATGCATATGGTACTTCTCAGGGAGCTTACCTACTACACAGGAAAACTGAGATTAAACCAATAATTTCACCAATGAATTTCCATATACAAACTGAGATGTATATTCTGAAAATATGAAACATGGTTTTATGGGAGCTTAGAACAAATGGCTACAATCTAAACTACTATTAGAAAGAAAAGCTTGAGTTGAAGTTAGGAAGATGTAACATTTAATTGAAGAACAGATGGAGAGCATTCCAGATGGAGGAACAGAATATGCAAAGATCCTGAACCAGCAAGAATCATTGCTTAGTAGAGGCTGAGAGAACACCAATGAGGGGAAATGCAGAACCAAAGACTTTATCCACTTTGGGAGGGATTTTGTTTTATTTTTATCCTAAGACCATATGGAACCCATTGGTACATTTTAAAGACAGGGATGAGATAATTGGATTTGCATTTTGATAACAAATAATTGCTTTATTTTTATTTGTGACTTGGTATCTAGAAAAATCGCTATTATTTAGCTCCTTTCTCCTCATTCTAGTTAAGGGGACAAATTAAATTACTGGAAGGACAAATGGAATGATCATATTCTATGAGATCCTTTAATAATTATGAGGTTGACTGGAAAGAAGCATTAAAGAATTGAAATGAATTCTCCCTTCACAGGCTTCACATAATGTCCCCTTGGAACTAGGGTTGTTTTTTTTTTTTTTAATGTTTTGTGTTTTTGTTTTGTTATGAATCCTTTGGGCATAGAACAGAATATTAACTGCCAGGAATACACACTAATATGATTTTTGAATACAGAAAATTCTAATTTAGTCAGAAGAAAAAAGTTTCAAGGCATCTTTAATAAAAAAAGGGCTTTGGAGGTCAGTATTTTGTGTCAGAATTCAAAACAACCATAATTACTAGAAACTAGATAGCAATATAAACACTATTCCTTGGGGAAAGTATGTATCCTTAAAATAAAAAGTGCTTGGATATAAACATCATATTTAAACAGTCTTAGAAAATCAATATGATCAGCCATATACAATGTGATTTAATCTAAAACAAAACCTTTTAGCATTTCTGTTCCCTTTTCTATACTTCACAGCACTGTCATGATATTACCTGTCTCTTACAATTTGAAATCACACTAAATCACCTGAATGATTAGAAGGCAGGTAAAGAAAAACAAGTTTATTTATTTTTTTAACTCAGATAAATGATACTGATCTAAGAAGGAATGTAATTTTATGGATTTCCTGAGTGTACAAAACAAAGAGCTTAATTCTAATCTAGTATTTGTAAAGTTTAAGAATTATTATATGTTATATTTTGACTTTATAATTTGTGATATTTCATAATTAATGTGTTTCAGAGCAGTTATAAAATAAAAATAAAATCTAAATGTGATGGCACTGATACACTTCATGTTGCTGGTAATGAGGAAAATCCATTGTTATCACCACATTAAGTAGAAAGAACATAGTCTATAGAGTAAGACAGAATTAACATTAATTTGAGCTCTGTTAGCTTGGGAAAGTTACTTTACTACTAATAGGCCAAAGTTCCTTCAATGCTAAGTATACTTACTTCAAAGTTGTGAATATTTTCTATTCAAAGTTGTGAATATTTATACACATATATACATACATACATACATACATACATACATATGCGTGCATGCACACACACACATGCAGAGGGTGCCAAAAAATGTATACACATTTTAAGAAAGGAAAAAAAAAACTGTATTAAAACTGTATTAAAACTGTATTAAAATTATGCTGATGGTAACTACTTTGAGCACTTTTTGTAACTGCACAAGTCAAATGTGACTTGTATGCATCTTTGTTATCAGTATATATTGAGTATTACAACTTTAATAGAGATTTTTCCTTTCTTAAAATGTGTATACTTTTTTTGGCATCCATCCTCTGTATATATATGAATAAAATATACTTTGCCCATAGAAAGCGTTTAAGCATTCCACGTGATAGCAGGAAATAGATACTTGGGTAATTGGAAGAGAGATTTTGATAAAGGGCTATTCATAAAGAATTGGCCAGAGTTTAAGAAAACCATATGACAAAGGGCAGTCATACAGGGCTAGGAACCACAAGAGAAAGAAAGAGTAGGCTGAAAGGCCCACACATAACAGGAGGTTTCATTTTCAGTGGAGAACACAGATCACATAAGGAATCTTGCAAGAAAGGGAGTCAAGTATTAAATGTACTGACTTTACCCGTTTTTTTTTTTGTTTTTTTTTTTCCTTTTCCTTTCTATGGATCTCCTACCAGTGCTTACCTCTTGCTGAACTTAACTCGAAGCTGGAAGATAAAAAAATACACTGATTCAACCTTTATAGTTCAGCCTTTTTGGATACAGGAAGGTAGAGCACAGATTACAATGGGAGCAAAAGGAAGTACAGCTTGGTAAATTATCAATAGAATTGTTTTAAGTAAATTTTTCTGGTTGGAAGAGTTGTTTAACAACTCCTAAAATCACACATTTGATAAATATTCACTAAGTGACTATCAATCAATTTAAGAAGCAGAAAATAAATGGTATCAGTAATAAGAACATAGGGCAAAGTGTAGACCAAAACCATTGGAGGTTCTTTTTCTTGAGCTGTGAGCAAGCCTCAAGCCTCTCAAAACTGAAAGTATTGCACCTAGCTTACTGACAGGAAGCCCCCTTTCTCCCTCATGACCTCCTGATCTCTTTCAATACTTCTACCTTGCATTTAGCCACTTTAAGGAGAAAGGTCATTAGGAATAGGGCTGAATTTCACTGTCCCAAGGGAACTGAGGGACATATGGCCCTGTCCAAATGTGTGGGAACATAAGGAGAAGAGAGATTCAAACTTTTATGACTACATTGGATTCTGGGACCCAAGTCACCATTGTACCCAGTCTCATGGGAGGAGGTTTCATCTGGATTCAACTGATGGGGTTTGCTCAAAGTTCACAATGAGGAAAGAGGGTAAAGGCGATCTTATGGGTGGAACCCTGTGAGCCAGTTCCACGCACTGCAGTGTTTGCTTCTGTATCTCAATATATAGGAGAAATTAATATGTTATATGCTTGTACTTCTCCATTCCAAAAGAGGATTATGCTAAATTGGTAAGATTTGCATGCTGTGAAGTTGTATTGAGACATATAGATCCTTGCTAATATTTCCTCCTGCTTCCTCCAAGCTGGTCCAACAGAAACAATTTGGAGAAGATGAGGAATCACTGCTCTGATTATAGATTGAAAGGCAGCAGGGTTGAGGACGTCCCTATATGCCAATTAAAGAGCAATAGGAGGTGCAGGCTTATATGGGGTCATCACAAACTAAATTCCCTTGTTATTACTGTCCCAGCTCTTCTAGATATTGTGAATATAACTGAATTCAGTCCACAGACTCATGGCAGTTAGTAGGTACACTGCCTCAGATATTGCCGATGCCTTATTTTCCATACATTCATTTGGTGGGGCTTCTCATATATGTGTTCAGTTCTCTCCAAGAGGAATCTAAACTCCCCTGCCATTTGCCACCAGTGATGGGTCAGGATATGGGACACTTTAGAATGTCCAATGTTTTCAGCATAGAGATGATACCCTGTTGATTGGCAACTTAGAACTTCAGTCTGAAGGTCTTGATGGGATGTTATCATACATCTCGCCATTGGAGAGACTGATAAACCCTGACAACATTAAGGGGTCTGCTCACCAAGTAAAGTTTCTTGGGATTCTATGGGTGGAATCCCAATGCAAGGTCCTTCCAGCAACCCAAGAAGGACTGCCATCTCCTTGATCCCCAATACCAAAATGAACACCCAACACCTGATTGAACTTTTTGGGAATTGGAAGCAGTACATGTCTCACTTAGACATTCTTCTGGACTGTTTCTATTGGCTAACCTGCAAATCAGCCTCTTTCCAGGGGGCCCAAACCAACAGGCTGCATTGGAAGCTGCCTGGCAAGCCTGTGTGTTCTACTTCCATGCCCATTGCAAGAGGAAGTATCCCTTTAGGCTACAAGTTCCTATATTGCTAGTGAGCTAGCCCGTTGTTTATTAACACCTCAAATCTTTAAGGTTTTGTTTCTGTTGCCCCTGTTGCTTTATAGAATGCCCCTGGTAAAAAGATGCAAACCCCTAAATGTCACTAAGTGAAATATGCTTTCCTTTAGTGACACTACAGTGCCTTTCAATAGAATTTTTTCAGGCATTATACTTGTCTGCAGGAATTTTAGCCTGACAGCCTACTCAACCTTACAAACATCTGAAACCTCTTATTTTTATTTTAATTTACATTTCCCAAATGATTTGTTTTTTGTTTTTTTTAGAGGGCAGTGTTACTTGCCCTTATATGTGGGACCCCAACCGGGGCTGCTTCCCTAATGATTTAAAGTTAAACCCATTTTCATGTGTTCAATGGCAATTTGAGTGTCTGCAAACTGCCTGTTCAAGTTTTTTCCCATTTTTATATCTGTCTGTCTTGTTTAGTTCTACAGATTTAGTTCACTCCCTTTGATGTGTTCACTTCAGTTGTTTCTAGCCTGAAATATGGACACACATACAGATACTTCAGAACTTTTAATTACAGGTTAATTATTAGAATGTCATGTATTTTCAATTTTCAGCTGAACCTATTTGGTTGATATTCTAACATACATTGGAATTCATACTGTAGTTGACACATCTGTCTGAAACCTTGCTATAAGGAAGGCAATATTTTAATAATCTTACCTACATTAGTTATTGCCTTGGTCATACACAAAAAGTGATTTGTTAAGTAGGTCAAAGAGGGGTCTAGATATTCATTTACAACTTCTATGACTTTAAATTTATCATGCCCTTGAATCTTGATAAATTTAAAGTCTGTCAAAGTAAATTGTTTCATTCTTCAAACCACTGCCCCAAATCATTATCTTCTTCCCAACAGATTAGATTTATTCTTATTTCTGCTGCAATATACAGTCATACCTGGTTTTATCGTTTTTCTTTATTGTGCTTTACAGATATTGCATTTTTTACAAATTAAAGGCAAGAACCCTCCACCAGCAAGAAGATTACCCCTCATTTATTGGAGTGAGCTGGAACCAAACCTACATTTTCTCTGAGGTATGCCTTTATATTTGATAAAAAGAATATATATATATATATATATATATATATATATATATATATATACATTTCACACATACACCAAGTTTTAAGAAGATTCAATATTATGAAGGTGTTGATTCTCCCCAAATGAATAAATTTAATCTCAAAAATAATTCCAATAGGATTTCAATATTTATAAAGTAATTTTTAAAGGAGAAATAGATAAGGCAGCTACATTGAAAAAAACAGTAGAAATTTTCCCAACCATGTATTGAAATGTTTTTTTGAACAACAGTAAGTGGTTCATAGTGCAAAATAAGAGTAAGATTAATCACATGGAATATAAAGTTATTTGATATATCACTAGCGGCATTTAACGTGAAAAAGAAAAAAACAATCATTAAATTGAATGAATTTTCTATTCACCAAAGAGAAAACTGCAAATGTCAATGAACTGTCAAAATATAACTGTATATTTTAGGATGTGGAAAAATAGACTTTCATACAATATTGACAGGTTTTTAGTATATTTCTAAAGAAAATTTTTATAATATGTACCAATAGTACAATTCCAAAATAAATTACTCTTATTAAGACTAATTTCACTTCCAAGTACTGAGTAAGAAAATTATTAGCTAAAATATAAAAACAATAAACACAAAAAGTAACCATAGGAAAACAGCTTATTATACCAAAAGTCTTCTTTTTAAAGGAATTTAGTTAATATGTTTTATAAAAAAAATGAAATCATAAACTACTCAAAATATTTATCTAGCTGCATCTTTGATATGTTAGGAAATTTTAAAAATATTTTAAAAGGGAAAAGAGTTATAACATTTATGAATATCATGATTAAATTTTTATAAAACTAAAATTTATGTATATATATATTAAGCTCCATTACGATATACAAAAAAAAAAATGTTTTTCTGGAGGAATTATGGATGATTTTTAAATAAAATCCATCACTTCAAAATTTTTTTCTTGTAATATTTTAATCTTTGAGCATGAATTTAATAATTGTAAAAATCTGTTTCTAACATTTTAAAAACAACTTTGAAATAATTTTCCCCAGGAGATTATGAGTTAATTACATGTCACAAAGTATTTTCAAGAAGTTGTGAATGTCCTCTCCCTAGGGATGATAAACAGTTTGTACTTCATAAAAACTGAAGTAGATTATCAGTAGGGGATTATTCAGTCTTACATTCTGTCTATAGTTAATTTGAGTTTATGTGCAGTATGTATGATATATACATATCATGTATGCTTATATAAAAATAAAACCATATCCATATTTAGTACTGATATACTTGATTACATAGTGCCTAAAATATTTTTAAAGTTATTTATCGTTATCTCTTTTATGCCATAAAATTCATTTATATTAGGTCACTTATATTAAGAAACAAGTCCTACAATTTAATTTTATCTTTCCATGTTACCAATCATGATATATCAATTACTATTCAAAAATACAGTGTTAGCTTCGTGAAGTCAAAGAATTTGTTTTTTTTTAACTTTTTTGTTAGCTCCAATATCTAGAATGTATCTGGCATATAATGAGTACTCAGTAAATATTTGTTAAAGTATGAGTTACATTTGGTAATGGAGATTAGGTACCCAGACAAAATAAAATAAGGTAATTGATAATATTCATTTATTTGTACCATACTATTTCACGCTTCTTCCTTGAAACCATCATTTATCAAGCACTGTGATTTTTAAATTTTATTTTCCATAGAACTGCCTTACATGCAGCATTTGAACAGTATTCTGGTTTGTTCATATTTAATATCAGCTTTAAAATTCTACATTGATCACAATATTTTTAAAATTACTTGGCTTGTGGTAAAATGCCAAATTTGATTGCACTGAGAATATGAGTAGTTGTCAAACTTGTAGATTAAAAAGCCAAACAAAAAGAGACAGGAAAATCATTGATATTGTGGTAAACCACAGTTTATTGACTACAGCTGAGTTACATCATAAAACTGCCATTCAATTCAGGAAAGAAAAACTCGTATGTTATTTCTGATTTTTCTCTGAGCTCAGTTTACAGTTGGAAACCCTGTGACAACCTTCTCTTAATAGCCAGTTGGTATCAAATGGTCTTTTTTATTTGTAGAAGTAACTGCTTGGGAAATATTTTCATTGAGTTATTTTTTTTTTCCAGTAAATACACACAAAAAACTTGAAAAAAATTAATAAAAATTGAAATATATTACCATATTAACAATAACTCAAATACATAAAGAATTCTTGTTATTCATGTTTCTAGGAGTTATGGACTGAATTTTGTCATTCCAAAATTTATCTGTTAAAATCATAACCCCCAATGTGGCAGTATATTTAGAGACAGGACGTTTAAGGAGATATTTAAGGTTAAATGAGGTCATAAGTGTGGGGCCATAATCCAATAGAACTGGTGCCCAGATAAAAAAAGGAGAAACATCAGATATCCCTCTCTCTCTTCACATGTGCAGAGAGGATGCAGCTGTCTTTAAGCCAAGGAGAGAGTTCTCATCAGAAACCATCCATGCCAGCTCCTTTACCATGGACTCCAACCTCCAGAACTGTGAGAAAATAAATTTCTGTTGTTTAAGTCACCCAGTCTATAGTACAGTGATGGGCCTCATAATGACATTTTGGTCAACAACTTACCACACTTACAACTGTGGTGCCATAGATTATAATGGAACTAAAAGATTCACACCACCTAGTGACATCATAGCCATTGTAACATCATAGCATACCACATTACTTAACGTGTTTGTGGTGATACTGGTGTAAACATACTACTGTGCTACCAGTCATATAAAAGCATAGCACATACAAGCACAGTAAGAGGCTTGACCATCTAGGTTTGTGTAAGTGCACTCAATGATGTTTGCACAAGGAGGATATTGCCTAACCATACGTTTCTCAGAACGTGTCCCCATCGTTAAGCGGTGCGTGACTGCATTTTGTTATACCATTCCTAATATAATACTATGGGATATACATGTAAGTCAATAATATTCTTTTTTGCTGTTTTTTATTATTCTAGTATAATTAAGGGTAAAATTGTACTAATGTCAAGTTCCACTTAAGTATGTGTTGTCAGACTTTTCATTATCCCCAAGCACCACTAACTGTAGGTGTCAGCATCCGTCATACTACTGTTTCTGTAGGGTCTTGTTTACAAGTGCCCCTGATTCCTGTGGAGTTTGTGAACTCTGAGCTTATTACATTTTCTGTGTTGTAGGCATGCTTCTGGTTTTTAGGTTTTCCCCTGGAATCGAGGTACTGTAAGTAAGAGTATGTCTCCAAATGGTTGGAGGCATCAGTGTCCTTCCATGTGGCTCCCCTAGCAGACCTTGTATATCATTCAGGCATCTCTTCATACTAACACTGTAATTCTTTTTCTTTTTTTCTGTTTTTTTTTTTTTTTTTTTTTTTTTAATTGGGGAATTGGGAGAGGGGAACACTATTGGGGAATTGAGGGAGGGGACCAGCCAAGTTGTTGTTCTTCAATCTTAGTTGTGGAGGGCGGCAGTCGCCATCTGGCTGCCTGTGGGTAGCTCGTGGCCTTTAAGCTCAAGGAGCTGTGTTACAATTTTAGTTGTGGGCGCACGTAGCCCCCCATTGAACAGATAGCCTTGTTGTCAGGAGCACATGCTTTCACCAGCTGAGCCTTCCTGCCACCTGTTAGTAGCTCAGCAGCAGCTCAGCTCAGGCCCAGCGTCCCTGGCCTATGTGGGAATTGAACCTGCGGCCCTGTTGCTCAGAGCTCACCCTTTTAAGCTAACTTTTAAACCACCTGAGCCACTCGGCCGGCCAACACTGTAATTCTTTACTGATTCCCCTAGATCTATGCCTTTCCCACCACACATTTGCTTTACATTAATGTAATATGAATGCCAAATAAGCTCTGTGTATGTAAAAGTCACTGTTGTTCTAGATGGGTAGAAACAAGTGCTACAAGCAGAATAAACACAGTACAGGGAGAAATCCCTATAGGATAACAAAGACAAATCAATGTTGACACGTACTCATTCACCGAGTCAAACCTTTTCAAGATGCAGGACAGAAAGTTTTACTGACAGGACCTATTCAACTCCCATAGTGATGGTGTAAAATCAGTAAGTCATAGCTAAAAGAACCTGTTCCCACCAATGGTATAAAAAGTATACCAGTTTGTGTCTGCATAATTGCTGAGGAAAAAGAGTCAAAACAACAGATAAATAAATAAGAAATGTCTCATGGGAGAAGCAGGGCTTTCAACATCCTATTACAGAAAAATATCCCTTCAATCTGGAACATATGCAAAGCTTCAGTCCACAGGATTTAAATAATCCTGAAATGAATCAGATCAGAAAAAGGAGTGCTTTTTCTACATATGATTACTTCAGGGATGGAGAACTAGTACTCACTAAAAAGCATGTAACGTTCTGACTGTTAAGAGATGTTGATTTTTTGAGTTCCAAGGTTCTACTGAGACATGACATTCCACTGGCATAAACCAAACCTCCACTGTAATTTAAATTAATGTCCTTTAACATAGGATATGGCTGTCTTCCTTGTTTTGTTGTTGTCGTTGTAGTTGTTCCTTTATATTGTGATAGATGGCATATACAGAAATGTATGTCCAATAAAATGTCATGAAGAAGTGTACACTCAACATCATATTTCAAAGATAACAGCGTAATCACCAACAATGTCAAGAAAATGCAAAGTTACCTGTATACTAGAAATATCCGTCCCCCTTATTTTCCTCACAATCACTGTTCACTCCATTCCTTTCCTCTTAAAAGAGAACTTCTACTCTGATTTTGTGCTACTCACTTTCTTGATGATTATCACAATTTTTTTTCCCTCTTAAACTTGTGTCCCTAAAAGCTAAAATGAATGGAGTTATATATGGGCATTTTAAGACTGTGTTACACTATAGAGAATCACCCATGTTACTCTGATCACATGTGCAGGTATCTCTGATGGGTATGTAATTAGGAGAGGATTTTCTGGGTCATAAGAGTATCACCAAATATATTAAAATAAATTGCCAAACTTTTCACCAAAATGGTCAGACTAAGTTACTTACCCAGTAGAATTGTGGGTGGGTCTCTGCTGTATAACTTTCTCTCTTTGAGCAATTGTTGTTAGTGTGCAGTGGTATTCCTTTGTGGATTTAATTTTCATTTAGTCAGTATTGGATTGACTAATTAGATTAAGCACATTTCTGTTTGGAAGTCCTCCATGGTAAAAAGCCTGTGCAAGTCTCTGATCCATTTTTCTTTTGGGTAGTTTGATTTGGAGGAGTTCCGCATAAATTATTTCCTTAGATGACATTTGTTGATTACATGTGTCAGAAATATCATTACTTACTCTTGACTTGTCTTTTCACTTCTTTAATGGTATCATTTGATAAATAGAAATTCTTTTTTTTAAATAGAGTATAATTAGTCATACTTTCCTTTATGGTTGGTAACATATTATTTGGCTTAAAAAATATTTTGACCCTATATCATAAAGATAGTCTTCTATGTTATATTTTAAAAACCTTGTGCTGATTTTGTATTAGATCCATAATCACCTGGAATTGATTTTTTTTTTTTTTTTGAATGTTGAGATAGGGTCAAGTTGTTGTTTTGTGTTTTTCTTTTTCTTTTGGGGTAGAGGGTAAGCAGTATCTAATTGTCAATACAACATTTAAAGATTTGCCTTTTCTCATAGTTGTGCAATGCTGCCTTATGTTTATATACCCATATGTCTATTCTTGGGCTTTATTTTATTCTATGTCTCCCTGTCAGTCCCTGAATCAATGGACACTTCCTAAATTACTCACGTTTTAAAATAAATCTCAATCTCATTTATAGACAATGCTCCCTCTTATTCTTCTTCCAGAACGTTTTGGCTACTCTGTTGTATTCCCATAATCATATTAAAATCAGCATGTCAGTTGCCACTCAAAACAAACAAAAACCTTTAGTGCTGTTACTGGAACTGTTATTCTTGCAGAGATCAGTTCAGGGACAACTGACATATTTAAAAATTAAGGATTTCAGTCAGTGATTATGGCATATATTATTACATCTCCACATTCATTTCTATCAATTATAAGAGGTATATGTTTCTTTTATTTCTGTTTGCCATTAGTTGTAGAAATATAGTTAATATTTCTAAATAAACTTTTTATTTTTCCAACATTGATTAATATTTTCTTCAAGATTTTTGAATCTGGGTCTATTGAGAGATTTGTCTGAGTGTCACTTTCTTCTCATATCCTTAAGAGATTTTTTACATCAAAGTTTTCCGTGTCTTATAAATGGGTTAAGAAGTGTTTTCACTTTTTTCTATTTTCTGGAAATAAGTATAAAATCAACAATATGTCTCTTTAGATGTTTGGTAGGATTTGCTAGTGAGGCCACATAAGCTTGGAGGCTTGAAGTCATCTTTGAAGGAAGGCTTATAATTATGAAATTTAATATTTTTAACAATTATAAGCTATGTATTTTTTCTTTTTGTCTTTGAATTTTCATAGGATGTGTTTTTTCTAGGCCTTTGAACATTGCCTCTAATTTTTCAAATTTACTTAAAATTATTCATGCTATCCTTATTTTATGTTTTAAATATCTGTAGAATCTATAGTGATCTTCCCACTTTTGTTGCTGAAGTTTAATGTTTGTGCATTTTTTTTTGTTTCTGTTTAATTTCACCAAGAATTTATTGAATTTTTTTAATCCTTTCAAGAATCAACTTTAGACTTTGTTGATCGTCTTTATTTCATATTTACTTTCTGTCTTATTTATTCTCTTATCTTTTTTAATTTCCTCAGCCTTCTTTTCTAATAAATGGATTTGGCCTAGTATAAAAGGACTGTATTGCAAATCAACCTCATATCAGAGATCTTACTCAATATCAGAATTTACTTATCCAGACTTTTGTTGAAAAAGAGATACTTACCTTCCTTTCTGAAGATGTTGGCTGTGTTTGAAAACCTAGATAGGTGTTACAACACAGGAACTTCATTTTGTTAGCATGCATTCTGCTTTAATCCAAGCTAGCTTGTTTAGCCTGGCAGAACCTGTAACTCATTTGCATTCTTTCCCAGGATCCTCCTACCTTTACATATACTGTATATCCTCTCCTTTTAATCATTAAGCCTGTAGGACATCAGATCCTGGTCACACCATTTTCACTTAAGAATAAAGCTTCAGGTCTGTCAACCATGACTGAGATACAATAACTAGAATAAGGTTTTAGTCAAACAAACATAACACTTTGGTCTCAGTTATGTTTCAGCTTCAGACTTATGAAAGGAGAAGGGCCCCAGGGACCACATCCCCTGGGAATGAAACGGAACAATTTAATGACTGGCACCAGGACCTGGAGCCATGATCAATGGCTCCCTGCCTTAGCCCCAACCAACCAGTAGAGACCACAGCCCCAACTCCCATAGTCACAGTGGTTAATGATTTCCCTTATATCACCTAGCTGCGAGAGGCCATTGGGGAGACAGGCTTTTGAGAGCACTAGCTCACCTGTGTCTCCCGGCTTGGAGCCAACTCCTTAAATAAACCTTGACTTTCATTGCTGCAAACTCCTGCTCATACCTTATTTGGCTTCAGTGTGCAGTTGGTTTACTATCTTCAGTTATATATATATTTTTTTTAATGCAGGAAAATTAACAGTATTATTATTATCTGTAGAATGTAAATCTCTTATTCCTCTGCCTCCTTTTAGAATTGTCTCTTGAATAGTCTTACTGCATTGTGCATACATGTGGTTTCCCTTCTCTTTCCTTTGCTTAGGTTTAAGAGTAGTCTGATGCCTTTTCTT
This sequence comes from Aselliscus stoliczkanus, assembly GCA_033961575.1. NCBI lineage: Eukaryota > Metazoa > Chordata > Mammalia > Chiroptera > Hipposideridae > Aselliscus > Aselliscus stoliczkanus. Next base: position 29,111,353 of record CM066735.1, on the reverse strand, counting down.
AGCTTGGAAAATTCTCACACACCATGTCTTCGAATATTGCTTTCCCTTCCTCTTCTTGTAGGAATCTAATTAAATGTTTGTGATACTCTCTGTCTTATGCCATGTAGCCCTGATTTACATTTTTGTTCTTTTGTTTTTCTAAAATTGCTTGTGCATATTTTCTGTTGAAAATAATTCTCCCTTCAATTGTTGTGATAGGAAGAATGGTTTCCTAAATGCCCATGCCTTAATCCCTGGAACCTGTGCCTACTTGGCATCACAAGGCAAATGGGACTTTGCAGATGGGAATAAAGTTATGGACTTTAACATAAAGAGATTACTCTGTATTTTCTGGTGGGTCCAGTCTAACCACATGAGCCCTTAAAAGCAGCAAACTTGCTCTGTCAGAGACAGGGGAGATTAGGCAGAAGAGTGATGCGGCTAAAGAGGAAGTCAAGGGGTTTGAAGTATGCAGAGAATTTGACCTGCTGTTGCTGACTCTGAAATGTAAAGACCCACATGGGCAAGTAACTTCCTTTGACAGAGAGTCAGGAAACAGGGTCCTTAGCCTTACATCCACAAGGAATGGAGTTTGGACCAACCAAGTGAATTCATCCCCAGAGCTTCCAGAAAGGAATGCAACCTGGCTATACCTTGATTTTGGTGTTTCGAGACTAAGCAGAAGACCCATGTGAGCCAAACTATACTCAGACTTCTGATCTCCAGAGCTCTGAGATAATAATTGAGTGCTATTTGAAATCCACAAAAATTGTAGTAATTTGTTATTCAACCATGGGAAACAGATACATTTGTGTTAATCTGCTATTAAACCTATCTCCTGTGTTCCAAATAGCAATGGCTATCTGCTCCCCTGGGTATCTGTTTCTATTATCTGTGGTTTTCACTCCTGTTTCATTTGGTTTACTCCTTATTTGCCTGCTTATTTTTTGTACGGTTTGCTCAACATTGTATTTTCAAAATTATTGTGGAATTTTTCTCGAGTTTTCCTTTTACTTGTGCCCGGTGCCATGTAACATTAGCTCTCTAGGATCCTCTTCACCCCATTTCAGAAGTTGAAATTACTTACAGTGCAATGCTTGTGAATTTCTGTGTAATTTTTTGTTTTACTTAAGTCCTAAGGTACAGTCTTTCTGATGCCACTAGAGCCACACATACCCCTCCAGACCTGGACACCCATCTTTATCCCTTTTGTCCAGTGAGGCTTTCAAATGGGCTTCTTTACTTCTCACAGCCTCTTAGCCTCCCACTCTGGGATCAGAAAATACCCTCCATGAAATAAAACTCATAAATGCCAGACTTCCTTTCCAGGGTCTCTTTTAGAGCCTAGATCATCAAGTCTTTACTATTTTGGTAAGTCCCTAAAGCCCTACTGTAGATATTTCTTACATATTGTATATCTTTTAGCTTCTAGAAACAAAAATATTAGTCCAAAGTAATAAGCCTTACTTCAAACTTCAAAAACCAAGGGATCTTTATCTTCCCAACTATTTAATTTGAAATTCTACATAAAATATAAGACCAATATATAAATATGCCTATATGCTATTTAATATATAATGCAATATGTCTTTGAAGTCTCTGACTTTGGAGTCTTTAAGAGTCTTTGACTTTTGAGGTCACTTGGGCTCAAATCCCAGTTCTGGCATTTATTAATCTGTGACTTGGTCAACTTACTAAACTTCTTTGTTCTTCAATGCATCTCCTTGGTGAAATAAAGATAATAAGGGTACCTTGTTCATATGGTAATGGTGAGGATTAAATGAGTTAATGCAGGTATAATCATTAGAGCATTGCCTGTCACCTAGTAAGAATGTATTTAAAAATATATCTAAGTTTTATTAGAAGATATTTCTAGCAAGAAGAAAATTATGTTTTACAGCCATCAATGTGCCCATATTTCTTGTTTATAAATAACTACTTAGCCAGTCTTTATGGTTTTTAAGGTTGTAACTCTCTCTTCCTCCTCTCTAATAGAAAAGTAAAATGGTAATGAATCAATCCTCTACTGCATGATCTGCATAGAGGGTGACTCATATAAGTGTATCTCAACAATAAGGTTTGCATTTTCCTTGCCATGGATTGATTAGACCTGGGCATGCAATGCCTTTCTGACCAATCAGTAGAGGTGAGTTTTTGAAGGTTCTCTTGGAAATAAAGGACATCAAAAGTAGTCCTTTCTGTATTGTCCTTCCTTATGCTAAGTGAAATAGAGGTACAACCAGAGTTATTCTGTCTGATACAATCAACATCCTCAGTCCTTTCCTCTGCATGAATATCCTGCCAGTTCACCCCATCAGTGCCTCTGAGGGTCAACGGAACCATGTGTTCTTTATAAAGCATGTTAATATGGGCAGCGAGGGCTATGAAGGGTGAATTTCCTGCTGTAGTATATTTTCATACTAAAACAGAATCACTACAGAACTATGCCTATTGATGTCAGCTGATCAGCATTTACATAATAACTACTCACTGTGTACTTGACAACAGTTATTCACTTTTCTTCCCTGTGCTGGACTAGATTCAGTTTCTCTAATCTTTGCTCATAAATCATCCTCCTTTAATCATTTTTCTGTCTATTCTTTGGACACTTTCCATTTTTCTCCACATTCATCTTTTATGAGCATTGGAAAAGAAGAGAGGAACAATAACAACAACAAAAATCATCCAAAATAACATTTCTGGCCAATTTCATGGTAATCTCAGCTGCCAAGGGAAAACAAACATGCATTGTCTGTTTTATTTATGTGTTCTTGAAGAAATAGTAACGGGGGTCTCTATGAATTGTTTAGTTACCTGTGACAAAGAGAGAACAGGGCTGAGATTCCCTAGGGCATTTTTTGGCATGAAGTTATTCATTGAATGGCCTTTAAAACAGAGCAATGGAACTAAGGCGGAACCTCTCTAAATTGAGGCTAACCAACGGTTAAACGGCTATAGGCCTGTTATTAACGATTATTTATTCTGCATTACTAGGCAAAGTTTAAACATTTGCTACCAGGGTAGTCAATGATGTCATACAAATCAAGGCATCCATTGCTTATTTTCCCATATTTGGGAAAAAGAAGAGGAGAGTATAATGTCACTAAGTAGATATCGAAGAAAATTTCCATCTCCAAAGTTTCAGTAATATTGTCATTCTCATGTAAAACGTACTATTTAATCTCTGATATGGACATAACTTATTACTATGTGTCTTCGTTCAGATGTTGACAATTCTGAATGGACAGTGATAAATTGTACTTACTAAGATTGAAAAAAATGAATCTGGAGAGTTTTGTTTAATATCTGTTTTATCAGATGCATTTTTTATTGTCAGTTTTTTATATGTGCATGATAATAATGAATTGGTAATTTATATACATATAACTGAATAGTGAAATGCAAAACAAAAAGTCCAAATAAAACTGAGACTTCATTTAAGAATGATTTCATTGAAACACTTTAATTTTATAGTATAATCAAGTAACCAAAAAAAAAGTTAGTGTAACACCTTCATAATAATCAAGTAACTTTCTCGAAGGACAACTTGATGAGTGTGGCTTCTGATCATTTTATGTGTTTGGCATGGATGCATTTGAAGCCTGGTAAAGCCTAGTGATCACTCTCAGAATCATGATGATAAATTAATAATAATAACAATATATGCATATGTACAAGCATACACTAAAATGTAAAATTTTGAAGAAAATGGAAATAAATGTCAAAATATAAACTTGTGACATAATAGCATGAATCTTTAATAATGCATTAAATAATAAGTTACAGCCATGGTTCCAATAATTTTAAGCTAATGGTAAAGGTAAATTATATTTGAGGTATCTGCAATAATTGTAAAGTCATATGAAATAATCCGTGATTTTTAGTGATGACAAAATTACAGGCATTCATAATACTACTGTGATTTGTTGCCTTGATGCATTAATGGAAAATACATTCATTTCAATTAGATATTAGTAAAAATAAGGGCATAATTTCTCAAAAACTCAGGCACATTGATTTGTGTTTATAGACAGTTGAATTAGATTCCCTTGGGTGAAACAGGGCTGTCAGAAAACCTGGATTTGAAGCCTGGCTTTTCCAGATAACAATTGTGAAAATTTTGAAGAGTTCCAATACCATCCTGAACTTAACTTTATAACCTAAAAAATCAGAACCATAACAATATTTATCTTTCAGAGTTATTTTATAGCTGAACTATCTCATAGCAATACATAATATATGCCCTGTAAACACTGCTAGATATCTTGGATTATAAAAATATACCCTTTTAAAAAAAATAAATACACCACTGGTTTAATCAATATATTTAAAAACCTGATGTGTGTTTCTGCACTAGTGTGTGTGTGTGTGTGTATGTGTATGTGTGTGAGTGTGAGTGTGATTTAAGTTTCATTTACAACAATTGTCTCTAGTAAATATAATTATTCTTTTATATTTTCAACTCATTCAATCAAACTTCTTACCCATTCAGAACTGTCTTTTCTTCTTTCATTGTTTATCTTCCTAGAAACACTACATGAAATTGCCACCCAAAGTCATGCAAAAATCCTTTCTGGATTTGGTCTTGATGACAGACAATAATAGTTTAGAACTTTTCTCAGATTTCTGCCAATGTTACTGTGACCTTCTCACACACCTTTACCACCTGTTAACTGAACTTTCAACTATCCCTTTAGGTTTTTCCCCCATTCCCCATGTGTATTAGTTTCATATCACTGCTAAGTAATCACCACAAACTTAATACGTAAAGTAACACACATTTATAATCTTCCACTTCTGGAAGTCAGAATTTCAAAATGGGTCTTACTGGGCTAACATCAAGGTTTTTACAGAGCTGCTCATTTCTTTCTGAAGAGTCTCAGGGAGACTCTGTACTCTTGCCTTTTCCATCTGCTAGAGGCCTGCTGGTTTCCTTGGTCCATGCTCCTCTACCACCTTCAAAGCCAGCAATGACTGCTTGGGCCTTTCTTGCATTGCATTGACTCTTCCGCCTTTCTCTACAATGTTTAAGGACCCTTGTGATTATATTGGGCTCAGCCAAGTAAACTAAGATAGTCTCTCTCTCTCTTAAAATCAGCTGATTAGCAATCTTAATCCATATGTTACCCTAACTCCCCTTTGCCATGTAGCATAACATATTCCCAGTTCTGGATATGCATGTAGACATCTTTGGGAGGCCGTTGTTCTATTTACCACCCCAGGTGATGAAGATATGCTTGTTAATATGCAGACAGAGGCTAAGGAGCTCACATTTTTTTTTTTTTTTTTTTTGCAGAAATATTGTTAAGGAATTTTTAAAGAATTGTGATTTTACCCTAAGGAGGGAATGTAATCAATATAATTTCAAACTTTACAATAAGACAATGGGAAAGATATTCAGGACCTGTCTCAGGCATTGCCAGGTTTCTATATCACACTTGACAGGTGGGCTTCTATTCTATATGCATGATATGCTCTGCATAAATAATAATTAAAAGTTGTGTTTTAAGTTTAATGTAGTATGGAAAAATGTCTGTGTGTCCTTGATAAAGCCCTAAGTGAACGCATATATGGAAATCTAAGATCATGATCCAGCTGTGGGGAGTAAAATTGCAGCTGTATATTGATTGAAGTGCTCTATTAATTCTGATCATAATAATTGTTTGACATTTATACATACTTTGTGTCTTAAATTTGAATATAAGATGACTTTGTGTCTAAGTTCAAAATACAGAAACAATTTCAGCTATAGCACAATATATGTTAAAAACCCTATGTATTGATATCCATGATTTTCAAACTGCTGCCTGAGCCTTAAATACTATACCTTGCAGTACTGAGAAGAGTCAGTCCATGAAATAACCTTTTTAAAAACACAAATCTTTGCAGAGTTTTGTATTATCTTCTCCATGTAACAACAAGCTTGTGCGCCTGTTCATATCCCACAGGTTAATTTGAATAATTCATGTAATAAAATTATTTCAGGTGGCCATACCTGCCTAAGGAGAATACCGAATCAGGTGGGTATTTGGCTGTAATGTATCAGATGTTACTATAGTATAGTGCAAAACTAACCATCACAAAATCTGTGGCATACAGTATGTGTACATGTATGCCATACATATATGGCACAGGGCTAGCTGAAAGTTGGCTAGGCAACTGTTATTCACAAGATTGGGGGTCAGCTGATTGTTGACTGACCCAGGCTGACTTTAAGTGGAGTAATTGGAAAGACAGCTCTGGTCCCCTTTTTTCTCATCCTTCCCAGACAGATAAGGCTTTATGGAAATGGAGGAGTCCCAAGGGTGCAAATATTGGTACCCAAACCCATTTCAAGTATCTGCTTGTATTATGTTTGATTTCAAAGCATTTGTCAAATAAAACAAGCCACATGGCTGAGTGCAGGGTCAAGAGATAGACAGTGTCATCCTGCCGGCAATGGGAAGTCACTAAAAGGTTACAGGGCAAAGGGCATGGATAGAGGGAGAACTAGGAGCTAAGGCCTTCGTTGAAATGCTTCTATCGAGCAAGGAGAGCTTGTGACTCTGGGGATTGGTTCTTTAGCTAAAATCACTACGTATGTAACCAAATCAGTTCAACAGTTTTAAATAAACACACTGCAGAAGTTGATAGGCAACTTCTAAGCATATTTTGGCCCATTAGAGTTAGTTTATCTCTTAACTGAAACAAAAGAAACCTGTTTTAAAAAGAAACCCCTCATAAATAGACAGTATGAGAACGAAACCCATTATTTCTTGTGTGGCACAATCAATCGTGTCTCAGACATCTCAGAATTAAGGCTTTTCAGGAAGCACTTTTTAAGGTTATATTACTAAAGAATGACTTTGGAAGTAGTAAAAAGAAAATCTACCAAAATAAGATTTCTTTTTATTGCTCAAATTAGTGTGTGTTCAAGAAGCTTTCATTTCTTTCATTGTAGTGTAATTGTAACCTGAATTATTTAAGTTATAGTAATTCATATATACCACAGATTTTGGAATTAAAAAAACATAAAGAGAACATATTTAGAATATCACAATCCACTTAACAGAGCAAATGCTACAGTGATGTCCAATAGCAATGTTAAATTTGGGGTTAGCAATGTAGCCTGGCTTTGTAATTTCAATAGAAATATAGCTGAAAGGACACAAAATAAGGAAATGTGGGTTAAAGGAAACTATATTGTCCACAGCACCCAGACTATGGTGTTACAACAATCATTTTGTATTTATAGATACCTCTCGTTTAATCTCGTGTATACTTCACATTTATTGAGCACATGCTATATTATAGGCATTGTTCTAAATAAAACAAAAATTGATAACATTAGCAAAACTATGAAGTAGGCATTTATTTATTTATTTACTTACTTACTTACTTATTTATTTATATTATACTGTTGATGAAATTGAAGACAGGTTAACTACCTGCCCATGATCAAATAGCTAGGTAAGGCAAGGCCAAGTTTTCAACCTTAGTGGTCTGACTCCAGATTTGGCATTCTTCACCACCGTGTATACTCAATTCCACATATACTTCCCAGCACTGCCAAGGAGGCTTTCATAGCATGTCCATGCTGGATCCTTGTTCCAGAGAATTCTGCCTAATATTAGCCCCTCACTTCTTTGGCACCATCCCTTTCTGCTTCCACCAAAATCAACAACTTGAACCAAGCTAGTTTTCTGGACAGTATAAAGCTAATGTCAAAGGAGGGAAAGACTTCAGGATTTCAATAAAGGAATTGCCTCGAAGGCCATGCTAGAAGTTTCTTTACAGGGCCAATGTGGTTCTTCTCTCTTGCAGTACAGACAAAGGGCTACATGATATCAGTAACTGTGTCATCATGCTGACAGTGTTCATTAGATATGTATACCTAGCCAAGGGTGTATTTTCCGTGTCTTGAAAATCTGACAGTAGTAGGATTGAAGGACCGTAATAAACAAAACTTGCATTTATGAGCAGCCACATTTTCTCAGAGTAGTAACATATTTCTGAAATAAAAGCAAAGACCATGACACCCACAAACCACCATTCCCCTTAGTTCCGTTGCAGTCAGGGCCTTGCCTGATAGCAGCTGGTGTTCACGTTCTGTGTTGTTCATGTCACAGCTGTACTCCTGCTGCACAGCTTGCACTGTGTCACTTGGTTTTCATAGGGGCTCAGGTTGCTTCTTTGCTGAGGTTACTGTTCCTTAGGTGTGCTGCACAGTATGGGTCCCCCCTATACTATACTTTTAAAAGAGCATTTGATCAATCGGGACTAAGTGTCCCATTTATTTAGAGCAGAAGACCAACCATACTTTCTTAGTCTTCTTCACCTCTAGAATCCAGACATAAAAGAAGAATGTTCTTTTAAATATGTTTCATACTCTTATATTCAATATTAGTTAACTCTCTATAATATTTCTTTTTATCAGTATGTAGGAATAGCAAAAATATGCGTAAATTACAGCAAGCATTAACTCATGTTTTTTAAAAAGGCCACTAAATTACCTCACAAAAACTTGGTCACCCTGCTCTTTATTCCTAAACAAAAGTCCTATTTATTGCTCTTAGACCTAGGCAGAAAACAAGACCTGAAAATTGGCCCAATTTAAACCTATGGATATTACAAATAAAAGATATTTTGTTGTTGACATACAAATGAAATGTTTTCTCAACTGACCAGGAATAATAGCCTTCTAAGTAAAACATGCAAATTTTTAAGTATTATTGTTTAGTCTCACCATGTGAATGTAGAGTAACATTTAACATTCATATTTTAAAAAAAAGATAATAGGGCCAGCCGAATGGTGTGGGGCGGTTAAGCGCTGGCTTGGGAAGCCAGCGGCCCCGGTTCGGGTCCCACTTATGAGGGCCAGTAACACTGCCCTCAAAAAAAAAAAAAAAAAAAAAAAAAGATAATAATTCTATAAAATTTGAAATCCAAGGAGATTTTATTTCAAAGCACAGATGATTTAATTATTAAAATTATATAGTTGTCTACATCTGTCATTGGAACCTGCAGCCTCTCTTTACTGTGTTTAGTTCCCTTTTCTGACACTAATCAAATTTTCTATTTCAATATATCAGACTTTTATTTATTTTTTTCTTTCAATAGGCTTCCTTATCAATATATGAATTTAGAAATTGCCACTTTACTGAAATAGCAGATTAGGTAATTAAAATCATTTACCAATGAAAAATTACAAAACAAAAACCCCAAAAGCTAAAATCTTTAATAAACTGATTTTTAAAATCTTAATAGTATGAAAGTAATGATAAGAGAGTAAGAATTTACCAAGTTAAAATGAAAATTTAAGGGAATTGTAGAAAGAAGCACAAACACCTCCAGAGGTTTTTAGCAGATTAAGGAAAAATAAAACCTTTGATGGACTCAGAGGACAAATAGAATAGAAATATCCTAAGGCAAGTTCAAGGAAGGTGTCTAGCAAGAAACCCTCTCCACAATAAGATTGGACAGCTAAGGGGTAAACCTTTGATTTAAGAGTGAATATTAAGAGAAAACACACACACACACACACACACTATTATGACTGGGTGAATTTCTGATATTAAGATTGAATTTTATATAATGAGTCACCAGACTAGTAGGATCTCTAGGAACTTTTTAGAAACAAGTGCACATTCTCTCTGGAGAAATGTGTCTTCATTTTATATCTCAAATAGTTACTTCAAATACCTTTTTAGATACAGTATCCATCACAGAGTCAAAGATAATCACACACACACACACACTCACTCACATGCACACACACACACACACACACACACACATGCACACATGAGTGCAAAAACTGCACTCTATGATAAAGAGCAAGCAGAAACAACAGACAACTGAAAAGGACCTGTAAATATACGATGTATGAGATCTTAACAGATATGAAATGAAATGATGAGGCTTCGTTTAAAAGCATAAAGGATAAAATCTTATATATACGTACACAGACATACACACACACACATACCATGAACTTATACAGTGGGAAAACTGAATTGTCCAACCATGTGTGTGTATGTATTTGTGTGTGTGTGTGTGTGTGTGTGTGTGTGTGTGTGTGTGTGTATGAACAAAGATTTGAAAAAATAAACCTAGGTGGCATAATTAAAAAATAAAAAAAGTTTAAAATTCAGTGGGTGTATATAATGCACACCAGATACAACAGATAAGACAATGAACTGAAAAATAGGTCAGGAAAAAAAAATATGCTAAATGCAGCATAAAGGCAAAAGATGTTAAAAGAGAAAAGCGAGGGTAAAGGAAGTGAAAGTACAAAAACAATGCCAAATTGCCTTCAGACTGTACTCACAAACATGCCACTGGCAATAAAGGTATCAATTGTGTACACGCTAGATTTTATCATTTATTTTAATCATTTATGCATATTTTAGTAAATCCGAATACAGGCAAACCTAAACCAAAATAGCAAAAATTTAATGAGTGCACCTTGGTATTATTCTGCAGTATCCAAAAGCAGCTATATAACTATTAAGAATACAGTTTTAGGGGTCACATTGCTAAAGTTTGAAACCTGCCCTTTCCAGTTACTAACCATGTGATCTTTGGGGGAAAACAAAAAATGCACTTCTCTGAGGCTTGATTTATGCTTCTATAAAATGTGGATAAAAATATTCTCCACCCTTAAAGTGGTATTGTGAGGACCATATGGAATAAAACAGTGCCATTCATCACAAAGTAATTACTATTTTAGTAGAATTATAAGGGTCACCTTGGAATTTTTAATATTATTTGATATATAAAAGAAGTAGTATAGATCCAGTTAATTGCCTAAAATTTAATTGATTTGTGCTTCTCAATGAAGAAAAAATCCCTAAGAAAAGAATAACAGCCTCTTTCTCACTTTCAAACACATACTGTTTAATATTCCATTCCTAGTCATGATTACAATTTACAGGAGGTACACTTCTCATCTTGGTAAAGCTTAATTACATGGATATCGGGGGTTAAAACAATATAACATTATATGAAGGTGTAAATTTCAATGTTATTAAAACCCTTTTAAAATTTTGCCAGTACTATTGCACTGTGTTGTACACCTGAAACTAATTAAAAATAAATAAATTTAAAAACAATTGCCAGTTGCTAGTTTATATCTGTATGATATAGCCTAGTTCTTTATGAAATTATATACCTTTGCAAATGTTTTCTGTTCCATGCTGTCGTTGAACTTCCAGATAACAGATATTACAGGTTCCCTTTGTTCTATGAGAGTATTTTTTTCAGTCACTCTCAAATTCTATTCAGAGTCTGTGTTTTCTCTGATATTTTGAGAGTTAATCTCTAATTTAAAAAGATAAATTCACACAGCATCAGGATATATTAGTTTTGTGACCCATATCATCCCTGCATTTTATAGGTACAATAAGTAGTTTTAAAATTTCAGAGCTGACTGTAAGCTATAGCCTGCTTACTTCAATATATTTTGCAAAATGTGGAAAGTGACATAAATATTTAAAAGCATAAAATGGTAAAATGTTTGAAAAAAAATAGTTGAAATAATTCCTTTCCTTGTATTCACTCATATTTGATAGGGGACTTTTCAAGTTTTCCTGTCAAGAAATTGAATCTGTATGCTTTTGCTGCTCCTTAAGTCCAGCCTAGATTTTCTTTTTTTGACACAGAGCACACAGTGGAAGAGACAATATGTGTCAGGAGGCCTTGTATGCTCCAGCTCATTCTCTTGGATTGTTGCCTGGCCACTGTGAGAATAAGCCCAGGACAGCTTGCTGGATGATGAGAGAAAATTGGCCCTGAAACTGACTCCCCTTGTCCCAGCTGACAGCTAGTCAACCATGAGCCATGCAAGGCTATCCTACAGGTGCCAGCCTACAACCAAACTGCCAACTGACTACAGATGTATTAAAAAAAAACCAAGCTGAAATCAGCCAAACCAGGCATACATCTGTAGAACTGTTCGGTGCTCAGTCAACCCACAGACTTGTGAACAATGTAAAAATTTTGGGTGATTAATCTACCAAGTTTTGGTATGGTATTACAATCAATCTTCTAAAAAAATTGATTCCGTTTGAGTTCATACCTAGTAAGCAATGTGCTTCTTAATATTAACAGGCGTTTTAACACAGACTTGTGAACAATGTAAAAATTTGCTGGGGTTGGGCCGGCAGAGTGGCGCGGTGGTTAGGAGCTGTCTTGGGAGCGGCGCGGTGGTTAGGAGCTGGCTTGGGACGGCAGTGGGCCGGGTTCGGATCCCACATGTGAGGGCCAGTGACACTGCCCTCTAAAAAAAAAAAAAAAAATTGTGGGGGTTAATCAACCTAGTTTTGATATGGTATTACAATCAATCTTCTAAAAAAATTGATTTCGTATGAGTTTATACCTAGTAAGTAATGTGCTTCTTAATATTAACAGGCATTTTAACACGTCTTAGTTACACTTTTTTTATGCTTTTTATTTGTATTGTAAAAATTTTATAAAACAAATTGTTTCTGTATTAGTCAGAGTTTTATAACCATTATTACATAAAATAGTCATTGTTATTCTTCAATAGGTTTATCTTCTAAGTTCAATAGCTTCTAGATGCTTTTATAAGTACACCTACTGTCTCTTTCTTTTCAAGAGATTTTAGATTTAATTTTTATATGTAACTAAACTATCATGATTTCTGAGCATTGTATATCAATAAAAATAGACAGAATCTGGAGTATAATCATTTAGATGGTGTGCCTGAATTTTACTCTCTTTCAAAAGACAATTTTGTTCTCTTCATTCAGTCAATTTATAGTACAGATTGACCTATATTCAAATTCAAAGCCCAATTGAGTTAATTAATTTTAGGAGTCCTAAAGTTGATGAAACCTTTTACCTGAATTGTTCCTTGAAATTTAGTATTATAAAGTATTTCATGCTTATTTAATTTTAATTCAGTGACTGAAGGGCATTAAATCTGTGATATAAAAATGTTTAATAAAATAAAATAACACTATTTTCTAACATTGTAAATATATTTATTATTTTCATTATTAGAAAGCTATATCTACAGAACACAAAAAATAGACCTTCAGGATTCTTAAGCAATAGACCAATTTGCAAAAATTTATTTTCCAGTTTGAGCAAAAAGTACTCTAAAACTTTTTTTTTGACTAGCAATTTTTTTTTTTCATGCTTTAAATTACAAAACAAAATTATTATCTCCCAAGAAGCCTTTTGCCAGTTCTCTCAAGCAGAACTAGAGTGCTTGTTTCTACGCTCATAGCAATTTTTTTTCTTTATAGTTTTTCACTTGTCTGCCCAATTAAAACTTATGTTTTGACATTGTTCACATATGGAAGTTATACATTCTAAGGGCTTCTGAAGGTTCAATGAATGAATTCAGTCTCTATTAAACATAGTTTTACTCAATATATGTTTCTATTCCTCGTTTACTATGACATTGACAAAATGCTAGATCTTTTCCCCTAAACTCTAAAAATGAGCAAATATTTTATATTATCATTGGATGACAGAATTAGAAGACATACTTTACTAGTTCTTGGCATAGATAAATTGTAAAATTGCATCCTAAATACTCTCCTTAGAATTATTTTTTTCCTTTGGGAACAGTAAGATAATAAGACCAAAAAGACAATAAAATCAGAGAGATAACTATGAATACTGGTATATGTAAAATCTTAATATTCTCAAGCACATAGGACAGATTCACCACTCTCTTTTTTTTTTAACTGATAGGTGAAAGTGGTTAAATGTATTTTTTGTTTCTCTACAAAATGATTGTGTTGATGCCAAAAATCTAAACGAGGTACAGGTATCTCCTTTCCTCAACACTATTTGATATTCGTTTGCTTCTGTGCTAATGATCAATAGAGGTAGCACAATCTTTAAGTGAATATCAAAAGCTTGCTTTTATTTTTGGAGAAGTTTACTTAAGATAGCACCTTAAGATACTTTCTAGTTTCAGCAGTGCTTTCCTTATTTTGTCACACATGCTCCCATATAGGCATGCTCAGAAAGGCTCTCAGTGCACAGAAGGCTCATTCCTCAAAATTTCTTCTTTACCATGGCAGTGCATTCCTGCCCTGACCTAAGTTTTACCTATTTTGAAACCCAGCTTTTAAGTCTTAGAGGAAAAGGACAAAACATTGTTTTGGCATGCAATTTCATAAAAATCTAGGACAAAAAATTGATATTGCCAAATTATTGTTCAGTTTATAAGGCATTGATTATGTGTATGTCTTTTAATTACTAGTCGTGAATCATTGGGGTGCATATATTCCTTTAATCTGATTGGTTAACTTTCAGAATTTTGTGTACTACTGAAAGAGTAATTTACTCTTAGCTTTGCCTTTCCCTTAAATTATTAATTCTACAATTTATCAACTGTTCCCCCAAAATGCTTTAGAGATAATGAGAATTTTTATATTAAAGTCTCAAGGCTTTAGCCCAATAATAGGGGTTACAAAGAAATGACTTTTCTTTATTTATTAGTAGATCATTCATTATGTATGAGTACAAAGGGCTAAAGATGAGTTGCAAATCTATCATGGGCTTGAATTATGAGAAGATTTACACTTTTTTTATTTGAGCAAGACTCATATTATACAGTTTTTCAATCATTTTATGAATATACATCATTGTGATAGTGTAAGTACAATTTGGTATACTATGTATTGGAAAAGGTAAATTTTCAGTGATATTACTAAACCTATGCAAAATATTCATTGGAGAAAGTCTGGAGGAAGAATTGACTCTCTCTATATAAATTATTACAAGTTAGCATTTGTTTTATATTCTAAAGGAATAGCTGCATAAGACACAGCCTCCATTCACTTGAATGTAGGCTGAAAATAATGAATGACATGGACACAAGTTATCAGGGAGAGCTGCACATGCATAGGGTTCTCATTAAATAAAGTAATGGTGATACTGATAGCTCCCTGCAGTGACTCATCATAGAGACAAATGTCCATACATGGAGTCTGACAGATGGTGAATGACAGTTTTATAATTGTACAGTAAGTTGGAAGCTAGCAGATAATGTTCATGTGCTAGATTTATATTTCACCCACTTTGTGGCCCTTTGAAAATCTGACTTTCTGTAAAAATTGTGTCAGCTTTTGTTTTTTCATCCTTCCACAACTATGTATCCATTTGCATTTGTTTTTCTATTTTAATGCACTGAAAAATACCTTTAATGAGTTTTTCCCAGAATATTCCACCATGACCCTTACAAAATGAGCCTTCCGAATTAGCTGAAGCAAAAGCATTAGGCAAATGAGAATGAACTATAAAAATTACTCAAAAATTCTTTAAATATCATCATGAGTTTATTCTGAAACACATTTATAAAGTATTTGAGCAGTATACTGACTTGATTCAAAACAGTTCCAAATTAGTATATAATATAAAATAATCATATCCATTTCTCTTTGAGCAGTAGAATAAATCAACATTAATGTGATTAGAGACTGTCAGTTACCTTTAACAAATATGTTTTAATTATAAACTTTTACATACTTGCACTTAGAAAATATCAATAGAAGTTTCTCACAGTAATTTCTAGTAAATGTATAGTTATAAAAAACCAGAAAGATCTATTTTGTGATTGATTTTGCTACTAAAATGATGATTGCTTCTAATAAACTTTTTAAGAGTTTGCTACCACAAAATTCTAAGGAATTAATATGTTCTTATTGGCTTAATAGGGGACATTTTCTAGTTAACCCAGATTAGGTACATAAGGTTAAAATAAAAGAGGCTCTAAATACTTTACATTTTGCATGAGCTTTTCAAAAATCTTCTCCCTTTAAGGTCAATTAAGAGTTAGTACTCCCTTTTAATCCTATTCTCCAATAATCCTATAGAATGAAAAGGGGTGGAAAAACAGTCAGTGAGTACCCAGAGCCTGTAGCCTGTGGGGAAATGAAAAGGGGTGGAAAAACAGTCAGTGAGAACCCAGAGCCTGTAGCCTGTGGGGAATGCAGTGTTTATAGTCAGAGGTAGGCCTGCTTTATAGGTGGGGTGGACTGACCAGTGGTTGTCTACCATTATTCTTATGCCCTGGTGTTCACACCCTATATAATCTCCTCCCCTTCAGTGTGAACAGCAGTTATGATTTGCTTCTAGCTCATAGAATATGGCAAAAGCAGGTGTAATTAGGTCTGAAATCAGTTAATTTTGAGCTAATCATAAGAGAAATTATCTTTGGTGGGTCTAACTTAGGGTAAACATATATTTAAGAGGACTGGGCCCTGCCTGGTGTGAGAGACTCTCTCTATGATCTTGGCTTAAATAAGTAAACTGCTATGTTACAGAGGCTCTCAGAAAGATCTGATGCTTGGTTAAATGCTGTGCGATTGCTGTCTTGAAATTCTTCATAATTTTGTGGTTGAACTTTTGCTTCATAAGTAAACACAGTGAGGTAATGGAGCACGTACATTAACAGAGGAAATACACTCACTGTATGTGCCCTCAGTGATCCGTTGTCTCTCCATTTACACATAGCACTCATGATATGCCACGAGCACAGAATTTTAGTGGGCCCATGATGTTTGGCAGTTCAGTGTGACTCAAAGTGAGTGTAAGGTAGACGTGTCATGGAAATTGTCAAACTTACACTGACTATGATGACAGAATGAAAGTCAAATATCAGGCAACTTAGGAAACATTTTCCTTTCAGTTGTCCTTACGCATCAGTAGGACACAGATAGCATTGGTATAGTGTCTGCATATCGATAAGTGAAATAAAAACACTTGAGTTAAATTTATGTAATGTTTTCACTGTTCTGGTCAGAATGAAATGCATATTATTTAAGCCACCAAGTTTATGGCAATTTGTTACGGCAGCCTGAACTGGCACACTAACCCTTTTCAGAGGTATTTTCTCTTGCTGTGGGAAAGGGTAAAATATGTTTACTCCTCCATATATGCTAATTGTAACTCTGTTCTCTGTTTCTTCCTCAATGTAAAAGCAGAGAATAAGCATTGGGTACAGTATTCTATTTTAACAAATGTGAAGATATGTGTGAGTGCTGACACAAAATATAGTACTACTTTATAACCACAAAGATCTCTGTCATGCTATCCTTTGTAGTCACACATACCACTCTATCCCTCAGCATTTATAACCCCCATGGACACCACTAATTGAGTGTATGTGCCCTTTTTTTATAGATTATTTTATTATTTGTGGCTCTAAGCATTCATTATATGTACAGCAGGTATCAATCTATGGGGGTTGATGTTTTACTAGTTTGTATAAAGTGTAGAATTATTTATCACTTTTTAAGCCCCTTTACCCACTCGTTTGATATAATTGTCTTAAATATCTCCATTACATTATGAAAACCATACCAGAAAATATTAAAATACTTGCTTCAACTATCAACATAATTTAAAAAATTCGAGAGAAAAACCACAGTCTATTCTATTTATCCATATTTTAAACCTTTTCCTAGTTCCTGTTCATTCCTGATGCTCCAACTGCTCTTTTGTAATTTATGTTGTATTTCAAGAATTTCCTTTACCCATTATTTTAAGATAGGTCTGCTGGTGGATAGAGAATTCTGTGTTGACAGTTTTCTTCTTATAGCACTTATAAAATGATGTGCCACTTCCTTCGGGCCTCCATGGTTTCTGAAGATACACCTACTATTATTGAAACTATTTTGTACACCAATAGGTAATGTGTTGTTTTACTCTAAAGCTGCTGCTAAGATTTTTTTCTTAAAAATTAGGATTAGGGATTCACTTTAGTAATACGGTGGGACAGGAAGAGCCAACTCTCATTGCCCACAGAGACACTGACTTAACAGCAATATACACAGTCCAAAAAGCTTTTATGAGAACTACAGAAATTAGTTAAGAAATCACAGTATCCAAGGCAAGTGTGAAGCCAAAAACAAATGCATTGAAAGGGATAATAAAAGCCATTGTATTTCACCTACAATAACTCTTTCACCAAGTCACCAGAGCACAGTGCATTCTAGACAAAATGCCCAATTTGGGGATTCTTCTTCAGGAGATATGACTTTGTTAAATAACATTTGTTAAGAAGAACTCCAGGGTGCTTGATGGTGAGATGTTGTTCAACAAACGACCACAAAAAAAGTGAAATAGAGAGGCTTATTACTCACAGGTCCTGGTAGAAGTACCTGGAACACTTTGAGGGACAACCTGGGGAAGGCAGGGCATGGTGCAGGAAGAATGAGGCAGGACCTGGGGCACATGCAAATATTAGGATCTGTGGGTAGGGTGCTTTAGGGTTCCCAGGCTAAGGTCAGATTTGCCAATTCAAAACAAAATTGTTGCTTTGGTAAGCTCCACAGAGGTCTTATTTAAGGGGTTTATAAGGGGAAGGCACTGAGAGGCAGGGGAGAATGGTAGCACTTTCAAAATACTGAAAACAAAACAAAATAAATAAACAAACAAACAAAAAACCTCCAACCTATAATAATATATTCAGCAAAACTATCCTTTAAAAATAAAGGGGAGGGACGGCTGAGCGGCACCGCGGTTAAGAGCTGGCTTGGCTTTGGGCCGGCTGAGTGGCGCGGAGGTTAAGTGCTGGCTTGGGAAGCCAGCAGCCCCGGTTCGGTCCCACATGTGAGGGCCAGTGACACTGCCCTCAAAAAAAAACAAAACAAAAAAAAAACTTAAGATTTGGGCCGGCCGAATGGCTCAGTTGGTTAAGAGCTCGCTCAAGAGTGTGAGCTGAGCTCTGGGCAACAGCGGTTCGAGGCCAGCCCGAGCTGAGTTGCCGTTGAGCTGCCAACAGGTGGCAGGATGGCTCAGCTTAAAAAACAACAACAACAACAACAACAACAACAACAAGAGCTGGCTTGGGATGCCAGCAGCCCGGGTTTGTATCCCGCATATGAGGGCCAGTGACATTGCCCTCTTAAAAAAAAAAATAAACAAAATTAACAAAATAAAGGAGAGATAAAGACTTTCTCAAACAAAAGTTGAGAAAAGTCCATCACCACTAGACCTGCTAGACCACTAGAAATGCTAAAGGAAGTCCTTTAAGTTGAAATGAGAGGCTGCTAGAAAACAACAAAAAAGTATAAGAAAATACAAAACTATCTGGTAAAGGTAAATATGTAAACATATACAGAATCCTTTAATACTGTTATAGTAGGGCATAAATCACCTTTAATTCTGGGAAAGAATTTAAGAGGTAAAATAATTATGAAAAACATTAAAAATAACAAAAATAGCTATACATATAAAATTATGTTGATGGATACAAATTATTAAAAAGCAATTTGCTACATTAATAACAAAAATATGGGCAGAGATATAAAAAAGCAGTTTTTGTATGTGGTTGATCTTTGGTTATCACTTTAAAATAGATCGTTTTATAGTGTTTTATGTAACCCCCATTGTAACCACACACACACAAAAATACCTGTAGAAGATATACAAAATTAAATGATAAAGGAATCAAAGCATGTCACCACAAAAAATCCATGAAACACAAATGAAGGCAGCAAGAGAGGAGAAAAGGAACAATAAAACTATAGACAGAGATAACACAATGAGCAAAATAGAAATAGTCCTTCCATATCAGTAATTATTCTAAATATGAATGGATTAAACTACCTAATCAAAAAACATACAATGGCTGAATTGAAAAAAACAAACAAACAAATAGTAACCAAGAGCCACCTATGTACTGTCTACAGTTTACTCATTTTAGATTTAATGATAGATTTAATAGGCTAAAAGTAAAATGGTGGAAAAAGATATCCCTTGCAGATGGTAATGAAAGAACCAGGAATGACCATTGTTATTTCCTAGAAAATGGATTTTAAATCAAAATGGACTGTTGAAATCATTCAGAAGAGACAAAGGACATTACTGGTAAAATGTTCAATTCACCAGAAATACGAGTATATAAGAATATATATATATATATATATATATATATATATATATATATATATATATATATATATATATTTATTTGTGCAGCAGACCGCACAAATATATGAAGCAACCACTGACATAATTGAAGGGAGAAATAGACAGTAAGACCGGACATGAGGGTTTTGATTGCCAAGGCATCCATTTCAAAGATATGCATCTCAAATCAACAAATTTCCAACTATATGAAAGAGCTATTAGGAAAAGCAACTAAATACAGATCTAGGCTCCCCTACAATGAAAGTCCTGGGTAATCTAGATAACTGACTGCTTGAATGACCCTACTATTCTCTTCCTAATTCTTGCTTCCTAATTCTTATCTTACGTTTTAAATTGTCCAATAAAGAGTTAACTAGCAAAACACCAGACATCTCACCCCCAGACCTGAAAAGAGACAGAGCTCCAGATCTGTGCTAATTTCCTCTGCTTATAAGGACACCAGTGTTATTGGATTAGGACTCACCCTAATTATCTCACTTTAACTTAATTACCTCTTTAAAACCCTGTCTTCAAACACAGTCACATTGTGAGGTACTGGGGGTTAAGACTTCAACAAAGTAATTTGGGAAGAGACACCATTCAGCCCATAACTATCCCCAGATGGCATACATGTACCTTACTAAGTTCACTCAAAGCCAGAGCTATTTATGTACTCTTTATTTACAAGTAATTAAGCTTTTATGAAAGTAGAAACCCAACAATGGTTAACTAAATTATGTTGCACCCTTGGATAGGCCAAATATTGACCTGAAGTAGTTACTATGCAGCTTGTATATATTTTCAAAGCTTTACAATATAATTAACCACTATCTGATGTCTACAAAAAAAACTGTATTTCTCAAATACGTAACACAGGATAGGAATATAAAAATCAGGAGTGATTAGTATAATATTTTGTCTCAATGAGATACTCACTTAACTTTAAATTATCAAGGCAAGGGATCCATTTTTGCTTTCGGCAGCTAAAATGGCCTTGCTGATTTCTAGAATTGTTATTCATTTATTATGACAGAAAACTGATGATCAGAACATTTACAAGAGAGAGAAAGAATGTTGAAAAGCTGACGAGTATGAAATGTGAAATGTTCAGAGTCATTAAACTTATTCATAGAGGATTTTATCTATATCTTTCCAATATAGATAACATGGCATTATATCAAATAAAAGATTACAAATTTAATTGTCATCCTGATATTATGCTTTCTAGAAAGTGGAAAAAAAATCTTATGGTGATTTAATTTCATAAAGGAGTTGCTTACTAAGACATCAAAATTTAAAGACATATATATATATATATATATATATATATATATATATATATATATATATATGAATCATGGATTCCATTAGCAATTTAATGGAAATCACTAGTATCTGTTACATGAACCACTATGTCTGTTATATCTCAGACAGTTGGATTGTGTACTTTCAATGAAGCCAAAGTTCAACATCCTCTCAATGGATTGTGTGTCTTTTGAGTTGAAAATAACTTGCCAGATACATGGAAAAAAGAAACACTATATTTAAAAAAGAAGCAGTGTATTTTATTTCAATTGTTCTTAAGTGGTAAATCAGAGTAGTTACATATAATAAGGATAGTAATAAAATGATTAATTTTATTCTTTATTTTGACTTTTATTAATTTTAAATAACAATTTTTCAATTTATGTTAGCACAACCTTTGAATATACAAATCACATAGGCTTTTCATGTTCCTGTCAATTTCTAGCATTTGTCAATATCTTTAGTTTACTACAGTAAGTTTTAGAGGTACAGTATATGTGTCACACAATTCTATATTCAGTAAACGGTTGAAGTCTATAGCAAAGAAATTTCCAAAAAGGCTTCTAATGAGGGTTGTTTATCAAACAAAAAGAAAAGAAAAATAATTTGCATGCTCAAAATATATGTCATTTTTTCATACTTTAATTAAAATATGTTAACATTATTTTAAAATGTTTGATACATACTACCTAATAAATTCATCTTGACTCAAATCATTTTATGATATCCAAAACCTAGTTTAAACATATGTTCTCTTTATTTTGTGTGGCATTATAAGAATATCCATTATATTCATGGACAAGTTTAGGTCTAGATAAGCAAATAAGTGATATCCAATACATTAGACTGAGTTAACAACTCAAAAGTATTACATTCATTCTCCCTAGCCCTTTAATCTACTCTCACTTTTCCTGTGTTTATTCTGAGATTGCATTCTCTAGAGGACAATTATACGAAGGCCCATTTTGGCCCCAAGTTATAATAAAAAAGCATAAAGATCTGATAACAGAAAGCTAATTTCAGGCATCAAAATTGAAAACCATAATTTGTGTTCTAATATCCAGAACCAGCCCTCATACCTGGATATTATTGATTAAAGGATAATAGTTTCTCAGAGAAGGAAGCTAACATACCACTGCAATTATATAGAATTATTATCTTCCCCCTCTCCACAATTTTTCCCCAGTGGACCTAAATCCAGTGACCTGTGTGACTGTATATTGGAAAGAGGAACCCCCAGATCTTTTCATGATTATTGTATGCAGAGCCAAAGCTGACATTGATTCTCAAAAACTGAAATGACACTCTATTTTAACTATTAGACTGGAGGTAAATGCAGGCTAGATGATAAATGGAATCTTGATCCAAGTTCTTTTCAAAGGGGATCCAACAGCTCTGTAGAATTACCCAACTTTTCCCCTCTGGATTTAAGTATATAATTTGGATGAATATACTTAGCAGCTGGCAAAATCGTGCACTGATTCTGTAATCTTTGGGAAGTGATCCTTAATGGAAAGAAGGGACATGTAAGGGGCCCTAAAACCACATCTCCCACAACTAGAAAAAAATAGTAAGTCAGAAGCAAAATGGCCTCCTGAGTGGGATATCAGAGGTTAATGCTCCCTCAGAGACACAAAGAATTCAGTGGTATTGGACTCTATTATAACCTCCATTTAATTCACTTATATGGTTTTTGAAAAGAAAACAAATGGATCATGTTGGATGACAGAGAACCACCATAAAATTAAGTGTGTGGAAAACCCATTGCAGTTCTGTGCTGGATATAATATCATTACTAAAAGAGATCAATACACACTGTAACTTTTGGTAAGTTTTTATTGATCTTGAAAATGTGTTCTTTTTTTTAATCCCCCAAAAGAAAGAGCATAAAAGTAGTTGTTCAAATTCACCTGGGAAGGTATACACAAAATTGACTATCCCAGTTTAACTCTATCCTCTCTAGATGAGAAGACCATCTTGATCTTGGCATCCAGCAAAACGTCATTGTGGAATTGTGGTTCTCTAGTTTAATAATACCAGGTGAATTGAATTTGGTAACCATAGCAACACAAATAATTTGGTAGCAAACGTGAAGGCCAAGAAATGAGAGATAAACTGAGATCATTATGGCACCGCCATCCTGGTTATTGTTTTACTGATATAATGATCTGGTCCATGCCATAATACTTATGCACTCTAAAACTAAGGTCAAGTGGTTTTGCTTTATACCTCCTACCTCTAAGAAAAAGACAGTGTTTTGGGGGTCTTTTTGGAATTTTGGAGGCAGTACATATCACATTTAGGAATACTGTTTTAGCTGATTAATTTGATAATTCATAAGCCTGTTGGTTTTGAAAGAGGCTTGGACAAAGAGGCCTCAGGAATAGGCCTCATTACTTTGCTATGTTGGCCACAAGACCCAGTTATTCTGTGATGCTAGAGATGTCTCAAAATGAATAAAGAATCAGTGTGAAGTCTAGGGGCAATCCAAATAAGAGATTCGTAATGCCTCTCCATACAGCTCTGGAGCACGGCATTGTTTCTACAGCAGAGAATCATTAACTGTTTGAAAAGAAGGTTGGGGTAGGCTCCTTGGCCCTGCTAGAGACAGTGTCTGGCAATGGACATCGCATGTTTAGGTGATTGCATCTGTTCTTATAAGCTCAGAACTATCATATACACCAAGTCATAAGGTCAGAGAGGTGTAACATCAATTCATCACACTGTGAAATTACATTTGGGCATAATGCCAAACAAGTCCAGAGGGCACAATTAATTTATACAACTAGGTGGGCCAGAAACCTATGTTACCTTTCAAATTTTGCACTGACTTCTCTCTTGAATTCTCTCTCATAGCTCACTGTTTAATGACTTCAAGAAGTTTATGACCAGCTGACCAAGGAAGAATGAAATTTAGATCAGGCTCTTAGGGTTATATGTGGTTGGACTGGATATAAAGTTACATTCAAGGGTAAATGCAAAGGGAAAAAAAATGAGGGAAATAATCTTCCAAATAGATAGAATTTTAGTAGCGCACTTAGATATCTCTGTTGAATGAAGGGAGATGTGGTATGAGATAAGAATATACATAGAATCGGGCCAACCGAGTGGCTCGATGGTTAAGAGTTGGCTTGACAGCAGCCCTGGTTCGGGCCCCACATATGAGGGTCAGTGACACTGCCCTCAATAAATAAATAAATAAGTAAATAAATAAATAAATAAATAAATAAATAAATAAATAGTTGGCTTGAGAGCGCGAGCTCCCAGCAGCAGGGCCACCGGTTCGGATCCCTCATGGGCCAGTGACACTGCGCCCTCTACAGCTAAGATGGAAAACAACAGCTCAACCTGGAGCTGGGCTCCCATGAGTCACCAGCAGTAGCATAGGCTGCAGCGGGGCTGCAGTGGGCTGCCTTGAGTTACCAGTGAGTGGCCGGCAGCCATCATGAGCTGTTGTGAGCCACCGTCCAATGGCCGGTGACCGATCTACCTCACCCGTGAAGAGTGCAATGATAATACCCCCATGGGCCAGTGAAGCGACATCCTACACAACTAGATTGAAGAAGCACAGGACAGCAACTTGTCTGTTCCCCTACCCTGATTCCCCAACACTGTTCCCTCCCCCAATTCCCCAATAAAATCTTTAAAGAAAGAATATACATAGAATCTTGGTTAGTGGTAAATGGTAAGTGGTTGCTCTTTGGTGGAGATTAGCAGATTAGAGATAAACAGTTTTGGGGAAGAGGAGTGTGGTAACGAAGTTCTTGTACTTTATATCAATTTTCACTAGAGAGGTCATTACAGAGGAGATATTCATCTAGTGGTGATCAGCCAGCCTCTATTCTCAGTTGCCCCAGACTGCACAATAGATTCATGATAAGAAAGCCACAGTGGTAGCATGTATATGTACATATTCTCTCTCTCTCACTTTTTGTTGGCAACAGTTGGTACTAAATTTCACACCTGTTAGCTGTGTAGACCGAGAGAGACTTGGTGATGGTTCATATCATTAAGTGAAAGAAACAGCCACTGGTGGCAAATTGATTTCACCAAATACCAGCATAGCATCCAAGTTAATCAGACGTGATAGAGTAAAATGACCTTGTGTAACATCAGATGGAAACATTGATGAATTCTTCTACACACTGGGAGTGTGGGAAACTTTCCTATGACTCCAAAATCCTGAAAAGATAAAGGAAAAGTGATGAGTTTCACAGAAACTAAAATAAAAAAGAAAAGGGGGGGGGAGAAGAGAAAGGGATAAAGAAAAGAAAACAGAAGAACAGAAAAAACAACCACAAAGGGCCACAATTTTTGAATGACAAAATTAGTCCATAAGAGTATAAAAAAGCATAAATGAAAAAAGCTGGATATATTAGCAACTTATCATAGAAAAGCGTTATTTTTAATAGATAAAAACTTTATTAAATAAGACTGCAAAACCGACAATCATATAGAAAAAAAAATAACAATCAATAGGAATGCAGTGTTCAAAGAAAAAGAAATACAAAAGATAATATGTCAGGTCTGAGTAGCAGGGCCCGGTTCGGATTCCACATATGAGGGCCTGTGACACTGCCCTCTACAGCTAAGATGGTGAACAACAGCTCCACCTGGAGCTCAGCTGCTGTGAGTCGCCAGTGATGGTGTAGGCTGCAGCCTCTGCTGCATGGACTGCCATAAGCTACAGTGGGTGGCTGGCATCCAGTGTGAGCAACTGTTCAGCAAAATATTTTTGATTTATACAAGGACAGGTGCCATCATATCAAATACCATTTCCCCTTAGACAAATTTGTACTTACAAGATGATCTCTCATGAAAAATTAAAACAATGTAAAATTCAGGGCGAGAGTGTGCTGCACAGACTAGCTGACAACTGCTGAGGAGAATGAGCTCAGTGAGAGTTCAAACAGTCAGAGAAAGGTTTACAGGGAAGAGAGCTTGGGAGCCGGGCATCCAGGAGCAGGGAAATAAAAACATAGGCTCCCACCATAACTTGTCAACTAATGTTCACAGAAGATTTATGGCCAAAAAGTGGAAACAACAAAAGTTCCATCAACTGATGAATGGATAAGTATTTTATCCACAAAGTGAGGTAATGTTGAGCAACAGCAGAAATAACTAACATATGTTGTATAATACAGTTGGACCCTGGAAATGTCATGATAAGTGAAAGAAGTGAGTCACAGAGGAACTCATATCGTGTGATTCTATTTACATGAAATACCCAGAATAGGCAAATCTACAAAGACAGAAAGTATATTGGTGATCGTCAGGGGCTGGGGAAGCTGAGAAGCTGGGGTTAACAGCTAAGTGATGCGAGCTTTCTTTAGGGGGTGATGGAAATGTTCTATTGTACAATGACTGTGGTGATAGTTGCACAACTCTTGGAATGTATGAAGAGATGTTGAATTGTACATTTTAAATGGGCGGATTATATGATATGTGAATTATAGACTGATGCAGTTTTTTGTTTTTTGTTTAAATTGAATAGTGAATTTAGATCATTTTCTTAAATTCTTGATTATGGGTGTGCATGCTACAATGATCTACGTATTTTCATATTTTCACAATATTTGTAAAATGATTTTTAAAAATGAAAAAAAAAGATAATATGAATACTTGAAAATGTGGTTATATATACACAAGGGATAGGGTAGAAGAACAGGATGGTATCTCGACATCTTTAAATGTATGTTTTTTTAAAATTTCACATCAAAACTGAATAATTGTTTATACAATTACAATAAAAACCCACCCAACAACTTGAAATCAATTCTTTAAAAATTAATTCCTAAAAACCAAAAGCAAACTGAAATAAATATGTTTAACTGGGTATTGAGTTGATGGATTAGATGCACAGAGATTAATTGTTCCAAGATAATTTAAAGCAGAGTAATGTTCATATCCTTAAAAAGATATAAACTAAGAACAAAATCAACTGTAAGAAAGGCAAACCTTTTTCCATAATCATATTTTAGTAATAATATTGATATTATTGCATATATTAGACATGTGAATGCATGTGAATGTACACCTCTGAATCACATATATGTGCGTATATATGCACATTCATATATACCTATATGAATTTGAGAAAAAAATAATTATATAAATATCATTAGCAAATAAGAGTTTTACTATACGAGAAAAGAATAATTAATAGCAAATTATATTTATTAAAACTCAGAAATAGAGAAAATATTGTAATCCTAAATTTGAATTGGATGTATTACTATGAACTCATGATGCATTTTCATTTAAAAATAAAGTGAAATAAATGTGGAAAAATTATATATGATATTTTTAGTACATGTATTTACACTTATGTGATCATTCTTCTACCAGAAGTAATGATCCAGAAGTAAGATCCAGAAGTAAGATCCAGAATCAAAGATAACTTAATGGCAATGATTACTCCAATGTCTAGGCTGTGATTTCTAATGACCATTTCTCATTCAAAAGAACCAGTGTTCCTTACATAGGAGGCAAAGTTCAGATCTGAAGTAAGACATATACAAATTAAGCTGAATGGTATTATCATTCAGAAATCAAAGAATCTCTGAAATATTATTGAATTCATTTTTAAAGGACATAGAGTTAACTCGAAGAGGCTCCCATTCACCCAAGATGGGGCAATACAGTAAAGGAAAATAAAAGTGCATTTATCCTGACTTTTCTATGTGAACTGTAACTTAGGCACAGAATGTTGACGAGAGATTGCTTTGTTTAGTAGAATACTTCTGCTAATCAATGAAGGAAAAAAATGGTACAATTAGAATATATCATTTGCAGAACTCTGAATAAAAGATAGAATACATATTATCAAAAGCTTCTCAAACCATTAAGTGAAAAACTGAGGGGAAGGATCATAATAAATAAACTGAAACACCTAAACTCACTGATCAATCTTACAACCAAAAAGAAAAGAAAATAGCTAGAAGTCAACACCGCCTATGATATATTTTTGGTAGAAAGTCCAACCTAAACCTGACCAAACTCTCCATCTAAATACCTGTTTATTAGAGGATAGAACATATTATACAATGAGGATCCAATCTGCTAAATTCAGATGGTAGAATATTCTATAGGGAAAGTGTTCTTGTTTCTAACACAATAAATGGCCAGAAAAAAATAAAAGAAGGGATCTAGATTAACAAAGAAATCTATCAAGGAAATTCAATAAATGGATTGTGAATCCTGATTTGAACCAACCATCTTTAAAAATGTGATAATGAAAGGAATTTTAATAATGCCTATATAACTGATAATATTTTGAAATTAGTGTTAATATTGATGTTTATCTAGTTATTTGTGTGATGTTGTATAATACATGTGAAATATATTTAACTATATTTAGATTGTTTTTTACATTGTAGACTATCCTGAAAAAGTTATATTTGCTTTATTTTTTACTTTGAGATTAAATCCATAACTAAAAGTAGGTATAGATTATAAATTCATTGACTATAGAAGCCCAAGAACTACAATGTGCCTGGAAAAATATATTGCTTAAAAGGAGTATAGTATTAAGTTAGCATTAATGGCTATTACTATGCTTTGTCTGTACAAGGTGACCATTATCCTAACAGTGAACAAAAACCTTGAAAAAATTTGAATTTCTCATTTTGTTACTCCCTGTCACTATGATTAACTTACAGTCTTTTCCATGACAGTACTTCTTAAAGAATTATAAATAGCTGGTCAAAATATTATATTTCCGTAGATGGTGTTTATCCTTGTGATTACATTGGGCATACCAGATAATCTAGAATGATCTTCTCATTTCAACATCCATAACTGAATCACACCTGCAGAGCCCCTTTCACCTTGGAAGGTAACATATTCACAGGTTCTGAGAATTAGGACATGGACACCTTTAGCTGGGGGCCTACCTCCCCGTAATATAAATTTCTACCTGCAAAATGCAAACACACATTTGAGCTACTGAATATATATTTTCAGTTATCAACAGCTTATCTCCATGTATTAGGAGCTTTTCTGCCTGAAAAATCATTTATATTTTAGTCTTTTTCTAATTTAAATTTTCATTACATGCCAACAAGTTAGAGAAGTGAGAACAAATAACAACCACAAGATTACCAGATGGCCCCTTTGATAGGGTGTTACCACGTGGCAGTAGTTTATCCAGTTATGTACATGCTGTTGTGTGAGACATGAGAAAAATTACTGTTAAAACTTGATAGTTTGGCTTAAAATAAATTTTAAAAAATAAATTACCCTACTCGATAATAATCATGTCTAATATTTGGTGGATATTATTTCAAACATTGATTTGTCAATGGAAATAATTTTAAAATGTAAGTTAAACCCTTATGTGGTATTTTAAAATAAAGAAAAATAATTTTACTTGAATTTAATGTAAAATAATCTAGGATAAGATTTTGCTAAATTTCATATACACATTTCTCTACCACAAAGATGTAACTACCAAAAATCAGGACATGTGTGCAAGCTTGAGTATGTGTGTGTGCATGCACTTGTCTAAGTCTAAGCATGCATAACATGAATACATGTGAGTGCATATGCGTAAGTGTGCATCTGGTAGAGTTGGAAATGTGAAGTGGTTGCAGGTTATGTTTATTATTAACTACATGTTTTTATTTCAGGTGTATTCTGATTCC
This sequence comes from Aselliscus stoliczkanus, assembly GCA_033961575.1. Classification (NCBI taxonomy): domain Eukaryota; kingdom Metazoa; phylum Chordata; class Mammalia; order Chiroptera; family Hipposideridae; genus Aselliscus; species Aselliscus stoliczkanus. The sequence continues at coordinate 29,081,543 of CM066735.1, read as the reverse complement.
ATTCCTTTATTAGATGAGAAAATAAAACCATAACTATTTGTGCTCTTACCTCATTTTTATCCGTATCTTTTGCCTTTCTTTAAATTATAAATCTTACCATGTTGAATTTTAACTGTTATATTCTGTTACTATAAATTCCCTCTGTCAGTGTGCCTTAGTTCCATATTGAAAAGAATTTAATGCTTATCATTAGTTGTAACTTTTGCATTTCTAGGATGTATAGTCTCTTTCATTCAAAGCATAGTTGTCCGAATTTCATTATCAAATAGTGTTATTCAGAAAGTCACATGGTATCTGTATTTCCTGACTTCTACTGTGTTTGTGAATGTTAATCTATCACCTTCGTATCAAAGGACATTTTGGACAATCATTTTATTTTTCACACACTTCTGTATACATCATTCCATGCACTTTGTTGTTTTATGTCACTGTGAAGACATTTGTAGCCAACCTTCATAAATTATTTGCTATTTTATGTTTGGATGTTCGGAGAACATTCTTTAACCATACCTTTGAAGTTCATCATACTTTATCATTTTTTCCTAGGAAATATTATATAGTTTTTATTCACAGTTTTAATATTTTCCTTTATTTTAGGAAATATACCTGTATTTATCTGAGCACAATTAATTTGCCTGCTGTTTCATTTGTTTAAACCTCTTGTTTAAGAAGTCTAGCATATGTTATATTGGACTCCATTTTTCTCTCTTCCTTGTTGATCATCTTCTACTAAATTGTTTTTTTACAATACATTTTTTCTTTTTGCATTTTGTTTCCTGGGGATTTTCAAGTTTGGCTGGAATGCTGCTATTTTTAGTCATGTTTATTAGTATTTCATTTTTCTAAGGTGTTTTCTATAAGTCACTTGTTTTTATTTCATCTATTTCAAGTGAGACGAACTACCTTTTAATTTCTATATGCTATATTATAATTTCTTCTTTGGACTTTTGAACCTCATTTTTTCATTTTTTTTGTGTGTGTTAATAGAGAAGTCAGAATGTTTGCAACTTTCCTTGATACTGAAATAAACTACATTTTTTTTTTCTGGCATAGTCAAGCATTTCAATGATTATTTACTTCTATAATATTTTCTTCATTTAACTGCTTATGCTCCTTCCTTTATTTCCTCCCTCCCTTCTTCCCTCCTTCCTTCCTTTTTTGCTTCTTTCCCTCATACCTTCCTTCCTTTTTTCCTTCAGGAAATTTTTTGAGCCTAGGTGAGGTATGGATTCCTCTGTGATGATTATCTTTGAGTGGATCAGGCTGCAAGTGTGTGTGTGTGTGTGTGTGTGTGTGTGTGTGTGTGTGTGTGTGTGTCTTCTGGCCTAATAGAAAGGAAGGCATCTGTGGGGGTTGCAAGATTTACAAGGATTTATCATTTCCTTTACCATATAGCCAAATTGTTTATTCTGGAAGCTCATGCCTTTTTATCATTAAAACTTCACACTAGTAGTCAGGAGATATTCAAAGCAATAAGTTAGTAAAATTTCCATTTTCTTGTAAATTGTTATTTCAAGGAAACATTGTTGTAATTGCTATAGCTAACAAAGCACATAGCATTAAAAGCATTCTTATCCAAATTTAAATTTAGTTTCAGAAATAGTCTATATATCTTTAAACAGTACAAAGTAAGTTGTATATCTAGATATAATCAATAGAAAGTTTTCCAGTTATAATTATTTTCTACCTTATAATGTTGTTCACATCAAATTACAAAATCAGCTACTGTCTTCAAATATAATTATAATTAGCTTTAATGTATACATCTATATACATCTATATATCTTAATATAACAGCATCACTTATAAAAACAAATTTGGTCTGACTCAAATTTAGGCAATCTTAAACAATTTTGATTACATTATTACAGCTATAGTTTAAATTGTAAAGAACCAAAAAATACAGCCTGGCTTAGTAAGCATATTTTTAGGTACCTAGGAAACATGAAACTGTGAGATATATAATATTAATTAAAATGGATATAAAGAGTATTACTTATGAATCTTTTCAGTGATACTTTTGCTGAGTGCGTTTTCCCCAGAATCTTAAAACTTTGTAGTACTTACTTTGTATTGCTTTTTTACTAGAACCAAAGACTTTTTTTTTTCATTCAGTTTGATTTTACAGTCAGTTTGGTTTATACTGCATGAGTAGCATTATATGGAAAATTTTAGACATTAGGTATCATATTGATGGACTAGCAAGAACGTACCTCACTTTGAAAATATCCCTATCATTTTTGTTTTTGTAATTTGCAGTTTTCTAATCTCTGTGAATTTTCATGGATATATTAGTTACAGTACACAATAGAGATGACCAGTGTATCTAGAGGTTTTGTAGCAGGAATACTAGATTTATGAAGATCACTTTTCAATGGCATCCAGTAGTGGTCATGATGTATATTTTATCTTGCAGTTTACTATGCTAATTGTAATAATACAACATACAAAACTGGGCATCTGTATTTCATTATGCATTTATATTAATTTCAAAACTAGACAACTATCCTTCAAATATTTCAAGATAATAAAATCATTAGAAACACTGGTATCATCATTTTGATCCTATTATTTTAATTAGAATGTTTTGCAGATATGCACAGAACATCAATGTTTTTCGGATGAGACATTCTCAGTTTATATTCTTGACCTCTGATCTGAAACTCTGCTTGCCTTTCACCAGCATCAAATATTAGTTACTAAACAAATGAAGATCCTTCAAGATGATAATCACAAGAAGGATGGCAGATTAATCTATCATCATGGTATGATAAAGTGGACTCACACTGACTTCCCAAATCTGCATTTATTTATGTAATTTTCATAGCTTGAAATGAGACATTGTGGCAGTATATACACTATGGAAATTGGGAATACTATAGGACTTTTAAAGAAAATAAAAAAGTTGACATAGGTGGTTATTAAACATTTGCTAGCTCACTATCACCTAATCACCTCAAGAAAAAAAATGAGTTTCCAATGAGTCAGGGCGTACCTAGTGTGTGTGTGTGTTTGGGGGAGGGGGAGGAGTGTGTTAATTGGTTGTAGAGTCTGTGGGTGTATCAGTGTACCACAAACATGGTCAACTTTATGTAAGAATCAAGTGATTATAAAAATGTCACCTAGGAGACAAGTTATATTTCATTCATTAAGGTTCCATCTTGTTTATCAATTGTCCCCTAGGGCATACATGTAGCCTAGTACTTGAGCTCTGGAGATTGGCACAGAGCATGAAGAAATTGGTATGGATTCTGAAGCTACCAATTCCTGGCTATGGTACATGGAGAAAGTCATTCATTTTTTTCAGTTCCATTTCCCAATTGGTAAAATGTAAGTGAAAAAATTCCTCAATACATTATTTTAAAGATGAAATAGTAAAAATCATATACCATGAGGGTTCCAAATTACCTACACTCTAAATGTTAATTTCTATCAGTAGGCTATTTTAAGCTATATTGAATTTAATACAGTATCTTTTATTTCTTTCTTTTTGTAGTGCATGCTACTAGATTTTCTCATTTCTAATAATCTCACCAAGTCCTCAAGGTTAACATTTATATCTGCAGTGATCATTTTTACTTTTCTGAGTTTTTATGTCAAATTGTCAAATGAGTCATTTCCACAGAGAGATGAAATCCTAGAGGACTTTAATAGGACCAAAAGGCTTCTATAATTCATATGTGCACAGTACATTTTATTTTAAAAAATAATAAATAATAATAGTTTTTCCTTTAGGCATATCACATTCCCTTCCCTCTACATAGATGTTTATATATTTGATTTTTTTGCCCTTTTGTGTGTATGTAAAATAATATCAAGTGTAAGGTAGGGGCACATAACATTTGGAAAAAACATATCAATATTTTATATTTTAATGTATTCTTACAATATTTAGTTTACATGGAACTATTGAATATGATTAAATAATGAAGTAAGGTTTCTTGCTCATCAAAACGATGCATAGATTAAGCCAACTGACAGTGTGAAGCTAAAGGTAGGTGCATGAAATGGGCTTTACAGAATGTAACTCTTACTTTAATATCATTAAAAATGCTTACTTTGTCCATTTGATTGCAAGCTTTCAACTTATAGGTCTTAAATTCCATAATACTTCTTTGCATTTTCATGTATTATCCATGTGCTCTTTATGACTATAATCTGAATATATTCTGCCTTTCCTTAGGTTTTATTCTATTATTATATTTGACCTAATGAACACTACATGATTTTTTTTTTTTTTTCATGAAAACACATAGGCTTTCCGATTGAGGCACAATTGAGACATTGAGGAGGGCTCCTGGTGGGGAGCAAGAAGTGTTTTGATGCAAAGATGCATTTAACACCTGCAGTCCTTCCTGTGCCATGACAAACAATATCAGGAAAATCTGGAACTTCACTTGTCCTATCTTGAAGTAAAACCTACTTAAAGAAAATAGGTTGTACATTGCTTGGTGCTGTGCATTAAATATTTCTCATATCAAATCACACACAAATAAAGAGAAAAAAATCAAACTTGCGTTAATCCCCAAAATCAGTTCCAAAACTATACATTCCTTAACCTCCCAAATGCAAATAAATAAAATAAGCACACCCTGAAGCCATCTTAACTGAAGCTCTAGAGAGAACAGATAAGCACATTAAGCCGAGACAGTCCTTTCCACCCCAACATCTATACGTAAGAGCTGTATCTGCTGAGGAGCACAAAGTATAGTAAGCGATGCTTATCCTTCATGTTTTTGTTATTGGAGTTGGTACAGAGAGGGGAAGCAGAGTAATTTATGTAATGAATTTAAAGTAGTGAATCAGATTCTACAGGCCAGTAAAGGACCACTGAAAATGAGCAAAGATTTGGGGAGCGGAGTGAATTCTTTCAGGTTGTAGGCATCAGTTTAGCAGACCAGGAAGCAATACTTGATCGAAAAATGGTATCCATGCTTAGTAGAAATGGTGAGGAGTACTTTTATGAATTATGAGAAAAATATAACAAATTAACAGTCAGTTTTATAAGCAGATTATTATGTGAGAAATCAAAAACAAACAAAACTTCCTATCACAAAGTTTACATATTGCATAACACAGAAGAAAGTATTCCAATAATTGAAACTTTCCATACTAATAAGTTTCTTAATCAGAACAGGTAAGTAAATACAGCCCTGATTTTTTGAAGAAAAATAGAGGCTTACATAATTTATTTGGAAATTATTTAAATATTTTCTAATTTTTCTTTATATGCCAGAATTTAATAATTTGAGAACCTGTGCCAAATTTGAATTCATTGAACCCATTGTTATTTTAATTTTCCACTCCTGTAATAAGTTTATAACATTTAATGGATTTTAAAAAGTTTTAAAACATTGGCTTTCAGCCATTTTGAGTATAAGAACCTTTTTTTATATTATTCTTAAAAAATATAATGGACTTAACAGCATTTAATTAAACATTTATACCCAAAGTACAATTGTTATATTTCAACGCATCTCTTCTCTAACATATGCATTTATCACAGTTTAAAATACACCTTTATATAATTATCACTGAATTTAGTAGCAATCAATTCAGTATCTGCTGATTGAAGAAAATATAATTATCAAAAAATTACAGTGACTTCAGTATATCTTCAAATCCCTCTGTATTTTATATAGCTAATATTTTTGAAAACTAATATTCTATCTATAAAGTTGTCTATGAATGCATTCATGGGATACTTCTAGTTACACTGCAACTCCTCAGGAACTCAAGGCCTGGGTATGATAACACATTTGTTAGAGTGTGTCCAGTATAACAGATACCTATTGAAATGGTGGGAGACTGTTCAGTATTAATTATTAAAATATGTGATGGTCATATTATTTTGATCAATAGCAAATTTACTAATTTAGTTTTGTGTATACTCCAAAGTTGTGGCATAAAATGAAACATCGATTTACTTAGTTTTTTCTTGTTGATATATGGATGCTATTTAGATTAAAGTACTTGTGATTTATAAAAAAGCTAATTTATTTATAAATGGTATATAAATCATTTCCTCCCTTATATGCTCCTATTTAATTTTCTGAGCGCTAAATTCTTCTGTAGTATATGAGGTATTCCTTAGGCAGTTGTGGAACATTTTGATTGAAATAACACTTTTAAGAAAAATTATCTAGAAAAAAGTTAAATAAAATTTTTATTAGACTTCAGTAAACCTGAAAATTGGCATTAATTTTAACTCTGGCTTTTTTCTCTTTTTTTTTGAAAAAGTATCAATGTACACTGATATACATGTAACATATACCCTTATATTGAGAATTTAGCTAATTTACACATTTGGTGTTTAAGTGTGAAGTAAATATCAGGCTATAGTTTTCCTGTTATCTATACCTAAAACTGTGATATCTCAATGCATCTTTTCTCTAACATGTACATTTATACATAGCTTATATATTTATAAACTTAGAATTAAAATAATCTTGAAAGACACTGATTTGAAAAGTGTCTATGAATTTTCTTTTGTTTTGTTGTTATTGTAATTGTTATTACATACCTTCAGTCACTTACTTTTTTCAGAGTTCTCTGGAATTCACCAAGTATATTTTAAACCTTTCTACTCAAGTTAACTGGGCCCTCCTTATCAGGCTTAATTCATTTTATGCATGGCAATGCTAAATTCCATGCTAGTTGAATAATAAAAAGAAAACATTCACAAAATCATAGATTCCTGGATTATTTTATATTCACCTGAGAGAAATCTTATAATGAAATGCACTTTAAATTACTTCTTTTAAATTTCTACAACATTTATTCTGTTCCATACATAGTTAAATTCTATCTCACAGACTGTTTTGCTTTTTGCTCCAATGGTTTCACATTTTCTCATGTTCTTTCTTTCATAAAATTATAAATTATTTTTAAGGACATTTTCAAGGACATGAAAGCTACCCTTTCCATGTTCCACAACTCAATACCACATATGGTACTTAATAGTTTTTGACTAATTGTTAACAATTGAGACACTAATAATGTACTTAAAAGCATTGTGTGTAGATAATTTATATTTTTGTGTATGCAAAAAGTTTCACTATAATAGTTATTTCAGACTTTCATTATTATTATTATTATTATTATTATTATTATTATTATTTTTTTTTTGAGCTGAGCCATCCTGCCACCTGTTGGCAGCTTAGCAGCAGCTCAGCTCAGGCTGGGCATCGAACTGCTGTTGCTCAGAGCTCAGCTCGCACTCTTGAGCGAGCTCTTTACCAACTGAGCCACTTGGCCAGCCCCAGACTTTCATTATTTTCAATAATCATAGTATTTAAAACAGAAACCAGTTTCTGGTATATTTTCTTAAATAAAGTTCTGACAGGCACATTTTCCTTAAGAATAATCATGTATTTTAAGTGAACATCTGAAGGATGAGTCTGAATCTATGCTTTTCGACCCCTGTAATCCAAGTCATGGCTTCTTTAAACAGACCTCTGGCTTCTGTTCTAGAAGTTTCCTTTCATACAGCTTTCAGTTTCATTTTACCGCATTGGAATTTTAATGTACCCTATCTATATATTTATACTGGTAAACTGCTATGGAAATCTAGGTAAAATGTTTTAGTGAGGTTGATAATTAGAATTTAATAAATTCATTTTACTCAATGGATGTGACACTGTTATTTGATAAATGTTTTAACTCCTCTCATTATATATTTTTTGTATCTTTCTTCTTACCAGTCTTTTAGAAGGGAGTTGTAGTAAAATGTACATAAAAATTTTCAAAACTTCTACTTTGGTAAGTAACATTGTGAAGTGTAAAATAATTTATTATGAAAAGGAAAACCTCTAATCTGTAGGCTAATGAGTTACATATTTTCAGTACATTGATTTATTAAATATAAATACAGATATTAACACTAATTTTCAATTATATTATATATTTTACATTAATTTGCTTGATGATTTGATGACAATTACATTTTATTTGTTTTACAGCAGATATTAACTTTGAGTAGAGACATTATTAATATAGGTATTTAAAAAAAAGTGTTGATTCAAAGAAAAGGGAAAGATAGTCAATCTGTTGGATCTCTCAAAATTAAGATGACTAAAGTTTTCACATAGTTTCACATTAGCAATAGTCACTCTAACCATGGCTTCAATTGGTATATATCAGCTAATTAACTTCAGATTAAGTATTTGAAATCTCTTTATCAATATTACCGTAAAACATTTTCAGTAAACATTGTAATAATAATCTATTTAATATTTTCCCAGTAAAAGCAATGGAAATATTTTCATGTGTTAATATAAACAAAAGAAATACACTGATTAATGTGTAAATTCATTCAATGATCTGTAATTAAAAAATGAGATAAATATTTGCTCTCAACAGAGCATGATGCTCCTTTGTGTATCATCCTATTTTTAGTCTAATATTTGCATGACTTTATAAACAGATTTATTATTGATTCAAAGAAACAAAATGATTGCTGTCAAAATATCCTTTCTTCAAGAGTAAAACCAACATATTCTAATTGTGGAATGTTAACCCACCCTGCCATAATTGCCTTAAATTTCCCAAAGACATTTTAACAATTTTTAAATAAAATACATAAAAAAAATTAAAAGTTGTTCTTCCTAGATGATATATAAGCAGATATTTGCTAGACTTTTCATTTCAGTATGAAACATAATTTGAATGCCTTTTTTAATAACTTGTTTGCTTGGAGATGATTTATTAGAGGAGACAACATGTTTAGTATGTGAGTTAAATAATATTCAAGCCTCATGTTATTAGGGTTTTTATGTGTCCATATTACTGTTTTACTTTTTAAAACTTTAATATATTTGAAATATAAAAACAAATTAATTTTTAAAGAATTTAAGAATTTCAAATTTCCTTGGAATTTGGATTGTGGGTAGCACAGCATACTAATGAATTATTAAGTGACTTTGCACAATTCATCATTACGATTCTATATCCATAACAAATTGTTATTTGGGTACCACCCAATGCTAATAATGAAGTAATAAGTCACCTTTCATCATTAATTTTTTTTCCTTTGTGGTAAATGTTAAAGTAATATAGAGTTGCTCTTATAATTTATAATAGAGAACAGAAGGTGAAAAAAAATCTCTCATGAACTAGGTGGGATATCTTTTGTGTCTTATAAACCCAACTAATTAATTCCATGCCTAAAATCCCTTATGCTACCATCTCGCCCTATTTTTATACTACTCTACATATGGTTTTTCTGATAGAATCACCTTATATTCTACATAATATACTTATTTATGTGTGTATTGTTTATTGACTGCTTCTCCTGCTATATTGTAAGGCTCTTAAGGAAAGGCATTTTTCTTAACTTGTTCAATGATTCTGGAACTATTTGACATCCATATTAAGAAACAAAAGACAAAAAAACAAAAAGAACGAGAATAATGCTCCATTCCTAGTATTATATATGAAAACCTAAAACTCTAAAACTTCTAATAGAAAAAATAAGAGAAAAACCGTTATGATCTTACATTGGGCAAATTTCTTTTATTTGATTTGAAAAGTGTGACAATAAAAAGAAAAACAACATGATGGATAAAATTCCATTATAATTTTAGAATTATATTCTTCAAAATACACTGTTAAAAGTAAAAGAGAAGACAAACTGGGAAAATATGTTTGCAAAATATATATCTGATAATGAACTGATATCCAGAATCAAAACAGGAATCACAAACCTCAATTTTAACAAGACATTTAAGTGAAAATAAATAGGCAACAGTTTGATACTTCACCAAAGAAGCAAATAAAAAGATACTAAACATCACTGGTAACTAGGAAAGTGCAAATCAAACCTACAATGAGACACCATTATACACCATAACGATGGGATAAAAAAAAAAATGACAAATGCCAAGTTCTGGTGAGGCTGCAGATAATAAGAATGTAATGCATTGCTGTTGGATTTAAAATGGAGCAGCCATTTGAGCAAGTTGCAAAGTCTTATAAAAAAATAAACATACTCAGGAAAATGGGATTAAAGCCAAAATGAGATACCAAGACACAACTACAAAATTGGTAAAGGAGAAAAAGAAAAAAAATACCAAATGTTGGTAAAGATTTCAAGTGACTGGCACTCTCAAACATTCTTGCTGGGAGTACCTGTGAGTAAAAGCACTTTGAGAAGCTCCGTAGTGGTATCAACTATCAAAGAACAAATGCATATCCTATGACCCAGTAATTTCATTCCTAGGTTTATGACTAATGGACAGTGTAGAGATATTCACCAAAAAAATGTACACGAATATTCATAGAAGCTGTATACATAAGAGCCCAAACTTAGAAACTACCCAAATATTCATCTGAAGTACAATCATAAATATAGCATATTCACAAAATCTGATTTTGTCAAAATTCATTGTCCATGATAAATTTTCTTTTCTGTATATGTTATACATCATTTAAAAGTTCAACAAAAATACATGTTACGTATAAGTCTGGTTAACTTTGTACCTGGAAAGAAACTCATATCATCTTTTAAAAAATAAATAAACATGTAATTACATATATATGACCCAGCACTCTCACTGTTATATATTGACCTCTATGAAATAAAAATGTATATTTACAGAAAACCTTTTCATAAATGTTTATAGTGACTTTATTCATATTCACCCCAAACTGGAAAACTCCAATGCTCTTCAATGGGTGGATGGATAAACTGCTGTATGTTCATACAGTGGAATACTATTCAGCAATACAAAGGAGTAAAACACTGATACACTTAATAACATGGATAGTTGTGAAACACTTTATGCTAATTTAAGTAAGCAGGGTTTGGAAGGCAATATACAAATGATTTTATTTATATGGCTTTCTGGAAGAGCAAAACTACAGGGGCATAAACAGATTAGTAACTGTCGTAGGAGAGGTAGGCAGTCACCTTTGAACAGTAAATTACCATAATGAGCAGCTAACAGCTGAGAGAAGCCTGAATTACAAATGTATATTTGCCTTCATCATGGTTGTCTCATTGTGTTATGTGTAATATTCTTATTTCACATAGGCACATTGCATACATCATTATTATATATTTTACATTAATGTATAATGTATTTAGTTAAAGCTAAAGACAATACGTATTTATTTAGGGACGTGAATATTAGCTAACGATATAATGTGTTGTTTTTTTTAAATTTTATACGTTAATGTGGAACTTTTTTTTTTTTTATCTTTTTTCAAATAGTATGGCTAACCCTCACTCCTGGACAATGATTTCAGTGTATCTGATTTCACCATATTTAGCAGAATTACATGTCATTGTATTCTCCAAAGGCTATTGCAGAGAGGTGTCATCTGTGAATAGGCCCCCTATATCTCCTGACTAAATCAGCACAAAAAAATGATCAAAGACAAAAACAATAATCCATTTGTGGATTAAAAAATGAATTTTATAAGCCCTTATAACATTACCTCAGTTACTCACCACTCAGCAGTGTTTTGAGAATTATTAGGTCATTATGAAGTTTCAAAAAATACCTCAGGAAAAGTAGAACTAATTACAATCTTGCAGCACAGGTAAAATTTTTTTTTTTTAATAAAAATCTTTAAATGGTCTCATATGATGCTTAGAGTAGAAAATTTAACTGACACTGTAAAACTAGAGTTCAAGAAATTTTTTTGCTTGCCTGGGATTTTGGTTATCATAAATTTTATCATTAAACTTTTACCCTTAGAGAAGACCTCATATAAGACAGAAAGCTGATATTTCAAATTCAAGGGGAAAGTACATTATTTATTTGAGTAGTTAGTTGTATTTGAGGGAAAACTTGACAGGAGTACAAATTCAAAAAAGAACATTTACCTGAAAATGGGAAATATAAAATAGCTATTTTATTTTTAAATGTAATAAGCCCACTAATAATGCATAGAAATTTAGCCAGGGTATATAATTCGATTAAAAACATGTATAGTTCAAAATCAAAATATAAATAGAATCATGAGGTTGTAATCAAACTTTTTAAATAGGAATACATTTTAAAGCACTTTATCAATATCTATTTGTATTCAAAGGGGTAATATGTTGGTAATGAACCGGCCCCATCGTTTATTTTCATTACAGCAATTTCCACAAGGTTCTCTGCAAGATATTTATTTATTCTATATGAATGCCTCTCTAGGTGTTGTGCAACTTGAATTTAAATAGTAAATATTCAACTTTTCACAATTTTTCATATTAATGTGCTTTGCTCAATTATAAAATATCTCATTTAATTAAGAACTTGACTCATTAGTGATAGAGTAGGAATTATAAAACAGCAAATAGACAGTCCTTTATTGCTGGTGGTAGTGCAAAAGGGTACAGTCCCTTTAGAAGACAGTTTGGGAGTTTTTAACAAATCTAAACACAGTACAAATACTAAAAACAGTTCAATAGCCATGCTCCTAAGTATTTACCTTACTGATTTGAAAATATATCCACGCAATAGCCTGCATGTGAATGTTTATAACAGCTTTATTCATAACTGCCCCAAATTGGAAGAAATCATAATATCTGTAATAGGTGAAATAATCAACCATCTATGGAATGAAATATTATTTGTACGTGAAATGAAATGTTCTCTCCAGCCACAAAAGGACATGTATCAACCTTAAATACTTACTGGAATTAAAAGAAACCAGTCTAGGGCTGGCCGAGTGGCGCGGTGATTAAGAGCTGGCTTGGGATGCCAGCAGCCCTGGTTCGGATCCCGCATGTGACGGCCAGTGACACTGCCCTCTAAAAATAAAAAATAAAAATAAAAGAAACCAGTCTAGAAATGGCACATACTGAATGATTCCAATTTTATTATATTCTAAAAATGGTAGATCTGTTAAAAAAGAAAAGATTAGAGGCTCTCAAGGGTTTGGGGAGAGAGGGAGACTGTTTCAAAAGGTAATGAAAATGGAATTTTTAGGGGTATGATGAAACTATTCTGTATGACATTCCAATGATGGAGGCATGGCAGTATACATTTATCAAAACCCATAGAATTTTACAGAACAAAGAGTGAACCATAATGCATGAAAATTAAAAACCATTTAGGATATCAAGGATGACAGTTTAAAACACAAAATGTGATGAAACAATGTAATTGTAGTACAAATGGATGAAATGATGTCAGTGAAGGGATGGGAGGAAATGGTGTAGTTCTAAGTAATGTTGGAAATTAGTAGAATTTTAAGACTAAATGCAAAATAAATTGTACATAACACTGTAGTCTAGTTGATACTGTTGTTTCTCACAGGGTTGGGTTCACAATAGTGATATCATAGCTTGAAATTAAACAATGTAATAAATATTAAGTAGATGGTAGCGGCCAGGTTTCTCAGTGTAGAGGTAGGAGGTTATAGGTAAGCAAAAGGAAGAGGTTAGAACGATTCATATGATAACAGATTAGAGAGGGAGTTATCAGCATGAACTCATATTTAGCTTAATATAGATATAGATGTTTACATATAGATATAATTACAAATATTTGTGCATTATATCAATATACATACATATACTTGCTGTCTCTGTTAGCTGAGAGGTCCTCAGAAACAATGACATTCCAGTAACAATGATGACACTTATCACTCAGGCCTTGGTCTGATATCATTATCCAATAAAAGGAAACAGGACTTTTGGAGAAATTGATGCTTCTAGGACTGACTGAGCAGGAAATATACAAGATGAGCCTGGAATATCTTTTAGCATCTGAAAGAAAGGAAATACAAAAAAAAAAAAAAAGGGGGGGATATGTCAGGGACACAGGAGCTCACGAAAGATCACGTAATGTTCAAAGCTGGAAAACTATAAGCAATATTATAAGAAGTAATGTCTCATTGGATTATAATCTAAAGTATGAAATAAATATCCATGAGTTCATACTGATGTAAATAAATAATTGAATAATATGTAAATAAGAAAGAAGTCATAAATTTTCCATGCACAAAATTTCCAAATACTATGTGTAGATACTCCATCCTCAAGGAGGTGGAACATAAATAACTCCTCATTCCCTAAGTATTGGCTGTTGAGTAGTAACTTTTTTCAAAAAAGTAGGGTTAGAGAAGGGGACAGAGGAGAGAAATTTTTCAGTGGATAAGTCTGATCATCCCTACCTCAGCCAGGTGATCAAGGTGAACATCATGGTGATAAGTCATGTTTATGGACTTTGGCATCACGTGACAATGATGGCACTTTACCTTCGTGGTAACTGTACAGAGAACTCAGTTCTCAAAGTCTTCTGTTTCTTTCCTGTTGCTTCCACACCTATCTGATGTCTTGCCTAGTTGTCCCATCTGAAGAGTTGTGTAATTCCTCTCACTTTCTTCTCTAGTTATTCTCTCCTGGTCCTTTGGTCTGTTACAAATTATTTAATCCGTCCCCCAAAATGCAGGTTCTAATCTCTTAAAAAAATGAAAAGAATTATTTTTTCCTGATGGATATTCGACATAAAAATCACACAAACCCTAAACACATACCTGATAGACAGTAACAATGAACACATCTGTGTAACCACCACGAAGTCAAGAAATAGAATATTTTCAGCACCCCATGATTCTCTCTTGCACCTTCTGATTTCTATCTAATCTAACATTTCCAAAGGTAACTGCTTCTTTTACTTTTTTTGAGTTCTGCTTATGTTCATACTGAAGGAATTTTGAAAATGAAACAATTTACTTAGATATGTGAGTAAAATTTTACAGCATGTATCTTGTGTGTGGCTGACTCTTTATTCAACATAATGTCAGTGAGATTTTTTAAAGTAGTTGTACAAAGTGTTTACTAATTTTCATCAAAGTGTTCATTAATTTTTATCAAAGCCTAGTGTTTTAATGTATGAATATGTAAGAGATTTTTTATCCATTATATTGTTAGTGGATATTTGGGATGTGTCTACATTGGTGCTGTGAATATTCGTGAATATTTTTTTCCACCTGCTATGACTACTTTTCAACCTTTCTGAGCTACTACCTAGAATCTTTCTTCCAAAGGAATGCCCGTCAATCCTCCAGCACTGACTTTAATGCAAGGTTTCTGCAGACAAATTATCTCCATTTCTCTTTACTTGTCTTTAGCAGGGGGTAGGCAATATATATCTGCCTTTATTTTTGAAGGACATCTTTTTCTGGATATAGAATTCTAAGTCACGTCATATTATTGACATCCTTAATATTTTAAAAAGTGCCTAATAGTGGAAACTGTATTCTCGAATAAGCCAGCAATTACTACTAAGATAAAAGGAGCTTTTTTTTTATGCCTTAGAGACTAGATAATGATGGCTACAATTTACTTTTCAGTCTAGGCCTGTATAAGCAATTACTTTGCTAAAATAAACTTGTCCTAAACTATCATTTTCAGCAAATTTTAGAAATTAATTAGATTATTATAATTTGCTTTTACAAACTGAGTTATATTAAGTTATATATAAACATGAGTTTGTTTTTTATGTTGTGCTTAGAGCATTTTAGTTATGATTTATATAAAATAATTAAAATTTTCAGGGAACTGGAAACCTGTATTTTTGTTAGATAATTTGCTTCTTCAGATCAAAGTAACTAAACACTCTTTTTTTGTTTTTGTTTTACAGTTGAATTAAGAAGTGTTAAGTTTTTCATTTAAATTTCAAAAGGTGATTGAAAATTAACTTTATTCCGTTCAATGTTCTATAAAGAAATTCATCAGATCAGAACTTTAGTTTCCATATGAGCATAATAAATCCTACAGACCGCAGGTTACGTATTATGAATTTATAGCATTCTTTTGTATGAAACTACTACACCAAGAGAAAGGAAGATAATTAAACTTTGTGATAGTCAGGCCTCTTTTGTTTTCTCACTTCAAAATCCAAATTATACCTAATCTTATACTTTAAAAAATACTAACCATTTGTTCACCTGAATATGTTATGGAAATTGTGGGTAGATTTAATTTTAGGGATGGTTGAAATCCATGGTAAATATCATCTTTCTTCTTTTTTCTCTTCCTCTTTCTTTCTCTTCTTCTTCATCCCTTCCTTTTTATGAATGTTGCCTTCATTCATAAAGGGTGGCTTGCCTCTTTACAACTTCTAAACCAGAGAAAATATCATCTATAATTTAAAAAGTTGTCCAGACACTTGAATGTCCCAGCTCATCATCTCTAGACCAATTACTATCATGTGAGTGGAGTGTTATATTGTTCTAAATTTGGCTGTATGTCCATTTCTATTCCAAATTTGTACAGGTGTCTACTTGATTGGCAAAAGAAGACAGGATCACTTGGAGTAAGAAAGAACCAGTTCCTCATATAAAGAAGGGAGACTTTTATAAAATAATCAAGAATAAGAATTGCATATAACTTACATATAACTAATAATTACAATGTTCTGTAATTGGGAATTACACTGTGGTAGATTACCATTCCTACATTTGGGATAGCTTTATGAGAGATGGAAATGATTTAACATGATGGTAATTTCAAGCAGATCTACTAATAGTTGGCATAGTACAACACTAATGCTTGAGTAGTAACTTCCCTTATTTTTCTGTGTTTTATGCTCTTTTATACATATCTCACAGTATCTCTTCCCCATTATCATCATAAAATCTCAAGAGAAAGCTTGATAAGATTATTGCAGGTATACCTCATGTTATTGTGCTACACTTTATTGCACTTGACAGATGCTGCATTTTTTTACAAATTTTTAAGGCAAGACCCTCCACCATAATGAAAATGACAGCTCACTTTAATGATGAAGTCTAGAACCAACCCATGGTATCTCTGAGGTGTGACAGTAAATGTTATTTATCATTAACTTCAATGATCAATAAGAAACTAACAGAGACCTTTAAAAACATGACCCTACCTGGAAAAATGCTTAACAGTGGATATTATTTCATTATTTCTTCCCACTTTTGTCTGGGCTTGACAACTTTTGTCTGCCTTGAGACAAAAGTTGTCAAGCCCACTTACATCATTTCATTTGCTACTGACAAAAATATGAAGGTGATAAAGAGGAGACATTAGTAATGAGGAAGCATGATGAAGAAGCACTAAAGATAATGTCTAACATGCGGAAAACTGATACAAGGCAGCAACAGAGGTCTTGTACTCACCCTGGAATGACCTTTCAGAATAATCCTGCTGTAGAAGTCAGTTTCCCCTTACTAATGACTCAGGACATGGTATCCTATTTTGGAAAAACCTTTAAGGATGTACTATGACAGAAACCTATGGGTTGGGCTTAATAGGGCTGTTACCTCTGATGGTATTTGCCTGCAGCCTTGCTTTTGATGGTGAAAAATTTCATTAACTTATTATTTTGGAGTCCACATTTGCTGATACAACTTTAAAGAGCTGAGATATATAGTATGCATCAGGGACCTTTGTAATGAAAAGGGGTAATTTCCCATATCAAAAAGATGTGTAGTGAGAAAATTGACTTACAGTAAGTCATTTAACTTTGTAGGTTACCAGTACTGGATATTTATACTTAAATCTGAAAGATTTAATAAGTTTATTAAATTAAAATGTAAAAGATTTCTACTTAAAAATAATTTTTTTAAATTAAGAGAATATATTTTTTTGCAAGAAACTATTCATTTATTCTCACTGGCTTAAAGCATTAAAAAAGAAGAAAGGAAGGAAAATGCTATAGATCATATAAATGTATGAACAGATGGAATATTAATTCAATTTTACCATCCCATATTATAGTTGTTGTTTGTAGAGCATCATTTCAGAGGTCAGATAAATTAGAACTTCCCTTGTATATTATCATAATGTGTATGGTTTTTACCACCAGTTTATAAATTGTAACTGTTAAAGGCATCAGGAATTCTATATATTATATCTGAACAACGACATTAATAGTCTATGGCTATGAAGCAATGGATAGCAATAAAATTTAAAAAATAACTAATATGGGTCTAAAGATCTAGTACATAAAATTATATATACACCAGTAAATTCAGAAAAAAATAATACTAATATACATTTTTTAAAGTAAATCTAAATTCAGAATTGTTGTAATATGGTATTCTAGAGAGCTGAATATATATTACAGGCTTCACATGCATTATCTCATCTAGTCCTCACTTCTGAGGATATTTCAGTTTTAATCCTCAATTCCAAGAAAAGGAAATAGAAGCTTAGATAAACTAAACAATTTCCCCAACAGAAAGCAAAAACAAAATTATTTAGTGCCTTACACTAAATCCATTTTTTCCTAATTCCAAGGTTGACGTTTTTAATCTTTTATTGTAGAAATTTCTACTACTTGTATTCTACTGACATTTGATTAATATCTAGCATGAAATATACCCATGGAATACTCAGATTCTATAACGAATTTGACTTTGTAAGACTGCAGTTTATCTATCTCTCTCTAAAAGTTGAAACCCTAATATTTGACACCAATATTTGTAAATGTTTTTATTCTCACATCCCTTTCCTGATTAAATCATTTAACAAAGTTTTATTAAGTTCCAAATATGTTCCAAGTGCTGTCTGCAGTGTAGATAATGCAGCAGGAAAAAGAAAAAAATAGACAAAAACCCATGGCCTCATACAAGTAACATTCTGAAGCACAGATAGATAGTAAATTAAATAATCACCTATATGTCATTTTAAATGGTGAAAATTAAATGGAGAAAAATAAAGCTAGAAAGAACAACAGGATCTATTGGGTTGTTGGAAAAGTCATGACGCATTTTGGCAACGAAAAACATAGAAAAAATACTTCATGACTTTTCTGACAACCCGATATTAGGATTGCAGTTTTAAACTGAACAGATAGAGTAGTCCTCATTAAGCAGGTGAGCACAGAATCAAATGTCCTGAAGTAGAGAATGAGGTGGATATCTGGGGAAAGAACATTTCAGACAAATGAACTGCGAGTATAAAGGTTCTGAGGTAGAAATGTGTATGAAGGTGGCGTGTGTGGCTAAGCAGAGTGTAAGGTAGAAAACATCGAAGATGAAGTCAGATGGAAATGACAAAACTGGGTCCACAGGCCTTGGATGCCACAGTAAGAACTTGAGCTCCATTTTAAGTGAACTGAAAACCTTTAGATGAAATGGAGCACAAGTGTGACGTGATGTTATTCCAATTTTAACAGGGTGTTCTGGCTACTGAGTAAAGAGTCAAGAAAAGAAGCAGAAAGACCTGATAGGAGGCAGAGGAATTAGTAGAAACTTCATTTTAGATGTTAGGAGGTCACTTCACTAGATACAGAGAAATTATCAAAGGGGACTGACAAGGAATAGCCATTAAAGGAGTCTGAAAAGAAGACAGGTATCCAGTGCTGAAAGTGGATTTAAGACAATGTTTAATGAGATGCTAATGATAAGCTGTGCCCAATGCTGCTAGTGTGCAGAAAAAGGTTAAAACTAGAAACTGAATAATGGATTTAGTAACATAACATGAATGTCATCGTTGACTTTGGGAAGTACAGTTTTGGTGGAGTGATAGAGAAAAAGACACAATAGGAATAGGTTTAAGAGAGAAGAGTTGGGGGAAAATTGGAGACAGCAAGTATATACAACTCTTTAAAGAAATTGTTTTTGATTGTTTTTTCCTGCAGAGAAGAACTAGAGGGTAAAGTGAAGTCCACAGGGTTTCTTATTGTTTGTTTTAAGGGAAAAAATTCATTTAATTGCCTCTAAAATTAGAAAACTTGAAGATGCAGAAGGGACAAAGGGGGAATTCAGAAGAATGTTCCTTGAATAAGTAGGAAGACATGGAAGCTGGTGTACACATGATAGCATAGGTTATTACTAGAACAAGGTGGTCTGTCCTATCAAAAAATTCCAGGAAAAGGTACACAAATGTAGGTGTAGGAAGGTACATAGATATGGTAGTAGGAACATGCAAATTATTTCCTCTGATTTTTTCAATTTTCTTAGGAACTCAAGAGATGGGGTCATCAGTTGCAAAGATAATGGAAGTGGGTTTAAGAAGATGATTCTATATGAAATCATCATACAAAATAATTAGAGAATAGACAGAAGAGATGGACTAATATGACTGCTTATTAGCATGAGGGGTCTACTTGACAGAATCATAAATAAACACATCTCAACAGCAAGGCAGGGTGTCTTTTCCTAGGCACAGTCTGCTGTCTTTTATATTATACTCTCTATATTATCTCCAAGATAAATTTACCCAATTAGAACTCTGTCAAAACCACCTGATCTCTCAAAGAGAAACCACTATTTGCACTCATGTGGTAGCTTAACCACAGCTTTAATTTGAGTACAAAGCTTGAGCTCATTGTGTGGACCTGTTGCTCTGCTTTCTGGAGTATATGTGAATACATGATTATCTCACTCTTATTTTCAGCTCAGTGGAACATGCAGACTCAAGTGAAATTTACAGGATTTTATTTAATTGAGTTAAATTTATTTTTTAAATTTTTTTAAAGATTTATTTTATTGGGGAATTGGGGGAGGAGAACAGACAAGTTGCTGTCCTTTTGTTCTTCAGTCTAGTTGTGGAGGACATTGCTTCACTGGCCCATGTTGGTATTATCATTGCGTTCTTCCTGGGCGAGGCAGATTGGCTGCCTGCTTCTGGACGGCCACTCACGGCGGCTCTTGTCAGCTCACACCAGCTACCAGCAGCTCACGCTGGCTGCCGGCCACTCATTGTAGCCTATTTCAGTCCACTGCAGCAGGGACTGCAGCTATGCTGTCCCCGGGGACTCACGGCAGCCCAGATCCAGGTGGAGCTGCTGTTCATCTTAGCTGTAGAAGGCAGCGTCACTGGCCCTCATGTGGGATCCGAACCAGGTCCCTGCTGTTTAGAGCTGGTGTCCCAAGCCAGCTCCCAACCAATGCGCCACTCAGCTGGCCTGAAATAAGTTAAATTTTTAATAAATAATATTTCTTCATATATGAGCATTTTACTTTGAAATTTAATATTTTAGGAGAGTGTGGTCTTGTTTTTTCCTTAGCAACAACAGTTCTTGAGGTTTTCCTAGCTTTCACACTCTAATGATATAGTAGAAATAATCGCTTTCCCAGAATGGAGGCCAAAAGGTAGAAACTGACAGAAATGACAGGAACAAGCACCCACTCTACAGTCATAAAATGGGAATGGACACTATGATTTCTAAGTAACATGGTTTGCTTTACTATACACCTATTTAAAACTGGGAATTTTCAGTCAACATTCTCATATCCATCACTAGAGATAAAAAGCTTGCCAAAAAGTCTATCACTTAAAACCTGCATTTTGACTGCACAGGTAATTCAAAGCTCTTGAGCCAATGACTTTAAGGAGATAAAGCATCTTACTTTCGGGGCTGAGATTTTGAGTAGTGGCCATAAAATAGAAATATTGTTATCTTTTGATATTACTAAACTGCATAGTGTGCACAAAAATATGCTCAATAACTATTGAGCTCCAATAAGAAATTACAATAGTTGCCCTTCCTAAGATTATATTTTTAATTGAAAAATAGTTGGAGGACTATAGCTGTCAACAGGCCCCTATTGGAAAAGTTACCAGTTAAATGCAATTCTTAACAACTGGCCCTCTGGGAATTTTCTTGATGTATTAGCTTTCTGAAACCTCTGTATTGTAATTGTTTATCCCTTGTTATCTTAAGAGTAAATACTAAGGAGTGAAATTCTCCCTGTCTCTCTCTTTTTCAAAGTTAGCATTGATTTTTTTCACTTTTTGTCATAAACTCATAAATCCTCTTTCTCTATTCATTCACACTACCTCTAAGGAGAACAGGCTTGCCCATTCAACTAGAATAGTATTTCTGGAAGTCACTCACTGAGTCAAAATTACACTTTTTCATTTTTTCTTACTCGTTTTTTTTTTTTTTTTTGAGGGCAGTGTCACCGGCCTTCATATGTTAGACCTGTTCTTACTCCTTTTTAGATATTTAATATCTTTTTTTTTTACTTATTTAATTTATTGGGGGTGACATTAGTTAATAAAATTATATAGGTTTCAAATATACATTTCTACAATATATCATCTACATATTGCATTGTGTGTTCACCACACGAAGTCAGTTCTTCCATCATCATGTATTTGACCCCCTTTACCCTCTTCTACCACTCCCCAGCACCTCCCTTACTCACTGGTAACCATTAAACTATTGTCTGTGCCTATGAGTTTTTGTTTCTTTGTTTGTTTTGTTTGTTTGTTGCTTTCAGTTTTATATCCCACATATGAGTGAAGTCATATGGTTCTCGAATTTTTCTGTCTGACTTATTTCATTTAGCATGATAATCTCAAGATCCATCCATGTTGTTGCAAATGGCAGTATTTCATCTTTTCTTATGGTTGAGTAATATACCATTGTGTATATATACATCTTCTTTATCCAGTTATCTATAAAGGATATTTTGGTTGTTTCTATGTCTTGGGCACTGTGAATAATGCTGCAATGAACATAAGGATACGTATATCTTTATAGATAAATGTTTTCAAATTTCTGGGATAGATACCCCAAAGAGGGATTGCTAGGTCATATGGTAATTCTATTTTTAATTTTTTGAGGAACCCCCCCCCATACTGTTTTCCATAGTGGCTGCACTAATTTACATTCCTACCAACAGTGTATGAAGGTTCCTTTTTCTCCACAGCCTCTCCAACACTTGTTATTACTTGTCTCACTGATGACAGCCATTCTAACAGGTGTGAGGTGATATCTCATTGTGATTTTGATTTGCATTTCTATAATAGCTAGTGAAGTGGAGCATCTATTCATATATCTGTTGGCCATTTATATGTCTTTTTGGGAGAAATATCTGTTCCAGCACTCTGTCCATTTTTTAATTGGATTGTTTTTTTTTGTTTTTGTTGAGTTGTACAAGTTCTTTATATGTTTTGGATTATTAGCCCCTTATCAAAAGTATTGTTTGCAAATGTCTTCTCCCACTCAGTTGGTTGCCTCATGGTTTTGCTGATGATTTATTTTGTTTTGCAGAAACTTTTTAGTTTGATATAGTCCCATTCATTTGTTTTTGCTTTTACTTTCCTAGCCTTTGAGGTCAAATTCATCAACTCCTCTGAACCTAAGACCCTAAAGTTTAGTACCTATGCTTTCTTCTATGCAATTTATTGTTTCAGGTCTTTCGTTTACCTTGACTATGTGATGCATCCTTTGGGTCACTTCAATAGTCCTGTCATTCTAAGGGAAACTTACACATATGTTATTATTTAGCCAAAAAATAAGATTCTGTCACTTCTTATTTTTCTTATTCAGTTATTCATAGAGCATCAAAAATTGGACTATACCTCATTAGAGAGGAGAAAAAAAGTCCAGAAAATGCTGATGCAACCTTATGATACAATCTTCCAACTATAAGGAAATGAAGTCTGTAATAATATTAGTTTTGAATTTAAAATGTTCTGTAATTTATCAATGCCTATTCTGAACTTACTCTCACACAATCTATATATTTCAGAAAGCTAACAAAGCTATGAAAACAAAAATGCATATACGGATATTTCAACGCTTAATTTGGAAGGCAAGGTTTTACATAGTTAGAGCTAATTGCAAGTGTTTCAAATGAAATTTGTTGTGATGAATATGAATTCCAAAGTAGTTTTCATAAGTGCTTTTTAATATAAGTAATGTTATAAAGCATTTTATACTACTATAGCATTAATTATTTTATGTTTGCTATGTCAGAGTCAATCAAATAATTATATTTTCATATTTATAATATCACAGCAAGCTATATTAAATATCAGCCTTTAAATGCTTTCAATTTCATTTAAAAATAAAAAGCCACACAAACCTAAGATTATTATAATATATGATAATTTATGGAATTATTGATAGAACACAATGATTATACCAAAATGATAGCCATATATATATATATATATATCATATATATATGATATATATATATAGAATTAATGGAATTATTGATAGAACACAATGATTATACCAAAATGATAGCCATATATATATATATATATATATATATATATATATATATATATATAGATATATATATATATCTATATATCATAGGTATTTGTGTATTTCATGGAAAAATTACATTTAGTATAAAGTTAAAGGACAATTACATTAGTTGTGTGAAAATCTTGTGTAAACATCTATAGGAAGAAAAATTTAAAACTAAACACTAAAAAAATGGTTTAAAATTAATATCCCTTAAAATTAATACCCCTAGAAATATAGACACATTTCTGTCACTTTCCCTCTTTCTCCCTTTCTTTCTCTCCCTTTTCTTTCTTTCTTTCTTTCTTTCTTTCTTTCTTTCTTTCTTTCTTTCTTTCTTTCTTTCTTTCTTTCTTCTTTCTTTCTTTCTTTCTTTCTTTTTCTTTTCTTTTTTCTTTCTTTTCTTTTCCTTTCTTTTCTTTTCTCTTTTCCTTCTTTCTTTCTTTGTATTATTTCTCTCTCTCTTTCTCTCTCTCTCTCTCTCTCTCTCTCTCTCTCTCTCACACACACACACACACACACACATACACACACACACCCCTCTCATTTCTATCATATCTCTCTTTTCTCACAGGTTTTTTTTTTTTTTTCTTTCCTCTCTTTCTTATAACAAAATTGTTAACTTTCTCTGGCTTCCATTCAGCCAATACTGAGGGAAAAGAAGTTAGATAACGGTGAATCTTTCAATTTAAAATTTTGTTCCTTTACAGTTAATTCAGCCTTACGTTTTTCTCTTGCATATATTTTTTTTCTCTTTCCTGAGTTGTATCTAGATATAGGGAGAAATGGTCATATCGCAGCAGCTAGAAAGGAGCCGCTTACACATCTGCTTTCCTCCCAGTTCTCATATCCATGTATTGAAAATGAAGTTGATGACACAAAACTTCCTGATGTGTATTCACATCAACTGCTTTAGTTGTTCCCTGCCATGGCCTCTAGTTGCAAGATTCTTTTTTTTTTTTTTTTTTTGTGGGCAGTGTCACTGGCCCTCACTGGCCCTTGTATGTGGGGCCCGAACCGGGGCCACTGGCTTCCTAAGCCAGCGCTTAACCACCCGCCACTCAGCCGGCCCAAGTTGCAAAATTCTTTTATTGTACTCCCAGGACTCTTCTGTTTATGAACTCTGTGAGTAACATCGTGCACTCAAAAAAACGTGTGGGAAAATGATCAATTTAGTGTCAGGTGGGGGTAGGGCTCTCTTTGGTTCTTTCACTGCCTGAAGACGCCATGCCATTGAGTTTACCCTAGGACCACTATCCAAGATTTGAACTAGGAACTCTACATGGAAACTCACTGGAGTTCCAGAGAGGAAATAGGAAAGACACCGATTTTCAGATTCTCTTCTAATGTGCCTGGGCTCCTGTTATAGTGCTTCCATTCCTGAGGCACCTCACAGCTTCTGAAGGTCTCAGGACTCATCTAACTCTAGCTGTGTATCCTCTGACCCTTACTAAGACCCTGGTGTAGCCTAAAAATGGATTTCAGTTTTTGGTTTTTTCTCATGGGAAACTGGAATACTTTGCCTTCTACCCCCTGCTACATGCTATGGTGAATTTTGATAATCTCAGTGCTCTAGTATTATAATGTTGATTATTTGAAATCTACAAATGTATTATTTATTTAAGAAAGGTACTTGAAAATTAAAATACTGGTTTTAGAATTGTTTTCCCAGAATTGGAAACCAAGACTGCATTCTCTTGTCTGTCCCTGCTTTGTCTTGGCTGTCCCTAGCTGTCCTCTTGAGGCATGACTGTCACTTTGATTGCTGAAGAACAGCCAGGCCAGGAAATTATACTAGATAATACACATACTCTAATTACAATTTAAAAATAAAAACCATGCATCTACATATTAAATTACTTTATCTACATATTAAAATATGATATATTTCGGGGCCGGCTGAGTGGTGTGGTCGTTAAGTGCTGGCTTGGGACGCCAGCAGCCCCACTTCGGGTCCCACATATGAGGGCCAGTGACACTGCCCTCAAAAACAAATAAATAATAAATAATAAAATATGATATATTTCTGTTTATTAAAATTCATTATCACTTGCTATTTCAAATTTTGCCAAGAAATTTTGTGAAAACACTATTTTAAAGGAATTGCTCCCTAATCAAATAAAGATATTTGTTTTTGTTTTGATCAAAAAGAAAAAGAAAAAAATTCTCCTTAAACCACTTAAGTAGTTTCAAGCTTCCGTTCTAGCTAGTTACTTCAAACAAACTTTTATGGATAGGTATTTGGAAGAATTCTGAAAAATATGTCCTGCTGTGTACCACTATTCTGTCTCCAGCTGTGAAAAATAAAACTTTCTTTGACCACACATTTTAGCTCTCATTGTGCATTAGATTGCATATGCTAATAGACTGCATCCCTTCTCTTTCCAATCCTAAATTTACAAACTTTATAACTATTTAACATCATTGCAGAGAGGTAAGCAGGAGGTGATTCTAGTAACAACTTTCAGATGTTGAAAGCAACAGGCTTTGTGTAGGAAAAATAGGAAAGGAAATAAAGAATCTTTATAACATGAGGGTATCTCCTTGCCTACACAGTTGTCCTCACACTTTGCCATGAAAGCACAAATATTTCTCAAAAAAAGATTTCTGTCTCTTCTGTAATATGTCTTCTTCTACTAAGAAAATTTAGAATGCTTTGATTCCAGCACAACTCCAATTCATCTTCAGTGACAGTTGAATTATTTAAGGTTGTCATTTAAAATAACAGCAACAACAAACAACAATAACATAAAACCCCAGATTTTCTCAGTTGTTTTAGTTTTCACCGACTATTAAGAAACAAACAGAAATAGCTGATTCAGACCTATAGAGAAATTATAAAAGCATTTGAATCAAAAGCATTTGAAAACACATACTTGTCTTTTAAACTTTATTATTTAAAACACATTTTCTCAGCCTTTGACTATGAGAGATATACAAATAGGGAAAAATACAGGTATTTTTTATTACTACCTTTGAAAAGCAGTGAATTATTGATTGGTAAACTTCTTTAAATGAAGTGCTAAGAGAATGTGGTTGATATAGACTGTATAATGATTACATGATAGTCATTTTCTTTTTGCCAAGAAAATAAAATACTTTCTTTAGGGAATAACAGACATGATTTCATTAATTTAATTTTAAAAAAAATAAAAAGAACACTAGCTGGTAAGCATACTTGATTATAGGAAAGTTCTGAATTTTTTTTTTTAATGTATGGTTGAACCTTTACTTCAAAACATGATAGTAGCCAGCGGGCCCGGTTCGGTCCCACATATGAGGGCCAGTGACACTGCCCTCAAAAACAAAACAAAACAAAAAACAAAACAACAACAACAACAAAACAAAAAAACATGATAGTAATCTCTAGCATAGTGTTAATGCCCTATACCAATGGTTTTAAAACTTCTCAGAAAATTTTGATAGTCTTAAAAATCTGTGAAGGCCCTAAAGAGATTTTATTGTGATATCTACTTAAGCTATATTTACCATATTAGAAATGAAAAATGACAAATTCACTAATTATTTACTTAATAATTTCTGTAAAATCAGAATAATAAGCCTATTTTATGTTGACATTAATTACATATGTTTTATGAAACTTTGCAAATTTCTGTAATGTCTGAATTAGTAGAAGCCAGCTGTATTCTCACACCTGCTCCAGCATTCAGTTTGTTGTGCACATCATGTAGTTTTCTGGAAAACTGCGCTGTACACTCGTGAACAGAGTAGTGTGAAAATAATGATACAGTGTGACCTATGTACCTTTTGTAATAACAGACTCTTGTTCCTTTGTATTTCCTTTAATACCTAACATATGTATGCATTTAACTAATAATACAAGCAATCTGAGGTTTTGAGGTTGCTGCAGCACAGAATATTTAAATTGAATCGCTTTTTTCTGAAGATGATTCATTTATATGTCAAGAACTTCCTGAAATTTTGGATAATGCCACCACATTTCTTCTTCCAATGTAATAAATTATCAATGAACAAATAAGTACACATGAGTATGTATACACATAATATACTAATAAATGCATACAGTTCTCAGAACAAGTTGGATAAAGCAAAGATTTCTCTGATTTAGAATATCTGTTTCACCTTCTCTTTCTCTAGGCTGAGCACCAGGTTGTCTGCCTGGGAACTCCAATTTATTCATTTTTTTTGTTTTGTTTTGTTTTAAGATTTTATTAGGGAATGGGGGAAGGGAATAGCATTGGGGAATTGGGGAAGGGGAACAGACAAGTTGCTGTCCCCTTGTTCTTCAGTCTAGTTGTGGAGAATGTTGCTTCACTGGCCCATGTTCGTATTATCATTGTGCTTTTCCTGGGTGAGGCAGTTGCTCACAGGCCTTTGAATGGCTGCTCATGGCAGCTCACACTGGCTCACACTGGTTGCCAGCCACTCACGCTGGCTGCTGGCCACTCATAGTAGCTCACGGCAGCCCACTGCTGCAGCCTACACCATCTCCAGTGACTTGCAGCAGCCCAGCTCCAGGTTGAGCTGTTGTTCACCATCTTAGCTATAGAGGGTGCAGAGTCACTTTCCCATGTGGGATCTGAACTCAGGTCCTGTTTCTCAGAGCTGGCGTCCCAAGCCAACTCCCAGCCAATGCATCACTCTGCTGCCCCCCAGTTCATTCTTTATATTTAAATGTTACCTCCTCTAGTTCAGTGGCAGCTTCCTTCTATATTCGTTTGTCCAGACCTCTGTCGCACTTACCATGCCTCTATCTCTATGTCTATATCTATCTCTATGTCTATGTCTATTTTTATCTCTTTCTATTTTGCCTATCAAAGGCAGGTGTTATTAATATGGACTTAATATATGTCACTGAATGAATGAAATTTTGGTTTGTTTCCTTTTCTCCTATTTTATCAAGTCTGGTTGATTTCTGTACTAGACTCACATTTAAAGAATTGCAATTTTGGGCTGGCCAAGTGATGCAGGGGTTAAGAGCTGGCTTGGGATGCTAGCGACCCCGGTTTGGATCCCACATGAGGGCCAGTGACACTGCCCTCTTTAAAAAAAAAAAAAAATGAAGAATTGAAATTTTGTCACTTTTCTTTATACTGTCTTTTTATCTTATTATCAACTCCTCTTCTCTCTGACTTTCCACAAAAATAGAATATAATAAATTTGCCCTCTGGGCACACCTGTTACTAACCTGTCATTACATCTGAACCAAAAGCTAGGGAATTATGCAAAGGCTGCAGAAACCTAACCTGAAATAAATGAAATGGGTCTAACTAAAGACTAATGTTAAGAGGGAAATTACCTTATGTGCATGGTAGCTAATATGCTTATCACAAACAATGCCTAATATAGAAATTCTCTGGTAGTAACCTTCAGAACATGAAATTGAATGTACCTGAGACAGTAATTCAGATACATAACTTATTCCAGGTTGGTAAAATTGAGAAAAAAAAGTGTGGGAGTAGAGTCAATGGAATTGTAATAGATATGTAGATATGTATGACATGGGGGGCAGGGGAGTGGGGCAGCAGATTGGGGGAGGGAGTTGTCACTTTGAGGGGCAACAGGTATAACTATTGCACTGTGTTGTACAACTGAAACTAATTAAAACAAAATAAAAACTAAAAAAAAATGAAAAAAATATAAATTAAGAAATTTTTTTACTTAGTGGTTACTCATTTATATCCACTTGGCTATATACTTTTTGATGATGTTATTAGAGAGGAACTAAACTTTTCCCAACTGACAGCAAATTATTGATATCATTTGGAATTTTAAAAAACTCTACAGTATAATTTTGAATACTGAAAACCTGTGATATTCAAAAATATTTAGATGTGTAATATTACAGAAATGTTTTTGAAAACACAAATATTGTATCCCTGTTTTAAACTGCTTACATTTACACACTGTCAGTGATGAAAGTAATAGCTATAACACTTTGCTACAAAAAATATACTTCTTGAGTTTTGATATAGTTTGTTTCAATCTGAGCATTCCAAGTTAAGAATAAAGATAATATTTAACCATTAGCTAAATATAGAGAAGCATATCCATTACTTGCTTACATTGTTTCACTTGACAGTGTTTGAGTGTGCACATGGGTGTGTGTTTGTGTGTGTATGTGTGTGTGTGCATGAGAAAGAGACCATCATAAAATTAACCCCTTCATATTAATATGTCAGAGGACCATGCATTAATCTTCTAGCATGTCATTTTTCTTTGCAACTGTGCTTGGGTAAATGAAATGCTTTTAACTTATCAATTTAATAATGAAACTCTGGATCAAGACATTCAGTCCTCACTTAATAACTAATGCTGTAGCCATTTTATTATAGTTTTGGTAATTAGTCTTTATAATCAGAGCATCTAACTTTCAATACAGAGTATTAGACATCATCTAACATAACATGGTGGTTAGAAGTATTAGTAATTAAATAACGTAGTGCTTACTTCCTGATATTGAAAGAAAATTGAAATACCCTCCACATTAAGGTAATTTGAGTATGTGGCTTTTCTAAAACTGTGTGACACTCTAGAACATTCTTGGCTATTAAATACAGTCTTGAATGCTTATGAAATATGTTATAGAATAATTTAAAAGTAAAACATTTTAAAGTCATATATATTATGAAGCCATTTAATATCCCTTGTGTAGGTTTTTAATTGGTTTGTGGTCCTTAAGGGATTTTTTAAATTATTTGAGAAATTATTGTACAGTACAATTGCCCTTTTTTGTGTGTAAAGTTCTTTGAATAGATTTGCATAACCATGCCACAATTATAATAATTTCACTAGCTTCTGTGAGCTACTCCTTTATAGTCATACACTACCCCAATACTAAACCATGGCAAGCACTCAACATTATAGATTTTTTTCTTTCTGTGAAGGTCAAATAAATGGGATTATATATGCTAACCTTTTGACTGGATTCTTTTACTCAGCATAATACCTTTGAAATGCACCCAAGTTGTTGCATTCATCAAGAGTTCATTCTTTTGTACTGCTGAATAGTACTCCATTGTATGACATTGCACTGTTTTCCTCCATTAATTGGTGGAAGTACATTTATTAGATTGTTGGAAAAGTCATGACATATTTTTGCAGTGGAAAACATAGAAAAAATACGCCTTGACTTTCCCAACAACCCAGTAGTTTGTTCCCAATATCTGACAGTTATGAATGAAGATACTATAAACATTCATGTATAGCTGTTTGTGTGAACATATATCTTATTTCTCCAGGGTTTTTGTTTTACATTTTCATTAGTTTGATTTTGTTCCAGCCATTTGATTTTGACCTGCTTAGGTGTTGATTTTTGTAGATTTATTCTGTTTGAGATTCCCTGAGCATCTGTACATTTATATATTTCAATAAACTTGGGAAATTTCAGTTGTTACTTCTTCAAATAATTTTCTGCATCCTTTCTCTTTTCCTGGTTCTTTGATTGCACAACTGTCTGACCTTTGTCATTGTTCCACATGTCCCTAAAGCTTTGTTTATATTTTTATTTACATTTTTCTTTTCTATTCAAAATGGATAATCTCTAGTGATTATCCTCACATTGACTGACTTTCCTCTGTCACCACCTACATTCTACTATTTAGTCCATTTAGTGAGGGCTATATTTTTGTTATTGTCATTTTCATTGGTTTGCCTCTACATCTTCTATGATTTTTGCAAAACTCTTCTATTATTCTCTCTCAAGAGTTTTAATGATTTCTTTTTGGAGTGTTTATACGATAGCTGTTTTAATTTCTTGTTTTCATATAATTACATCATCTGTATTGTCTTGGAATTAACATTTGTTGATTATCATTTCCACATGAGTTGCAATTTTCCTGGTTTCCATTATGTCAAATGATTTAGAATTGTATCGTGGACATTTTGAATATTATAGCTTGATATTTAAATGCTATGAAGAATGTTGATTTAGCAGCTAATTGGTTCAGGCTACAAGGGCTAACCTACCTCCTGGGGGCTACACTCCCAATGTGAGCTGAGCCTCAGAGCCTTTGCAAAGCCATTTGGATCTATCCTGCATGTCCACCAGCCAGTGGCTAGTCTCGGACCTGGCTGGTCGTCTACATGTTAGTTCAACTTTCCATGCGTTTGATATACAGATTAGGATCAGGTACTCCCTTGAAGGTGATCCCCAAATGGAGTTGCTTTCCTGAGCTCCTCTCTCCCTGTGAGCTCCCTGGCACTTTTGGTAACTCAGGAACTTCTTTCCTGTCCTCTGCTACAACGCAAGGGTGTAGTTATACTTCATTTTGCCATACATTTCTGTGACTAAGGTCTCTTCTGGAGACAAGCAGAAAAAGGATAGAAAGGGTGGGGAAAGCAATGGCATTTCATTATTCAGAGTGAAAGAGCCCCCATCCTCAGAATTTGGCTCCTGTGGGCTCTTGCCATGTAATTAAAAAACATGCAATTGAAAAACAAAAACAAAAACAAAAAACAACTGGGGGGTTTCTTCACTCTCTGTGCACATTAGGGATTCCCATTCCTGCTCCTCAAACTAGAAGCTCCTTCTATGCCCCAGTGCATGTCCAGGTTCCAGGGAGTGCTGCAATCTGGCTAACAAAACCAAAAGGGAAATAAATGAAAACTTTGCCACCAGTTTTTTGGTACTTTGCATTTTTGTCTGCTTCCCCAATTCATCCATTACTATGTATTTACTTTTTAGAGTCCTCCAATAGCTGCTCCATGCATTTTGTACAAACTTCACACATGACCCCAGTAGGACAGACACAGCGGGATATGCTTAATATATTGTATTTTACCTAGATCTAGAATGTTCTTTTTCCCAAATGAACTATTTTTTTATAATAAGGTTTAGATATATAGCTGTTAACAAAATGAAAATGTTAAGAGCATAGGTGTCAGACAGTAATAAAAGCATGATATTTTGGCAATGACTGACACAATTTTCCTTCATGATGATAGTGGTGTTAAAAGAAATAGATTTTAATATCTAAGAGTGTTTTGGATTTTCATATGTTAAACACACACACTTTCTCTCTTTCTCTCTCTTTCTCCCTCTCTCACACACACTTTTACGGGGACAAATAAAATTCTGCTATATCTTACATGCTGCTTTATTGAATATGATTTATGCCTTTATATGAAACAAGTAAAATATTGAAAATAAAAATATTTCTTAAAATCACAAGCATTAAGAGTTCTGTATATAATAATTTGTTATTCATATATGCCAACAGTGAGAATGTTTAGATAATATTTCCCATTTTTGAAGTGTAAAAGGAAGTGGGAAAATACTGAGAGTTATTATTTTGATATGGTTTCAGATATAACAGAACAAATTATCTGTCCTTAATTTTTTAAAGGATTAATGCATATTATTTTATAGTAATTTATGCATTGCTTTCAGATTTTGGTCATTTATTTCTATCAAACTATTGCCCGTTACTCACTATTTATGCAGCCTATAAAGGCAGTCATTTAGACCTCTTTACCTAAATTGGTAATATTCTACTCCAATTAAATAATAAAATATCCTCTTAAAAGTATTTTTTACTAACCCTGAATGACTTTTTAAAATATACTTCCTTCCTATTTTATTTTAGGACATATTACCAACAGAAATTACAGGTGCATCAAAAAGATAAAGTCTAGAATAGTTTAGTCTATCTTAAATGAAAGCAGAGCTTAGACAGATTTTTTAAATAAGTGGCATAAGTATCTTTTTATTTTACTTTTTATTACATTTATTGGGGGGACATTGGTTAGTAAAGTTATATAGGTCTCAAGTGTATACTTCTATAATACATGATCTACATATTGCATTGTGTGTTCACCACCCAGAATCAGTTCTCCTTTCATCACCATATATTTGACCCCCTTTACCCTCTTCTACCATCTCCTCTCCTCCATACCCTCTGGTAACCACTAAGTTATAGTGTGTCTGAGGTTTTTGTTTGTTTGTTTGACTATTTTGTTTGTTTGTTTCTTTCAGTTTTATAGCCCACATATAAGTGAAATCATACACTTTTATGTAATGTTCTTTACTAATACATTATTGGAGGACTGCCCATTGCTTGTTTTGCAGATCTTGATGGTTTAAATTAATAATTTTCAATTAAATGAAGGAATATGTCTTTATGCTATCTTTAAAAAAGTGATTGTTTCTTTTATTACATGCTGAAAACCTTTGGTTTTATAGGGGAAAGACCCATATTTTATTTTCCTATGAGCTACTAAATACAAATACTCCTCATATTCTTTAGACTGACTTTGAATCATGGACCCTAATGTCAGTCGACATGTATGTGAATAAAAAAAGTTGACATCCAATTAATACGAGCTTTTTCAGGTTTAATGAGAAAAAATAAATTCAAATCTCTCTTTTGGTACTTTTAAAGAAAGTGTAATAACAAGTGGAATTAAGTAGAGGGGATGTTGCTCCATTGATTCATAATAAATTCTTTCAAAATTATTTATTTTCAGACAGGAAGAATTTGCTTTGCAGTGAAAGCCATAGGTAATTTAAACATTTCTGTCTGCTGTAAAGCCAAATAATAAAATACAAATCCTTATACAAAATAAAGAAAACATAGGGTCTAAGCTTGCTGTTTTATTTAATTTTATTTTTGGCATTCAATTTGCAGTGTTTGTTGAGTCCCCTTTATTATTTTACTGTCATGATACAGAATGTTCCATGTTGACAAAGTAACATCAAAGGTTTCCATAAAAAGGTAACATTAAAGATTTAATTACCCCATAAAACTTTTGCAATGCAAACGTACTGTCTCAAATTTGTCCCTAAAAATATGTTTGCAAATGATAACATAAATGTTTTTTGCTGGCATGGATTGATATAAATTATTGAAAGTAATTCTAATGAAGCAATAATTAATTCAGCTTTTAAGTGTGTAATATAACATTTTGAATGGATAATATCCAATTACATTTGTTCCATAGACAAGTTACTCTGACAGTCTCCTAGTGTATATCTGATTGTAGCATAACTAAAGTTTTCATAATTGATTTACTATTTTATATGATTGTGGTAATTTTCTCAGAGAGATGCTTCTCTAGGAATTGCATTTTCATTTTATTATCTTTCCTATTTTTAAAAATGCATCTTACATACATGTTACCAGAAAACAAAATGGGTCCTTTTCTGAGTTACTTTCCAAGTATACTTTCCAACCTTCCTTACAAGATGATGCTCTAACTTATTTCCAAAGATACCAAGAGCAAAAATAAGTTATTTAGACAAACTTTGTCCATATTTATTTAACCTCATTAGAATCAGTTTTGGTAAATACTGTTCTGTGTGATTTTTCACCCAAAGAAGCTTTATTCAGATGTACAAGTATTTTACTTTTAGGCACTTTGGTACAATCATGTTTTATCTAAATTGAGTACAAATGATGTCTTGTTCACCATTACCTATGTCATTGCCATTGAATGAGTTAGATGCCCATTAAATGTTTTAATGCATAAAAAAGAAATATTTTTACTTATATCTTACTGATAGCTAAAATCAATAGCATGTGCATTATAATTCTGAACAAAAAAATAAAACATCAAAATTTATGGAATAAAATACAGAATATTATCTTAATGAACTTGGAATACAAAATTTTTTTTGAAGAATACCCAAAGCATTATAAGTAAATGAAAAATAATTGATAAATTGGATTTTATTAAAATCAAGAATTTCTGTTCACCTAAAGATATATGAAGTGAATAGGTAAAACATTCTGCTAAAAGGAAGTCCCTCTCTAGTTAGAGAGAGATTAGAGATGGAGATAGTGATAGATGTATAGATGGTAGGGATAACAATGGCCCATAACTCATGGTTGCATGTACAGAATATATGAAGACTGTGATAAGCAAACAGCCCAATTTAAATGGGCAGAATACAAAATAAGAAAACATCACCCATGACAGACAGCTGTCAGTTAGTAGCTGTCTCAGCCCTGTTAGTTGGGCTGTAGGGTTCACCTACTGAACATTAACAATTTCACAGCACACCAGCATCAGACAAGGCCGCTCTGTGACAGCACTGGAATGAGACAAAAAACAATTCCTTCATAATCATGTCCAAGCATGGATAGAAACAATAAAACAGTGCAAACCACAGAATGAACAAATACTGTCTTTTCCCTGTTACCATCAGTGCCTGCTGACATTTTACCAATTAGAGGGTTAACTGTATTCCATTCTTCCCACCTACTGGATTTGGTCCAGCAGATCAAATCACTAAATTGTCCCTGCTTTATAACACCTAATCCAGAGCAAACTCTATTTTCTTGAATATAAAGTAAGCTCAATAAAACCTATGATGAACCGCTCTCTGCAAACACACTTTTATTAAAAAGCCTTGTGGTTTTTCATAGTACATGGTCTTCCTTACTGAAGCACATAAAAAATACCCAAGTAAAAACACCCAAATAAGCAGTCTAAAAATCATTATTTTGCAGAAAATTAGACTAAAACTCAAATAAGAGTACCTAAAATTCAAAAGCCTGACAATATCAAATGTTGAAGAGGATGTAGCATAATGGGAAATCTTCTACATTCTTTTATTTTAATAAGGTTTCCAGGTAAATAACATATAATGAACTGTCACATGTATAAGGAATACAATTTGATAAGTTTGATATGGATGCACATGTATGAAATCATCATCAAATTGAAGAAAATGAGCCTATCCCCCAAGCTTTCTTCAACCTGTTCACTGCACCTCAAACCCCAACAAACATTGTTATACTTTCTAATACTATAAATTACCTTGTATTTTCTAAAATTTTATAAAAATGAAGTTATGTATGCTTTTATTCCAGTTTATTTCAGTTAGTACAATTATTTTGAGATTAATTGATAATTGTTAGATATATTAATGGTTCATCACTTTTCATCACTGCATAGTATTCCATTGTGTGAATACACCACAGTTTATTTAATCATTCTCCTTCTTATTGGCATTTGGGTTGTTTCCTAGTTTGACTATTACAAATAAAACTATTATGAATATTATGTTAGAGTCTTTGTATGGACCTCTGCTTTCAATTATTTGCCTAAGAATGGAATGGCTGATTCAGATAGTAGATTTATATTTAACATTTTTAAGAAACTTCCAAACTGTTTTCCAAGTTTGCTGAGTCATTTTCAGTTCCCACCAGAAATGTGTATGAGTTCTAGTTTCTCCATATCCTTGCAAATATTTGGAGTGGTCATTTAATTTCAGCCATTCTAACAGGTGTGTAGTGATATTACTGTGGATCTAATTGAATTTTCCTAATGACTAAAGATGTTGAGCATATTTTTATGTGCTTATTTGCCATCCATATATCTCCTTTAGCAAATTGTTCAAAACTTGACACCATCCAAAAAATCTATCAATGAGTGAATTAAAAATAATTAGCAGCACATTTTTTCAATGAAAAATGACAAAATAATAATAAATGAACTGCTGATACATACAATAATGTAGATATATGTCACAGATGTTATATTGAAAAACAACAATACACCCTAACACAAAGGAAAATATACCTAATGATATTTAGTGATGTTCTAAAATTGGAAAATTAAGCTACAGTGATACAAATCATAATAATATCAATAATGAGGTACTTGAGATATTTGAGATGGATGCAAGGAATCTCTGTGCATTTGAATAGCATCCATATATAAGTGAAGAATCATCAAACTATACACTTAAGATTGTTGTACTTTGTTGTGTGTAATATATACCTCATTGTTAAAAAAAAATAAATTGACTTATGAAATACTCATCTTGATCACCAAGACAAAATTTGGTTTTGAGTGGTCACTTATTAATGGGTCACAAGGACTGAATAGATGCAACCATCATGTTTTACCTGATATTAAACATTCCAAAATATATAGTCAAGTTTGTATTTATTTTTATTTTTTTTTACCACATGTATATTAAATCCCCAGGACTTACCTTACAACTGAAAGTTTGTACCTATTGACTGTCTTCACTCATTTTACCCATCCCTGACACTTTGTCTCAAGCAACCACCAATCTATTCTCAATGATTTCATTTTTTTAGTAACATATAAGTGAAGTTATATTTATATTTCTCTGCTTGATTTATTTTACTTAGCGTAATGCCCGTAAATTTCACCCATGTCATACAAAAGAATTTTCTTCTTTGCTATGGCTTAATAATATTCCATTTTATAATTATATACATATACGGAAGGTGCCAAAAAATGAATACACATTTTAGGAAAGGAAAAAACTGTATTAAAATTGTAATACTCAATATATACTGATAACAAAAGATGAATACAAGTCACATTTGACTTCTGCAATGACAACAGGTACTCAAAGTGGTTACCATCAGTGTCCAGACACTACTGTTTGAGCAACCCAGAGTGTCCAATTGTATGCATTTTTTGGCACCCCCCTGTATATATGTATGTGTATACATATGTAAATATATATATATGTATGTGTGTGTGTTTGTGTATAGATATATATCTGTATCACACACACACAACACACACACACACGCATGCACACACACATTTTCTTTATCCATTCAAGTGTTCATAGACACTCAAATTGTTTCCATATCTTGGCTATTGTAAATAATGTTTCAATGAACATGACAATGCATCTATCTTTACTAGATAGTGATTTTGTTTTCTTAGGAGAAATAGCCAGAAGTGGAATGCTGGATCATGTGGTAGTTTTATTTTTAATTTTTTGAGGTATCTCCATACTGTTTTCCACAGTGTCTATATCAAGTTACATCCCACCAACAGAGCACAAGTGTTCCCTTTGCTCTATATCCTTGCCATACTTGTTATTTTTTATCTTTATGATAATAACCATTCTAACAGGTGTGAGGGGATATCTCTTTGTGTTTTTGATTTGCATTTCTCTGATGATTAGTGATGCTGAGCACCTTTTCATGTACCTGTTGGTATTCTTATGTCTTCTTTGGAAAACAAAACAAAACAAAAAACAGAAACTTAGGCCGGCCGAGTGGCATGGTGGTTAAGCATTGGCTTGGGAAGCCAGTGGTCCCGGTTCAGTTCCCACATGTGAGGGCCAGTGACATTGCCCTCAAAACAAACAAACAAACAAACAAACAAAAAACAAAAACTGTGTAATCCTCTGCTACATTTTTTTAATTAGACCTTTTTCTACTGAGTTGGGTGACATCTGTATATATTTTAAATAATAAGCCCTTACTGGATATATGATTTGCAAACATTTTCTCCCATAAATTGCCTTTCCATTTTGTTGATGGTTCCCTTTGCTGTGCAGAAGCTTTTAGTTTGATGTCATCCTACTTGTTTATTTTTGTTTCTGCTGCCTTTTTTTGGGTGTCAAATCCAAAAAATAAAAATAAAAATCAATAAAAAAACAAAAATCATTGCAGGACTGATATTAAGGAGCTTACCTACTGTGCTTTCCTTTAGAAGTTTTATAGTTTTAGGTCTTATAGTCAAGTCTTTCATCCATTTTGAAACGATCTTTGTGTTATTGTGTAAGATAAAGGTTCAGTTTCATTCTTTTGCATCTGGGTGTCCAATTTTTCCAACACTATTTACTGAAAAGGCTATCCTTTTCTCATTCTATGTACTTGGCTCCTTTGTTATAAATCAACTGCACATATATGCATGGGTTTATTTTTGGGCTCTCTATTCAATTCCATACAGACATATTTTAAAATTAGGAGACATCATTTGGGTAATTATCAAAAATCACATTTTATATTACCTTAAATAACTCTTTATACTTTATATTTGTAGTGCTAGTGTGTAGATAAAATATATGAAAATGAAAGCACTAACTTTGCATGGCTATTGAAACATTTTTTTTACTTGTTTATAGTTTTTACTTGTCTTATAGCTATCACCACAGAATACTGGTCACATTCTAGATTATTATATATGACAGTGCATTGCTTATGTACAATCATTTTAAAAGAAGCACGAACATTAACAGCCAAAGACATAAAAAATCATCAGTCAACTTCTGTGTAGAATATGAAGTTGAATTCAATCACTACATAGCACCTACATGACTCTTGAATTTCACATTTACATATGCACTTAATGAATATGATGCATAATACATACTATACATAAGACAAAGATAAATGCATTAGGTTATGAGTAAGAATGTAATCATTCCAACTAGACTGAAAGCTTTATGTTTTCATACTCAGACCTTAAGAAATTCTTGTTAATTAATTCCACCCCCCCCCACACCATGTTTCAAAAGTTTAGTGGTAAATTATTTATTGCTAAGGTCTGAAATTCTTGCATAGTAATTCACACCTATCATTTTTCAGAGTTCTGGTCTTAGATTAGGTGCATAATATCT
This sequence comes from Aselliscus stoliczkanus, assembly GCA_033961575.1. NCBI lineage: Eukaryota > Metazoa > Chordata > Mammalia > Chiroptera > Hipposideridae > Aselliscus > Aselliscus stoliczkanus. Next base: position 29,041,298 of record CM066735.1, on the reverse strand, counting down.
TTCACTCTCTTTCTTATCATTCACTATCCCCCTTCTTGCTTTTTTCCCCCACCTACAAATTAATTTACAAGTTTATAACCTTAAAAATTCAACTCTACTTGTACTTTCACTTTTATTTTTTAAAAATTATTTTAAATATTTTCTCATAGATTTTACCACTATTTGTGTCAAAGTATACCAGATTATTTTCCTCTTTTAATATGTCCATATTTTGTATATTCTACACAGTGGGATTGGCTCCATTATATAAAGCTCACTTACCTTAATGGTTTAGTTTTTATTTCATACATAAATTATTTTTATTTCAATCATTAAAATAATTCATGATTTAAATAGGGAGACCCACATTTTTTTTTGAAAAATAAGTTCTCATAAATAAATTAAAAGATGAATAATATTTCTAATAATCTCAACCTATTTTAAAATCACCGTATACTCATGTAGTATTTGATCAAGGTGCAAAGCTCTGATCTCACATTTCTTTATTTATATATCTTTATACTTGATTCTTCATTTTTTGATTTTGACAAAACACATTTAAAATATGAATTTATAGGGCCGGCCGAGTGGCATGGTGGTTAATCGCTGGCTTGGGAAGCCAGCGACCCCGGTTTGGTCCCACATATGAGGGCCAGTGACACTGCCCTCAAAAAACAATAAAAATAAAAACACATAAAAAAATATGAATTTATATGATTACCTGATTTTTAGAATTAACTTCTAATAGTTTTTTCTCAAGAGAGTTGTAATTTAGTTATGTAATTGCATATTTAAATAGGAATGTTTTTTGTGTTTTATATCAAACAAAACAGAAACACTCATAGATACAGAAAACAAACTGATAGTTGCCAGAGGGCAGGAGTGTAAGGGAGTTGGATGAAAATGGTAAAGAGATTAAGAAATACAAATTAGCAGTTAAAAATAGTCACAGAGATGTGAAGTACAGCACAGAGAATATAGTCAATAATATTGCAAAAACTATGTATAGTGCCAGGTGGGTACTAGACTAATCAGGGGAATCACTGCATATATTACATAAATGTCTAACCACTATGCTCTATACCGGAAGCTAATGTAAAATAATACTGAATGTCAATTGTAACTGAAAAAAATAAATAAATTATTTTAAACAACAAGTGATGCCAAATTCACCACGTCTTGTTGGGAGGACTCCCATTTGATCTAGAGGTGGAATGAATCTATCTGGGCTCCATTCCACAACTAGGTTGGGGTTTCGATATACCAAGCCTGCGTCACTTTCTTCTGTTCAGTGGGGTGACAATATAAGATGCTCAGTTGCTATAATACTCCTTTAGACCTGGTATCCCAAGCCAGTTCACTTTCTTCTTTCTATCTTTACAAGTTTTCCTTTTGCTGCATTTTGCATGATTTTCAGGGTGCATTGTTCTGCTTCACAGAAAGAAGCAGAATGCAGAAAGGAGGAGTAAAAAACATATCATCTGGATTAAAAGCTCCGTTTTCTCTCTTTTGATTTACTTTCTGGACAAGCATTTCTTTCTTATCATTTTTAAAGTTTTTATTTTTATTTTTAATTAAAGACAATTGTTAGCAAAGTTACATGGATTTCAGGTGTACAGTTCTGTAACACATCATGTGTATATTACATTGTGTCACCACCCAGAGTCAGTTCTCTTTCCTTCACCATATATTTGATACCCTTTGCCCTCATCTATGGACAGACATTTCTTGAATAATCTACTATGGGTTATATATTTTGCTAGACATTAAAGATACATAGATTAATCCAACTCTGTTTCTTTAAGGAATTTATCAGTTCTTTAAAGGGAGAATTTCTAATGTAAACCAATCATTATAATCAATGTAAAGGGACTACTGATGATATATTCAATTCTCCCTGCTCATAAGTAGAAATATTAAAGTCAATTTGAGTAGGTCAACAAAAAAGTTTTCATAGATGAATTGAAACTTGGACCTATATAAGCCTTTACAAATGTTATATGATGTTAAAGTGAATAAATAGCCCAAGCCGAAGAAATTATTAGTGTCAAAATAGATCAGTCCTTGGAAGAGTATGGCATAATTGCATTATTAAATAAGCTTGGTATGGGCAATTGTAAAGATGAAGTGGGGTATTCTGCTTATTGAAAGTGAGATGTTAGAGAAGTTATGAAGAACAAGAGGGATATCTTAAATAGGAAAATAGCATTAATCCATTAGTAGTATAGTGCTGTTGAGCACTTTATGATATATGAATGTATGTTTAATTTTATTAAGCTGGTTTCCATCCCTGCACCTCCTTCATTATTTAGTCCTAAGTGTTTCAATATGTGTGCTGCTAGCATCAGGGGAGAAGGAGTTCTTTTGTTGTGGAGACAGTCAAGTTCAATAAACAATGAATTCCATCTTTAGACACTGCACAGAAAATGTCAGTGTTTTATATCAGGTACTGTGATAACAACTCAAAAGACTCAATATTACCAAATGCCCCCTAGGGAGATGATACAGCTGTGGCTGAGAATGATTTAGGATAGCCACGGGCTTGCGGTTGACAAGAGTAGGTTTTCATGAAAATCCTGAAAGAGCACAAAGTAGAAGGAGCAAAATAATAATAATGGTCCATCACCGAAGGCCAAGGAAATGGAAGGGGCGACCAGATAGATGTCAGAAAGCCATTGGTGAGATATAAGTATTCCAAATTCTCTACTTCAAGTGTTCCAAATGATCTCTGCTTAATTCCTAGAGATAATTTGAAAGGAATTGGAAGAGAAAGGGGCATACCTCTCCTTTAAGTTTTAGGTTCTGAGAGGAAATGGCTCCAGAGGCTTGTATCACACCAACAAGTTTTTTTTTTTTTTTTCTTTTTTTTCCATATGTGGGAACCGAACTGGGGCCGCTGGCTTCCCAGGCCAGCACTTAACCACCGCGCCACTTGGCCGGCTCATTCACACCAACAAGTTTTATGAAAATTGTGGCAGGAGTCTGGAAAGAGAGTTCATATTTAGTTCTTTGGAGTTGCCCCCAATTCTCATGTAAAAGGGGGCCCAGAAATTTTATCATGGGTTTGGGGGGAAATAAAACAAGTTAATTGAGAACTTGGCTAGCATAGCTTGTCAGAGGAATAAAAGTTATGTTCAACTTCTAAAGGTTTTATAATGATTAAATATATTAAATAAGTAAAAATCCTAACACTGGGCCTGCTTGATAGTATATATCTTACAAATTAGCTGTTATTACTATCTACTTTGTGTGATACATTCGTGTATGTATCCACAGTTAACAATATTTTTCAGAAAACCTAAATTGAATCTAGTTTAAACTACATTAAAAATAAACTAACTCAATTATATAGATAATCCATATTGCTTTCCTATATAGCTAACAAGCTGGATGCCTGCCTTCATTTTAATTAAGGTCCTAGAGATTTAGAGATTTGGTTTGACAGTAAGTTAATGGTTATTTCCAACATATTAGATACTCTAGTTAATATATACTAATCACAGATTCAGATATAATAATAGCAAAGTAGTCATTGGTAACTCTCGTTAAGGTTATAGTTATGCATCAGTTAGAATTAGGTTACGCTATGTACTGTATAAGCCCCCAAATGAAAATGAATCTACAGTATAGAATGTTAGTATTTTCTCTTAACAGAAGTATAGAGATAGGAATCCTGGGGTAGGTTAATTGGTTTTGTTCCAAGAAATCCTCAAATCCAGGCTTCTTTCAGCTGACATCAGATCCTTTCTAAGCTGTAGTCTTTCTCCTCATGGTCTAATGTGGCAGCATCCACATTCTAGGCAACAGAACAACAACAACAAAAAAGGAAATGGAAGGAAAGGAAGAGGAACAAGGACTTGTGCCAGACACATCTCATTGAAGGTTCAAGGAGGAAACCATATGAGATCCTATTGGCCAGGACTTAGTCACATGAACAGACTAATCTGAAAAAGAGGCTACAAAATGTTTTTATGCTGAGTGGCCCTGTGCCCAGCCAGAAATATGATTACAATAAAGAAACGAGATAAAGGACATCGAGAGACAATACGTCTCCACAAGGCTTAACAGCTTTTATTGAAAACAATGCAAAATAGGAAGATAAACCTCTAACTTAGCATATATTATAAACTTCAAAAATTTAAAGCATGAATTTAAAATAGCATCCTTGGGCCAGTGGAGTGGCTCAGTTGGTTAAGAGTTAGCTAAAGAGCGTGAGCTCTGAGCAACAGGGCCCCCAGTTCAATTCCCACATGGGCCAGTGAGCTGCCACGAGCTGAGCTGCTGCTAAGCTGCCAACAGGTGGCAGGATGGCTCATGGCTCAGCTGGCAAGAGTACATGCTCCTAACAACAAGATTGCTGGTTCGATGGTCGGCTACGCCCACCAGCAACTAAGACTGAACTCGGCACCTTGAGCTGAGCTGCCACCAGGATTGCTTGCTCAGTGGTTAGAACATGTGCTCTTAACAACAAGGCTGCCAGTTCTACTCCCATGGGATGGGAGCTATGTCTATCTGCAACTAAGACTAAACCTGTCACCTTGAGCTGAGCTGCCGCCTGGATTACTCAGTCGATGAAGCCTGCACTCTTAACAAGGCTGCTGGTTTTCTTCCCCCATGGGACGGTGGCTACGCCCGCCCGCAACTAAGATTGTAACACAGCACCTTGAGGTGAGTGGCTGCGAGCTTCCGACAGGAAGCCACAGGGCAACTGGCACCCTCCACAACTAAGATTGAAGAACAACAACTTGGCTGGCCCCCTCCCCAATTCTCCAACACTGTTCCCCTCTCACAATTCCCCAATTAAAGAAATAAAATAAAATAGCATCCTCAAAGTTATATATAATGTGTATGTTTCCCAGATTTTTGTATATATCTATTTTGGGTCAAAGGAACTTAGAACTCAGATAATATTTTAAGGCAAAATGTCTCTTGAATTATCTCATTTTAAGGTAAATTATATTTTGGATGATCCTGGTGATTTTTTATCATTCATCAGTTACAGTGGGTGAATAAAATGTAAATTGGCCTTCATTGGCATATTTTTATATACTGGCTAGAAAAATCAGTCCTTATGTATAAGTTAAATGAACCAAGAGAGAAAACTTTATAAGCCTTATCTGATTTATATAAATGAAATAAAATAAATAGATTGCTAATAAATTTAACACATGGTATTTAATCAATATCTGCTCTTAGCAAAATCATAAACTGGACATCTTTAATGTAAGAAATTATTTTTACTGTACATGTCTATTCACTTTGTTAATGAAGGCAGGCAACATGTACACTTCAGCTTAATCAAATTTAAGGACTAAAAGAAAATTATTTATTTTGGCTATGGCAAAAAATTTTGTGTCTCTAAATTTAATAATGCTTATGAAATAGTTTCTAAGAGAAGTTATGAATTATCCCATCACTAAAGGATCAATATTCTTGATATCAGGGATTGGGAACTGGCAGATTCACTTGTTAACACTTAACCTGGAAAAACCAAGGGTTTTAAATAAAATATAAAGATATTGTAAATGTGAAAATGCTATCAATAAAAGAGGAGAGATTTTATAGCAATTATAGTACTCTTAGAAAATTATTTGCTGCAAAGTTACAGGAAGATCCCCTCTGGAGATCTGAGACTATAAAAACAATTGACTGAGCAACCGCTTTTTGGTGAGATGACAGTTGTTAAGTCAAACATACATTATGTACAATGGGGATATTATGGCAGGTAATATAACACACAAATTGGTCACTCAGAACATAAATGGGATTAACTGCCCACTAAAGAAGTTTTTCAACCATTTGAGAAACCACAATCACCTAGATGCATTTAAATTATGTCTGCAAAACGTGCATCTAGGAAAGATGAACATTTTGAGTGACTATATAATTTGATATGAAAAAGCTTTACAATGATGCATGAAAAATAATAAAGGACTCTGAGACCTAGGACTTGTGTTTTTTTTTTTTCTTTATTAATGAGTAGTATCTAATAGAGAGTTTATTGGAATGCTGACTATTCCATGATACAGCACAGACTTAAGCAGTGATAATACATTCCCTTTTAATTATCAGCATATAAAAGAGTAAAAGGAAGGACTTGGTCTGGGAAAAGTGGTATAGTTATGCTGTTATTAATGGGCAGGGAAATTCACGTTCCTTTCACTCTGCATTGTAAATATTCAACCTGCTGAAAGGGAGAGTGCATGTAGTATGCAGCTAGATTGAAGTTTGAATTTTAGCCATGCATCAGCTGTATGGAATCTAGCAAGTATATTATTTAGCATTCAATCAGGAAGTAAAACTTCTATGAGTGACAGTGAGTAAGAAATGGATTAGTGAAGTTAGACCTTACACAGTAATGGGACTGATAGGAGTTGGCAAAGCTGAAAGAAGACACCATGCTCTAGCACCTAGAATTGCTATGGGTCTGGCGCCATGGCCACACAGCCAGGATAGCAGCAAAAACATATGTGAGCAGCACAGCACCTGACATTCTATACTGGATTTCACAGGGCAGCATCTAGTGCTTCAGCTTTACTTTCCAGATCTTGCAGTTGTTTCTTCTGTAGCCAACCCTAACTGAGCAAGGGGAAAAGAATGCTGGGAATGGTAGTTTCAGCTTAGTCAAGTTCAAACAGTACAAAACCACTACAGCATTATATTTCCTGAGCCTCCATTTATCTTATGTCAAATGGAGGGAAAAGATTTCCTTGAGTTAATGTGAGTTTGGAAATATGTAGGTTGAAAAGTATGTTAGCTCCACTCACCACTAGAGACACCTATGGGTCTTTTTTCCCTCCGCCACAACTATACCTGTGACAAGCACTGTGTCTAGAGGAGACCACGAGACACCCTCCTGCTGCTTCTCTCAGAGGTCTATCCATTTGTAACTCTGTCTTGGAGAAATATCCCCATGAAGACAAGCAATCTTCCAGGCTGAGTATTCAAAGCATATTCCCAGAGAAACAACACTATAAAAGTTGGGTAAAGTCAAAACCACAGATTTTTGAGTCCGAAAGAGTTGTAAAGAGAATGCTTCTTATTTAAAGTGTGACACCTCATTTATTGCATCGATAATAATATTCATAGATAATAATTATTGCTACTTACAGGGATTTTTCTGAGGACTAATGAAATTCTTTCAGTACCTGGCATGATGCCTTGCACATATTGTGTTTTTAACAACCAGTGTCTCTTCTCCATCCCCATGAGCCAAACGGCTGTTGGTTGACCTGCATAGACTCCATGCCTACTACATTGCTCTTGTAGAATACATGTCCATTGAGTTGAGTTCAAAATAGCCTACTGTCAAATAAACTTTTTGAGGTAAAAGTAAAGGAAATGTCAGCTTATATTTAAAGGTTACAGACAGCATAAGAAGAAATAGAAGAAACTCCTTCAAAAGATGCAAATAAGCTAGTTTAAAAAAACAGGAAAAGAGAAAGGACATTGGTAGGTCAAATAATTCACTTGTGATTGTCAAGAAAGGGTCTCAGTCTTTGAGATAATTCATTTATATCTATATCAAGCTTCCATTTGTAATGTTAGAATTTGAATTCCTCATTCTTCTTTCAAAATGGGGAGCAAATAAATGATTTTACAGCAAGGTATTAGAGGTAAGCACTAAAAGCAATATAACAGATAAGGCCTCATGGAATATTACAAAATCATTTTGAACAGAAAACTAATTATTTTAGCTAGTACTCATAAAGGTGTAGACAAAATAGATAGTATATCTTTTAAATTAAGTATAAGAAATGAAATTGTATGCTAATAGGCCCTTAACTGGAGTCAGACTGTAATACTCCCATGTAAAGAAATGAATTTAGGAGCAGATAAATGTTGTAGAAAATTTCTTTTGAAAACACGTTTTATAACCCAAGAAAGATAAATGAAAATTTTTAGAGTAGCTTTGGTATAATAAAATAATTAATAATTTCTCTCAGTTTAAGAGGGTTGAAAATTATAAAGAAATCATTTCTATAGTCAGAGCTGGTAAAGTTGGGTCAAAGGGAAATTAATTTTATGCTATCAGTTTCTTGTATCTCAATGCCTCCTCCAAGAGGATGTGGCATGTCTTTTCATATCAGGGTGGCCCATTTGCTCTCTTGTAGCATAACTTGCTTTTAAGCCACAACCTACAATCAATTATTTATACCACATTGTGTTTTGATAAAGTTGTAAATTTTTGCTTACTGCTATTTATAGTTTATGATTCATTTCATTTATTGAATAGCTTTGCCTTCTGTTATCAGTTGGAGGTTTATTTTCTAATTATTTATTGGCACACAGGTTTTCGATGATTAAATAGACAGTGTCATATAATTCAGAACTTGGTGTTTTGAAAAGCACTCTGCCACTTTAAGATTGTGGAGTGAGTTATTTAGCCTTTCTCAGCCTCAGACTCCCCGGCCATAAAATGGGGATGATAACACTTACCTTACAGAGTTGTAAAGATTAAGTAACATAATGTACATAAGAAACTATAGCACAGTGGGTGGTGCATATGGAATTGTGATAGCTATTGTTATTTCCAGATTTCATGAAATTTCAACAGCATAAATACTGTCTATCATTCTGATATGTAAAATCAACTTGGTTTAAAATGCCTTTTTTCAATGTACTATGTTTATCTGTATCTTCCTTTTTCATTGGAATAGTAGGGGGATATAGTTTATATCCTCTTTTAGAACTTTCTTTCTTATTGCACTTAGCCTAGTAGTAAGTGTGCTTTGAACATGTCTTGCTCTTTGTAGCCATCAAAATGATTTTCCAAATCACTGATGACAATAGTATTCTATTCTTCCTAATATTCATCTTGTATATTTGTTGCACATAGCAATACCTATATACTTCTATAAGCCTTATCAGGCATGAAAATTCACAAACCATTTTCTTCATCCATATCACAGCCCAAGTTGGTAGCACTAATATTCCTCCTGAGGAGTCATGAAAGCAAGTCTTAAAAAATATAAAAAATAGGATTTGGCACATTGGTGAAATCTGGAAGGATGGAAATAAATGATACTTTATTTAAATTAGTGTCTTCAAGATGCATCTGGTAAAATATCAGTAGCTCAGTAGTTTTGAGTATTTCAAAATCTACCTACAAAATCTGACTAAGCAACTAAACCCAGAAATACCCAGAAAACATTTGAAACAAAACCAAGTAAAAAGGAAGGAATCACCAAGAAACCCCAAAAATGGCAAATTACCTATAGAGGCAACAGCCTGTTCTTGTATTTGTGCAGGACAGAAAAAAAGGAAGGGTGTGAGGGGAGCCCTGAAAGCCTGAGAACTATCAAATTATGAAAATTTACTAAGGAAAGAAGTCAGTGTGGCAGTCTGAGAATAGCAGCTGAAATTAGGAGGAATGTTTTCAGGGACAAACTTACAGATAAGTGCAAACATATTTCTATAATGTTTGATTGTGCTGGAGCCCTATGGACTCTAGTAGTTAATGAAATTAACTATCTGAAACCCTGATTAGGACTGAAGTGGAATTTATAAACCACTACAATACAAAACCATCATAAAGTAACAAGTTCTACATTGAGAAACAGATGACTTCAAGTTTGGGGTAGAAAATGTGAAAGGTGAATTTGGAACTCTGTATTATACCACAAAGCTAGGAAACTATCTATATCAGAGTACTGGGATCACAGAAAATGCAGTCTATAGCTAACTTGTGAAACTGCTCATTGGCCTAACATTAAAAAAAAAAAAAAATTGAGCCACAAAGAGTAAAAGTTTCAATGTATTACAGCACATCAAATTTATTAAAATCCACAAGTTCTGGCTGATCAAATGGCACATTGGTTAAAAGCTGGCTTGGGATGCCAGCGGCCCCAGTTTGGATCCCACATATGAGGGCCAGTGACACTGCCCTCTACAGCTAAGATGGTGAACAACAGCTTCACCTGGAGATGGGCTGCTGTAAGTCCCCAGGATGGCATAGCTGCAGCCCCTGCTGCAGTGGGCTGCCAAAGACTACAGTGAGTGGCTGGCAGCCGGTGTGGACTGCCAAGAGCCGCTGTGAGCTGCCGTTAGAGGCCAGCGATCCATCTGCCTCACCCGAGAAGAGCGCAATGAACGATACCAACATAGGCCAGTGAAGCAATGTCCTCCACAACTAGACTGAAGAACAAAAAGAAGCAGCTTGTCTGTTCACCTTTCCCGCTTCCCCAATGCTGTTCCCCGCCCCCAATTTCCCAATAAAATCTTTAAAAAAATCCACAAATTCAAAAAACAACAAAAACACCAACACCACCAACAACAAATTCATAATTTTAAAAAAAAGCAATTTAATTTTTATTTTTAGAGACTGTTAATGAAAAGTAATCATTATTTAAAAAGTAGAAAACAATGAAGAAAAATTAAGTTTCAGTGCCTTTCCTGCACTTTACCAGGACCTGCACTTAGGTTTTATTTAGCCAAAACCTGACTTATACAATCGACTAACATAATAAGAAAGAAAGAAAGAAAGAAAGAAAGAAAGAAAGAAAGAAAGAAAGAAAGAAAGAAAGAAAGAAAGAAAGAAAGAAAGAAAGAGAAAGAGAGACAGATAGACAGACAGGAAGGAAGGGTGAGAGGGAGGGAGGGAAGAAGGAAGGAATGATGGAAGGAGGAAAGGAAAAAGGAAAGAAAGAGTAAAGTGATGATATATTTTTTCTAATAGATGCACACATCTATTATCTTATAAAATGCTCTTAATAATAAAATGAACAAGAAATAGGTCGAAACTGGAGTTCTAACAGCCAGTTTATAGGAAATACAGGCACCAGAGAAAGATGTTAAAATGCCAGCAGAGGAATGCATCATCAAAGTACAGACATTCAAACAGTCTGTAATAGACAAAATAGAAAAGTACTGGTTTCTTTTGAAAATAAATTGGAAGGGAAAAAAAAAAAAGACTTACTTGTACCATCAAAGAGACCCAAACGACATATCAATAAAATACAATGTGTGGATCTTCTTTGAATTCTGTTTTGAACAAGGCAACTGTTATGAGAAAATTGGAGAGATATGTGCAATGTCTAGATATTGGATGATAATAAGAATTTTTTTTTGTCAAGTCTTAGGTGTAATGATGATATTGTGATTATGATTTTTAAAGAAGAGTCCCTATGTTTTAAATATGCTGAAATGTTTATAGGATATGAATGAGGTTTTGACACATGAAATTTGCTTCAAAAAATTGATGCTGGAGAGAGTAGATGGGGGTATAGATGAAACAAAATTACCATGAATTAATAATTGCTGAAGCTATGTGATATACGGGAGTTCATTTTACTGTTATCTCTACATTACATATGTTTATGTTTGAAATTTTTCATAATGTATCGTGAAAATAGGAGGTAGAATAGATAAATAGATAGATAGATAGATGGATAGATAGATACATAGATGATAGATAGACAGATGATAGATAGATAAATAGATAGATATGCCCTCCTCTCCCCAGGCCAAATTTTCCTATTTAAAAAAAGGCCATATTTCAGATTTTTCTTTGTTATTTATTTTTAGTCCACAGAAAAAACACAGCACTCATTTAAAAACTGGTTTTCAGAAAAATAGAGCGAATGAAAGTGAAGAGATAATAATTACTTTTAGGATCTATGTCTGTCTTCCTGACACATAATCACAAATATCTCTCTCTTTCTCCCACCTCTCCTTTTTTTGTAACAATTTTTCTTCACTACTATCTGTATAGATGCAAAAGTGATTTCACTAGCTGGAAATAACATTTGAAATGAATGATGAACAATTTATATTAGGACTCCTTAGATTACTACTTGAAAGACTTTATTTGAGCATTTTTCCAAAATATAATAATTTGATTTTTTTAAATTAAAGTTTATTGGGGTGACAATTGTTAGTAAAGTTACCTAGGTTTCAGATGTACAATTCTGTAATATATCATCCATATGTCACATTGTGTGTTCACCACCCAGAGATAGTCACTTTGATCTTAAATGTGGAAATTAGATTAAATCTATGTGAAGCAAATTGTGGATGCATTCTTCAGAGTGAAATTGCATTTGGGGTTACAGGTGTTATTACAAATTTAGGGTTACCAGAAACCCAAGGGATCACTTTTAGTTCCGTCAAGGTTTATGCCTCAGTATGAACTAGAAGGTTCAGCGCTCCAAATCTGCCACTAGTTCATGAGTTAATCTCAGATCTCTGTGAAAACGTTGGCATTTCTATTCAAAATTCATATTTTAGGTGTATTATTGGCAGTAAGAGAGGAGATCTGTTGTAACTTAGTACAACACCAGCGATGCATTGCAAAGTGTCTTTTCTCCAGGATTCAGGTAATGACCCCTTAGTGCATGTGTTCCACAGGACTGCTAGAATTGGAAATCATATACATTCTCAAAACTTTTACTTCCTCGATTATCAAAGACAGAAATTAACAGTATCATTCTCCTCTTTTACATAAGAAGAGGTATTTTTATAGCATCCCATCACCCACACTCTCCCCACAATGGTGATGGGTGAATTGTAAGGCCTCTACCAACTCCAATACAGTGGAATACTGCTGATATCTGTCTTTCTTTGAGTTATAGTTCTCAGTACCTGGGGAAGATGAATTGAAAGAATGAACAATGATCTGAGCCTGACAAATGCAGTAATTGAGCAGAGGACAGTCCACTGCAGAGTTTGTTTCACTTTTTTTTTTCTGTATTTTTAAATTGATTATTGATCATGGTTTTGTGACACGGTAGGTAGGGATTTCAAGAAAGTAGGCAGGACTGCCATATTGGCTAAGATGAATTCTTGTTACATCCAAGAGTCTTTTTCTTGATTTATTTTAATTTTTGTTAAATAAGCTCATTTTTAACATATATTTAACCAACTCCTTATAGTAATTTGTCATCAGTGTTGCTGCTAGCATGCTATTTTGTGTAATATCACATTTATTTTGCTTGAAAGCAATTATCCAATAATATAAGATATAATTTTAACCTGTGTATCATTTAAATTAATGTTTTATATTTAAAGTACTGGCTTATTCAAATGATACCTATCTGTACGTTTTAAAAAACAAAACAAAACAAGCAGATTAGATGTAAATGTTTTATTCTTCCAATTAAATTCCAGTACTGCAGAGGTAGTAAAACAATGATACACTGAAAAAAATGCAGCAATAAACATTCTTTAAAGAGGCTCATAGAATAAATAAAAACTACCAAAAAAGAAAATTTTGTAAACCCATTCTGAAAATTCAAGAAATCCTGGAGCACAGAATGCCATCTTTTTACTATTTTATAGGAAATACTATAGGCTAATTGTTTAATATTACCTTGAGCATCTAAATTAATTTTATATGTTCTGAATAAAAAATTCCTTTGACCCTTGGACTTATAATGCTAATAAAGAGACATTATCTACCGAATTGTAAGAACTGACTGAGCCTAAGTGCTAATTGAAGAAGAGTCATCACATATAATCCTATGATTTTTTGCAGATTTTTTAAAAATAGAAACTATAGAGGCAACTCATTTGATTGATTTTATGTCACTTCATAAAATATTTTTTTCCATTTTTCTGAAAGAAGGGTTAATAAGAAGCGAAGAGGTAAAAAAAAAGAAAGGTTTGGAGAGATTAGAAGTCTTATTTCTAAGATGATTGACATTCCTCTTTATGTCATTGGCATCTACCCATTTTAGAATGTTATAATTCAAAATAAATGATTGAAATAAAAAAATAGTTACTTTATATAAATGAGTCAAAACGGCTGCTTTTTACATTGATTAATTGATTATTAAATTAACTATTTGCTTTACTCTTGTTAAAGAGCAAAACATGACAGTGTTTTAAATAGTCTGTAGTAGTGACACTACTTATTAAAGTTGAAGTGAATTACTCTTGTGTTTAGAAAATTAAACTGGTAAAAGTGGTTATTTTCTTTTTAGTGCAGATTTGTCACAATTAATGTAATATTCAGAAGTACACAACTGCTTCTTCCTTTTCTGGGTACAATTAATTTTTTTAATGATAAAAATGTATCTTATTTTTGCTTGGTAAGGCTATGCCTCCTCATAACACTAGATAAAATCTCACCCAGAACCCTGACTTTTCTAGTCACTATCAGATCACTGTAAGTGACAAACTCTGTCTCATGTCTGTAGTTAGCACTACGCAGTTCGCCATGTTAGCCCACTTTCAAACGGGGCTTCTCCACTCCTGTTCCCAGACAGGCTCAGCTACTGCCCCAATTGGGAAGGGAGTGTCACCTTCTATCCTGATCACCTCCTTCCTCTTTTGGGAGCTGAAGTCCAACCGAGCCCCCAGCCACCCCACCTCAGTGTTGGACTTCATGGATGTTGAAGACCCATTCTTCATGGGCACATTTGACACAACTAATTTTGAATTTTGCTGCAACACTCAACCCGATTGACGTAGTGTTTGGAAGAGGCAGAAGGGGAACCAAACTCAAGCTTGCTTTTTAAAGTTAACTTAGTTGTTTCCTGTTTAAAAGCCTGTCTTGAATTAATTCAGGTAAATACTAATTTATTATTATTATTATTATTATTATTATTATTATTATTTTTTTTTTTTTTTTTTTTGAGGGCAGTGTCACTGGCCCTCATATGTGGGACCCGAACAGGGGCCGCTGGCGTCCCAAGCCAGCGTTTAACCACTGCGCCACTCGGCCGGCCCAATACTAATTTATTTTTAAAGTTTCTACTTCCTGTCAGAGGGCCCTCTGCCTTGTCTCAAAGGGTCTCTTCTCCTGTCTTCTTTCCTTCAGAAGGAAGGTTATTTTTTCCCAATTTGGGATTCCTGTATGAGTCTGGTGCATTACTTCATGCTGTAAGCTGTTAATGCGTGGCTTGCTCTGTCTCTCAAGTTATCTGTCATGGTATACAGGGAGGTGTCACCAGTTCCGTGTGTTTCTTTGGTTCTGATAAATGTGATATTCTGGAGTTCCAAAATGCGCCTGGACTGCAGCCCCCAGAGTCTACTCGATAGTCTCCTCTGTCCTCCAGGCCTTTTCTTCCCACCTTTCCTAAGCACTTTTGAGAAGTTGAAGGAATCTGCACTTTGTTTTCTGTGTTTTGTTTTATTTTGTTTGGGTCACTATACTACAGTATGAAGTTTTCAGGGCGGCTGCTTTCCTGGTTATCTGCCAGACATGGCCACCTTGTCATGGGAGTGTGCCTGCTATATTGGGTATGGTGCCACAGGAAATATGTGGGGTGTGTGTGTCATTGAATATTGCACCTTCCTATAGGCAGAGAAGTGACACACAAGCTCTAATTTTCTTGGGAGTTCTCCAAATCACCATGTTTTTTCTACTAGAGAGACTCATGTCTTTCTTTCCCTTACACGCTTTGAGTTGTGACACAGGGACATCATTAAAAGAGAATGAGGCAATAACTCCATATAGGTTCGTTCCTCATCTAATGCCCCTTTGGCTTCTCAGAAGGTGTTCTTCCCAGTAGAAGGATTACTTGTTGATTATGTTGCTGTAACAATTTCATTTATTTCCGAGGTGGTAAACTGCATTGATTACTTTTCGCTGTCCCTTCTCCACTCCCACTGCTCTGTCGTGCAGGACACGACACTAAAGTTACATTGTAATGTAATTTTCATAATGATATAGAAAGAATTATTATGGGCTTTGTCTTGCCTGAAATCTTATAAACAGTACAGAGACTTGGGAAAAACATTTTTTTTTTTTTACCTCATAAGTATAAGAATTAAGTGAAATAATTTAATGGCATTAGCTTGGTGCAATCCCTAGTTTAGAGTAAATACTGAGTAATTAACAGATTAAATGTGTACAATCATTTATCTGACGAGTCATTGTACACAGTCATTGTACACATTTAATTTGCATTAGTCTGAATTTGACCCCCGCTGATTTTGACTAAAAGTGGCTTTCATTTGACATCTGTTCAATGGTCTTTGCAAAATAATTTGGTTTATTTAGTTCTTTTTTGGTAAACAATTTCCCACATTATAATGGGATACTTATACTAATTATTTCTCCCATCCCAAAGGCTGAGGATTTTAACATGACAGTTGAAGTGTGAAAATCACATACATATTTTGTTTCATATTTACATGGATTATTGTCTTCTCTGATAAATTTTAATTTCCATGACAGCACAGGCCTAGTCTATCCATTTTACTGTTATATTTACTTTTTAATTATTATAGTTGTTAGAACACATTAGATGCTCAATAATATGTTCTCAATTGTTGAATTAACAGATGGATGGATGGATGGATGGATGGATGGATGGGATTTAGTAAGACCATTACATGCATACTCAAGTACCAGCTGAATTCATTTGCAACTGAATTGCTCTAAATTTGTTAATATTAGTAACTGTTTAAAATCATGATTCTGTTTTATATTCATTCATTCTTTCATTAAGGTTATTTACTGAGTTCCAAATAGTGTGTAAAGTACAGTAATGGACAATAACCATTTAGGAAATTAATAGACATAAAGTCTCATGGATTTCACAAAAGATATCATATCCAAATAAAATTATAAATTGAAAACATGATAATAACTATGTTTTAGTTGGATACTTTTGAATCATATAGATACACTGAGGTATTTTTCTCTACTTGTTTTTAAGCATTTTTCTCCTTTTACTTGTCATAGTTTTTCTGTAAATTTTTCATATGGTTTATATTCCAGGGATATTCTGTCACAAACCCAGGACAAATTTATTTCTTGTTTTTTATTGGAAAATTCTTAGTGGTTGGTTTACAGGAAGAAATTAGGAGAAAAGAAGGTCATTTGGCCAGTTTTCATGATGTCCTGTGGTAGCAGCTATATTTGAGTTGCCTTGTTATATTGTGGCTTGATTTCTCTCATCCAGAAAATAACTTACAAACATTGACCTGGACGTACAAATCATTCTTTTCTTTTTAATCACTTCAAGCCTCTTTGTTTATGAAACGTCATTCCGTTTGTATCCTTCAAAAAATACAGGTTAAAATCTTCATGTTCTCTGATGGCTTTAACTAGCTGCATTTTCCTCTGCAACTTTTGTTTTATTTGGCCTGTAATTCAAACATGATTTTAACCTCTGTGATCCTTTTATTTCTTTAGCTGTATTTTACATTTAATGTTATATCAATATAAAGAACAGAAAACAATGATTCAAAGAAATATTTTATAGAATAGCACACGAACAAAAAGGAAAAGTCAAGTATTGATTTTTCCATTGTTTACTCCTTGGGAATTTTCTCTGTAGCCTCAAGAAGATCACCTATACAAGGGTCTCTGATCACAACCTTACAAGCAGAGTAACCAGCAAGGAACAGGACACGATAGAAATATCTTCCTTAGCAACCTCCAGTGATTCTTAGTGAGGAAATATAGTAAATATGTATAAATTCCTGAGCACATAATTTTAATCAAGTTAACTATATATAATACTTATTCCATATTGTAATTTTTGTTATTTTCCATGAAGCATTTTTGCTGATTGTGTGTTTAACAAAATCACTAGTTTAACATAGCTGTGGATATTATTATAAACATATGAACCTACTGGCACTAATTGAACATTGAATCTAAGAAATTAATGTCAAAGTTAAACAGATCAATGAATAGTACACCTTCCACGTAAGAGTATAGTGGCAGCATGTGGGCTAATCATGGCAGGATAGGTTTCAAGGTCCTGGGGTCCTTTTTTCATGTTCCTTGTCACTGCATATATTAAACTGCATAGCATTCCTGTTTGGAAGGACCTGTGTCCATAGATTAACTCTCGGTTTCATTTAGTGAATGTCTGAAAATCTGCTATATGTGTACACACACACACACACACACACACACACACACACACACACACTCTCTCTCTCTCTCTCTCTCTCCTATTGCATGCTAGATTCCAGTACTGGTTAAATGAGATATCAGATCTACAATGTGGATAGTCTGTTTTTGGTTTGTTAAAACTAGAAATTTGCAATTAGGTAAAACAGGAAAATAAGATGTAACTATAATTATGCCACACCTGTTTTAAAACTAAATTATATTAATAACCAGAGACAGGGCCAATCTATTTTAGAATAGTTGAGTTGCACCAGGGCAAGGTAGAAATGCGTCATTCTTCTTAAGAACTATGTGTATTGTAAAATATTTCACACAGTTTCTGAGATTCTGGATTGTTGTGACAGTTAGAAAGGCATTGTTATGCCGGAAAGAAATTATTTAGACTTGCTACCATTGCTTGTCAAAAATTATCTCAAAATATCTCATGTGATACATTTCATGTCACAGAGAAATGCATCATTCAGATGAATTGGTGAAAAGCACAACCTAAATTGCTTACTTAATTTGACATTTTGGTTGCTGGTACCTGGCCATCTTTATTTCAGTATAGAAGAAAGCTCACCATTAAGAAAGATTTTTTGTGTGTGCTTCTTTTGAAGTTGAGCTTAAATAAAAGTATCTGTGTGGATGTTAGACATATTGAATTGGAAGAAAGCCAGTTCACCTAAAACAAATTTTCCTGATGCCGGTTAATTAATGATCAATTCGCCTAATAATTTGTTCACCAAAAAGTTCTATTAATCATATTTGCACTTTACATATAGAAGGATGGTTTTAATTCCTCTACAACTATTAACCAAATTGTCTGTCAAAGCCAGTTTTTAAACTTTCATCTATTTTATGCCATTTTTTATAAGTTCATTTATAAATTGGCCCCTAACTTTTCTTCTTTATCTTTATTTTCCACCCTTTCAAACTCATATAGAACTAAATATTTATATATATTTTTAATAAGATCACTATATATATATATATATATATATATATATATATATATATAATTTCTTTCTTTCTTTTTTATTTTTTTTCCTTCTCTTTTAAGCTTTCTCTGACCTTTGAGCTGTTTCTGTTGATAGCTTAGGGTTTGAGACTTCTAGTTCTGGGTCCCAGCATAGCACAGAGTCTAGGACAAAATAGCATGAATTCATAAAAACAAAGAAAATTATTGTATATTCATTCTCCTAATTATAAATGAGTGATTGTTTCTTTGTTGCACACGCCCATTTTTTTAATAGTCTCAATTTTTATTACAGTATAATAAATTGAAATTTGCTTTTTTCCTGAAATTAAAAATATCCTTAGGTTAATTATCTAGGGAAAAAACACAGAAAAATACAGTAAAATATAAAAACTTCAAAATATAAAAAAAATACATATATAATAAAGAATCTAATACATAAAAAGTCAGTCAGAATTTTAGCCCAGCTAAGATTGATTTTAGATTATTTGGTTTAGGCATGAGTTTATATTATTTAATAATGTCTGCAAGATGTCCAAATGGAAATTTTCAATAGCCTTTGGATATATTGGTATTTCTGTGTTTGATATATATGTTTGGGAACCATTATTATGTAGTTGGAATTTGAATCAAATGTGTCTAGGTTTCATCAGCTAATGAAAGTATATAGAACCAAACTGTCATACCTTACAAGAAAGATACAGATATTTATGATTGTGGATTCTTAGGGGTTTAATGGTAACTTAAGATAAAACATAGCATTAGAGAGGAAGATATTGAGATCATTTATCGACTCCTGAATGTCTCTCACATTATGAAAGCTAAAGAAATAGACTGATGGAAAGTTGAACTCAAAAAAAGAAATATATATGCATATTTAAATACATATACATCTATTTAAATGTTGTGTAGGTTCCAAATTATAATTAAGTCTAGTCATCTACCAAGAGTTATCTATCACTTGCAACACATACAACAAATGAACAAGGGAAGTTTCTGGTACTATGTTTCTGAACCATTTACCATATTCTGTATTATTTTAGTATTTGTAGCACCTTGAAGTTTGGGATTATGTTTTGGAAAATCATTATGTAATCTCTTACCCATGGAATTGCTTTCTTTCAGGTGATGATAAAATTCCAAAAGCAAATTGCCCTATTTGTCAAATTATTTAGTCTTAAACTTTCTTGGAAAGAAAAGGGACATAAAATCACATTCAAAGTTTTTAGTTGTGTTCTTAATTTATGAAATTATTTAACTGAAATTATTTAAAAATCATACTGTTTCTAAATATCATGGCCTCTATCCTGTAACTTTCTTTATTAAAAATTTTAGTATAATAGTTAATATAAAACTGCCTGAAGGACTTTTTGAAGCAGGTTGAATATAATTTCTAAATAATCATAACTTGGGGCCAACTATAATAAATCATTAAATGTAAGGATAGGTTTTAGAAATATTCATTCTTTAGTTAATGAAGATAAAGTTTTTAGCAAGTAATCAAGAATTCTGGACTATTGTTAAGTCTAAATCATTTCGATTAGACAAGTTGAAAAAATGACTTGATTAGGCCTATCATTAACTATTTTTGTGTTTTTATTTTAAATTTAATTTAAATTTTTGTTAAAGCGATAAATGTACTTTGTGAAGTAGTCTATCAATTAACTGAAGTATAGAATAATGTAAAGTATTATTACAAATCCCATCTTCCAGAATGAATCAAAATTACCATTAGTTAAAATAAACATCAGTATATAGAAAGAAATGCCTGGAGAAAATTAGAATTTTAGTATATAGCTACGTAAATGCTTTTTAAGAGTCAGGTTATATAATGTCAGGTTAACTTGATTTAAATTTTTAAGAAGTATTTGAGATATAAATGAAGAAACTGTTTTACCTAAGTAAAAATGTGAAAGCATAACTTAAACATCCACTTTAAGAAACTTGAAAAAGAAGAGCAAACTTGACCCAAAGCAAACAAAGGTAGGAATCAATGAAATAGATGAAATAGAAAAACAATAGAGACAATCAATGACACCAAATCTTGGTGTTTTGCAAACATCAGTAAAATTGATATCCCTCATACCCACTCACTTCTTACATTAAGTTCATTCTAAACCTCCATGGCTGCCTCTGTTATTGGTGGTGACTATTTTGGCTGAAAACACATACAAAACACATGCAAAAAGAGATGGTGGGATGAATTACTGTCTAGGCTTTCGCAGTTTATCCTAAGATTATGATTAATATTGATTATGTTTCTTCTCTGGAAAACATTCTAGATTGTTCTCACCCTCAAGTAATGCTTCTGCAGGTCAAGGTGAATTCTCTGGGGCCTGAGATATGGTAAATCAGTAATTTACCGTAGTTGTAGTTATCATGTCTGATCAGGTCATTGTTGTAATACTTGTCTCTTCATAGTTAAAATTGGACATGGAAGCACCATGGGACACTCCACTGTATTAGATTTCAGACATGCTCTTCCCTGCTCACATTATGTAGCAGTAACCCTACTTTCTCATGAGGCTGAGCCCCAACCAGTACAGTGACTCATTACTTTTCTTCCTATTTACAGAGACAGGGAGCTTAAATGACCAGGTCGTAGCCATATCTTTATATTTAGCAAAATTTGTACCCTATTTATGATGGAAGTGCCCTCAATCTTATAACCAGGACTTAAATATTACATAAGCTCTAAATTAAAATTAAAGAGTTCTTTATCACTTGCAATCCATGACATCTAAAGCTAAGGTATCAGGAAGCACTACGTGGGTCTTTGAATTTGATGGTACAGAGGACCCCTCTTACACCCCCCACACACACACACACACTTTTGTTCCTGGACTCATGTATTCTACCATATTGTGGCCAAGAGTTTCAAGAGTAAACCATATCCTGAATGATAGCACCTGCCCAATATGGTGCCTTACCTGTGTCTTCAAGAAGCTTTGCCAATTTTCCCTCAGGCTGGAAGCTTCTGGTTGCTGTCACATATACTAATACTAGTGGATACTATGTTTATGTGCACATTGATCTGAAACACAAGTGTCTTGCCAGGGCTTCAGAGTAATTGCCTGTATCTACTCACTGGGTCCAAATAATACTATCTCATCCATAAGGTGGCCCAATGTTATATTCTCCAGAATGTCAGGAATCTCAATTTCTATTAAGATAAACTGTCTAAATATAACATTACATACAGCCCTGATTCATGACTTTGAACATATTTTGTTTTATAGGTGAATGTAAATTGCTCCTATTCTTTCATCATGATCAATATTGAAAACATATTTTCCAGATTAAGGCCCATGTAAAAACCATAAGAGCTTATGATAAAATGTTCTAGAAAAATTACCACATCCAGCACAGCAACAACTACTTCTGAGGCTGCTAAGATCCATCTGCTTTAATGGATCCAATGCAGACCTATTAATAGTCTATATGGTTAAATTAATCAGGGAAATAATGAGACCCACAATCCCAGCACCCTTGAATCTTTAAAAATGAACCAATTCTACTTGAAATTAGTTATTTATTGTTGTTGTTGTTGTTGTTATTATTATTTATTACCTTGAGGGAGTGGTTTTCCACCTGGCTTCTATTACATTTACTCCACATGTAAAAGAACCAATGCGAGAGTTTGTCCAGCTTTTAAATATGTCCAGCTGGACTATGCATTCTGAAACTAAAGAAATACTCATCTTGTATGTTTGTGAACCCACTGTGAGACGGACATAGGCCAGGATTGCATTTATTAGCTATCTCATTAACTTCTAACAGGGCACCATAATGTTGCTTGGAGACCCCAGGTATCAGTATACACTCGCACTCCATGTCCAATAGTCCTTAAAATATATGAGAAAATCGAATGATAATGGTCTTTGGAAAGGACTAGAGCAATTACTGTAGTGTTCAGTTGCTGAGGTGTTGTCCCTCTTTCATTAACTGGATTCTGGGCCTGAGAACTATTGCATGTATGGAAAATGAGTAAGGGGCCAGGGCGACCGACCTTAATCTTCTATTCATCTGCTCTTGATGTTTTTTGATTATGCATATCCAGCAATAATATTGTCAACTGCTCATCTAAGTCAATAGTAGGAATATTGCATACCCTATTAGCCATTGTCTAATTTCCCTGTGGTCCAGGACACCATCGTTCTTATTCTGATCTTGCTACTGATTCAGGCAAGTACGTCCACCTAGCTTCTGATGAATAAGTGCTGCCACCTAGTCTGTGCTATTCTGAATATTATGATACCTGTCACTACCAGGGAGCCTGGTTTCTTAGAGTATCTCCTACTGTCAACCCCAGCTTATATAATTCATCCTGTACCACCCCTCACAGGGTTCAAGTCTCACCATGGCCTGGTTAGGTAATGCTGTCCCTGCTAAGAGAAAAGAAGGAGGGTTATTTCCCAAAAGAAGTGTAGAAACAGAGAATACACACTTAGAAGTGGATATTGAGAGCACTGACTTGCAAAAGTGTTGAGAAATGAATTACATGGCACATAGAAGTGAGCATAATAGAATTGACCTATTGGATAAGACCCAAGAACCCATCAGATGACCTTGGCTTAGGTGAGGGGATGGAGGGGGTCCAGAGGCTCTCCTGCTACTCAGATCATAAGGCCTGAAAGGGCAATCCAGAGGGAAAGTTACCATAGTCCTTGAAAGCAAGGGAGCTGAGATTTTCTACTCTTTCAACTCATCAGCCATTGGCTAAGTGTAAACCCTGGAGGGATGTGAATTCCCAGGTACTTCTAGTCTTCAGTAAATATAGACAAGCTCCAATGACTTGAGGATAGTCCTCTGAAGAAGAGTTGCAGGTGCAGGCCTTTGGAAGCAAAAGCTCTCTGAAGCCTAGAAGTACACAGGAATTAAGATGAGACTTTGGGGAGATCTGGGCAGAGTTATGAGGGTTTACTACTAATTTTCAGATATTAATGAATGAAAAATAATTGACAAGTGTCCATCTCGCAGCCCCGATTACACCTTTCAATAACATTTAGCACTTTCCCCAAACTTGGGGAATAGCACAATGTAAACAAGATAGCTTCTAATTTGTAGAAACGAGGCTTTGAATACCAAATTTGCCACCTAAATGCTATGGACCTTGGGTAAGCCATTGAATCTGTCTGTTTGGTTATCTATTAAATAAGAATACTAATACTTACTTTATTCAATTATTTACTAAAATTACATGCCATCACACTTCTGAATGATATTTGCATTTACAGAACCAAAATAGAAAATCAATAGATTGTTTTCTTCTGTTCTCTTTTTTCACATCTATTTATTGAATGAGTGATGAAGTCAAACAAGGAGTTGTCTCCATTGAAAACACTAGCAAATTATTGTGATGTATAAATAATATTTAATGAGATATTATGATAAATTATCCCAAGCCAATGGACTTATCATTAGTTGCAATGCATAGCAATCCTGACAAGAGAGTATAGTAAGCACCCAATAAAGACGTTTTCATTAACATAGCAGTAACCATTCACAGGGTTAATGAGTGGGCAAACTCAAATGTCTTCTGCTGAATATTAAGTCATGCTTTCTCTTAAGTTCCCCTGGTATACAACTTGTGGCCAATGAACAACTCCAAAGAGAGGTTAATACATTAGTGCATAATTGTTGAGTGGACCAAAATGAGCAAAGGGATATTTGTAGGTTAGATATATTTGTAGCTGGTATATTTTGATTGCTGAGTTATAATAATCAACAAAGTTTGCTTAATGAGCATGCCCTCATGACATACCATATGGTTTTGTTCTCTGCTTTGCTTTGTTGAACAGCTTGATCAGAGACGTGGGTGAAGAAATAACAGACTTGTTTATCAAATTTACCAAAAGCTTATACTATGTGATGCTAAGATAAATACTCAAACGGAAGTTAGGTATTATTAGAATTATTACAATGAATGCTGAAGTCCTTTCCATCTCTCCAAGTTACATTATTCAATTTATCTATGATTGCAATAGCTTTAGTTTTTTCTAGAGCCTCCTCCTCACTAATAACCATTTATAAATACACCTTTCTCTCTTTTGTTCTTTTCTAAGACTTATTTTTCTTCTCTTCTTCCCACACTCTCTCTTCTTTAGGGACTTGCAAGGGAACTGGTTAAGGCGAGATCTTTTATTTTGTTCAATTCAATACTGCTTATCTACTGACTTAGGCAGTAGAATGTCCTCAGATAAGTCTTATTTATCTAATCAATCTTACTTAGAATTGAGCAGTAATTAAATACATTTTTATATGAATTCATAGATAATTCACTCTCTGTATGAATCTTATGTGAATTCCCTAAGAAGAGAGAGTGTGTATTCTGTCTCTGGCCAACAGCACTTAGAATAATATTACTAATAACAACTAACACATTAAGCACTTCTTATCTCTGTGTTAACTCATTCATCCTCACAACCTATAAAGTATGTGCTGCTGTCATCTACATTGTATAGATGAGGAGATTGAGTGAACATTCGGTAATAGTTTGTTTAAATCATTATCTAATCTTATGCCATTATGGAAGGCTTTTCTATATGCATCAGTACAATTAAAAATACTTTTATGATTGACTTTGGAAGCAACTTAGAATGCCTTCTCACTAGTCTATAACTGCCAACATTTGACAATATATTACTTATGATACTCAATCAGCCAAATTCTTTTTTAAAAAGAAAATACTCATGGCTTAGATAATTATGAGTCATAATTTACTTATTGGACTCCATTACAGCAGATGATATTATGAAGTTATAATAATATTTGTGCATCAAAAAGAAGGGAAAGTGAATTTCATTGAATATAAAAAGGCATACTTTTCAGAAACACTTCTGATTATTATGTAGAAAGAAAGCTGAAAATTGTAGCCTGTAGAAAAGTCTTCCTTTTTAACAAAAGGAAAACTAGAGACTTGTATCAGTTTCCTGGTATTTTTAGAATGGCACGGACTAAAACTCTGGGAATTCCAGTTGAATAACTGATGTTCACAGGACAAGTCTGTCTCTTGCTGAAAGTGTTGGAGTAATTACACATTCCACTGGGATTCCAGCTGGAAAGGGAATCGACAGCTTCCACAGTCTTAGCCAGATGTCTCCGACATTTAGCGTTCCTCTCAAGCAGCTGTATTTCTAAGGCATCCACCTGCACTCTCATTAACACAGAAGTTCATTTTTGTTTGATTATTGGTAAGTAGATTTGATAGACCATCTAGGAAAAGCCAAATTACGTACACTTACCTGAATATCTAAGTAAAATAAATGCATTTGAAAAAAGAAAAGAACAGTTGTGTATGATTTTGCTTTGTCTTTGATTTGTACTCATACTGCTTTAATCTTATAGTAGTTTTTCATGATAATTCTAGTGTTAATAGACCAATAATGTCATTGTTCAAATAGTTTTATTATTGGGAAATTGAGAATTATACTTTTAAATTGTGAATGGGATAATCATATTTTTATATTTGTATTTGCAGTATAATTGATTGATACAATTAATCAGTGGTTTGCTGTTTTGTATTCTTCTTGAAGGTAACATATTTTACAATTTTTAAGTTATTCCTAAGAATTTATTTTGTCACTGTCAACATTCTACTACCTCTCCTCCAGCTATTCCTTTTCAGGGAGCATTTGTAAGCATACTGCAAACTTGATGTTGTTTTATCCCTAGACACTCTAGTGTCAATCAGCCAAGGAGAAGAATGTTGGCAGGGATACTCATCATACAACCCTCCAAAGCTGTAAATCAATGATGATACAACCCTACTATCCAATCAACAAACTGCATGCAAATCTCACCAGTTCTCACAACAATGTTTCATTTTCTTTTCTGGTCCAGGCTTCTGTCCAAGAGCATGTATTACATTTACCTACTATGTCTCCTCAGTTTCTTTCAGTCTGTACCACCTCCCTTCTTCCATAGCCTTCCTATGTTTACAGTTTAAAAAGATTTGTCCCTCAACCTGTGTCCACCAATGTTTCTGTGTGACCTGACTCAGGTTACACATTGTGTCAATGTCTGCCAAATATCCCCACCACAAGTCATCTTTTTTCATTTTTACAGTACAGGTGTCCCAGCACAATGTGAGAAGTTACTCAGAGACACTGTAAGTTTTTTCACCCTCATCAAACAGCAATTATAGCTTTAAGGTGACTCCTACCTGAATTAACCGCCATACTGACATTTGCTGTTGGCAATTTTCTGGCCATTATTCATTTTAAAAATCATATTTACTTAAGGCATAGCTTTCCCTTATTTACCATTTATACTCTCTATATGCATCTATTTATTTTCATATGGATTCATAAATTCCTATTTCATGTAATATATTCCTTAATGCTCAAATTGTCCAAATTTTATCATTAGGAGTCACTTCTCCGTGGCTTCTTTATCCTTTTGATACTTCCCCATGATTCTTTGAGCACCCCTTGCTTTTGAAATAAGAAGAGGCTCCAGATTCATTTGACCTTTCCTTCCCAGAGCTCTAGAATCATCTATTCCTCCAAAGAACTCTGGTTCATTATATATATATGGAAGGCATGAGTGTGTGTCTGCATATATGTGTATTTATGTATGTATGCGTTTTCCTATGTTTATTAATCCCTTCTCTACAATGAGAAACCGGTCATATCAACATGTTTACTTATTTGCACAATCAATTTACTTCTTTGTTCAGTATAACTAGTATATCATCCAGGACAGAAGGATAGCCATCTCCATCAGCGATAGCTGTATCCCATCCTATCTCTCACTGTAGCTACTTATCAATGCCTTCACAGCCCCCACTAAACTCTCAACCCCACCAAATTTCCTTAGTCACTAGACACAATGCTGACATCTCTGTACCAGAAAAAAAAAGGGCTAAATACGCTTTTACAACACAGTGAAACAGCGACAATCACGTAAGGGTTGAGATGTACTCAATTTCTATATGTATTTTTAAGGGAGATAACAGAATTTGCTGGTAAATTAGATGTGTGTTAAAAGAAAATAGTTAAGGATGCCTCAGAAATTTTGACCAGTATAAGTGAATGATTAAATTTCCGTTGCTTGTTACAAGGAATAATGTGGGAGAAAAATATTGGGTGGACTGGAAAATAAAAGCTCTTCTTGGGACACATTGACATTAAAATGTCTATTAAATATTCAAATGAAATAACAGAACAGGTATTCGGATAAGTGAGCCTGGACTTTAGGGAAGAGGTTCAGTAAAAATATATAAATTGAGATTCAACAGCATACATATGATATTTAACACCATGGACTAGACAATTATAGCAAGAGATAAATTGAATGCAGACAGAGAAAAGTAATATATACTGCCAAATACTACTGAAAGATTAAGTGAGAATTGAGAATTATATTTCAGATAAGATCTATAACCTGTTTTCATTGTGGTGAGGATGAAAGTTTGGTTAAGTGGTAACAAGAGAGAATGGAATGTGAGGAATTTAAGACAGCAAATATAAACAAGACTTATAAAGTATTCTACTATAATAAAGGGCAGAGAAGAGGTCTGAGCTTTAAATAATATGGGTGTCTTTTTTATTTAAGAACAAATACTACCATAGTATATTTGTATACTGACCAGACAATATATCCACTCAAAGGTGGAAAATTGAGGAAATTGGAAAAAGATAATGTGGAATTAAGCCCTTTTATAGGGAGGAGAGAATGACACACAGAAATTTAGTTTTATATTGAATATGGGAAGTGCATCTATTAAAAGAAATGCAGTCAGACAGGGTACATGTATCTAAATGCAGGTAAGTTGTTATAGATACAGTGATGAAATTCTCTTGTTATTTTTCAATTTTCTTAGAGGCAAAGATCAGCTGAGAGTGTGGAAGGGAAAATGTGTTGAATATTAATAGGGAAATGAGAAATTTAAAATAACTTTCTATAAGACTGAGTGAATGAATGATCTATGGAAAAAAAACAGTATTTTAGGATAGAACTTAAGGGCACAATTGAACTTATGGTGATGAATTTAAAGTAAGAAAAGCATTATATATATTTTTCCAGGATCAGAAGCAGAGAAAGCATAAAGTTAAATAAACTAGCATGGGGTTTTGATGCAGATTCTCTAGAAAGTAATATGTGTGGCATGAAAATGTGTTCAAAACTATGATTTTAATTTATGAACTCTAAGTCAGGTAAAAATGGATATTGACTGTAGTTGGTATATATTAGTGCACAAAAGTTTCAGTGTATTAGAGTGCCCAATTAGGTTGAAAAGTGTGGGAATATGAGTTCCAACAAAAATTGTGCTGAAAATATAGTAGGACATGGTATGAGGAATTATTTGAAATTTAGATTTTTGAGGCAGTGAAGTTATTGGTAATATCCAGAAATGGTTATGACTGCAGGATGGTGAGAGAGGGGTCATGGAGAACACATACACTGCATAGGGAAGAGGTTAAATAAATGAGATGCTGAAATATGTCAAATTCTGAGAAAGACAAGAATGATTACTTGGATCCAGTCAAAAGTTGATTTTTCTTCATTCAAATATAGATTCTTGAAACAAAAAAAAATGCAAAGGATATAAGAAATTGAGTAAGTAAACACAGCTCCCAGATGATTCCCTATTTCTTCAAAGTGGTCATTAGAAATTTAGCAGTAGATGTGTTGTCTGATAGAACAAATGAGCCCAAAGCTGCTACCTTTAATAGAAACAGAATGAGGACTGGCCTGGTCAACACTCAAGAATATCACTTCACCAAAGAAAGAGATTCTTTACATTCTCTACATACATATATACAGTTTTGTGATTTTTTTTTTGTAGCTACCTATTTATACAGATGTATATATGCCTAACACAGAGGGTCTGTGTGAATATTGAAAGCATCAGAGATTTTGATATTCATTATAGTGGAAAAGGAAATAGAGCTAGAAGCTAAAATGGAAAGTAATAACTGAGTGTAGCTAGAAAAGCTCAATAAGAAGTTGTAGCAGATGGTCATATTGATTGCCTGTGTTTTTATGGTGCTGTGAAATGATGGTGGTGATGACTACGCAGGAGGAAAACTGCCTGACATCCAACCCTGGTAGCAGAAAGGGAAAGGGAAGGCATCCTGAGCTTAGCAGTCCTCCAGGAAGGGCCATGCTCTCACGATTAATGAACCAGTTCAGTTTAAACTGGGAGAAGAGTTTCAGAGAAGCAGCCAGTTTGCTGATGACCACTATTAATTCCGATGAAGGAATTCGGGGTTTAGGGAAGGATAGGAGATTGGATCAAATTAGGGTATTTACAAAGATGTATGGAAATTCAAATACAGATGTTAAGGCTTTATGGTGACCCAAGAAATTAAAGATGTAAATCATGAGCGATTAGAACTGATAGTCTCTTAGATGGAGGAGGCAAATCAGGTCTAATTATATCTTACTTAGGAAGAGTCTCTTAGACAGTGGTTCTGGTGAAATAATGCTTGTCGGAGTAGGTTGGGGGTCTCATTAAGAACTCTGAGGGGTGAGTGGGTCTTCCTTTCATTCCTATCAAAGGCAGTATTTGGCATAGAGAAATGTACCTAAAATCATTTAATTTCTTCTGTTTCTCAAGAAAATGTTGATGATAAAAGATTTACATATTTATTTCATGTATAATTTCCAATTTGTGGGAATGAATCTTTCCATTTTTGCAGCTGAATAATGAACAATAATATGTACAAACACATTAAACATAAATACCCTACTGGTTAGATAGTTGAGCTTGTCTCACACAAGCTGCATTTATAACCCAAGGGCATTGCAGTTTGGTCTGAGGAGTTCGAGGAAGTAACTTATAAATTATCATGCCCTCCTGTAATTGAATGTGGCACAGTATCACGTTATTTTATCTAGTTATGGAAATGCCCTTTATCAGCACATCCAGCTTGCTGGTCTTAGTTATATCTTCCTCCCAAAGGTTTTCCAATTTTTAGAACTATATTTTTAATGTACCATGTTTATTATTTATGCCATATTTTCTAATCTTTTTTTATTTTTATTTTTAATTAGTTTCAGGTGTTTTAAAAATTCTGTTTCATTTTTTTTTTTTTAAATCTAAATAATAGCGATGCATGTGTATGTTGGGGTAGGATTTGCAAAGATGGCTAGGAAAGTCCTTTTTCCAGTCCTATAAGTTTTTTAAAAAATGGTTGCTAATATTTCTTGCAGTAATTGAAAAATGTACTTTGGTATACCTTTTGAGACTGAGTGGAGAGTTTACATTGTTCATTATATTAATCCCTCTTTATTGAACATTAGCAAGGAACAATGCTGGGTACTACAAATGCATGATTCTGATATATTTCTAATGTAGTTGGGGAATGTATAACAGGGTGTGTGTGTGTGTGTGTGTGTGTGTGTGTGTGTGTTTATGAAGATAGGGTGAAACAGTTATCAAGTCAGTATTTAGTAAGACAGATCACGAAACATAGAGTCACAAAGGAGAAAGAGTTTCAGTGGATTTATCTTCCAAATGTTAAACCTCACAAAATGTATTTCACTCTGGCTTTATCCTCACTTTACTAAATTAAAAACTAAATTAGTTATTTTTGAATTGTGACCTTCTCTTAGTTGTTAAAAATACTCTGCCAAGGGCCGGCCGAATGGCTCAGTTGGTTAAGAGCTCGCTCAATAGTGCAAGCTGAGCTCTGAACAACAGCGGTTCGAGGCCAGCCCGAGCTGAGTTGCCGTTGAGCCGCCAAAAGGTGGCAGGATGGCTCAGCTAAAAAAAAAAAAAAAAAAAAAAAAAATACTCTGCCAAATTAGGGGAGGGAGAATTCTAGTTAAATTTGTTAAAGAAAGACTAGATTAAGTAAAGCTAAATAAGTTGCTTTTAATGAAATAACAGATAGTGCACCTTCCCTCTATTGGTTCTGTTTCTTAGACTCATGCAGAACAATGTCCTGCTAAAGAAAGTCAAACAATGTATAGCTTGCTAGCATCACTCACATGAGACTTAGTTCAATAAGGTGCAACACAGGTGAAAGGTAGAAGATTGTAGGTAGGTATGTGGGAAATTTGATATCCATTAAAAGCTGAATTGAAAATGTTAGTTAAAAATCTCCCTGAACTCGCCAGATCTCATCAGCTAAGCAGGGTCGGGCCTGGTTAGTACTTGGTATGGGAGACAGCCTGGAAATACCGGGTGCTGTAGGCTTAAAAAAAAAAATACCTCCCCTGATCTTCTGGGAAAAATGTGTTTCTGTATTACTCTACGCAAGCTTCTCCATTAAGAGATCTATAATTATTTTCTCTGACAAAGTTTTGCATATTAAAAAAAAAAGCTATTTTAGAGAGTTTTCACCATGTTTATAACATCCCTTTGGGGCACATAGGTAAGTAAAACATATATTTAAGAAAAAGTATAAAGATAGACATTCTTTATTATAATATGATATATGAGGTTATACAGATAGCATGTTATATGAGGTAATAAGGAAGGTAAATTCCTGCTATTATTCATTTGTACATTTAAAAAATAAAGCACAGGGGCTTCCAGAGTGAGACTAGGATACAGAAATCTGGAAAGAGCTTTGTTCCCATTTTAATGAAGACAAAAGCCTGGATTATATACAAAAATCAAAACTTGTTTTGAACCTATCACAGGGTTGGTCACAGGAACGTAAAGCAGTCTGAAATTTAAACAAAGGAATGTACACAGTTGCCTCTTAGGAGATAACAGACGTAAGCTTGGGCTCATCTGTGACAGTGATGGAAAAATGGGGAAGATGAAGCCTCTCGATAGAAATAGGTAAGAAGAATTTGGGTCAAATATATGGTGATGGAAGGAGAACTGACTCTGGGTAGTGAACACACAATGTGATATATAGATGATGTATTACAGAATTGTACACCTGAAACCTATGTTACTTTACTAACCATTTTCACCCCAATCAATTTATTAAAAAAAAAATTGGGGAGAAATGTTGATGAATTGCTGAAGGCTGAGTGTTGCCTGTGTGACAGCATACAGCCTTAGGAACCACAGACAGTGGGAGTTCACGCTCAGATGCTGGCTCTTCCCTGTGGCTCTCACTGCATCCTTATGAGAAAGACTGCAGTCAAGGTGAGGTATTAGGGACTTTTCCTTAGTGTTACAATCCTGGAGGAAGTGGATGGCCTGTACAAGGGGAAAGGCATGCAGCCCCATCTGGTTTCTTCTCTAAGAAACAAAAGCCTTAAGATGCTGGAAAAGGGCCGCCAGCACTTGTGACGACACAACCAATCCTAAAAAAAAATAAAAAATTAAAAGAATAACCTTATGGGATTATAATGAACAGCTTTATGCCCATAAAGTTGACAATGTAGATAAAATGGACAAATTCCTTGAGAGGCACAAACTAATAAAACTCACTCAAGAATAGTTAGAGAACTGAAATAGCTTTCTATATATTAAAGAAACTACATTTGTAGTTTAAAAGTTTCTAGCAAGTTAATCTTCCAACAAAGGGAAACCTCCTTTGATCATTTTTCTCAGTTATCTACCACACTGTTTTTTTTTTCTTTTAGGAACATGATAAATGCTCTCCCA
Organism: Aselliscus stoliczkanus; assembly: GCA_033961575.1. NCBI lineage: Eukaryota > Metazoa > Chordata > Mammalia > Chiroptera > Hipposideridae > Aselliscus > Aselliscus stoliczkanus. The sequence continues at coordinate 29,008,022 of CM066735.1, read as the reverse complement.
CCTGAGTTTTGTTGTTGTTGTTTGTTTTTTGTTTCTGTTTTTGCCTGAAAGGCTCTTTTTCCAGGTATATCTCGGCTAATTTCTTCATCTCCTCCAAATCTTTGCTCAAATTATAATTTCTTAAGAAGGCCAAGCCTGACTACTTGTATTCTTCTATATTCACACTGAATTCTTCTCTACCCCTTTCTCAGAACTCCCAGCTCCTTTTCGTCTTCTCTATTTTTTTTTTTTGATAGCACTTATCGTTTTCTGTTACACTATAAAATTACATATTAAGTGTGTTCATCGTTTATCATCTCTCTATCTCAGGTAAAAAGTCACCTGCTAGAGGGTAGATATCATCTTCTTTATTGATAGGTCTCAAGTATGTTCAGCATTGCCTAGAATTGGAGCTTAAATATTAAATACATGAATGCTTTATAGGTTTGATTATTGTAGTTATAATTTCAAAATTAAATTATTTTGTTTATTTGTATCTCCTGCTAGACTGGGATTCCCTTGAGAAGAGGACCTCCATCTTTTATATATCTTTGAATAGTTTCTTGTACTAGTAGAATTCAATCATAATTTTTGTATAAATGAATGAGTACTTAGTGAGCAAAAGTGATTCTCTGTTTTTTGCTAGCTCCCATCAGCCCAACTTCCATTGTATTCTAAGTTAAATTTAAATTGTCGTTGTTGGAATTCTGTAAAATTATCTAGAAATTGAAACAAATTATTTCAACCAGTCACCATTTCTCTGCCTGTGCTCGTGATCCCCTATAAAACCACATGTAATAAATTAAGTATGATTTTGCTCTATAGAAATCACTTCCATTTATTTGAATGCTTCATGATATTTCAACATTATACATTTTTTTTCAGTTTGCCAAGGATAAGAAATATAGCTCAGATATATATGAAGGAAATGTGCTTTAGAAAAACACTATACTTATAATATTTAATGGATATAATTGGTATCTGGAAATTATAGTTTTCAGTTCTCCATATCTAATTTTTAAATATACATGAGCTGGTTGAACATTTACTGTTTCAGAGAAAATCATTTAGGTTCTTTATATAGTCCTGTCTATAGTTGGTTTTTCACCAAGCAATTAAAAAATGTCAAGGTACCCTTGCTAGAACATAGAAAACAATGACCTCTCTGCATGTTTTTAGGGTAAAATAATCAAATGTTACATAGATCTAAGCTTGGAGGCATCTACAAAGTGTTTTCATATCAGTTAATATTTCATATCTTCCTCCTAAAAGGTAAATTATGAAAATAAGGCCATTTATTTTATTTATATTTGCATATTTTATTTGTTCTTTTTTATCTTTTCAAATGTTTGATTTCAACATAGTCATAGCACAGTAGAGAACCAATATTTAATTTTGTTTATTTTGAAATTTAAGACAAAGGCCAGGGCTGGACAAGTGGTACATTGGTTAAGAGCTGGCTGACACCAATGGCCTCCATTTGGATCCCACATATGAGGGCCAGTGACACTGCCCTCTACAGCTAACAATAGTTCCACCTGGAGCTGGGCTGTGTGAGCCCCCGCGACGGTGTAGGCTGCAGCCCCTGCCGCAGTGGGCTGCCATAGGCTACAGTGAGTGGCCGGCAGCCAGCGTGAGCTGCCAAGAGCCATGATGAGCCACCATCCAGAGGCCGGAGACCAATGTGCCTCACCCAAGAAGAGCGCAATGATGATACCAACATGGGTCAGTGAAGCAACATCCTCCGCAACTAGACTGAAGAAAAAAAGACAGCAATTTGTCTGTTCCCCTTCCCCGATTCCCCAACGCCGTTCTCCTCCCCCAATTCCCCAATAAAATCTTTAAAAAAAAAAAAAAGACAAAGGCCAAAATTGGAATAAAAATATTAAGCCATGATTAATAAAATTCATGCAACCAATGTGAAATTAAATACCTGTTATGCAAAAGTTCTATGCAATGATGGTATTACTTCCAAGTCACTGTTATCACTTAGAGTCATGAAACTAAGAACAAAATATTTAAAATTATTCATAAAGTTAATCATATTTGATATATTGCCGTGGTATTGTGCAAAGCACATTAAGTAAGAATTAATGATTTAATGGTATCATAACTTAAGCTAAGTTTTTATCTTTTGCTGATTATTACCTCTTTGATTATAATAGTATAACATGATTATTTTATGTGACTCAAATAACTTATTTAAATATACAGATCTCATATTTTTTACTACAATAAATTGTTACTTAAACTCATTTAGTATTTCAAGGCTTCATAATCCTTATTCCTTCCACCACACTTGTGGGAAACAGATTTTACTGAAAACTGGGATCCTGTAAAATGTGATTGTTCTTTTTGTTAGTTTAATTTTTTTGCCATCCTTAAATGTACTTCAAATCATCTAAAATGATGAATTATGAGGATGGAATCCGAATTTATGGTGCAGCTGTCTCTAATCTGGAAAGAAATAAAGTTTTCATTATCCTTTTAAAATGACCTGATGACTATATGATTTATTAGCCAATGAACAAAAAGAATGCAACTGAAATTGGCTATATTTCTGGCAATTATTTGCTTTTCCAGTAATAAAATAATGCAAACAGAACACTATATTCTTTGTACACATAACAGAAAATGATGTGCTAATGTTGTGATTCATGGATGAAATCTAGGTAAATCTGTGTTGATGTCAAAAGCCTACGATTCATTGTGTTATGAAAAATTAAGATAACATCCACTTATATAAAGCATTTTTGATCAGTTCCATATTAGAAAGGAAAACATTCTCAAATAGAAAACAAAAGGAAAAATTCTGAATATTTCTCTGGACTCTCTTCCACATATCACCCAAGAGAATAAACGCAGAATGTCCATGAATACCCATTCTATTACTATCAGCTAGTACATTTGCTTATAAAATTATTATTTTTTTCTTTTAATAATAATGCATTTATGTGTGATGGTTATGGCAACTTTTAACAAAGGTAATATCATAAAACATATTAATACTGATTTTCAAATTTAATTATTTCACTTCTATTCTGGTGGAAACTTATTACAAAAAAGAATACTTCAAAAAGAATAAACACTCCCATAGATACTAAGTTTTCAATAAGGAATAATGAGCCATACAAAAAACTTCAAACATTGTTTTTTTGCAAAAACATAGATGGATCCTGAGAGAATTATGTCAATGTTTTTTAAACACAACTATTGAATATGATATAAATTTGAAATAATGGCTCATACAGGAATGTTTTTGATGTGCTTTTAGTAATCTCTCTGCTTGTGAGCACACTTTGTTTTTAATGGTTGAGAAATATTAATAATTTAAGACTGATCATTGGGGGCCAACATGGATTTCATAAAGCAAGCCATTCCATACTAATCACACATAATTATTGGATAGATGTTTTATACTGAGGCATGGAAACTGGCTAGGAGCCATGTCAATGGATTTTTATCTAGAGTTTTTACAAATTACTTTATTATATCCTTGTATCCAAGAACAGAATAGTGCCTAGGAAATAAGTATAAAGTAAGATAAAAGTATAGTTGATCATATTTAGCTGTAAGGCTATAAATTTATCTTAATTTTGGAGTATTTTGTCTTTGTATACAAGTCATTATGATGACTGGAAAATAAAAAAGAAAATAAATAACCAATCATGTTTAGCTATAAAGCATTTGTAAAATGTATTGCTTCTGAAGTTTATATCAGTTTGTTGGCAGTTCTTTTATAAACATCAATATCATATTTAATTTTCAGATGTCTCAAGTCTGAGAGGAATAAATCATATATTTCATCAATTATACTGATAGATATTAACAGTAATTTATAGATTTTAGCTTTGAAAAAAAATGAGAGAAAACTAACTTGTGAATGATTACAAATTCAATATAGACCATCTTGAAAGTAAAAGGAATATTGGGGCTGTGTCTACAAAAAACAATGTATAGACTGAGGGAAATGGTAATTCTACTGTACTTTGTAATAACCAAAATGAGGAATTTCTTCTCATTCCTGATATGTTATATAGAGAGACAGAAGTTAATGTATTTCAAGCTCAGGGTGACCAGGATGATGAAGACTGGAGAGCAAAATTGAGAAGAATGGTTAGGAAAAAGTTGAAGGCCTTCCAGGAATAGGAAAAATAAAATTCTATGAGAAACTGACTTCAGATATTTGAATTTCTAATATGCAAAAGAGGGGCTCTATAAGTTTTAGGTTGTCCAGAAGACTAAGTTATTCATTCAAATAGTTTTTCCATGGGGTACCAAACTAACTAATGCATATGTTATTTTCCATCATGATATTATTTTCCTTCACAGAACTGATCGTGATTTATAACCATATGTTATATATGAATATGGAGGATTACATTTTCTTATTATAGTTTTTAACAGGTGTTTTTAGTATCAACTTAGAAAATGGTTTGTTTTGATTTTATTTTGGTTTGGTGAGGTATAGGGAGAGACTTAAGCCGTTGGAGTGTAACAGATGATTTTAAAGGCCTGGCTAGAATTAATTTTTAAAGATAACTGACACACTATTCTACACAGTTAACGAAAGGAATTTATTTTGGCAACCAAGGGGAGAGTAGGAAGGAAAAAGAGAAAAGGAAGAGGTTTGGAGGAAGACTCAAAGATGATGACAGTATCCTGAGGCCTGTACTGTGAAGGGCCAATGAGAAAGACCAATAACGGTGAGGCCAAAAGATGTAAAGGCGATAGATATTGACCTACATTTCTTAAAGAATGGCGAGTCATATCTTGAGAGTGACCTAGCACAGCAGACATTAATATAAATGAATAATATAATTTATAAAAATTATTTCATATTACATTTTAATGATAACATTACATTTTAATAACAAATAACAACTAAACAGCTATCCACAAACACACAAAATAAAGGTTGATGAATGAGGGGGGTCTTCAGTAGGACCCCTGTTTTACCACATCTCTTTCTGAAACTTTAGGCACATTAAAAAGTCATAAGAGGGCCGCCTGAGTGGCATGGTGATTAAGCGCTGGCTTCAGAAGTCGGAGGCCCCGGTTCGGGTCCCACATATGAGGGTCAGTGAGACTGCACTCAAAAACAAAAACAAAAACAAAAAACGTCGTAAGATATATTGCTAAATGATGTTTCAAATGAAGCAATTTTCTAAAGTGCAAAGTAAAATTCTCCTTTGCCTTTCTTGAAATTCTTGAGTAGAAGTCCTCTCAATTGCAGAGGGACTTTTTGTTGTATGATTTTTGTTTTCCTACATGTGGGAATTCAGGGAAATGTTGTCAGTCCCATCTGCATTACTTATTCAACAACAGGGTAGGAAGAGAGGAAGCAGGAACACAACTCTGGGGACAACTAAGTCACAAAGTTCCAGTGATGTGCAACAATCAGGAGGAAATGGTGGACCACCTGAGAGCATTGAATGAGATTCAAGTTCAGTGTATCTCATGGAATGGGGAGACTCCAGTTGACATTTGGGTTACTGTTATTTTTCTGAGTGTTTTGTGTAATGCCTCCCTCTTCCTCTAAATTTTAAGTTTTCTGAAGGAGACAACTGTGTCTGGTTTGTTCACACCAATATGTTCAATGCCTTTTATTGTTTTCAGTCAATGATGGGTGCTTAACAAATAGTTGAAGAACAGTAGGTAGAAAAGATAAAGGTGGGGGAGGGGGGATAAAGGAGCTATTTCTAGGATTAGAACTGCCCACAGGTGGTAGCTTTAAAAAAATAATACCTCCTAGATAGTATTTCTAAAAAAACGAACAAACAAACCAAAGAAAAAAAACAAAAAAACCTTTATAAACATGTTAGGAATATTATGGAGAAAATTATTGAATTGCAGTAATAGAGTTTGCAGTAATAGAGTTTGAGTCTTTTGTTTCCCAGTACAAATCACATAAGCAATATATAAGAAATTATGTAAGAAAAAAATGTTTTCTCCCCTGGATTCCTGGATAAAAGAGAGGAAGTGTCAGCAAATGAACTATGATCAGACTTGATAAAAGGAAAGAGACAATTTGAGGGGAAAAAAACCCTAAAATACTAGAATTAGATGGAAAATTTATGAAAGCATGATTGATCCCTGAAGTGGTATATCTTTTGGGGGAAAACTCTACTAGAGAACCTCTAAATCCTCCAATAACTCTAAAATTCTGACTATAACAACGAGGTCATCTTTTTATATGTAAGAATATAACAATAAAGCCTAAATTTACTTTTACATCATAGATCTGTTTTACCAATTTATCCTACCCAAAAAAATCGGCTTTGGCAGAGGCGACAAATCCAATCTAAAGATTTATAGAAAATTTCCCATTTAATACATTTTGTGTTCCTCAATACTGGTCTCTATTCCAAATATCGCCAAAGATATACTGTGTGATCTTATTTTTAAAAAGTATTTTTATTAGGGATGCTTTGGTATTAGAGGTGAAATAGCAATATTGCTTCTATAAGTTCCTTCTATTTCCTTTAGGATGTTCATGTGCTGTCTTGTTCTGCCATTTGTCTTTCAAAGAATATCTTCTTTTCTTAGGACTTAATTATATGGGCTGTGTTGATGATGCTTTTCCCTGCCGTGTCTGCTGAGGCCACTTGAAGCATTCCTAGGTATGCCCCTTTATATTATCTCTTTTAAAATTGCCAACGTCATGTCTTTCACACAATTATCTCAAACTTCTGTGCTTTGCTTTCTGACAGTGTTATCACATTTGACCCAGTTCTCTCAAGCTAGTAACCCTCTGTCTTTTTCTTCTGTTTTCCGTCCTTGACTTATTCCACTTCTTGACATTTCAGAATGTGCACTTTGCTTTCCAAATAATAGGTGGGTGTTGACAGAGGATGCAAATACAGAGTTTATTTTCAACACATGTACGTGTTCTTTTTTTCTGGTTTCTGATTTTTCCCAAACCATTCAGCACAACTTTTTTTGCATGCCGATGACACTTCCTTTACTATCCCGTGAAACTAAAACTATAATAAACTTAACTCTAAAATTTTACAGATGATATGGCACTAGAATTTCTTTAGCTATACATAAAGATATAAAATGTTTTTGATATTATTTAATGCTTCTTAGAAAAATTATGTTCTCTAGTCTCAATTATTTGGAAGTAAAAACATTCTGCTTTTGTTACATACACATGCACATAACATATAAAAGCATATGTATACACACATGAATACACATAGAAGGCTGAAGATAATTCTATAATATTATATGCTTTTAAAAAATATTTTATTTTTACTTTTTTGAGGGCAGTGTAACTGGCCCTCATATATGGGATCCGAACTGGGGTCGCTGGCATCCCAAGCCAGCGCTTAACCACCACGCCACTCGGCCAGCCAAAAATATTTTAAACATGACACTCAATTACAGATGTGGTTGTGTGACATTTTGATCAACTATTTTAAAACAGAATTATAAACTGAGGATTATGAATTTGCCAGTGTTCAAGATATAGAAATGTGCACATTAATGATAATATAATTTGCCAACTTATATAAATTAAAACATGACCCAAAATGAGTTAAAATTCAGGTAATATAACTATTCTTAGCCTTTGTTATTTAACAAATTTCTTTTAAAACTATGATACTTGTTGGAAATAAAAATTATAAACAATTTGGCACTTTTTACAACTTTTGTAAAATCTCCTCAAATATTATTCGATTTAATCTCAAGGAAATTAAAGGCAGTGGGTAAATTTTATTATATTTATAATTTAATATATTTTACTGTAATCCTCACCTATAAAAGTGACAATCAACATTCACAATTTGAAAACAAAATACAAGTATGAATATTAATTTAGGTTAGTCTTTTCTAGATGACAAATATACAAATATTATTCTAAGTAATATACATATAAACAGTCTTCCCAGCCCTTAAATTTCAATGCATAAAATGCAACATTTTTTTATAATATAATACTCAGTGTATTCAAAATGTTTTATGTCCAAATATTGCTTGTATGTGCTTTCATCTATTAAACTATGAAAGCGTATTGTTTCTGTGCATAAAGACTCTACTAAAAAAAATAATATATTTGGGTGCAAAAATTGATATTAGAGTATCATATGCAATTTGTACTTCTACTCTGTGTAGTATGATGGAATGATCTATTGCTATAAGTACAAGTTATTCAGTATAAATAAAAATTTGCAAATATTTGAATTTTAACTATTTTATGGTTTTTATTTTAAAAATTGGAAAAGTTAGTAAAAGCAAAAATAATATCCCAGATATCATATCGACTCTAATATGGTTTTAAATGATGTTCCAAAAACTAACAAAAAGTTGACTCCTGTGTTTGTAGTTCAACTTCACAGCCAAGGACAGAAAGGACATATAATTCTTTGCAGTGAATTCTATTTACCCTAGTAACAATCTGTTACTATCAACTTGAGGTTGAGTGACTATCAGACAATGTTAGTGCAACCCCATCTTTCACTTCTAAAGCTATCCTTCTGCTGATTTGAGTTGCATCAAAGATTACAATAGAAATTGAAACACTCATAAGTAATCCCTCTTTAGACAGGAATATGTGAACTGTCCTTCTGGAAATAGTTAATGTCAAAATTCAAGGCACTGTTTCTCTTCTATGGTTTGAACAAACCTATACTGCTGTGTCAGCTGAGCACTAACCACTTACTATCAGACCTGTTTTGTTTTGGCTTATTAAAAAAAAATAAAAAATGGGAAGCGATAAATTTAAAGTTTCTCTAGGAGAAAAATTCAGTTCACATTCCCAAGTTTTATTGTAAAAAGTGTTGTGACCTCATTGCTATAAGGTGAGGAAACCAAGTGGCAAGATGAATGAAACTGGCAATCTGAAATAAAGTACAGTAAGTCTCAATGTAAACCATAGCTTTTGAGTCTTTAAATGAAACAATGGATAATGAAACCAATTTTACTATTAGCTAATTGATATAAATAAGACTTTTAAAAATGTGATTGTATGGGAGGATATTATAATCTTTGAAGAGCTTTATGTAGTTATCTTCGGTGGGTTTAAGAGGATTGAAAGGGATTCTGTAATACAAATAGGTTTTCTGATTTCAGTGGGAATAAGGGATATCAAAATAATAGAGAATAGGTAGAAAGTGTCAAGTGGAAGGCTCTGGAACTGCTCTGACTCCAGCAAGGCCTCATTTCTGGAGGAATTGCCAAAAGAAGTGCCACCATGAGAGAAGTCAAAGATGAATGTGTGTTGATTCCTTTTGCATTAAATGGGTCTGTTTGTCAAGTGCCAAAGGTAAATGAGTCATGGATAGCAACCATAATTTTGTGAAATATTAATTACTAGGTTATGCAATTGTAGCTATCTTTCCAGAACAGTTAAGGCTTAATAAATGACTGCTAGCCTCCCTAGTAGATGTCCCCACTTACAAATAGAAACAACAAGAGAAAACCAAATATGCAAATATGCTTCCCAAACCAATCATATGCAATGCTTCTCTTCTAGATAGGCTCCCTGCACCGTCAGCATGCTAACAACTTTCAACTGAAACACAGCCGATGGTTTCCTTTTATCTCTTTTAATTCTCCTGCCTGTTTATAAGTCCCTTTTATTGGCTGACTCTTGCTATATATAGCAAACTCTGAATTAGCTTGATTTGGTCTTACTCAGATGTCTTTGTTTATCTCTACAGTTTTCCCAGAGGCTCCATCAGACAAAATTTGCACTTCTTCCTGCTGCAGACTGCAGCTCCAACTAGGTTTGGTACACATGGACGCCCTTGTGCCTTGTTGCTCATGTCTTGGTGAGTTTCATGCCAATGTGGCAAATCAGCAGCCAGTGTGAAGTCTTCTCTCTTAGTGTTGCATTCCTCAGCTATATAGTCTCAGCTTGGTTTCTGGATTTTGTTTTCTGTTTCCATTGGTTGTGTACCCTTGGTGGAATTAGGCCATTCATTTTCATCCCTTTTTGTTCTATTGGGTTGTCAGAAAAATCATGACTCATTTTGCAACAAAAACATTAAAAAAAAAATACTTCTCGACTTTTCCGACAACCCAATATGTGCTTCCATTTTGTATCTGCTGTGTAAAAATGTTGTTTGTTATAAGGAGAATCAGAGCCTGGTAGATACAGGTTCTTAACTCGTTACATTAATTAAATACTGCCAGCTTTGCTCAGCTTCTTCCTCAGAGAAAACCTGCAACACAGGTGTAAATATTCAAATAATCCACAGAGTTTCTCCATCTGCCAGTCCTTAACTACAATCCTTCGGCCCTTCACTAAAAAACATTCCCTTTTTATTCTGTAATACGAAACCAGTAAATTTAATAGTATGTGCTAGGCAAAATAATGCCCCTCCCCATGGATGTCTATATCCTAATCCCTAATCCCTATGAATATGTTAGATTACAAGGCAAAAGGGTGATAAAGGCTGCAGAGAGAACTAAGTTTGTGAATCAGCTGACCTCAAAATAGAGCATATCCTATAATACCCAGGTGGGTCCAATGTGTTCACAGGGTTCCTTAAAAGAGGGAGAGGAGACAGAAGTGATTCAGAGGAAGACGTAACTATGGAAAAATGGCCACAGAGATTCAAAGTTGTTGCCTTTGAAGGTGGAAGAAGAGTAAGGCTTGCCAAGGAATGTGGGCCTCTGGAAGCTGGAAAAGGTAAGGAAACAGATTGGCTATTAAAGCCTCCAGAACAGAATGAATATATATACATATATATATATATATATATATATATATATATATATATATATCTCCATGACACCTCTGTTAAACTTTTGACCAATAGAACTGTAAGAAATGCAAATTGTATGTAGCCACTGAGTTGGTTAGAAAACTAATAGAAAGGGAGAGACTCACTTTCAAATGAAAATTGTAAAATTAAATGCATGCCAGGTAGCCTATTATTTGAGATTCCAGAGAACTTCTTTGTTCATAATTAAGTTTTATCTGTTTTCCATATATTTCCCTTCTCCATTTTATTTAATGAGGACCCAATATAAAGATTTCAACACAGTTTTTGACACTCTATGAGTTAAAAATTTTACGAACACACCAAAAATATTGGAATGGAACTTATTAAGGTTGAGATAGATCCTACCATTCCCCGCCTCTCCCGCAATTTTGCCAATTTCCCTTGAAGCCAGAAGCAAAGTAAAACCTCAATGCTACAACCGAAGGCTTATATCCAAAGTCTTTGTCACATTCTCCATAAGTCCTCATAATGCTTTCATCTTCTCAGTATTAAAAAAAAATTAGACAAGGGCCAGCCCAGTAGCACGGTGGTTAAGCGCTGTCTTGGGAAGCCAGCGGCCCCAGTTCGGTCCCACATGTGAGGGCCAGTGACACTGCCCTCAATAAAAAATAAAATAAAATAAATAAATAAATAAATTAGACAAGCTATTCAATTTGTTAATTATTCCATTACCATCAACAGCAAAATTTTTCTCTTCCTAATAGTGCCTATCAATGTCAATGTTTTTTTCTGAAAGGGTATTGCCCCAAGACAAGGAAGATAGTCTTTTCACCTGAGTCAAGGGTGAGGCAGTAGTATGCAGGAAGCCTCTGATGGTTGCCACAAAGTTATCCGAGGTTAAATGATCTCAGGTGTCAGAACTTAGTGCTTTTACTAGAGCTTGTCAAATAGTAACAGATCAGAAAATAAATGTGTATACAAATAGGTATGCTTTTGGGGTAGTATTTGACTTCAGGATGCTTTGGAAACACAAAGGTTTTTTTCGTCCTTGCTGGAGTCCCTATAAAAAATGTACAAGTTAAGAAACTTTTAGATGCACTCCTAACTCCTAGAGAGGCAGATATAAAGGTCGAGTCTCATGGAAAAACAGATATTATGGAAGTTAAGAAAGTGCTTTAACAGATCATTGTGCCAAATAGTCAACTTTAACCATGGTTATGATCCTAACTAAAATCTCAGGATAAATCTATGGAGGAGTTTGAAATGGCCATTAAAATAACATTTAGACTGTGATTCGGAAAAAGGAAGTTTAGATGGATCATGGAAAATCCAGGTTTGTATAGCACATGCAAGTTAGTTCAAAATATTTTTAAGGATTTGTTAAAGTACAAATAAATTTAGGGGAGGTTGGATGCTATGCATAGAATAGTGTAGTAGATGTAGATACAGTAAGAAAAATGTGGTTTATGTAAATTGAGTTCCCTTAATAAAACCCACTTATTTTTCTACAACGTTCTGTAATACTTGCACTTTCAAAAATCATTTGTAAGTGGACATTTTGGTGAAAAATTACTGAATGGGGATGACTTAAACTTTAGTCTTCTAGAAAAAGAAGAACTCCTTAATTAGGAAGGTATGACGATCCATACACTAAAATAATTGATTGCAACTAAGATGTCAGAGCTAAAAATGAACAAGTTCTTCAGAATTCCCCTGATCTTGGGAATGAATTATTTATTTCACAAATAGTAAAATAAGAATGTTGGACATCTTATATAAATTGGGAGAGATTGGTTAAAACAGCGAATTTTTATGAGTTAACATTTTCATCATTTTATTTTTCAACCACTACTGCCCTGACCAAGTTCCTCTTGTTTCTTAACCAAGCCTCTACCTTCGCTTGATCAATACTTCTCTAATCCAGAGTCTGGCAAACTACAGCCTGCAACCCTTTTTACCTGTTTTCACAAATAAAGTTTAACTGGAACATAGCCACATTCATTCATTTACAGATTTGCTATGGCGGCTTTCCCACTTCAAAAACAGAGATGAATATTTATGACTGAGAGCTTATCGCCTACAAAAACTTAAAAAAAAAAAAAATTTCTTGCCTTTTGACAAAAATGTTTGCAAACCCTTGCTCTAATCCATTATTATTTCTGTGGTAAAGGTGATATGTTCAAATGTAAACTTGGTCATACTGGTTTGTGGCTTTTTGGCAAAATAACAAAACATGCAATGTGGCCCACAGGGCTCTGTCTAATCTCAGCCCTCTGGACCTCTCCAGGGCCATCTTGTCCAATTCTTTTCACACAGTGATTGTACTCAAAATGGCCTCCTGTATGTCTTCATGTGTGCACACTGTGACTATTCATAAATCTGTGTTCCCTCTTCAGTAAGTTGGTTCCCCGTCATCCTTCAGAGGTCAGTTATAATATATTTTCCTTTTATTATGAAAGCTTCCCTTGATTCACCAAATGTGAGCTACTCTTTGGTATGTATTATACAGAACTGTACACTTCTTCATCATAGCTATTGTATATCTCCTACATAAGAAATGAAAATTCTTTGAAGAAGAAATTAAAACAGGGATTTCCCCCCCTCCCCCAGTGCCTAGAATGGTGCCTGGTAAATATTCAAACCTTGATACATGTTATTGAACACATGAATGATTTTTGTATTGCTTACCACTCCCACACCCACTACTGGTACAATTATTTGGATATAGTGTATGCTCAAGAGATATTTGCTAAATTAAAAAACAAATTTTTATAGTAAACTTTTCTGGAACTATACAAATAGAAAAGTCTGCAAACAGGTGTGAAGTTTGATAAATTACTACAAAGTGATCAAAGGGTATGACCATGACCCAGATCAGAAGGGGAAACAAAACCAGCACTCCAGGTGGCCCCTTCTTTCCCTCCCAATCAGTAACCACTTCCCAAAAAAAAATTATTATAATTTGTAGCAGCATAGGTCCATTTGGCTGAAATTTATATACATAAAAGGTGGCAATATGCTTTCTTTTGTATCTGGCATCTTTAACTTTAATATTTGTGAGATTTATCCGTGTTATAGCTGCAGTAATCCATTTTAGTTTCTATGTATTATTCAACTGTGACACACATTCACACACATTCACACACATTCACACACATTCACACACATTCACACACATTCACACACATTCACACACATTCACACACATATATACACACATTCACACACATATATACACACATACACATATTTACAGAGGGTTCCAAAAAATGTATACACGTTTTAAGACAGGAAAAAACTTTATTAAAATTACACTGATGGTAACCACTTTGAGCATCTCTTGTAATTGCAGAAGTCAAACGTGACTTGTACTCATCTTTTGTTCTCAATATATATTGAGTAATACAATTTTAATATAGTTTCCCTTTCTTAAAATGTGTATTCTTTTTGGCACCCTCTGTGTGTGTGTATATATGTACATAAATATGTACATAAATATGTACATATATACAATAGTTGAAGGATATCTACATATATATGTAGATATATACATATACAAATATTGTTGAAAATTTGTACAGTCCCAATTTGTCACTCTCAAAAACTGCATTTGGGAACTTTGTTAAATAAATCTGAAGCATGATCGTGTGAGTTTTAGGTGACTATATTTCCAGGATTTAATGCTACCTGGAACATATTCGAATTTGTACTATTTTTCTTTTTTCACAAGCGTTAGATAAGAGTTCCATGTTTTAGAAATTTTTAGCAATAGGATTTTGCTATTTAAAATGTTAGGTATTCTTTTAGGTTCTAGTAGAATCACATTGTGGATTTCATTTGTATCTCCCAATTACTAATGAGGTAGACAACATTTTCATGGTTAATTGCACGCAAGAAAAACCTATTTGGATGTGAAAAAAATATATTATTTATATATATATATATATATATATATATATATATATATATATATATATATAAACTCTATATAATCCAACTAGTTAGAGTTGTAGAACAATCTTATGAGCTAAGACTTTATTGAGTTCCCAGGATTAAACATTTGAATATTTTATATCCTCTGCAAAAGCATGCTTTCTTTTATAAGGATTTATTATTTTTTAATCCACAAATAATTTGTTTTGAAGGATACTTGACAAAATTTCAAATTACTTTCAATGGATATTTCCATTATTATGTTTTTAGGACTCTACAAATGAGTGATTATGAGTATTTCATGCCTGTTTCTGATTTAGTGTATATGATAATCATACATTTCACTTTATGAAGTTATGAAGTAGGAAGACTGACAATTAAATGCACAAAGGCAGTCATTGAAGAATACAAAGCTATTTTGAAACAAAGAGTTTTGATTTGTAAATATGGTAATAAAAACATTTATTGGGCTGGCTGAGTGCTGCAGTGGTTAAGAGCTGGCTTGGGACACCAACTGCCCCGGTTCAAATCCCACATATAAGGGCCAGTGATATTGTCCTCTATAATTGAGATGGTGAACAACAGCTCCACCTGGAGCTCGGCTGCTGTGAGTCCCTAGGGACAGCATAGCTGCAGCCCCGGCTGCAGTGGGCTGCCATAGGCTACAGTGAGGCCGGCAGACAGTGTGAGCTACCGTCCAGAGGCCGGTGACCGGTCTGCCTCAACCGAGAAGAGCGCAATGATGATACCAACATGGGCCAGTGAAGCAATGTCCTCCACAGCTAGACTGAAGAACAAAAGAACAGCAACTTGTCTGTTCCTCTTCCCCAGTTCCCCAATGCTGTTCCCCTCCCCCAATTCCCAAATTTAAAAACAAACAAACAAAAAAACATTTATTGAAACATGTTCAGGTATACACATGTGATTAAATTAAAGACTAATAATCCTAAAATTTAACAATCCCAAGAAAGTATGCATACACTATTTTCAAATAAAATCTGGAAGCATAATAGCTGTCAATATTTTCTTGCTCACCTGCCCTCAAAGAGCTCATGTAGATTTGCCCTTTGTGAGCAATGTAGACCTTATTGACTACTTTGCGTGGTGAAATGGCCTTTCATAGACTCAGAAATATGTCAGTGTTGCTCATATTACTTAGCTTTAACCTATCATCCATAAAACAGGGTGAATGTGGTCCTTTGTGTACGTTACCTTTAAAGAAACTTTTTCTTGAATTTCATTGACCTTTTGGAAGTTTATTGTCTACTCATTACCTTTTTCAGAACTTTCAAAGCCTCAGGGAAAATTTTAGTTATGTATGCTGCATGTTTTGCTGATATAATGTTACAAAATGTCCCTCAAATGAATGGTATTTTTTTCTAGTATGAGGGAAAGACATATAATATTTTGATCTGTTTATCTATTATATCATTTATATAATGATAAAATCTGTTGGTTATATATGGATATAGCAGATTTTATCATTATATAAAGATTTTATACACACACACACACACACACACACACACACTATTTGTATAATAGATAACAGATATTTACCAATACATATATCCATTATCGATATATTATGTCTGTATACTTAATGTCTAGATATACATTAGGAATTAAAAGAAGTCTGGGCCAGCCGAGTGGCGCATTGGTTAAGAGCTGGTTTTGGAATGCCAGCAGCTCCGTTTCGCATCCCACACATGAGGGCCAGTGACACTGCCCTCTACAGCTAACAACAGCTCCACCTGGAGCTGGGCTGTGCAAGCCCCAGCGATGGTGTAGGCTGCAGCCCCTGCTGCAGTGGGCTGCCATAGGCTACAGTGAGTGGCCAGCAACCAGCATGAGTGGCTGGCGGCCAGCGTCAGCTGCCAATAGCCGCGGTGAGCGACATCCAGAGGCCGGCGACTGATCTGCCTCATCCGGGAAGAGCGCAATGACGATACTAACGTGGGCCAGTGAAGCAACATCCTCCGTAACTAGACTGAAGAACAAAAGGACAGCAACTGGTTTGTTCCCCTTCCCCAATTTCCCAGCGCTGTTTCCCTCCCCCAATTCTCCAATAAAATCTTAAAAAAAAAAGTCTGAAAAGTCATCTGATTCCTCATCAATCAATATAGGTTATTAACAGGCATTCAAAAATATATGATGTTTAAATTAATGAAAGAATGGGAAAAAATGGACAAATAGACCCGTAAAGTTAATATCCAAACCATAGAGAAGCCAGCTGTCATCACCTTATCTTGGATCAGTGCAGAAAAGGACCAGTGCTGGGAGAGTACAGATCTTTATTATTTATCCACTGAGTAGTTTTCTATATTTGTATTAATTATAGGAGTACAGTGGTGGGACTTTTAGTACCCTGCCTCACTTGCCTTTTACCTTCTTAGCTATAATCACAGTGGACATTGCTGTGTAAACCACGGGTTCTGCTTTCTGGGCTTCATCACAAATCTGCAGAACATACAATATCCACTCTGTTTCCAATTACTAGAGTCCACTCAGTTCTCATACAATTGTGATATCAACAACGCATAGGGCAACCACCCACTATGAGGAGACAAGAGTGGGTAGATATGTATCACTTCCATGCATCAGATGGACAAATCAGTGATATTCATTATGCTTCTGAAGATGTTGTGGTGTAATGGAGTTCTTTTTGCCCACTGCAGTAACTCAACAGTGACTTTTAGTGACTCAGTAGTCACTTATAATGACTTTTCTTCTATACCATCTTTTCTCTTGTTCCCCAGTCTCTCACCTCCATTTCTTGGAAAACTCAACTGTATCCTAGTCCTGGCCTTCAGCTCTGCTTTTTTAAGAATACAGTTTAAAATATTCAGTGGCTCTAGAAAGCAGAAACTCAAAATAGTATTATAGAAATGATTGCTCACTTTTCAAAAACTAATAGCGACACCCTAGTAGTCATATAACTTATAACCCACCAATTAAAATAATCATCTGAAGTGGTTTGAGATGAAATGCAGGTTAAAATAAAAGCATTGGCCTTTTCACTAGATCTAGAAATTGAAGTGTTTTTATAATTGAAATTGTAAAGATTATGAAAATAGCTAGCTTTTGTTAAACACCTTGGAAGCCTTAAAGTAAGGCAATGGCAGATTCAGGTCATCCAACTCTTAAATCAGAGCATGCAGTAAAAGTCACTAAGTCTCCATGGAAGCATTTAAAGAAATCACCATCTTCTGTACCATACTGTGCAGAAAATCATGCCCAGGATATAATTGACAATGGGGTTAAATCAGCAAAGGAAATTGAGTGCACAATCTTCTATGCTAAATTCAGGATCCAAAAGGGAAAAGTGGTTCCCTCAGAGATAGGATGAGAATATTTGGGTGGGTGTGCTTGATAACCTTCAATATTCAGATTCCCTTGAATGTTTTGGGCCACAAGGCCCTTTAATAGAGGGTACTGGTATCCCTTTGGCTGTTAACATCCTCAAACTTTGTCTTCTTCCTTCTGTGCCACCAATAAAAGAGTAGGTTGAGCTCAACAAGGAAAATACAGTCCCTGACCCATGGAAATAGCTTGCTCATGAAGTAAAAAATGGAAGGTCCTGGATAGTAAGTACAAGCAGGAACGCACAAACCTGGGTGAGAGTCTACCTTGAGCATGTTAGAGGTTTGGAATATAGTATAAGGGTGGTTTATTAGCAGGGCACAAGCTGTCATCACTTAGGATTTAATACCCTGAGAAGTTACGTGGCCTTGGCCCAAATCTGGAAGGTGGCCTGTTTTTATATGCCTGTGAGCTAAGAATGTTATATATACATAAATGTAAAGGGGTGTGTTTATATATATATATATATATATATATATATATATGTATATATGTATATATATGTGTATATGTTGTAAAAATAAGCAAAAGAAAATACTTGACATATTTGATGGTATGCAACCTACAAACCCTAAAATTTTACTCTGTGGCTCTTTAAAGAAAGTTTGGTGACTCATGCATTAGGGGCCTAACAAAGGTACTATATTCTTGATTAAGTTCAGTGATGGTTATTTTCTGTTGACTAGGGTTTATATTAGGTGATGGTACTGGCAAGAAACTGGGATCCCTTGTATCAACTGAACAGACAAGTTTCCAGAACAGTAGAGGCCATGTGCAAGCACTTAACTGTCAAAAACAAAGTAGACATTGATGCAGTGTACAGCAAGAGGGCCAACCAGGGTGGGGTGCTTTACCCCAGAAAGATCTGCCGAGATGATGGTGTTACTAGGAGTGAATGCAATTGACAACAGATTAGAGTTCCGATTGCCTTGTGTAACAAAAAAAAATATTAACTACTCATGAGAAGAAGTCTGATAACTCCTAAAGGAAAATTGCCAACTTTCATTCAGGTTCTGTTGGGTTGTCGGAAAAGTCATGATGTATTTTTTCTATGTTTTTTTGTTGCAAAAATGCGTCATGACTTTTCCGACAACCCAATAGAATGCAATCCATTCTCAAACTGAGAGCACATAGATTAAAAGGAAGAGTAGTTCTTTTGAGGAAGTCCCATCCAATTCCACCACAAGTAGGCACAATGAATATTTCCCCCAAACTTCCCTAAGAATGATTTCTAGTATTACCAAAATACTTGCTTATAAGACAATGGAAATACTCAGACCTTTCCAGGATCCTGGGGTTTGAGCTGGAGCGGACACTAACCCTAGAAGCCTGTGGTGGCATCATGAATTCAAAATTGGAGTGATATTTTTATGACAGAGATGGTGAATATATTGTGTCCCAAATCTATTTTACAGTGTGTCCAATGGGTGTTCAGACCCAATTTGTGGTTATTACTCTGGTCCCCAAGTTTAGTTAAAGTGGATAAAAAATACACAACCCAATGATATAGTAACCAAGAAGTTTGTTTAAAAGTGATCTGAGGGCCGGCCAAGTGGCACGTTGGTTAAGAGCTGGCTTGGGACGCCAGCAGCCTGGTTCGGATCCCACATATGAGGACCAATGACATTGCCCTCTAAAGCTAAGATGGTGAACAACAGCTCCACCTGGACCTGGGCTGCGTGAGTCCCAGCAACAGTGTAGGATGCAGCCCCTGCTGCAGTGGGCTGCCATAAGCTTCACTGAGTGGCTGGCAGCCAGTGTGAGTGGCTGGCAGCCGGAGTGAGCTGCCAGTAGCCACCATGAGCAGCCATCAAGAGGCTGCTGATCGATGGGCCTCACCTGGGAAGAGTGAAATGATAATACCAACATGGGCCAGTGAAGCAACGTCCTCTACAACTAGACTGAAGAACGAAAGAACAGCAACTGGTCTACCCCTCCCCCAATTCCCCAATTTAAAAAAAAAAGTGATCTGATCCATGAACATGGAAGATCTTTTCATTTATGTAGATTTTTAAATTTTTTTTGAAAATTATTTTGGAATTTCCAGCATATAGATCTTGCAGTTTTATTAAATGTATACCTAAGTATTTTATTTGTTTAGTATACTATTATATACAAAATTGTTTTCTTAATTTTATTTCCAGAATACTCATTGTAAGTGTATAGAAATACAGTTGATATGTACATATAGATCTTATATACTACTACTTGTTAATTAGTTCTGCTAGCTTTTTTTTTTTAAATTCCTATACACGAGATAAATATCATATACATGGGGTGCCAGAAAAATATATACACATTTTAAGAAAGGAAAGCTATATTAAATTGTAATACTCAATATATACCGATAGCAAAAGATGAATACAAGTCATGTTTAACTTCTGCAATTACAAGAGGTGCTCAAAGTGGTCACCATCAGTGTCCAGGCACTTCTGGTTATGGTGAACTGATGCTTGACCAAAGTGTACACTTGTATGCATTTTTTTTTTGGCACTCCCAGTATAAGTAGAGACAGGCTTACTTCTTTTTCAATCTGATGACATCTGTTTCATTTTCTTGCCTAATTTTCCTTGCAGAATCTCCAGTACAATCTAAAACAGAACTATCAAGAGTGGACCACGTTTCACTGTTTCTGATCTTAGGAGGTAAGAATTTAATATTTCACTATTCAATATGCTATAGATTGAGTTTTTTTACAGATGCACTATTTCATGCTAAGGAAATTTCTTTTTATTCCTAATTTGTTGAGTGTTATTAGACATAAAATATTTTGTATTTTTGCCAAATTCTTTTTTTTGTATATCTTTAGACATGATCATATGTTCTTCCCCATTCTAGTAATATGGTCTGTCATATTAGATAATTTTCAGTGTGAAACCAATCTTGAATTTCTGGGATATATGCTACTTGACAATAGTACATAATCTTATTTTATGTTAATGGGTCTTATTTGCTAGAATTTCATTGAGGACTTTTCCATCTATACTCATAAGATATATTAGTCTGTGGTTTTCTTCACTTAAATTATCTTTTATCTGGTTTAGGTATCAGGGTGATACAAGCCTCATAGTATGTGCTGGGAAGTGTTCTCTTGCTTTTTGGAAAAGATTGTGTCATGTCATTTTAAATGAAATCATTTAATATGATGCCATTTGTGTCTGGCTTCTTTTATTTAGCATTATGCTCTTGAAGTTCATCTGTGTTGTAGCATGTATGAGTAACTTATTATTTTTTTTTTTTTTGAGGGCAGTGTCACTGGCCCTCATACTGGCACCAAAATCGGGGCCACTGGCTTCCCAAGCCAGCACTTAACCGACGTGCCACTCGGCCGGCCCTTTTCTTTTCTTTTTTTAATTGAAGTTTATTTGGGTGACAATTGTTATTAAAGTTACATAGGTTTCAGGTGTACCATTCTGTAATACATCATCTATATATCACACTGTGTGTAACTTGTTCTTTTCTCTTACTAAATAGTATTCTATTGTATAGAGAACACATTTAGTTTATTAATTCACAAACTGATGGGCATCTGCGTTGTTTAAAGTCTTTGATACTATGAATAATGTTACTAAAATCACTTGATCAAAGGTTTTTATGTAGACATGTTTTTATTTCATTTGGGAGATAACCTGAAATGGAATTATTTGGTTTAATGGTTAGTTTATTCTTCTTAAGAAACTGCCAAATTGACCATCAAAGTGACCATGCATATCATTTTGCATTCCTGTTAGGAATGTGTGAAGGTTTCAGTTTCTCTATAGCCTTACTTTTTCCTTATGATGATAATGGTTTTGATTAAGGTAGTCATTCTAGTGGATGTGTAATGCATCTCATTTTGGGTTTAATTTGTATTTCCATAAAGCCTAAAGATGACATGTACATTAGTTATTCATGTATTGGTTAAATGTCTGTTTAAACCTTTGGCAGATTTTTTTAATGGCATAATTCAAATTTATTTTTATTAGTATTATTGTCTCTTTACAGTTCTTTATATTTTTATTGACTTATTATTGACATCATATTATTGACTTGTTAGAAATCTTTATATATTGTGGAACAAGGTTTTTGCATTAATTTTTTGAAATGGAATTTCATTTATAGGAAAATAATTTAAATTTACTCAATACTAGATTTAACAAACATACTCCTATATTACTGTTAGCTAATAACCTTTAAACATTAAGTAATAAAACAATCAAGCGATGGAAATAATTATTTATATACCTTAGAGGATTGGTCATTCACAACCTGATATGCCTTTTTAAGAGTTATAAATAATCTTGCAAATATATTTTGATTCAATTTATTATTTTTATTTTTGTTTGCCAAAAATACCAATGGATTCAGTTCTGGATTTTAAAAATTGATTTATGGCTCTAAAGCTCTCAAAATTCTCTATTTTCTTAATTTCCTAGTTTAAGCTCAGTATGCTCTTTCTGGAAATGGCCCAGTTTTATTTTACTTGAGTTTTAAATTGAACCCAATCATGCTTAGAGTCAGCTGTCTAGAATGCTATCAAAGAATGATGACTTTAAGATAAATTAAAAGCTGGCCTGAATTATTCATTCCCAGCACTTTCAGAAAAACACACGTAAGCAAGGTTTTACTTTCTTTCTAAAATAGTGCTGCCTTCAGTACAGGTATCTTTCTCCCTCATTAACTTTCAAAGGATTCTGAGTTTCACAGTTAATACTAATTATAACTCTAAATTTAGTATACACGAAGAATGTATATTATGCAGCAGGTGAAAGTCAGTACATATGACAAAAAAACTCAAATTATATCTCACTCTATAACATTAAAAAACAAAATTCAGGGCCGGCTGAGTGGCGCGTTGGTTAAGAGCTGGTTTGGGGATGCCAGCAGCCCCTGTTGGAATCCCACATATGAGGGCCAGTGACACTGCCCTCTTCAGCTAACAACAGCTCCACCTGGAGCCGGGCTGTGTGAGCCCCGGCGATGGTGTAGGCTGCAGCCCCTGCTGCAGTGGGCTGCCATAGGCTACAGTGAGTGGCCGGCAGCCAGCGTGAGCGGCTGGCAACCAGAGTGAGCTGCCAATAGCCGCGGTGAGCTACATCCAGAGGCCGGCGACTGATCTGCCTCATCCGGGAAGAGCGCAATGAGGATACCAACATGGGCCAGTGAAGCAACGTCCTTTGCAATTAGACTGAAGAACAAAAAGACAGTAACTTCGCTGTTCCCCTTCCCCAATTCCCCAATAAAAAAAATAAAAATCTTAAAAAACAAAACCAAAATTCAACAAGAAAATATGATCTAATTGGCTTTATTAAGCAATTCATGAAGCAAACAGTGTTCCAACTAGTCGGGTGCCCAGAGGGGTTGTACTAAATGAAAGGTTGTTATGGGAAGAAGGGTGGGGAAAGAGAGCTATGAACAATAGCACAGAAAAGATTATTTTTAGACCAACACACCTTCTTTTGGGAGGAAGGGAATGGCTAGGTTTTTTGTGTAGATGTCTCTTCTTTCTATGGGAGCTGGAGAAGACCTTAACTGGTGCTTGACCGGAAAAGTCCAGACTGGTTGATTAAGACTATTTCTAGGAAGAGTTGAAACATCAATTAGATCAGGTGTTAGGTCAAAGGTTTGGTATCATGGGTGTTAGTACAAGTGAGGACATTTTGGGCCTTGCTTTTTTTCTTTAATAGGAAGTAAGAGTTTGCCTAATCTGTACAACAACCTCTTCACCTACTGCAGGCATTCAGCAATTCCTAACCACTGATTCCTCTTGGCTAAAACATGATATTGCCTTATCTCCAATGACCCTCTCATCGTATCATGGACTGCTTTCTAAGATTATAACCTCAGTTTTCTGATTTGTGAATTTCTCCATCTCTCATATTAATCACATTATCATCCAATAATGTTCTAATGTCTTTTGCCTCAAGAAACAAAAATAATTTTAAATGTATGTTTTGCCTTTCAAATAATTTTAAATGTATGTTTTGCATTTCAAAAACTAAAAGAGGGACTTTTTTTTCTAGTTTTATTGAGAAATAATTGAAATGTAATATTGTGTAGGTGTAAGGTATACAACATAATGATTATATAATATATATGTAACTACCACTATAAGATTAGTTAACATCCATCAACTCCGAGTTATAATTTTTTCCTTACGATGAGAACTTTTAAGATCTATTCTCTTAGCAATGTTGTTTATGTTGTATATTTCAAAATTTCTAACTATATTCATCATGTGCATACATCCCCATAATTCATTTAGCTTATCACTGGAAGTTTGTACCTTTTAACCTAATTCCCCACCACCTGTCCCCTTCCTCTGAAATCATAAACCTGGTTTCTGTTTGTGAGGGTTTTGTTTTTTGTTTTTTTGTTTTTTTGTATGCAACTTAAAAGTGAGATCATATAGTATTTGTCTTTCTCTGTCTGACTTATTTCACTTAACAGTTCCCTAATACTCATCCATGTTGTTGCAAATAGCAGAATTTTCTTTTACGGCTGAACGGTGTGGCTGTGTGTGTGTGTTCACAATTTCTTTATGTACCCATCAGTGGACACTTAGATTATTTATTCTCATGCCTTGCCTGATGTAAATAATGGTTCAATAAATATGGGAGAGCAGATATCTCTTTAGTATGGTAATTTCATTTCCTTCAGTTATATACACTGAAGGAGAACTGGTGGTGGATCATATGATAGCTCTAATTTTGAGGAACATTCTGTCGTGCTGTTTTCTATAGCTATTGAACCCATTTACATTTCCACAAACAGTACAAAAGAGTTCCTTTTTCTCTATATCCTCACCAGCGTTTATTTATGTTTTTTGTCTTTTTAATGCTAGTCATTCCAACAGGTGGGAGGTGATATTTTATTGTGGTTTTGATTTGCATTTCCTTAATAATAAGTGATGTTGAGAATCTTTTAATGTACTCATCTACCATTTGAATATCCATTGGAATACCCATTGGAATAACCATTGGAAAAATGTCTATTCAGGTTCTTTGCCCATTTTTTTTTTTTTTTGAGGGCAGTGTCACTGGCCCTCATATGTGGGACCCAAACCGGGGCCACTGGTTTCCCAAGCCAGCGCTTAACCACTGCTCCACTCGGCCGGCCCTCTTTGCCCATTTTTAAATTGGATTATTTCTTTTTTAAGATACTTTGGTGTTGATGTATAGAAATACTCCTGGGCAGCCAGTTGGCTCAGTCAGTTAGAGTGCAGTGCTCATAACACCAAAGTTGCAGGTTCAATTCTCACATGGGCCAGTGAGCTGCATGCTCCACAAATACATTGAAGACAGTGACTTGACTTGGAGCTGATGTGTCCAGGAAAAACACTGTTCCCCAATAAAATGTATACGAAAAAAAGAAAGAAAGAAATACGACTGATCTTTGTATATAATTTTTATCCTACAACTTGACTATATTTGTTGATAAGATCTAATGGTTTTTGGTGGACTCTTTAGAATTTTCTCTATATAAAACCATGTCATGCCGGCCGGGAGGCGCAGTGGTTAAGCGCTGGCCTGGGAAGCCAGAGACCCCGGTTCGGTCCCACATATAAGGGCCAATGACACTGCCCTCAAAAAACAAAAAACAACAACAAAAAAACAAAAAAATAAACCATGTCATGTGCAAACAGAGACAATTTCACCTCTTCCTTTCCAATGTGTTGTATTTAATTTCTTTCTGCTTGATTGCTCTGGCTAGGACTTGTGGTACTGTCTTAAATGTAATAAGAGAGGGCTGTCTTGCCTTGTTCCTAATCATAGAAGAAAAGGTTTCACCCTTTCACTATTGAGTATGATGTAAGCTGTGGGCTTGTCATATTGTAGCCTTTACTATGTTGAGGTATGTTCTTTCCAAATCTAACTTGTTGAGAGTTTTTATCATGAATGGACATTTAATTTTCTCAAATGCTTTTTCTGCCTCTATTGAGATGATTCTATATTGGGTTGTCAGAAAAGTCATGATGCATTTTTGCAACGAAAAACATAGAAAAAATATATCACGACTTTTCCAACAACTCAATAATTTGTATCTTTTATTCTATTAATATGTATCACATTTATTAATTTGCATATGTTGAAACATTCTTTTATCCTAGGGGTTAATCCTACTTTATCAGGGTGTATAGTCCTCTTAATGTGCTGCTGAATTTAGTTTGCCAGTATTTGTTGATAATTTTTACTTTTATATTCATCAGGGATATTAATCTATAATTTAAATTTTTTTGTAGTATCTTTATTTGGCTTTTTTATCTGGCAACAGTGGCCTTGTAAAATTTGATATGAAGTTTTTTACCTTTTCATTTTTTTTTTAAGAGTTTGAGAAGGATAGAGAAGGATTGGCATTAATTCGCCTTTAAATGGTTAGTAGAATTCACTAATGAAGTCATCTGGTCCAAGGCATTTTTGTGTTGGGAGGGGTTTGATTACTGAGTCAGTCTCCCCACTAGTAATTGGTCTATTCAGATTTCCTTTATGATTTAGTTTTGGTGGGTTGTGTGTTTCTAGGAACTTAACCTTGCTTCTAGATTGTCCATTTTCTTGGTATATATTGGGTTGTCGGAGAATTCATGACTCATTTTTGCAATGAAAAACATAGGAAAAATATGTCATGACTTTTCCAACAACCCAATAGTTCATAGTAACTGCGTATGATCATTTGTATTTCTGTGGTACAAGTTGAATATCTCTTCTTTTTCTTAGAATTTTATTGATTTTTGGATCATCTCTCTTTTTTATGCATGGCCTAGCTAAAAGCTAGTCAATTTTATTTACCTTTTCAAAAAACTAGCTTTTATTTTTTGTTATCTCTTCTATTTTCCTATTCTCTATTTCCTTTACCTCTGCTTTAATCTTTGTTAAAGTCTTCCTTCTTCTAACTATACTAAAAAGTGTTCCATGTGTTCTTGAGAAGTATGGATATTCTTCCTACATCCTTAGGTGTATAGTGTCCATTCAGTGTATAGTGCTGTTCAAATACAGTGCTTCCTTATTGATTTTCTGTCTGGATAATCTATGCATTATTGAGAGTCAGGCCCTAACTATTATGGTATCACTGTTTATTTATTCTTTTAGTTCTGTTAATATTTGCTTTATATGGGTGCTGTGATGTAGGATGCATAAATATTTACAATTGTTTTATCTTCCTGATGGATTGACACCTTTATTATATAATGACCTTCTCTATCTCTTCTGATTTTTTTTAGCTTAACATCCATTTTGTCTGATATAAGTATGACTACTCCTGATTCCTTTTGGTTGCCATTTGCTTGAATTTTTTTTTTTTTTCAGCCCTTCACTCTACTTCTGTATGTGTCCTTTATGCTAAGTGAGTCTCTTGTAGACAACATATCATTGGATCTTGTTTTTACATAGATGTAAAAGGCATTCTATGTCTTTTCATTGGAGAAGTCAATCTACTTATGTTATTGTAGAATGATAGCTAAGAAATTACTATAACCATATTTTTGTTCTCTGACTGATTTATAGATACATTGTTCCTAGCTTTTTATCTTGCTGTCATCTTTTATGATTTGATGGCTTTTTGTAGCAGTATAGTTTGAAACTTTATTATAAACTTTTGTGTAATTGCTCTATGTATTTCCTATGTGGTTACCATGAAGCTTACGTAAACATATTTATAGCTCTATATTTTAATCTGACAACCACTGAACTGTGATAGCATTCCTAAACTTTACCCTTTTATTAACCCTGCATCACATCTTAGGTCATTGATGTTGGAATTTATATATTTTTATGATGTGTATAAAATAACATTAGCTACGGTTATTTTATAATTCAAACAAATTAGTTATGCCTATTTTGTACTTTTTTTTTTAACTTTTAGAGTTGTAAGAGATTTTTCTTTTAACCACTGTTAATATATTCGAGAATCTGACTAGACTATATATTTACCCTCACCAATGAGTTTTACACCTATAGTCATATGTGATTGTGATGTTAATTAACATCCTTGTATTTCTGCTTGAATAATTCCCTTTGGCATTTCTCCTAAGGCAGCTTTAGTGGTGATGAACTTTGTCAGCTTTTGTTTGCTTAAAAAAGTCTTTATGTCTCTTTCATTTCTAAAGGAAATTTCTATATATAAAAAATTAAGTACTACACTATCAAGGTGATCAATTTGTAAGTTATATAAATGTCTAATCAGTATGCTGTACACCTGAAACTAACACAATATTAAATGTCAACTGTAATTTTTTTTTAAGTTCAAGATACAAATAAAAATTTAATGACATTGCATAAGTCCTGCAGGTTTTCTTTACTTTTTTGTCTTTTTGCTACTCTGTTTAATTCCAAATGACCTATTCTTTCTTTTACTTGATCAAGTTTGCTGATGAAGTTCTTTATT
This sequence comes from Aselliscus stoliczkanus, assembly GCA_033961575.1. NCBI lineage: Eukaryota > Metazoa > Chordata > Mammalia > Chiroptera > Hipposideridae > Aselliscus > Aselliscus stoliczkanus. The sequence goes on along the minus strand of CM066735.1, from coordinate 28,979,709 downwards.
GACTTGTTCAGCACATCCATTCTATTCTTCAGTTCTAGGATTTCTGTGTTTGTGTTTGTTTGTTTGTTTGTTTGTTTGTTTGTTTTTTTAGCTGAGCCATCCTGCCACCTGTTGGCAGCTCAGCAGTTCAGTGTAGGCTGGGCGTCAAACTGCTGTTGCTCAGAGCTCAGCTCGCACTCTTGAGTGAGCTCTTAACCAACTGAGCCACTCAGCCAGCCCCCCCCCCTTTTTTTTTTTTTTTGGATGGTTATTTTTTTGTTGAATCTTTTATTTGGCTCACATATTTTTTTTTTAATCTTGTTTAGTTCTCTGTCTCTTTGCATGTTCCTATGGTTTACTAACTTCTTTAAAAGCATTATTTTTAATTATTTGTAAGTTCATTAGTCTTCATTTCTTGACAGTTATTGGCACTATATTATTTTCCTTTGGTGGTGTCACATTTATGTGATTTTTTCATAATCCTTGATTCCTTATGTTGGTATTTTCTCATTTGAGTAAACTGTCTCCTCTGCCAAACCTTATAGGTTTGCTTTGGCAGAGGCAGCCCTTCACCAGTCAGCTCAGCAGGGGTTCTGGATGAATAAACTGGTTGCAACCTTGGGCAGGTGGAGCTTGCTATCAGGGTATACTTTTAGGCAAGGTCACTGCCCAAATTCTGAGGTCGGAGATGGGGTGTTCATCACTACAGAAAGACAGCTGGATAGAACTGCGGGCTTTGTTTCCTGTCCAAATGCAGCTATAAAACGAGCTCTGCTATTGTCTCAATTCTATGGTCAGGCTTCATAAACAGTCATTTGGGATTGGATACTATACTCAGCAGTAGGTGAGGCTATGAATTATCTTCAAGACAGCAAGGCCAGCACTGTTCATTGGCGGGGATTTGAATCTGGGAGAACTGCATTCCAATCTTTCTGGCCAGATGGGGATACTGGCTTTGTTCTGTACATATGTAGTATCACCGGCTGGCTCTTTGGCTTGTGGGATGGGCTATGCAGTTTCTGGGTGCTCTGGTTAGGTTTCCTGGTTAGGAGGGACTGAAAGCTCGGTTTAGCAGTGGGCAGAGCTATGAATTCAGTTCCTTGCCTGGGTGAGGCTACAGACAGGCTTTAAGACGCACAAGGCTTTCTGTTTGGGATCTCAAATCAGTCATAGTGGTGCACTCATTTCCTTGGCTAAATGAGGCTACTGGCTGGGTCTCCAGTCAAGTGCTGTGGGCGACGCAACTTCCCAGGTGCTTTTGCATGATTTTTTTTTTTTGTAAGGTGGGCCTGGAGGTGGCACTCAGCAGTAGTCAGGTCTATGGATTAGCTTCTTTGCTTGGATAAGGGGTCAGAACAGGCTCACAGAGCCAGCAAATCTTGTTGTTTGGGGTCTCAAATCAGGCAGAACTATGCACCAAGTTTCCTGTCGATATGGGACCAATATCCTGGGTCCTTCTCCAGGCAGAGTTACTGGTTGAGATTTCTACTTGGGAACCATTGCGAGTAGTTATTCAGTCTGCAAAGATCCAAGCTCTGGTTGCTGTAATCCTTGCCCCTCCTCTTTATTATAGCTCTCATTTCCAGTAGCCAAGCACCACAGGCAATATAGAGTGGGCTTCCTGGGAAGCAAGTCACAGGGTTGGGGAATCTGTATGCCCACCTTGAGCTCTTTTTCCCCCCAGGGAAGTCATAGGTCCAGGGGGCGCTCTTGATAAGGCACTGTGCCAGCCTGGGGGAGGGGTGATGTAGTCAGAGTATAGCCAATTCTCACCCTTCTAATGCAGTCCTTGGTATCTGTGGTTCAGTGGGTGTTTTGGCCTCATCCCCATGCTCTAGGGTTTCACAGTGCTGTCTTCTCGATGAATAGTTGTTTAGTTGGTCTTGTGAGGGGAACTGAAGTCAGGAACATTCTACACGGGCACCTTGATGACATTAATCTGGACTTAAGTTTTCTATTGCAGTTTGATGTGAGCCTTTTGAATATCTCTTAATTATTAATAATATTTTGCAATTCAATTAACACTAGCTTACTATCTAACTTTATCATGAACCATGCCTTCTTTGTTATCTTCCAAGATCTCTGAAGGTCAATGTTACATAATTTCTTCTCTGGCTTTGCTGCCTTTAAGCATTGTCTCCTGATGTACATAATTTCAGATTATAAGTATCCCAAGTGTAACTAGGAGCCCCATTCCACAGAGCATCTACAATCATCCATTTCACGCTTTTGAGGACCACCATCTCTGAGCTTCCCAGAAATTGCCCTCTACCCTCACCAGTGAAGAAAGTGTCCTCCGTGCACTCCGAGAAAGACAGCCAGGGTTTTTTTGTTGTGTTGTTTGTTTGTTTTCTTCAATAATAAACACATTGCTGTTTCTTTACATGATTGGCTTTGTTTTATGAAATTTATAAGGAGGCTCTAACATTACATTTTAATCCCTAAACACTGGCCTTTAAATTTGTGTGTTTTCCTGACAGATTCTACTGATAAGTCAAGTGACATTCCTCTTTTTGTTAATATCCATAGTTATCTTTCTCATTCCATGTCACCATTTTATTGAACAATTAAGAATTCAGAACTCACTCAATTGTCAGAACTTCTTGAGCCCTTGTTAATATCAATCATTGAAAAGATTTTGGGATTAAATACAATACATAAATTTAAATAATATTCATTTTTAATGTACTAGATCTTTTACTACTAAATAAAAGATTTTCTCCCAAGCATATTTTAAGTCATATTAACATTGTTCAAAAGCTTTTAATAATTTCCTTTTCAAAAAGTGTCCATAAAACTTCCTGAGAGCTATAAAATGTCTCATTACTCCAGAGTCACATGGAAATTGTTAAAGTCTAATAATGTGGTCTCTTTCCCTTCTTATTTCTTTCTCTCCCCAGTTCATACTCCAACATCACTCATCACATTTATAGATGAATGCTAGAATTATAAAAGCTAGGAATTTGTTATAAAATGAGCTATTTTGTTATGTGAAGGAGAATTACCTTGAAAGTAAGGTAAATGTTTGTCAGAGGGGAAAATAAAAATGTAAGAGTATGCCTTTTTGGTTTAATTCTCGATTTTATATGTACTCATTGGTGATAAAGTACTCTGAAAATTAGCAATGTTTAGGGAGATCTGTACTACAAAAACATGATCAATTTACAATAGAAATACGTCTGTCAAACAAGGTTAAAATTATTCTATTCAGAGACGAAAATGCTGTGTTCTTAATTTGAATTTTATCTTTTTTCAGGCTGAATGGAGAAAATAATTGGAAACAGTTCATAAAATAATGTAGCAGTATAAAACTTTTTAAGACTAATCACATGTAAATTAAGTGGTTTGGTATACATAGTGATAGAAGCCATTTGAGTGTTGGCACATATTAATAGTATTTTGATGGAATTTAACCTGGCATTTATTCACGCTGTGTTACATAGATGAATGGCATAATAATATTCCTAATATATGCTTCACATTTTTTTCTTCATGACTATTTGTAAAGCATTATGTAGGCATGTTAGGAGATACAAAAGAACAACATAGTCATGCCAGTGACATCACCATTTCTTTTTTTTTCTTTTTCTTTTCTTGAGGGCAGTGTCACTGGCCCTCATATGTGGGACCAAACCGGGCCTCTGGTGTCCCAAGCCAGCGCTTAACCACCACGCCACTCGGCCGGCCCCCAAACATCACCATTTCTTAAAGGAGGTGAGGCATATGCATGACTAAATCCAGTGCCTTCCGTTAAAAAATTGCTGTCGTCTTTGTAAAATTTTATAAACAAATTAAATAAAAATATTGCCAGAACATTAAGAAATTAGAAGTTGTGGGATAATAGCTATTTATATTATTTATGAAGGCCACACAATAGCTATTATATTATTTACAAAATAATATTAACACATTGTATGCGGGCATTTGAGCGATATGACGAGTTTACTCGTTTCCCACATTCACATTGTAAGCGGGCATTTGAGCAATATGACGAGTTTACTCGTTTCCCACAAACAATGTGTTAATATTGTCATCTCTTTGGAGCCACTAATATACCTACAACTATAATAATGCTTCGTGTAAACTCTACATTCACACAATTTTACAAAGAATATACTGTTTTTTATCTTCAATAGGTGATAATATGCTTTTTAGAAATCTTAAGTATATGCCCAAATATAATAACTAGTCATTGACTGAGATCTGCCAAACTTTGTATTAGTAAGGATAACACTGGTGCCTGTAATTAACACCCACCCCACAAGTTTCAAGGGTTTGAGAAAATGCAATTTTATTTCTTTCATTTGAGTTCCTACAGGTATTCAGTGTTAGGGCCCAACTTTATGCAGTTTGTGATTTAGAAATGTGCCTTTTTTCCATTTTTATGGCTCTGTCTGCCATCCCCATTGGGCCTTAAAATTCTCTTTATTCAGTGACAGAAGAGAAAAGGATATGCCAAACCCACTTCTTAAAAGTCCTAACAAGAAAATGAGCCAGGATTTTAAAATTTTAATTCTATTAATGAAGCTAATAACATGGCCACACCCAATTCATTCTGCAAAAGGGACCTAGAAATGTCATCACCTCCAAAACAAAGCCCACACAATAGTAGGCACAGTGCAAGTTTTTGGTGGAGAGTCATCTCCATGAGGTTCCTAGTGACATGTTAATTTCATATCACTGTTTCTGACAAATAATATGTAAGTCTATTTAATTTAACTTCCTGTTTGAGTATTTTACTCAGTATGAAAATTTTATTACCCACAGATGTTTAATTGCAATGCATTAATTGCACACTGTGATACAATAGAGAATAGTCTCAGAAGCAATATTTTGCTATAGTAGTGCTATTTAACTTCAGAATATGCAATAGCATAAATGTGAGCATGCATAACTCCTCCTGCTATGATATTATTTCTAATTGTGTCACAGAATCATACCAATATCAACTTCCAGAATTTAATACTAAACATACATTCTCATTTTAGAAGTTGTCCTAGTAGACAAGAATACTTTGCTTACCTTCGTAACCATATGTACAGTTATTTTTCTTCAATCAATAAAAATTCTACCATGCACTACCAGTAATGGTAATAACTGAAAAGTCCATTTTTTTTTTTCTTGTCGTTTGTATTAGTAACTTAAATGAACTGGAATTTTACTTCTAGTGTCTGCAAAAGTCTATGTACTTCACTTGTTTTAAACAAATATGGGGGTGCCAAAAAATGTATACATATGACTTGTATTCACCTTTTGTTATTGGTATATATTATTACAATTTTAATACAGTTTTTTTATTTCCTTTTTGAAAATGTGCATACAATTTTTGGGCACGTCTGTATATATTTGAAAACTAGATCCTATTTTAATTAAGTGTAAGTGTTTTCTATGACATAATTATACATACACAATATAAGAATGCACAACTGGAAGAATTATACTCTGAGACCATGTTTTATAAAAATTATTTGCCTTTATCACCTAATCAATGGATATTTTTCTATGTGGCCAATTGAAGAAATATTTTATTTTTAATGTCTTTAGTCATATAGCATTTTATATGCTATATGTACATATGCTATAGGCTATATGTACATTTTGTATGTGTATATACATATACACATATATGTATATACATGTATTATATATATGTGTATTATATATATGTGTGTGTATATATATATATATATATATATATATATGAACTTCATAAATTATTATAGGACAGACACTTATGATCTCACCACTTTGCTCAAGAGATAGAAGGTTTGTCAGACACCTCAGAACCTCCATGTGCCCTATCATCTTTTTCCTTTTCTTCTTGTAAACATAATTCTCTTCCTGATTTTTAAATCCCACGTATCCCTTTATGGTTTTATCATATAAATGTTCATCATTAGAAACAATGTGATGTGATCTAGCCCATTAAAGCCTTATCTTTTAAGTGTTAATTTATGAAGAACTGAGGCTATCTGATCTGTAAATTCTCCCTGTGTCTATGTAGATTCCTAATCACAATGCAGTTCAACATGACCCTCTGCCATCCAGGTACAGAGGCTGAACTAGCTTGGACTTTTATGCCTTTGGCAAAAGCATAGATAGAATTAAGTTCTTCCATTTGAAGATGCATACTAGCAGCATTTGATATTCAATGCTTAGACCTATTTTAACTCACTGGGGGCTGTAAAATGATGATTTTCTATCATTTTGTTCTCATTGATTAGATGGAATACTTATATGAGAAAATAGTTCTCACCATATTTTTTTAACCAATAGTGCAGTTAATTTGGGCCTATGGATGCAATGGGTTTTTGATTATTTCTAGGCCTTTTCAGTAAAAATTAAAAAAGAATTAGAAAATATATACATTAAAAAAAAAAAAAAAAGGTACAGGGCCAGCCGAGTGGCGTGGTGGTTAAGCGCTGGCTTGGGAAGCCAGCGGCCCCGGTTCAGTCCCACATATGAGGGTCAGTGACACTGCCCTCAAACAAAACAAACAAACAAATAAATAAATAAATATAAAAAAATAAGGTACCATATGCATTCACATTGATTTTTCCAATTACAAGTCAAAACTATATAATTTTTAACAGGACCATATGCACATAACAATATTACATTCTATCTCTTTCTTCAAGAACCCCAATTCTGACTAACACAGGGAATAGAAAATTTGGAATATCTCAATCACTCATTTGCTTTAGTCTACATTATACACACATCAATTTCAGAATAAAATGTTCTTTCCAATTTCATTGAGATATAATTGACATATAACATTATATAAGATTAAGGCATAAAAAAATAGCAATACTTATACTACCATAACCAATTGTGATTACTGAAAACCAGTAAATTTTGTGTATATTTTATCCCCATTTTTTAATAAGGTACTATGTCTGCATTGTCAGAGAATGTAACCAATTCTGTACTCTCTCCCTTATAGTCCCCTTTTTATTTATTTAATTATTTATTTATTTATTTATTTGAGGGCAGTGTCACTGAATCTCATATGTGGGACCGAACCTGGGCCACTGGCTTCTGAAGCTAGCACTTAACCACCGCGCCACTCGGCCAGCCATAGTCCCCTTTTTATTGATAACTATGTAGTTAATGTTCACTGTTATTCTGTTGATGTCAATCTAGATTTTTGGTTGCATGAGGGTCATTCTCTAGGCGATTCCTCAGTAAAGACTCATGGACACTGTTTTCCTGAGTTCCTGCCTATTGATAACAGTTTTTTATGCCCTTTGAACTTAGACAGTTTTGCTGGATATAAAGTTATTGACTTATTGTATTTTCCTGCATACTCCAGATTCCCTGGTATAAAGTGATAATCTAAATGTCTGAGAATCCAATTTTCTTTCTTTATAAAGCATGTGCCTCATTTGCCTATATGCCTAAGAAAGGATTATATTTTTAAAGCTTAGTAACGGTACTAGAGTATACTTTGATTCTGGTCATTCTGGGTTAATATTCTCAAACGTGGTGTGTTCTTAAACTACATAGTTTCTTTTTTTTTTCTCATATATTCTTATAGTTTTTCTTAAATTATTATTTAGGATTTTCTCTTTTATCTATTTTATTATTTTTTAAAGACTCCTATTATCTATATGATGACTTTTCTTGTCTCCAATATCAGTACCTTTTTTCATGTTTTTAATCACTTTTTTGGATTTAATCTTTTTTTCTACTTGCCTTCTATTTCTCTTAGAGCATTATGAATTGTTTCTATTCACTTTGTAATCATTAACTTGGACTTCTAGTATTTTTCGCTTAGTTTTAATTTTTTCTTCTATCATCTTATTTCTGAGTTTTTCAAATTCTTTTGTTTTCTGCTTAAATTGTTTTAGTTTATTTTGTGATAGTGTTTAATAATTTTGATCTGTTCAAGTAAAGAGCAGTCCTGAAATGTCCTGAGGTACCAGGCTGACTCAATATAGGATGAAAGAACATGGACCAAGGCAGAATATCAATTATTTATTTAAGAAATCCATAATTTTTAGTGTGGTCTAGGTACTATGGTAAGCACCTTTCAAATATCAAATAAATCATTTAATCCTTCTAACAGCTCTGTATAATAGGTTTAATTATTTTCCTTGTTTTATGAATAAGGAAACCGAAAGGTTAAGCAACTTGCTGCAACTAGTAGAGACATCAGGATTTGCACATCTGTAGTGTGCTTGCAGACAAAGACCATCTGTTAATCATTAAGTCTGAGTGTATAAGGTCAAGGGTAGCAGAAAGGGTCATTTTATACTGAGCAGACAAAACATTTAACTGAAGTTGCGTAAGTTCCTGTTATCACAAGTTAGGGTTCTTTCTAACAACTCAGAGTGGCACCAGAAAATGACTGCAATTTTAGGAAATAGTAATGCAGATTTCAAGAAAACAAGCAGTGCCTGGAGTCAAAAAGTAAACTTTTTCCTACCAGAAAGCCTAGAAGTACCCTTTGTAATGAGAAACACCAAACAGTTGTTTAGCTTCCTCTTCAAACAGTAAGATGTTGAATTAGTTTGCATGCAGTACTCATTTACTTACCCTGTAGGTATTTTGCAAAATCACCAGTTTAACAGTGAGCAATTAACAATACTCTCCAACTGCCTCAGCTTAAAAAAAAAAAGGGGGGGATATGGGTACCTACATTCTAAAACTGAATTTCCTTTATACATCAAATGGAATATGCTAATAAAATTTAAACAATATTTTTGGATATTTAAATGGATATTTAAATTGATTCCATGTATGACGTATTTGCAATTTTGATTACATATGCTCTCAAAGGGATCATAAATTAAAATTTGAGTGATTGATACTTTTTGATGTAAGCATAATTCATCCAGTCAGTATAAAATTGCATTCAATAAATCATCAGTAACTTATATCTCACACCAGATTTGAGATATTGCTTTTATTTAAAATTATTTAAAATATGCATAGGTGAGGTTTAAGATATTAGTTGACTATGTGCCTTGTCAAATCAGGCATGTAATTCTTCATGTTTGGTTTTAACAACTACATTTGCAAAAGCAGTGACTGTTGCTGTGTTCCCCAAAATTCATATGTTAAGCCCTAAACCCCAGTGCGATAATTATATTTGGAGATGGGGACTTTGGGAGATCATTAGAATGAGACGAGGTCATGAAGGTGGGATCTTCACGAGGGAATTAGTGCCCCTTGAAGAAGTGGTGCAAGGAAACTCCTTTTTGCCACGTGAGTACATAGTGAGAAAGTAGCTAGGAAGAGCGCTCTCCCCACACACAACCTGACCATGCTGGCACCCTGACCTTGAACTTCAGCTTCAATTTCCAGAACTTTAAAAAAATAAATTGTTGTTTAAGCCACCCAATCTATGGTATTTGGTACCATATACCATTCTGTGGTATATTTGTCCAGATTTTGGCAGCCCAAGCTGACTGAGACATCTGTTCTCTAAGAATATTATTTTCAGCGTTAGTAAAAGTTTCAAACTTTGTATAATTACAGCTTTTTTTCTTTTTGTAGATCTTTCAGAGTAGACATTATCTTCTATTGTATTACATTCTTTTTGTGATGTTCCTGAAATGTAACCTTATCTATATCTCTGAATTATGTGACTACCAAGCAATGTGAAAACTTCACAACATATAGTGTAGTTATGAATATGTAGGTTCATGACTACATATGTTATGTAGGAAATCTAAGAGAAAAACTAAAATGGCATAATTACCTAAAAGTGCATAATTGAATATTTTTACAATTATTTTAAATTTGTGTGTATGATTATTGTAATTACTTTTCATTGCTCTTTCAACAGAATTTCAATAATGTATTGTTTTATCTTTTGCTTTTATAGTCATATTTTAATAACTTTAAAGTAAATTATACCACACTATAAATTATTTTAAAATATAAATAGCCCATGTTCTGATTATCTCTGAATTTATAATATTAATTTCCTCAAGATTACTTTGGGTTAAATTTTGTCTAATAGAAATGAAGTAGTTATTATTTTTTTAAAATGTAGCAATATATTGGTATATTTAATATGAAATATAACTCAAAATGGATCTAAGACCTGAAACATACTGCAGAGAAGAAAGCATAGATACTAAATTTATGGACCTTGGGTTCAAAAGGATTTTATGAATTTGATCTCAAAGGCAAGCGAAGTAAAACGAAAAATTAAATAAAATAAAATGAATGGGACTATATAAAACTAAAAAGCTTCTGCATAGCAAAAGAAACCATTGACAAAACAAAGAGGCAGCCAACTGAATAGGAAAAAATATCTGCAAACAATGCCTCCAATAAGGGGCAATATATCCAAAATATAAAAAGAACTCCTACAACTCAACAACCACAAAAAATCCAATTAAAAAATGGGCAGAGGGCCTGAATAGATATTTCTCCAAAGAGGACATATAGATGGCCAGTAGACATATGTAAAGATGCTCAACATCACTAATCTTCAGAGAAATGCAAATCAAAACCACAATGAGATATCACCTCACATCTGTTAGAATGGCTATCACCAACAAGACAAATAAAAAGTGTTGGAGAGACTGTGGAGAAAAAGGAACCCTCATACACTGTTGCTGGGAATGTAAATTGGTACAGCCACTATAGAAAGCAGTGCAGAGGTTCATCAAAAAATTAAGAATAGAATTATCATATGAACCAGCAACCCTCCTGGATATCTACGCAAAAAATCTGAAAACATTTATCGGTAAAGATATATGTACTCCGATGTTCATTGCAGCAATATTTATGGTTGCCAAGACATGGGAACAACCAAAGTGTCCTTCCACAGATGATTAGATAAAGAAAATTCAGTATATATACCCAAAGGAATACTTCTCTGCCATAAAAAAGATGAAATACTGTCATTTGTGCCAACATGGATGGATCTTGAGATTATTATGCTAAGTGAAATAAGTCAGGAAAAGTCGAGAACCATATGACTTCACCCATATTTGGGGTATAAAACTGAAAGCAACAAAGGAACAAGACAAACAAACAAAAACTCATAGACACAGCAGTTTAGTGGTTACTAGAGGGTAAGGGGTAGTGGTGGTGGTAGGAGACAGTAAAGGGGCTCAACTACATGGTGATGGAAGGAGATTTCATTCGGGATAGTGAGCACACTATGTCGTTTATAGATGATGTACTATAGAAGTGTACACTTGAAACCTATATAATTTTACTAGCCACCATCACCCCAATTAATTTAATTTAAAAAGAAATATATTAATGAAAATATAATCCAATTATTTCTGATAATAGAAGAAAAATATTGTTTTAAAATTATTTTTAAATAAATATTCATGATTGCTTTAAAATATGTACTATTGGAGGCCGGCCGAGTGGTACGGTGGTTAAGCGCTGGCTTGGGAAGCCAGCTGTCCTGGTTCGGGTCCCACATATGAGGGCCAGTGACACTGCCCTCAAAAAAAAAAAAAAAAAAAACATGTACCATTGGTACATTTCTACTGAATTAAAATGTGGTGCCTAAAATACTGCTTATATTACCAGATTACATGTGCAAATATATGAATGAAACAATTTTTCAGCCTTAAAGACAATTTGAAGTATTTATATCACATAATAACTAAGGTGCCAAAATTCAGTTATGTTTGTGCTGTAAATGTGACATTTTCATTTGGACAAGTAAGATGAAGCCTGACTCTATTTTGCAAAATTACAGTATATGTAAAAAATGTACCCTGGAAAAACTCTAATTGTTTAGTAGTGACTAAATAAGAGTGAGTTCACTATTATCAGAAGGAAAACTTATGAATATTGCTTAGTAGATTTTTAATCATGTGATGAAACACAGATCCATTTTTATCCATTTTAGATTAATATCTATATTAGAATTAAAAGTGATTTACAGATCACCATAACAGTGTAACATACCAGTATTCTTCAGTATTCTGCATTTGTCCATATATGTACCTTTACCAATGAGTTTTACACTTTCATATGCTTAAAGTATATAGTTGCATATACTTTCATATTATCCTTTCATTTCAACTTAAAGAATTGCCTTAGAATTTCTTGTAAAGCAGTTCTAGTGATGATAAATTTCCTTAGCTTTTGTTTGTCTTGAAAACAGATTTGTTTGCTAGATGTAGTTTTCTTCATTCACAGTTCTTTTCTTTCAGCACGTTGAATATATAATCCCACTCCCTACTGGCCCGTAAGGTTTATTTTGAGACACTGATAGCCTTATGGGAGATCACTTGTGCACAATGAGTTCCTTTTCTCTTGCTGCTTTCAAGATTCTCCCATTGTCCTTGACTTTAGAAAACTAGTTAAACTATTAATAGGAAAATTTGAGGTAGGGTTTTACCAAATTTGCAACTAACTACATTTTCAAACTCACATGAGTCAATACTGACATGATCATCTAAAAATAAATGTAATGATATATTATGTATGATATACTCCACAGATCTTATTTGTCATGTATTTTATTTGTCCTAACTGTATTTTTAGAAGAATTTCAACTATATTCTTAGAAGAATTTCACTTTGTTTCTAAATTCATTTTAATATTAATTCTGATATATTATTTCATGATTCAATTACTTATTTTTTGACATATTTAATTACCATGAAAAATAATAATTAAAAAAAACACATTGCCCAACTTTAGAATTAAATACCGATAGATTTTCTTATTTTCTTTCTTATCACAGTGTGAAATTGGAGATAATTATTTAAAGCTACATAAATAGGAACTAAAGGAAAAAACTGAGTAGTAAATAGTAAAAGCCTAAACAACAGAGTGAAAAATGGTTTCTTTATTAGTTGAGGTTCAATGAGGGAAGCAGGGCACTATGAAAGTTATGGATTACGTGTTTATTATAAGGAATAATTGTGGAAGGAGATATAGGAGCAAAGGTTTTGGGAGAGAGATAGAAAATCATAGTGGGAGACACTAAACCCATCCTCTGAAGCAGGCAAATTAGTTAGAAGTGTGCAAGTCAAGTAGCAAAGTTGTGGAAAGGAAAACGGAAGCTCCTGGAGAGGTCAATGGAAGCCTAGGGACTCTGTGGAACCACTAGATCTGTGGGTCCCTGTAAAATCATCTCATGGAGAAGATAGAACTGCTGTTGGAAAGCCAGGCCAACAATTAGGAAGAAAGCTGGATGTAGAGAGAAGAGCAAGGACAATGTGAAACATGCTGAGCAGTTCTCCAACTCCCCTGCAGTGTATCTGGTCACAAAGATCTTCAGGAATAATGGCTGCTGCTTCATTGTTGCTCTACAAATCTCATAATTTCTTCTTCTGGCCAACTTGAACTCTGAAAGGTAGAAGCAAGAGGAATCTTGGAAAAATAATTCAAAGATTTTCTGGCAGAAAAATTCAGAGCAGTGTCACCTTTAAGTGAATGGAATGGTTGTTGCTCAATCTATTGATGACCCTATTTAACATGTGACACTGACCAAGTATGCCTTCTTTAATTTTCAGGAAAGTTTAGTAAATACTAATCTGGGTTTTACAAATAACTGCAGGTAATGACCATTTAAGAAATCTCAGGGTTGAATTACCTATTCCAGAATCATCCAGTTTTTCTGTCACACAGTTTTCTTTCTCTCTGAAATATAGAACACTAGAAAATATTGGGATGACAAAGTTTGAAAGATTACCAATATATACATTTAAAAATTTTTATAGATTGTCTGTCATTTCATTAAATTAATTTTTGTTAAGTAGGACCCTGGACTGTCAGACAGTGATACCCTGTTCAACAAAAGACCGCAGGGGAAAGTAAAATAGTGATTTACTCACAGATCCTGGAGGAAGTACACAGCACAACTTGAGGAGCCATGAGCAGAGGTCGGGGTGGGGGGCAGGCAGAGCACATAGAAGAACCTGTGGCATATTCCTTTAGTTTCAGTGGGTAGAGTCCTTGGGGTTCCCAGACTAAGAGAGGATTGGTCAATTCAAACAAAAAAGAAGGGGGTGTTGGTAAGCTTTGTGGGGGTGTTATCTATGGGTTGCACAGTAGGGTGCCCTGGGAGGTGGATGAAACTATTTATCACAAGGGCTAATGGGTGAGTCACCTCAGAAACTTAAATAGTGAACCTTTGGGCTGTTTTCAAGGGCATGTGTTTGTGGAAGAAGCTAGTAGTGCCAGTTCATGGCCTCTGCAGGATACTTGGCCACTTAAAAATGGATGCCAACACAGAAATATTATGGAGTAGCTTAGCTGCACTCTCAATAATCCACCCTATTATGCCTTGGCATCCGGAATAGCAATCGCTTGTGTTACAGATATGTTAAAGGACATAGGTATTGTTTCTGAAGCAATTGTAAAGCACAGTTAACAAAGGCAATGATAGTAAAGCCTTGGAAACAATGGTAAATAGCCTCGTTACTGTTTGAAATCCTGTTCTCAGCCATTCCCCCAGGGGGATGGCAAGAGCCATGAGAACAAATGGGGGCCTTCAAGGGATGCTGAGATTGTGGAAATATTTTGGTTATGTGCATGACCTGTGGACTTTGAGGCATCTTCTGGAAGGTGGCCTGTGCCTTTCTGTTAATATACATGCAGCAAGAGGTGCCTTGTGTTCAACAGATTCTGTCCCATTCAGCTGATAGGAAATGTTACACCTGGCCGTTATCTATGTCTGTTTGTGCTAGTGAGTCACACTGTTGCTGCATCAGGCTCAATGTATGGTGTCCTTAGTGTCTGCATGTGGTTAGTTAGGGCGCGGTTAGGGTGGTTGATAATTGCCCGGTGGCTTTTAATGTTTGATCTAATTGGACTAGGGCAATAGCATCTATTGCTATGCCTGCTAGTCCACTGGTGACAGTCAGTCCCAACAGGATAGGGATAAGGACATCCCAGCAGAGAGGTTCCAGGAGGGGAAACGGTGGCTGGAATATTAAAAATAACAGTGTTGTATTAAGAGGGTTAATCTGTGTGGATAGTTTGTCTGTGAGGCATTATCAAGTGGACTTCCTCCTGCCCCTTGAGTCAGGTCCACAATAGAATACGAATGAAGCATTATTTACCATTGGCAGGCAGTGAGTATACAGGTGAGGTCCAGACTTGGTGTTCAAGTGCAGTTGGTAGACTTTCGGAAGTACTGCCATGCATGGGAGGTTAGTTATTCTTATGCTTATCCACAGAGTTCCCTCTTTGGGGTCTAGATTAGGGGTTTAGTTTAAATGAGTCTCAGGGTGTTTTAGAGGAAATTAATGTAAATGATTAATCACTAGAGAGCCAGGGGCTAGATAGTGACATGGGGCTGTAGGTCTGGCCCTATGTGTTGATAGAGCCAACGTTGTTATATCTGCAAGGCCTGGCCTGCTGTCTCAGAGGTTTGTATGAATATATTTGTCTTATTGAATCTTTCCACAATGATGAGAAACATTTCAGTCTCAAAAAAAATTATTTTCTTTTTATTGTTGGTAGTTCTGAATATTAGATTTTTTATTTTCTCCATGGTATCAAAAGGTACCTAAGAATATTATTGCAAGTGGAAAAACATAGGATAGAAATCGGGTATTGGCAGTTTTTCCATTTTGGTTTGAGTGTGAATTTTCAATAAAAATATGAGATATATATACAGCATGAATTCCAGTCAGCATATTTCAGTGAATAAGTTTCAGCAGTTCAACTTCATAATAATTATAAGTCAACCTATTAAAATTTTCAAGACAAGAGCAAAATTATGAATTTTTTAAACAAGTAAATTTCTGATTGATACAACTAAATTTTGTTTGTGTCATCATATGGTAGATTCTACTCACTATACTCTCCTGAGTTGTCCTACATGCAGGTGTATTATTTAATGTTACCTGTCTTTCTTGCTGTTCCTGTAAGTCTGCTGTTAAAATGCATAAAACAATTAAAAACTAAATAAAACCTAGTGTGGGGCAGAGTCATGGTTTACAAAGCGGAGGGGCTTGTGGGTAAGATGTGGAAAGGAGTGGAGATGGCAATTTTGGGTATGAATGAGATGCTAGTGGTTACGGTGAGAATAACAAGGGTAATAGAGTTTGTTATGGATGTGTCAGTGGAAAGCAAAAGCTGTAATTTAGTGCATGTGAGGAACAAACACAGTGACAGGAGGTCCTAACCTTGGGATCTGTGCAGGTCAGTCAAGTGGTTTTGTGAGGCAGTGCTTTATTATAACTAGTGTGGTTTCAAATATACATTGTTTGGCTTGCTAGATGGGTGAAATGATGTCTAGTGCTTCCAGACAGTTGGCAGGGAACTTAATGGTTTTCAAGCACTTTGATGGAAGCAAATGTTTCACAAGGTACCACACATTGAGCTATTTCAAAAAATAGTACTTTATAGTGTCCTCAGGGTTAGTCAACTGGAGGCATATTTACAAGCCTCACTCACCACACGCATTTCCCCTTGATGCACAGGCAATCTTCAGGGGAGTAGAAATCCCACAGACTAGCGAAGTTGAGGGCATTATCACCCTTGTGGTTCTCTTGGGTTGTGCCCTCGCCATCTGAGGTGCTGTCATCTCCAGTGGCAAGCTTCTGGGCTGGGGTAGTGTTGCCTGCATTGTTGGCATACTTGGGGGTTGTGGAGGCCAGCTCAGGGAAGGGTGGATTTCCCAGGAGTATCTGGTTGGTATTAAATTCTGGTGAAAAAAAAATATATACACACACACACACACACACACACACACACACACACACATAAGTATATACACATATGTACATGTATGTGTATATGTTTATGTATATATATGCTAGAGGCCTAGCTCATAATGGGATTACAGGTATGATTGCTGCTAGTTGAGTGCATCTCAGTGAGCAATGTCTGATCATGGGGAGTGAACCTTGCAAAGGATTGCAAGATGTCTGCAAGCTCTGTAGGGATTCCATTCACAATGTGTATAGATTCTGGGCACATCAATAGGCTAATTGTAGGGACATTATGTTGATGGCAGCTTTACAATCCAGAGACCACTTCATTAAAACTATGGCAAGATCGGGCCAGCTGAGTGGAGCGTTGGTTTTGCGCTGGCCTGGGATGCCAGCTCTGGGCAGCGGGGCCCTGGTTCACATCCCACATATTAGGTCCACTGACACTGCCATCTAGAGCTAAGGTGGTGACCAACAGCTCCACCTGGTTGCCTCTATAGCTAAGATGGCTGGAGACGATGTGGGCTGCAGCCTCTGCTGCAGTGGGCTGCCATAGGCTACAGTGAGTAGACGGCAGCCAGCGTGAGCTCCCAAGAGCTGCCGTGAGCAGCTGTTCAGAGGCCAGTGACCGATTTGCCTCACCCGGGAAGAGCGCAATGATGATACCAACATGGGCCAGTGAAGCAACGTCCTCTACAACTAGACTGAGGAACAAAAGAACAGCAGTTTGTCTGTTCCCCTTCCCCGATTCCCCAGTGCTGTCCCCTCTCCGAATTCTCCAATAAAATCTTTAAAAAAAAAAAAAAAAAAAAAAAAGCTATGGCAGGATCATTAGAGCACAAACTTGCCAGCCCGATGGGCCTGGTTTGATTACATTGGGAAGGACTTCTGCCTGGGATATAACTGAGACATGATATGAGGAAGGACTGATCGGACCAGCCAAGTGGCTCAGTGGTTAAGTGCTAGCCTGGTTTGGGTCCCACGTATAAGGGCCAATGATACTGCCCTCAAAAAAGAAAAAAAAAAAAAAGAGTGACCGCTTCAGCATTACTTTCATAGGTCCCATTTAATGTAGAGGGAGGTGAGCTCTAGGCCAGCATCTGTGTCTGGTGGCATGGTGGCTGAAACCCTTCTAACATGGCCTGCCAGCCCTTAGAACTCAGCCATCCTGTGGTTCAGATGGACACCTGCCTAAATTTATTCCAGCATGTCTCCTATGGCAGTATTAGGCTCAAGTGGTCTGTTAGCAACCCGATTATCCAGGCTATACACAATGAGAGTAATAGCCACAAAGAAGGCAATCATTTGCACCTGACTAGATTGCAGGGGTCTCCTTCCAAGCCGTCCATCTGGATACTGACCAAAGGCAAGGTGAGGTTACTTTGGAGCAATAGGTCATTTACTTCTTCTAAAGTAGGGTAGGGGCCTGGATCTTGTGCACTGATAGCAACTGCTAGATTCCAGGGTTTCTTTGTGGAATTTATTTACAAATGTGACTGGCATCCACTATGAGGATGGCCTCATTTCCTCTCTCTGAGATCCACAGGGTTCCACTAGTAGGTCCTGGAACTATAATTTCAATCTCCTGCAAATTTTTTTTTGATAAATTTGGTTTAATTAATCAGCCTTTATAACCTGAATGGCAAGGCAAAGCCAGTGGCCTTAGCTTTGTGGTACTGGCCCATCATCTGGTCCAACAAAATATATATAATCATGACCTCTAAGCAATTTGGTAGGGGTTTGGCCTCTTGAGCTCTCTTATAAGAAGGTCATATTGTACAATCTGCTCTCAACCATGTCAATCAAAAAATTAAAAGGGTCATATTTTAATTGGTGAGCAAATGTCAATGATGTTCTTTCTGATATCAGTCGGGTTCCCTGTAAGTATTTGCTGAGGAGTCTTTAGAGAAGACTTACAGTCTGGAGATTGGAGGGCTGGGAATTAAATAATAGAGTGTGAGGTAAAATTTCTGTCCATTTGGAGGATCGACCACCTATGGCTTGAAAACTTGAGGAACATGTCTTTGAATAGGCCATTGTGCCCCAAGTCCAGCCACTTGGGGCCGGTAAGCTAGATAAAAATTCCACAAGATTCCACCTTCTGAACAACTTGAAAGGTGAAATGGGTACCTAGATATGAATCTATAATATCTGGTGGATCAAAGGGGATAAGCATACACCTGGTTAAGATTACATGATGGGGGCCAGCCAAGTGGCATGTTGGTTAAGCTCTGAGCAGCAGGGCCCCAGTTTGGATACCACATGCAGGCCAGTGACGCTGCACCCTCTACAGCTAAGAGGGTGAACAACAACTCAACCTGGAGCTGGGTTGCCGAGAGTCGCCAGAGACGGTGTAGGCTGCAGTGGGGCTGGCCTCCAGCTGGTGTGTGCTTCTGTGAGTTGCCATGAGCGGCCATCCAGTGGCCAGTGAACGACTGCCTCACCCAGGAAGAGCGCAATGATAATACCAACATGGGCCAGTGAAGCAACATCATGCACAACTAAACTGAAGAACAAAAGGACAGCAACTTGTCTGTTCCCCTCCCTCAATTCGCCAATACAATCTTTAAGAAAAAAAAAAAAATCCATGATGGTTAGCAACACCCTGGATGGAGCTGCCTACAGGGATCCAGTGAAGGCATCCATGATAATGGTTGCATACCTACAAGCTCCAGCAGAGGGCGATAGCAGCCGGAAAAAATCAATTTGCCAGCTGGAATAGCACCCCCCCCCAACTTCCTGCCAACATACACACACGCACGCACGCACATGCACGCACGCACACGCACAGATCCCTGCCTGGGAGCCTTCCAGAGTTTTGCCTGGGACAAAGGGGGAGATTATTTACTACCACTTTGGCTAGCCCTAGCTGACAAGGATACCATGTCAGTATGCCCAATCAGTGAATGCTCTCTCACGTATGGCCTGAATAGATATTCAAGTATAAAATACTCGAATGAAATTGAATATTTTTAAATATATTTACTATCAATTTTTTTTGTGAATTGTCTTTTTATATTCTTTGTATATCTATAACATGATCCTTATCATTTTGGAGGTGACTGCCAATTTACCTTAACTACTTCTAGGCTATTCCAATGACAGTGCTTTAGAAAGAGCAGATGGTTATTTATTGTATACTCGAGTAAAAAATGAGAGGATTTAACTTTTGAAGGACGTAATTTCTAAACCTGTCCAATAGAATCATCACTCTGTAAGAATTTATATTAGTAGTTAGGAGAAAATGTGTGTTCGGAAATAAGTATTATTGATATAGTTTAAATTTTGTTTAGCTACAACGAATGAATGTGTTGCTCATTTCCCTCTTAGCATTTTGGCACACATATTCTAAGTATTCTGTATCTCAAGAATGTAGTTCCACTCTTAGGACTAGTAGTTTAAAGAGAGAAAGTAAACGTGGGTAGATCAGTTTTTGTGCACTGCTGACTACAAGAGTCTCTGCTGTGTAATATATTCTAATGTAAAACTGAGTAATGAACACAGAAATGACATTACGGTGCATTAAATCTGTGTTTACTCCAAAACAATTACCTTGCACTATGCTTGTGGACACAGCCTGAGATTCAGGAAGCAAATGTGGATGGTCAGACTGCTTCAGATATTTCCTCAAGTGACTGTAATGCTTTTGTGATCACGGAAGAAAATCTCCATTCTGCTACATATATCTGAGAGAAATTATTTTTTTTCACAATCTAAATTACAAGTTGTTCTAATAAGTGCTGTAGTAACAGTAGGGTGTTTCTTTCCATACAATTTTTGAAATATGTGTGGACACATGACAGTATTGTTGATAGTTATTTAAAACACAGTAATTTGTATTCTATATTCATAGGGTATACATAAATGGAAGTTAATATAAATATTTGACATTTCACTTTCTATATGTCACTGATTTTCAATTTGAACACCACCTTTATTTTTGCTTTTCAATTATATTGCTTTTTAATTTACTGTTTTCCTCCTTAAGTAATAAATGCTGTTTGCTGATGCTTTGCCTAAAAATAGCAATAATATATTAATGAAAATGAGAATGTAATACAACTGGATACCATGTAGTTACTTTATTTATATTGCTAACATAGAGACAAGATTTTTAAGTCTTTGCCATTAATTTTAGGATTGTGATAATCTTTTTTTTATATTCTAACATAAACAAGGTTTAACCACAGTGAGCATAGAAGTAACCTATACAGCCTATATGTGTAGAGATGACTTATAAAAGTAAGAAATAAGATTTATAGAACTCTATCATGCTGGGTTATATAAGAGTTTAAGGAAACTATTTGGAGTGCACTGAATTAGTCATTTCCAAATTTGGACCAGTGGAATTGGCATAATTCATTAGCTTGTTAAAATGCAAATTCATGGACCACATCCCAAAAGACTGCTTTAGAATCTCCAGAAATGGGGCCTAGAAAATCGCTTTAGTAAGCTTTCCATGTAATTCAGTTGAATACTGAAGTTTGAAAACCAGCAGAAAAATTCTATCCTCGTCTAATGATTAAATAACTACCTAAGATGTAGATGAGTGTTTTAATATGTAAAATATTTATTCATATATAAATCTTCAATGATATATGTATCTAAACATAAATCTCCACAGAGCTCTAATTGATAGGTCTTTTGTGTGCTCTAGATCACATAGGTATGGCTGTTATCTATTTGGAAGTTAAGAGATGATTGTCAGCAATAGGCATGATGGGAGAAATATGGAACACTTCCATATGCTTCTCAGGAACAAGAGTCTAAAAGTACCTGGGGAGAGAATGTCAGTGATAGACTGTAAAAAATTGAGGATCTCTGGGCTGGCCAAGTGGCGCATTAGTTAACAGCTGGATTGGGACACCAGTTCGGATCCCACATATGAGGGCCAGTGACACTGCCCTCTACAGCTAACAACAGCTCCACTTTGAGCTGGGCTGCACGAGCCCCGATGATGGTGTAGGCTGAAACGGGCTGCCATAGTCTACAGTGAGTGGCCAGCAGCCAGCGTGAGCTGCCAATAGCCTCTGTGAGCGACCATCCAGAGGCCGGCGACCCATCTGCCTCACCCGGGAAGAGCACAATGATGATACCAACATGGGCCAGTGAACTAATGTCCTCCACAGCTAGACTGAAGAACAAAAGGACAGCAACTTTTCTGTTCCCCTTACCCGGTTCCCCTTCCCCAGTTCCCCAATAAAATCTTTTAAAAAAAAAAAGAAAAATTCAGGATCTCGTAGTATTGGCTACAAGAAACAAGGATCACATATAAGAGTGACCCTGTGTTACTAATTGAGTCTTCTTTAATTGTTCTCAGGATATGCAAACAAATATAATCAGTTGATTTTAAGGAAAACTTCTAAAATACTCAAACTTTTAAGGATAATCCATACTCATAACACCTTCATTAAACTTGTATTTTGATATCTTCACTTTTTGAGAGCAAATTTAGATTCACAGAAAAACTGAGGGAAAGGTACAAAGATTTCCCGTATATTCCCTTCCCCACATATCATCACCCACCAAGGCGGTGCATTTATAATTAACTAACCTATATTGACACATCATAATCACGCAAAGTCCATAGTTTGCATTAGGGTTCACTCTTGGTGTTGCACATTCTATGGGTTGTGTAAATGTATGACATGTATCCATCATTATAGTATCATACAGAATATTTTCTGCCCTAAGAATCATCTGTGTCCTGTCTCTTCATCCTTCCCCTCCCCTTAATCCTTGATTACCACTGATCTTTTCACTGTCTCCAGAGTTTTTAGTTTTTCAGAGTGGCATATAGTTGGAATCATATAGTATATAGTCTTTTCAGATAGACTTCCTTCTCTTAGTAATATGCATTGAAGGTCCCTCCCTGTATTTTCATGAATTGATAACATATTTCTTTTCAGTGCTGAATAATATTCCATTGTCTGGATGTACCATCAATAAACTTTTTAAAACTTCACATTTTGAAATAGTTTATTTATACTGTGTACAAGAAAAATAGAAAAATAATGCAAAACATTTCCATATAAACTATCCCCAGACCCAAATGTTAACATAATTTTATTATTATTATTGATAAATGTAACCATGGCATAGTAATCAAAATTAAGAAAATAACATTAGTACAATATAATTAATTCAAATACAGACTTTGATGTCACCAGTTTTCCCACTGTTTCTTTTGATTAGAACTTAATCCATGATATCACATTGCATTGAAACATCAGGCCTCCTTAGTCCTCTCCAATCTGTGACACTTTCTTGGTCTTTCCTTAATTTTAATGTCTTTGACATATTTAAAGATACTGGTCAGGTATTTTTTTTTAAATGTCCCACAATTTGAGTTCATCTGATATTTGCTTGTGAACAGAGTAGGGTTATGAAATTGAACAGAGAGTATCACAGAGGTGAAACACCCTTCATATTGTATCACATCAGGGGTCACATGATATCAACATATTTTATTTCTGGTTTCTGTTAACTTGATTTTTGATTAAGGTGTTGTCTGGTAATTTACTTCACAGTAGAGTTACTATATTTCCCTTTCCATGCTCTATTTTCCAGAAATGAGTCCCTAAGTTCAGTCTTTATTCAAGGAAAAGGGAGTTGAGTTCCACATCCTGGTAGAAGAAATATCAAATAATTTGTGGATATATGTTAAACATACTACAGTTCATAATAAATATTTGGGGGAAGATAATTTGAGGCTATGCAAATATTATACTTCTTAAAGTTTTGCAAACTAACTTAATAACCATCCATGGATTCTGCCTACTGTAATTATTATTAAGGTGCCTGAATGATGATTATTTTTTTATTACTTTTACATTTATTAATTGGAATTCTTTGGTAAGGCTGATTTGTCCTCTATTTCCTTCTATCATTTTAGTATCAGGATGGACTCTATTTTTTAAATCATTCTTTTGGTTATAATACAATTCTAATTTATTCTTTTGCTCTAAATTTTCTAACTTTGGTTATTGAGGGATCTATTGGGTAGAACACCAATTCTATGTTTTAGCATTTCTCTATTTCTGCAACTACAACATATTCCAGGCTTACTTTGTAGTTTTGCTCTTCCAGGACTAGCAAAAACCATTTGTTCAAGAGGCCATGGTTCATAACACTGTAAATATTTATACTAACCCACAGATACATGTATTTGTATTTATTTCTGTATCTTGAAAAATAAACAGAAGTTCATACTGCCATCTCTCACTCTAATTCAGCACCATGAGGTTTGATCAATACTTCTTCTCATGCTTACTTCTTTCTCTGTCAGTGAGAAAACTGGCTCCTATTATTGATAATTCATTTTCTTCAACCCTAGTATGCATTTAAAGTACAATATTTTCAGAATTCGTAACCATACCCTCTTATGAAACACATTTACCAACTAGATTATAATCTATACACAATGTTCTTTTGCTTTGGACTTTACAATAGCTAGTCAAAGTTACTGAGTTTTGTTCCTTTTCCCTTAATGTCTTTAAGTGAAGTGTCTAATGGTAATTGTAATAATTAAATTAGTTTATCAGAGACTGAATTTCATCCTGGGTTTTCCTAATATCGTAGCTGCTGTTTTTGTTATTATTGTTGTTCTTTCTTTATTTTAAAGTTCATTGTTTGAGGTGTACAGTTCTATGGATTTTGGTGAATACATATGCCATTTGTTCCACCACTGTACCTAAAAGAACAGTTCCATTACCCTAATCATTTGGGCAACCCCTTTTTAGTCACACACTCCTTTCCCCTTACCCCTGGCAACCAGATATATAATTTGACCCAAAGATTTTATGTTTTCCATAATCACTTACAAATGAAGTCATACAATATGCAGCCTTTTGGATCTTAGAAAATGCCTTTAAAACTCATCCATGTTGATGCTTGTAACAATAGTCTACTTTCTAATTCCTGTGTAGTACTATGTTTTATGAATAGACAAAGACTATTTTTTCTGCTACTGAATGACATATGGGTTGTTTGAGTTTCTGGAAATTTTGAATAAATCTTCTATAAACTTCAATATTTAGGCTTTTGTTCAAATATAATGATTGAATTCACCTGGGTAAATATCTAAAGTGAGATAATTGGCTCAATTGGTGGATAACTTTTCAACTTTATATGGAACTGCTAAACTGTTTTACAACATGACCATAGAGCATTTTGCATTCTAGCCAGCAGTGAATAAGATCTGTAGTTTTCCTACAATGGTGTGTGATAGTTGCTATTTTCAGGGTTTTTCCACCATCTGTTTGCATTTTAGTTATTTTTATTTTAGCCATTCTAATAGATGTGTGATATTATCTTATTTGTGTTTTTAATTTTCATATCCCTAAGGGTTAATGACGTTAGACATCTTTTCGCATGCTTATTTGCTACCCTTATATTTTATTTTTTAAAAGATCCTGTTCTAGTCCACATTCATTCGTAGTGATTTGTTTAATTTTTTCTTTCTGAAACTTCTTATGGGTGAATGTGGTACCTGGTGACTTCTGTCCCAGGTAAACAAATGCTAATGTCCTGTTTCTTTCTGCAGCTTTCTTTCTTAAAGTTACATCTTGCAGTCACATAAATTTTCTTCTGACTGATCATCCCAATATTGCAATGGTCCACTAGATAGGCAAAAACACATGATATAGTGTCTTTGCACTGAAAGTTCCAAATGTCAAAGGCTGTTCTGGATTTGTTTGAAATTATCATAAATATTTCTTGCAAGAAAAAAGTAAAATAAAATTGTATATAAATTAGATATAAAAGTATATATTATATAATATATAAATATAAGTATATAATATATAAATATAAATATATAATATATAAATTATACATTAGATAAAATTATATATATGTATATCTTTGTGGATTTAATGGCAGGGGGTTTAGGTGGATCATTATAGCTGTTGCTTCTGCTTTTCTAGAGGCGAGGGGGCCACCTGCACATAAAGTGGCTGTGGAGTGCAGATTTGGGGTGGTGGGAAGGAGCTAGTAGGGTAAAGGGACATCCAGGTAGGCAAGATACGGGAGATTACTGTTAGGCTAAAAGATCCCTTCCAACTATTGACCAGGAATGTCAAGTGGTATGAAGGTGGGGGTGGCAGTGACATCCTCTAACATCCCTCGGCAGGGTAGTTCCACGTAGAACCACTCTCCCCCTTCCCCTGACTTCTGAGATGCTTGCCCACAGCCAGTAGGAGTGTGGGTTGGCCAAAGCTCTTCCCTGTCATAAGCCAAGGTGCCTGGGACAGATAGAAGGGCCATTCTTCTCTTTCCTTCTGTAGGGGCTAAGTCCCCTGGACAGAAGTTGGCTCAGTGAGGGCCTACAGAAGGCGGGACGGTCAGGGTGCGAGTGTTCTGTGGTTGAGGAATGTAGCTGGGCTTGGGCAGAGCAGCTGCAAGGAACTGGCAGGGTTAGCCTGAGGTGGGGTGGATGGAAATGGTTCCGAAATTCTCCCAAAGTGGGTGGAAAGGACAGGGACAGACAAGACAAGCAGGGATGGCGATTGGGAGTTCCGGGTCCTAGAGCTTTTGGGGTTCACTTACTTATAGGTGTCTGGATATTGAAAGATCCCTTCCTTAGCTCGTCCACCTCCAGCCTTGACTGCCATAAAGTAAGCTATAGACTAAGGCCTCTCGTGTTCCGGGCTCCTCCTGGTGCAGCAGTGGCGTAAACGTGCCAGGCCTCCCAGAACATATCACTGCGCACTCAGTGTCCCTTTTGTCACAGCAGACATCCAGGGTGAGGTGCTCAAAAGCATCTGGGAGCTTCACGTTCTTGTAACTGCTGCCGTATGCCAGGTCCAGCTTGAACTCTTCCGGTCTTAGGAATGTGCGGGGCGCCTCGGTCCTCATCTTGGCGTACGTGCCCTTGGTGGACTGCATGTGGATCACCAGCTCATTGCTCTTGCACTGCTGCTGGAGGCTGTCACCAGTTATGTAATGGAACCGCCGCCGCAGCTCAGTCTTGTGCTCCTTTAGGGCTTTGCTTCAGTGCAGGGTAAAGGGCACCTAGCCCCACCTCTCGTTTTCTACATTGAGGACGACAGCCCTGAAGGTCGCAGTGGTGGACCCGTGAGGCCCAGTGAGGTCCTCCAGGTAGCTTTCGGTGACCTCACCTTCCCCACACACGGGCCCAGGACCACGTTGTATCCTGCATTTCAACACCTTGACTTTGTTGCGAATGTCACCTGAGTCATTGGAGGAGGACTTTTCCATGGTCACCAGACACAGCATCTGCAGGACGTGGTGATGAGTCTCGTGTAGGATGGTCCCAGCCTCTTCCAAGTAGCCCCCGCCCCGCAGCCCTCAGTGCCGAAGGGCCCCTTTTGAAGGTAAGGATGATATAGATGCTATTGTTCTGGCTCCAGTTAGGGCCAAAGATCCTGTTGGCAAGCTTCAGCACCATGAGGTCCTGGCCCATCACTTTGCCAGGTAGTGATTGATACCGTAGGTCCGGTCCTCTCAGAATAGGGAAGAGATGTGGATGAACAGCTGGTTGAGCTCTGCAGGACCCTCCCAAGGCGCTACTCCATGATGTCGCCATTTCTGCCTGTCTGACTCATGCATGTCTCGTAGATGTTCTTGGTGACGGTCCCATAGATGGTGCAGGGCAAGGCCATGTAGAAATGGCAGTTGGCTAGTGGCCCTGAATGGAAGGTGTTCATTCGGCTCTAGAGAAACTCTTAAGGAGGCCGCCACCATCCTGGGCAGTCATGTAGGAATTTAGGGCAAAGAACTCCGGTTTGGACTTCCTCTTCTGGGATGGCTCTGGAGAAGGGCTCACTCTCAGGCTAATTCCTTATGCAAATAAATTTAATGCTTGTAAATCATCTGACTGTGGCAATGTATTTCCTGGTTTCCCCTTCACCTGGTGACCTCACTTACCTAACAGATAAAAACAAACAAAAAAAGTTATTAATTTGCATATCTCTAGCTTTTTCCTTCTTATAAAGTTGGGAGCAATGCTCATTCCTACTTTGTACCAATGAAGTGAAACTGAAAGTCTTATATGTTTATTTTTCAAAAGTTTTAAAGCATTTTTAGGTAACAAATATTATATAGATTATTAGTGAATTTCTCAAATATTTAGGCAAATAATTATAATTATGGTATGTGGCAGTTGTAATAGTTATGTTTTATAGTTTTCAGTTAATATTTGTAACAGAGAATTTGTCATTTTTATTTCTTAATGCCATGAATAATTTGAGCTCAAAATTATTTCTGATATTACCAGTGTATTAAATTTAGTGTTAGATTATTTTTGACATATGAGAGAAAACTTGTCTTAAAAGTCTGTTGGCATCAATTGAAAAAAAAGAAATAGAAAGGAGAAGAAATATGAGAGGTGATAATGAGAGATGTTACAGAAGTGAAAAATATAAGAGGCAAGCAACAGCTGAAATTGTGAAAATGGAAGTGGGTATGGTTCGGAAGGATAACTTTTAAATCTAGCTTGGATAGGGTAAAGTGTTTGCACTAAGGAGGGCTGAACTTGAAAAAAAAGGTAAAAAGAAAAAAAGAATTGGAAAGAATGAAGGAGTGTGTTAAATGTTAGATATCTAAATCCCATAGAATTACCTTCTTCTGAGGAGGAGAAATTACTAAGATGCTGAAAACATATTAAATGAGTTGATTTTAACAAGGACTTGAAGAAATTAGGTAATTTGGTGGGGCGGGGGTTGCACAAAACCTGTTTTGAACATAAATAATCATCTGAATAAAATTAATTTTCAGGTATACTGTGAACTTTGTCTAGTATTAATCTCTTCTTATTCCATCTTTTAGTGTATCCTAGATTAAGTGATGATTTGTCATATTATCCTAAAACATATTTGATAACTTTCTAATTTTGGCTAAGCAAAAATTTGCCTCATTTTAAAATCATGAGCTGGTGTATTACTCAAAGTCAGGCAGCTATTTTATTTGTATACAAAGCACATAATCTTTAATCTAAAATATATTAGAAAAATTCATGTGATCTATATTTAATAGTCATTCTAAAATTATAAGTTGGTATACTCAGAGTTAAAATTACATTAAATATTTGATGTGACTAGAAGTTACTTTAATCTTTTTAATTTGTTTATTAAACACATATTAGATATGATAAATATATTACGTACAAAATGCCATCTTACAAATTCAATATTAGAAAATTATGTTTCAATTAACACTTTAAAAAATAAAACCACACACTTCTGTAAACCATGAAAATAACCTTTGTCTTTCATAGCCCAGAAAATACTCTCTCTCTGTAGTAGGCCAAAAGCCCATTCCTCTTGTATTAAGTCTTAAAAGGCAAAGATACTGATTTTTAAAAAAGATAATGGTAAGTTAAATATCAACAATCATTTTCCAATAGGGGACAGAGCATTAATTTGAGAGTATATCCTGAATCATGGAGTCAGTTTTCTTTGAGTTTTTATATTGATTACTACTAATTATTAGGGGGAAAAAGTTCTCTTCATCTGCACTTAAATGTCTATTTGTCTTTAACGTAAAGATCAACTGCCACTTAAAACTCTGCTACGTCAAGTCAAATGCTAATTACTGACTGAGCCATTTTCCACTCACTTCTTAAAGATATTCAATGCCAAGAGACCACATGCTAGGGTTTTATGAAAAGGAGGCAGTGCTTGTATGACAGTCAATGTAAGGAAAAATAGTGTAGAAGTATATGGGAAGGTACCAGTAGTCATATACTGCACCTGAACTATATATGGACCTGTAGTATGTTGTTGGGATTGAATTAGTTTGCTAGGGTTCCCATAATAAGCATCACTGATAGGATGATTTAAACAAACAAACAAAAAAACAAATTATTTCTCACAGAACTGGAGGCTAGACATCCTAGATCAGGGGTTAGAGGGTTCGTTTCTACTGAGGCTGCTCTCCTTTTGTAGGTAGCCATCTTCTCCCTGTGTCTTCATATGTTCCCTCTGTCTCTGTGCCCTTGTCTCTTCTTACATTGACACTAGTCATATCAGATTAGGTCACATTCTGAGATACTGGGGGTTAGGACTTCAACACATGAAAATTTGAGAAGACATAATTTAGCCCATTACAGGGAGATACAGGGGTACCTAGAAAATATGCAGATATCTGTTACTATTTTAGAGTGACTATTACAATTTGACTATCATTTATTTATAAAACATATAAAATTTATTTTCCAAAGATCAAGTTGTGCTATAAAATACATTTATCTATTTACACAGACATTTCTAAACTGAATTCGAGATACTTTTGTTTAGAAAAATAGGTCTGAAAACAAAAGTTAATCTATATCACTGGCAAGAAAGCAGTTTTTGATGGGTGAGATTGCATGTGATATTTAAATGTTGCAGCACAAGTTGTCTCATATCCTGTGTACTTTCAATGCAATATGAAGTCTGGCATTTCAAAAATGATCTCCTCAGAAGCTGGTACAAACGACCTTACTTAGTGGTAGATATAGAAGTACTCCATGCAGTGAAAAGAACAAGAGTCGCATGATTTTACTTGGTAGTTGTGCAACTGTGGATCATAATTTAATTTCTCAAAGCCTCAGTTTAATTATCCCTAAATTAGAAATTTATTGTATCACCCCTGTAAAAACTGAGGTTATGATTTCTCAATCTTGGTATTATATGTTTTCAAAAGTGGAATATCTCAAAAATTACCCTTCATAGGGCCAGCCGAGTGGCTCACTTGGTTAAGAGCTCGCTCAATAGTGCGTGCTGAGCTCTGAGCAATG
The DNA here is from genome assembly GCA_033961575.1 of Aselliscus stoliczkanus. NCBI lineage: Eukaryota > Metazoa > Chordata > Mammalia > Chiroptera > Hipposideridae > Aselliscus > Aselliscus stoliczkanus. Next base: position 28,949,382 of record CM066735.1, on the reverse strand, counting down.
GCGGTTCGATGCCAGCCTGAGCTGAGTTGTTGTTGAGCTGCCAACAGGTGGCAGGATGGTTCAGCTAAAAAAAAAAAAAAAGTTACCCTTCATATATCAGGAAGCTACTGTAGAATATGATCAAAAAACTTATGAAGGGAGGGAGGGGATGAGAATGAGAGGGAGGGAGAAAAAGAAGAAAGGAAGAAAAACAGTATCCAGAAAAAGGAGATGGGATGAAAGAGGCAGATTCCTACTTATAAGAGTGTAGAGAATATCCAAATAGAAGGGCAGCTCATACAATTAGAGTAAAAAGGTTGAGCGCTCCTCAAGAGATCACTCCTAGGAGGAAAAAAGGAATGGATTAATGACCTCATGTACCAGACCATATAGGAGAGTCCTGCAGCAAGATTTTCATAGTCTCACATTAATTATTAATGGGTGATTACATTTAAAAAATTAAAAGATGAGGTAATTAGTAACTTCCGAACAAAGATAATGTACAAGAAGGAAAATGTAATCATATTGAACAACACAGGTTAGCATTTAACAACATTTACCAGTAAAATGATACAGATATTGAATACTGATTTGACAATGAATTTTAGAAGGTAAAGATTACATGTTTTGGGAAAAGGGACAATGACATAAAAGAACTAAATTTTCCTCTCTTGTATTTGGAAGATATCATATACTAATATTAGAAAACCAAATAGTATTTATTATGTAGCAGTAAGAATTAAATAACAGGAGAAACATCTACAGAATACAACATGGTTTTCAATGGATGGTGAACTTCGCAGGTGAAAAGGGTGGGTAAAGTATTGATATATTTTTTTAAATTTTAGTTCGTGTGGAGCTGTTCAGCTTTTTGAATTATGTATTACAATGATACAAATGAAAAGTAAACAAATTTAAAAAATGAAAGATCTATGGGCATAAGAGATAACTAACATTCTAAAAAAGTTCAGTATTAAAAGATCAGAATTGGAGGAAAATAGCTTGAAATGACTACAAGTTATTTTTTTTTGTTTGTTTTTAGGATTTGAATACCTGATTATATTTGGGGACAAGAGGAAAGGAAATAATGGTGTTAGGAATCTATAAAAAAAGAGAATCTGGCTAATTACTTAAGTCCTTTGGAAAGCAGGTTAAGACTACAAAGTGTATATGCATCCATTTAATTACATTTCTCTTTGCTTCCTTCAACTATTGTGTAATAACAGTAAAGAAACTCATTTTTCCCGCATCCCACTTAACATTTGTAAATTAATAACCTTAAGCATGCAGTTGTGTTCAAATGAAATGCTAGGTCTATATCTAGCGAGAGAAAAGTTCTTAGCTGAAAAATAGTTATAAGGGCCAGGAGTATCATTTGATGTGTGTAAAGGGATTTAGGCAGACAGATCTGAATGTAGTGCGTACGGTGAATATGAAAGAAAAAAACTAGTTCAAAGAGATTGTTCTGACACCTGGGGAGAAGGCTCTCACTGAAATGACTGAGGAGGAGAGACTTGGAGAAACTAAGGGGAACAGATAATGCTCGCGTATTATAGGAGAAAGATAAAAGATTGCAGGAATAAAGATACATTTTCCAAAGGAAAGTTTATGCTCTATTTATCTTTTCTTGAATCTTTAGTGTTCCTGAAAAGACTTCATATATTGGTTATAAGTAAGGGGATTCTCATGAGGATCAGATTTTCAGTTTTCCTGTAGACTTCTTCATTTTGTGAAACTCAGGAAGGTCAAATGTTTTGCATACCCTTTCCTTTACTTCCCTTGAGAAACCACTCCCCCCCCCCCCCTTAGCTCTCCAGAAGTACTAAACGAATCTACTGTTCCATTTCTGGTGACTTCCTTCTTTGAAAATAAAACTGACTGTCCCCAGCATCACTCTTAGAAAACTAAGAAAATGGCTATACTTTGTAAATGAAGATAATTCTTACTTATTTTCTTAAGCAACCCCATTGCTAATTAATCTATTAGCTATTTTTCAAAATCCCACACTTTGCATATAATGGGCAAAAATTCCATTACTTGCTGTTACCTATGTATTATTAGAATTTGTCTGTTTTCTCAGAATATTTCTATTGGCTAAATCAGAGCCATTTCACCTGTTTGCTCGTTTCTCTAGGTGCAGGAGAATGAGTTGTAAAACAGGTTTGTTGACACTGACAGACCTGAGTTCCCATCATGGCCTTTCCATTTATTAAATGTGGCCTCAGGGATGTCATTTATTTTCTGTGAGGATATAATATTACCTGTCCCAAAGGAGTCTTGTGAAGAAGGTGTCCTCCCTGAAGGCTCATGTGGATTCTCATTTATTTTTTTTTTGTTTTGGTTTCGTTCCTGCACCTAACGTAAGACCTCACACCTACTAGGTAAATCAACAAATGGCTTTCCCCTTAACTGGCTGATCCATGCCTGTGATGCGTAAGCATGGCATTTGATTCACGTTGGAAGTTACATAAGTATGCCTTCCTTTCCCTCTAGAATTATCTTCTATGAAAAGGCTTGGCTAGTCTATTCCATTTTATTTTTTTGAAGAAGTAGATTATCCCTTTGTGGCCTAGGCCAACAAACTTTCGAGGTTATATTCTTTCTATAAAGGAGTAAAAAGATAATTTAAAGTGCTATCTTAATGTTGTTTAAAATAGATATGACTGTTTATAAACTGGAGATTGTCTTAATTGTGAATAAATAACCATAGAAATGTTCATTTCTCTTGAGTTTTTATGTTATATACATATAGTAAAATATTGTGCTGAAAGGAGCTTTCATATCATGCTTTTGAAGTTCTGTAAGAGGAAATTAATATCCCTTCCAATATCCAAACTCATGCCAGTGCAGAAGATCTAAAGAGCAAGATGAAGGAGATGGTTTGTGCAGAGTTGGGGGATCTCAAACCCTGTAGCTTTCGGGGGCTGGATTGTTGTAACTGTGCACTGTGATACACCAAGCTGAAAACAAGCAAAGGGCCAGGGACATGGTGGGGGAAATGGCACATCTGTGAGATTAGGACAGGTTTGTCTGAGAAGGCAAATGAAGAAAAATATGGACATAGCTTACTTTAAAAATCTTGAATACTGGTAATGTGCCAGGTGCTATGCTGGTTATTAGATAAAACAGGCAATTCTCATTTCATTGAGCTCACATCTAGTTAGGGGCTAGAGGAATTGGGATGATGCACTATAGTAAGTGCTTCATTAGGAAATATTTTTAAAAGCTTTATAGGAAGAAAGTTCTATAGGAAGAAATACCTTCCAGGAAGAAACCCTGGAAGAAGAAAGGGCATCTGTACAGGGGCTTCCAAAGATAAAGTGAGAATTATTAATATAAGCAGAGCTCAGATGACGAGTGAGCCTATCTGCCATGCAAAGGAGTTTGGATTTTAATTTATTGAAAAGGACATCATGGAACACTTTATTATATATATCTTTTTTTCTTTTCATTTAGAAGCTAATACTCTAGCAAAAAGGTTGTACATGAATTTGAGGGAAGTAAGAATGGAGCCATACAGATAAATTATTCAGCTTTAATATTATTAATTCTTTCATGCAACAGTTATTGATTCCTTACAATGTGCCAGGCACCAGGTAAGGTTTTTTTTTTTTGTGTGTGTGTGTGTGTGTGTGTTTTTTTAAGGACTTTTAGCAGTTATAGTGAAATGTAGGGCTACTGAATATTTAGAAGGTAGAATTAACAAAACTCTTTCATCATTTACATGTGAGGTTTATAGGAGGAAAATCAAATGGTCAGAGGCTTGAGCCAGGCCAGTTTGGATGGTGGTCGTGGTCATGGTGCTATGTAGAAGTCAATATCTGGTTTCGGTTAATTCAAAGAAAAAAACTGGTATTGTCTGAGTAGGTCAGCCAAGATAGATAGGTAATGAACACAACCAGGAATTCAGCCAGAAAAATATATGAAATCAGTTCTCAGTCTGAAATCAGTCCTAATAGATCCAGCTGAGCTGACTGTAATAAATGGAAGTGAAGTCTTGCTGTAAGGTAAGAGAAGTAATTTGACACTGAATCTAGCTAGGATAAGGGGCCACTTAGAGATCAGAGCAAGAGGGAATTAAGAAAGAGTATGTCAGAATCCAGGTGCCACAGGACCACCACGTGGTACAATGCAGCTTTTTTTTTTTTTATCATCTTTTCTTGTCAGAATAAATGAGAGCTGATCTGTGTGGGGGTTTAGGGTGTGTGTGTGTGTGTGTGTGTGTGTGTGTGTGTGTGTGTGTGTGTGTGTGTGTGAGATGGTTAGAGGTCATACAAAAGGCGAAGCTATCTACGTGTTCTTGTCTTTCTTACACCAGATGTCTACAGTTGTGCAATGCTCAGAAGATTAAAACAAATAAATGCTCAGAAGATTAAAATAAATAAATTAAAAAATATATTATGGCCAGGGCATTCCTTTGGTGTGTAAAATGCCCCGCTATCTGCAGGTTCATTAATCTCTGTCATGGGGCGGAGGCTAGTTTCCGGTGCTGACCATCGTTTGTCTTTCCCTTGTGTGGAAAATTTGGAAATGCAGAGGGTGACATTATTTTACATCTGAAACCAGACGAATGTTTTGTATGACCTTCCTAAGTGAAAATATTCTAAGATTTACCAACGTGTGAATGAGGTAGCCATATAGATGGATGGATGGATGGATGGATGGATGGATGGATAGACAACATTTTGACCATCAGAGTTTATGGGGAAGCTTATAGAATTTTCCATTTTCTCTGTCCTTTCTTCTTCCTTCCCTGCCTCCCTTTCTCTCTGCCTCCCTAGCTCACTCACTGTCTTCCTCCTTTCCTTCCTTTTAATTAAGAAATGCCTTTTCCCTGTAAGTTAGCATGATACTAAGTGTAGTATGATAAATGTGTTCTGGCCTCAGGAAGTTCTCAGCCTTGTGGAAAAATGCCATGTGAGTACCACATAAAAGGGGCGACACATATGAAATGAGAATCACCAGTGTCATGAATGACTGTTTCTAAAGAAATAAGAGAATACTTCAAAAATACGTTAACTTTTAACCTTTTTTTTTTTTTTTTTTTTTGAGGTCAGTGTCACTGGCCCTCACATGTGGGACCGAACCGGGGCCATTGGCTTTCCAAGCCAGCGCTTAATCACCGCGCCACTCGGCCGTCCCTTAACCTATTCTTTAGTACTGTTTTTTGTTCTTTTTTTCACTAGTAAGGGAGAGAAATATATACTAGATAGTGAACAGCAAGAAAAAGAAGTGTGAAAATGCATGATGCTTTTGAAAAGGATTTGCTAGTTCGGTGGTTTTAGAATATGAGATGTTAGAATATGATTTAAGGGGATATAATAGATTATTCCCAGATTGTGAATGACCTCATTTATCATGCAAAGTAGTTGATATTTCATACTGTAAATAATGAGGAGCTTATGAACTGTTTTACAGAAAGGTAACATGATCCAATTCTGTGTATATGATTTTGTTTTCTATTTATTTTCTGGTAGTTAGATTTGATGGCAAATCAGAACAGTGTGAAAGGGAACGTGGTACATGGTGATAAAAGGGAGAGGATTGACTAGGCAGGTGTTTCTTTTTCTTTTCTTTCTTTCTTTCTTTCTTTCTTTCTTTCTTTCTTTCTTTCTTTCTTTCTTTCTTTCTTTCTTTCTTTCTTTTTGAGGGCAGTGTCATTGAGCATTATATGTGGGACTAAACGGGGGCCTCTGGCTTCCAAAGCCAGCACTTAACCACCACACCACTAGGCAAGTGTTTCTTAAGTAGAAGGACCAGCAGCAGAAGGACATACAAGGTGAGAGAGGAATAGTGTGGAGATCTGGGAAGACCAGTTACTTTGTTATTTCAAGAACTGTCCACTGTCTGCTAAGTCCCAAGGATGAGAGGACACTAAGGATAAAATGATGACTAAGAAATAATGCCATTTTATTAAGCACACAACCTGAAACTCTCGGTAAATTATGTATGTAACTACTAAAGGCCATTCCTAATTAGCGAATGTGTCTGGTGCCATCACGCATCCCGTTTTGACCTCATCTCTGATTTTAGCTATGGTTGCTGGAATGGTTTTTAAATGTCTCACTTCAAGCATACACCACATGCAACTCCACCTTCTCCACTGAGGTTTCTCATATGGTGCAGAAACTTGCAGAGGTCCTCTCATCAGACATGCAGGACTGAGAGTGCAGACAATCTAGAATGAGTGGTAGGAGAGGGAGATGATGAATATCAAAGACAGCCTTAGTTCCAGGGGCAGCCAGGTTATTTCACTGACCTTCTGATACTAAGTCTTTTATAGAGACTGTGGCTCACCTCTTCCTTGAACTTTTATTCTGTACGTGAATGCTTGAGTTAGCACCTCTGGGGGTATAGCTCAACAGAAGAAAGAAGATCTGGTGGACAAATACTTCTTAAGGTCAAGCCTTATGTTAACCATTCTGAGAAGCATTTTATTCTCTTCCAAAGCTTGCGAACAGAAATGTGCACCAATTGGCTTCAGTGTTGACTTCAATAACAACTCTTACAGTAGCTTTTGTTTATTATTATTTTTTTCATTTAGTATCAGACTCTGTTTTCATATGAATTCCTAAGAAACAATGGATATAAAAGTATAGTTTATGTTGGACTCCAAAATGCTACAAAGGCTACAGACAATATTGATGAAAGGGATTTTATGAGCAATGTAAGCTAACAGTGTCTGTAGGTTTGTAGTTGCTAGTGTTTTGGTACTTAGGGAAGGCTGCTCAGGTGGGATAATCTCTAGATGTGTTCTAACTTAGAATATTTGCACTCCCAGTTTCCCTCTATTCTTAATTTTACCTCTTTATTTCCTGGCTGAAAATAAAGATTTTTACACTAAATCTATTTAATTGACTTGTATTTGCAAGTCATTTTCTTATGACTTTGGGTTATACAAATGTCAAAATTTTTATCAGACTAGTTGAACTAGGAAAAATAATTTGTTGTCAAAAAGGTGAAATTGACAGTATCTTGTCCCAACCTGAATTCATCACAACTTGATAGAGAATTTTCCCAGATGTAGAAATTTCTTTGGAACTTTTCAAGAAGTATAATATCACAAAAGTCCCACATATCTGGCCTCCTTGATAAGCCTCTGCTATTAAAAGTAAATAAATAAATAAAAATAGTATAACAGAATTCAGAGTGCAAATATTAAAGCAGCTCAGCAAATTTTAAATTATTGGGTTAGATTTTTGTTTGTTTGCTTTTTCTGAGTATTTCAGAGATTAGAAGGAAAAAGGAAAAGTTATATTTTCACACATTTTCTGTCATTGAAGAAAAAAATGATATTACAGACCATGAAAAATGATTTTCATATGGATGATTTTTACGGTGATACTTGATAAAATCTGAGAGCTTAATGCTGAGCTATAACACAATGAATTCCATGGAAAATGCATTGAATTGTAAGACAGACTATAAATGGACCACATTTAGCAGGGAAAGCAATCATCATATCCACATTATTTTCATACTGCACATATTCCATCATTCTTTTGGAAGCCATATTTAAAATTCGGAGCAGAAATGAGATCTCATATTTAGAAGTAGTGAAAGACCCTCGTACAATATATTCATTAGATTTCTGGTCCTACTTAGAGGAACATGACTGTATTCTATGACAAGAATGATTACAGTAGAATTTATGTTAATAGAATCTATGTAATTGTAGAGTCAAAATTCTGTTAATTGAAGTGGACTCAAAATCTAAGGAAGTAATGAAAATATATATTGATTTAATTGGTATGAAAACATTAAGGTTTACCTAGCCATTATATCATCATGTTTTGTTGTTGTTATTGTTTTTGTTTTTTTGGGTTTTTTAAAAGAATTTTTTATTAAAATATAGCTAATATACAATATTATATTAGTTTCAGGCATACATCATAATTATTCAACAGTGTTAATACCACATTATTGATTTTATTCCTTATGCTAAAGAAATGATCACCACGATAAGTCCAGCAACCATCTGACACTTTTCCATGCTATCCATTAGTATGGATCTTCCCCCCCAACCTTTTAAAATTTTTCAGGTAGAGTTGACATTCAGTATTATTTTATATTAATATCAAATATACAGCATAATGGTTAGACATTTATATAATTTAGGAAGTGATCCCCCTGACCATTACCACCTGGCACTATACATAGTTATTACTACATTATTGATTATATTCCCTATACCTTGCATACCCATGACCATTTTGTAACTACCAATTTATATTTTGTAATCCCTCTCCTTTTTCATCCTGCCCCCAACCCCATCCATCACCCTGATAGGTCTAGTACCTATCTGGCACCACACATAGTTATTACAGTATTGTTGACTATATTGCTTGTGTTATACCCTACATCCCCATGACTACTGTGTAGCAACCAATTAGTGTTTCTTAATTCCTTCCCCTTTTCACCAATCCCTAACCTCTCTCCCATCTTAAAGAAGTCCCTCTAAGATTCCTTGTAATACTGGTTTGGTGGTGATGCATTCATTCTGCTTTGTCTTGTCTGGGAATCTTTATCTGTTCTTCGATTTTAAATGATAGCCTTGCTGGGTAGAGTAGTCTTGGTGTAGATCCTTTTTTTTCATCACTTAGAATATTTCCTGTCAATCCCTTCTGGTCTGCAAAGCTTCTGTTGAGAAGTCAGCTGACAGTCTTTTGGGGGGGTTCACTTATAAATTACTAGTTGCCTTTTTCTTGCTGCTTTCAAGATCCTCTCTTTATCTTTACCCTTTTCCATTTTAATTATAATGTGTCTTGGCATGGGTCTCTTTGGGTTCATGTTGTTTGGGACTCTGTGTGCTTCCTGGACTTGTATTTCTATTTTCTTTGTCAGGTTAGGGAAGTTTTCAGTCATTACTTCTTCAAATAGGTTCTCAATCACTTGCTTTCTCTCTTTTCCTGCTAGTAACCCCTTAATGCTAATGTTGAAAATAGGACCGAAGCCAGTTGTCACCCACCTGGGGCCCACAGATGCTGATAGTTTTCCAAGAAGTAGTGCAATGTTGGTGGGGCTGGCTACTCACCAAGAAACTGCCTCTGGCACTGGGGGAGTTGGGTGGCGTGGGGTCCCAGTGAGTCAGCAGGGCGGAGCCCCAGAGCTCACCAGACCAATCAGATTCAGAGTTTGCCATAAGTGTAGGGGGAAGGCTCAACACATTAAGGATGGCGGCCACACAGGTGCAGAGGAGCAGGACTCTACACAGGGAAAATGGTGACTGCACTCCAGCCATGGCCTTGAAGCCACACACCTCAGTGTGTTCCCTACATGCCTCTGACACATGCCCCGCCCCAAGTCACTGCCCCTCCCCAGAGCCCAAGGTGAGTGCCTGTGAGTGAGTCTGTGTGTAGGCCTTTTCAGAGGATGTCTGAGATTACCACAGCTTTCTACCCCACATGGATGGTTGGAATCCCCAATGTTTTTCACAGCGAGATGTGGGGGCTCTTCTTTTGGCACCAGTACTCCAGGCTGGGGAGCCTGGAGTGGGCCTGGGGTCCTTCACTCCACTGGGGAACCCTGTATGGCTGAGGTATCCCTTCTTATTTTCAATAGCCACATGGGAGGTTTGGGACCAGCCTGGTTCACGTCTCTGACTCTCCTACCAGTCTTGTTGTGGCTTTTTCTTGATATCCCTAGTAATAAAACTTATGTTCAGCAAGACTTCAGATGGTTCTTTATCTGTAATTTAGTTGTAATTTTGATGTGTTCACAGAAGGAAGCTGGAACAGTGTTTATCTACTCTGCCATCTTTGATCCCCACAATTGCATTCTGTTTGTTAACATAAATAGTCACCTAACTACAGCATCTTCCCTTAAAATTTATAACTGTTCACAAAGGGAGTTTGATTCAATGTTAATCTCACTGTGAATGGAAATTTTTTCAAAATACAAATGAGGTCAGAAATGAAGACTATAATAGGAAAACAAAACCTCTTATTTTTAATATAGTTTAATTAGATTTCTTTAGGAATATTTCTATTAGGAAAATATTCTTTTTGAGGTTTGAATTTCATAAAATGTTAAAATTATTTAATCTCCAGCTCAGCCATTGGTTTTGAACAAGTCACCTGCCTTTATGAATTGCATAATAATGAGTGATTTTGAAACACAACGTTTAAAACACCAAAAAGAGAAAAAGTCAGTTTGTTATTTGAATATAAAGACAGGCCAAAAGATGACAAAACGATCAAGGCATAAAACCCCATCAAGGATCAGGCTCTCTGGGGAAATATGTAAGAGCTGAACATGAGAAGGCTGTGAAATTGGAGTTGTTAATGCAAGTTTTCACTTAGTATGATTTCTTTCCTCTAACAGAATCTTTTAATTTCCAGTGGAAGCCTTTCAATATGAAGAGATCAAAGAAGCACATTTTATGACTTTTAGATATTTGGGTACTTCTCTCTTCTCATGCTTAGATTATAAGTCCCCTAAGGTTGTAACAATTTCCCCTCCCTACTATTGTATCCTATGCTTAGCAATTGCTCAGTAAGTATATATGTTTAATCATACAATTAAATAAAATTCAAACAGTAAGAGTTTTACACAGTATAAACATATTAATATTTTCATTAGTGAACTTGCCAAGATACTGATGAATACTAAAAAGAGAAATTTATGTTTTCTGAACAGCTATCATTCTGGTTTTAATTAGTATAATAAATATAAGCAACAGACATACCCATTTATCATATAACATTATTTACATTCTTTGTAATTAAAGTTGAATGAGAAGATATATTAATAGAGTGGAATTTATATTTTTCTTTAAATATCAAAACATCATTGATTTGTTATTTAAGTTATAGACTATTAAGACATTTTGTTTTCTGTCTCTTGGCTGCATATGAGATACCAAAATCTTACTGTCATATCGGCTTATTGTTTGCAGTTTGAGGGAGAAACATGGAAATATTTCATTTTTGCAAAATATAGAACAAATGAGCAAAATGGTTTAGAGAATGGAATGTATTTCTAGATAAGTTACTTGAATTCAGCTATCACACTACTTTGCATCTTTTCTCAGTAAGTACAGAGAAGGATACAAGATGTGTTAACTAAATATTAAATTTTAGCTAATCTTTCATCAAAGGACAATGTTTTGTCATTTTCATTTGCCCCCATGTTTTGTGTCCTCTTGAACTAATTTGCCATGTAACTCAAAGCCATTTTATCCTTACTGAAGTTGATTTAAATCTTTACCTTGTCAGCTTCACTTGAAAATGTCTGAATATAAGGGAGGCAGTTTGGCAATAATTTACTGAACACATACACATATGAGAGCAGTGTTCAAGAAGCACAATGCTTAAGTTAATGGAGTTTATAATTTGAAAAATTAGAAATATCCAATACAAAATGGAAAATTTCAGCTTCTTGAGAGATTTTTGTCCTGAAAAAGGAAGAATGTTAATCAGTTTGTTAGGTATGAGGTAATTATATGGGAATATGTACATCAGTACTTTATGTGGTTGCAACTTCCAGATGAAATAAAGATATACCACATTTTATTTATCTACTCATCAGTTCTTGAGCATTTGGGCTGTTTCCACTTTCTTTTTTAACTATTGGGAACAGTGGTGGTCTGAACATTTGTTTACTGAATTTCCTGTGGCTGAATGTTTTAATTATGTTTCAAGGTGTGGATTTCTGTGTTCATATGATAATTATGTTTAACATCTTGAAGAACTAACTACCAAGTTGTTTTTCAAAGTACTGCATAATCATATATCCCCACCAATAGTAAATGAGGGTTCCAATTTCTACACATCCTCACCAACATTTGTTACGGTCTTTTTGATGCAAAGTGGTATATCCTTCTTGTTTTCCCTTGGATTTCCTTAATAGTAAATACTGAACACATTTTTACATCATTATTATCTCTTTGCATATCTTCTTTGGAGAAATGTCTATTCAGATGTTTTTGCCATTTTAAAAAGAGTTTTATTAAAATATTGCTAACCTGCACTATTATATTAGTTTCAGGTATACACCATAGTTACTCAACATTTATATATCTAAAGAGTGATCACTGTTATAAGTCCAGCAAGCATCTATGATAGCATAGTACAGTGTCAGGTGGTTGCCCATTATTAGCATTTTTTTTTTTTGGTCTTTTTATTTTTTAGTTACACACATATTATTTTTGTATTCTGAATGAAAATCTTTAATAAATATATGATTTGTAAATATTGTTTTTTCTATTTTATGGCTTGTGTTCTCACTTTCCTGACAGTATTTTTTGCAGCACACCGTTTTTAAATTTGAATGTACTCCATTTTATCTATTTTACTTGTGTCATTTGTGTGTTTTCCTTGTTGTATTTAAGAAGGCTTTATTTAATCCAAGATCACAAAGATTTACTCCTACATTTTCTTTTTCTAAAATTTTTATAGTATTAACTCTTAGATATAGCCCACAGTTTATATTGCATAAGTTATGTGTACAATGTAAGGAAAGGAGCCAACTTTATTTTTTGGCACATTGGTATTTCATTGTTCAAGAAACATTTATTGAAAAGACTATCCTTTCTCCATTAAATTATTCTGATATCAATGTCAAAAATCAATTGAACAAAAATATATGGGCTCATTTCTAGACCCACAATTCCACTTTATTGATTTACGTGTTAATCTACATGCCAGCACCACATTGTCTTAATGACGCTTACTTTATAGTAAGTTTTGAAATTGAGAAGTACGAATCCTACAACTTTTTTTTAAAGATTGCTTTAACTGTGCAGAGTCCCTTTCAATTCTGCATAAATTTTCAGATAAGTTTGTAACACTTTGAAGAAAAGAAAGAAGAGCTGTGATTTTCATAGACATTTTATTGAACTTAATTATTAATTTAAGGAGTATTGCCATCTTAACAATATTAAGTCTTGCAATCAATGGACAAAGGAAGTCCTTCCATTTATTTATATCTTATATCATTTTTAATATTTTTCAATGATGTTTTATAGATTTCAATGTACAAATCTTACACTGTTAATAAGTTTTAAATATATTTTATTTTGATATTGTAAATGGAATTGATTTCTTAATTTTAGTTTGGAATTTTTAATTGTTAGGTGTACATTTAAAATTGATTTTGTATATTGATCTCAATACAGTATATGCATATATTCTTTAGATTTTCAAAGACCCACCTATGTGTTTCTAATTCAAAGTCTGGTTTTCAGTTTATTTATTTTTTACCTATTCAAAGGACATTTACAACTATTTCCAAAGTCTCCGTTATGTATCTTGATCATCTGAGCCTATAGATATTGAAAATAAAAACTTTAGAAAATAAATGATGAAACATTCAGAAAACATATTAGAATGAAATATACTACATAAACTACCATAGAGAACTCACTGTTTAAAAGAAGTGATCAATTGCATAGATTACCTTCATGGTTGGGCAAACTGGACTAGATCTATCTTTTCATGAAAATTTAAGTAATGTATTAAGTTGCCTGTATCCTCAGTCTTCGTGAAAAAAATCAAACCTTTTAGTCCGTTTCATCCTGAAGCAGCACTGCTCCAAATTATTTAGACACATTAAAACCATAGATCTCATATGCTCCCCTCACTGTAAGAACAAGAAAAAAATCTCAAAACATAGAAATATTGAAGAAAGAAAGTGATACTTACAAATCTGATTATTTCCCCTTGATTTATGGTCTTAACAGCCCCCTTGTTTATGGAGGCCTGCTTATGCCTTTCTAAGTCTGCTGAACTTTTGAACTCAATTTGCCTGTATTCTGGAAACAAAACCTATGAGTTAGGAATCTCAGAGCCAATTTTCATTTTGTTTCTTTACAAAGATTGGGAATGTCCCCTTGGCTTTATGAAATTAGGTAGGACATATTTAAGCTATAAGAGGATTCTGTTCAGGAAAGCACCCTCCCCACCACCCTGGCCTCTCGTGGCCCATGCTGTTCCTCAGTGTGCAGCATTCCTATGCATTCCTTGATTATCCTGACATTGCCAAATCTTCCAACTCTCTCAAAATCTCTAATGGTTGTAAGTCTCCTGTGTCTTTCCTGGCTTCTGATATCTGCCAGTTAGAATTGACTACAATCATGCCAAAACTTCACCAACTCCTTAATTTACTCTTGAACCCTTTAAATTTATATTTACTTATAAATATACTTATGCTTTTCTTTTATTCTTGTCAATATTAGCCAAAAGTATCCACTATCATTCTTTAAAATGTAATTGTTTTAAAAGTTTTTTTCTGTTGTTTAGTAGAAAAAATTATTTTTTGTATTTTTTTAAAGATTTTTAATAAAATGTTATATTTTAGGGCCAGCCAAGTGGCGTGGTGGTTAAGTGCTGGCTTGGGAAACCAGCAGCCCTGGTTCGGCGCCATATATGAGGGCCAATGACACTGCCCTCAAAAAAATAAAAAAAAAAATAAAAAATAATGAAATGTTATATTTTACTATACAATGTTATATTAATTTCAGGTGTACATCATAGTTATTCAACAGTACCCACCTAGCATTATACAGGGTTATTATCACATTGTTTATTATATTCCTATGTTAAAGAAATTACTGCCATGATAAGTCCAGCAATGTGTGTTAGCATGCATGGACCTAGAGGGTACTATGCTGAGTGTAATAAGTCAGACAATGAAAGATAAATGACATATGATTTCACTTAAAAGTGGAATCTAAAGAGCAAACAGAACAAACAAACTCATAGATACAGAGAACATTCTGATGGTTGCCAGATGGGAGGGAGTTTGGGGGTGGATGAAAAGGTGAGGGGATTAAGAAGTACATAATCGTTGTTATGCAGTAGTCGTGAGCATGTAGGGTATAGCATAATGAATATAGTCAATAATATTATAATAACTAGGTATGGTGTCAGATAGGTATTAGATTTATCGGGGTGATAAATGGAAGGAGTTTTGGGAGAGGGCAAAGGGGTTAAGAAACACAAATTGGTAGTTACAAAATAGTTATGGGATGTAAATAAAGTATAGGCAACATCAATAATATGGTAATAACTATAGATAGTGCCAGGTGGAACTAGTCACGGGGATCACCCCTAAATTATATAAATATCTAACCACTATGCTATACACTAGAAATCAATATAAAATAATATTGAATGCCAACTCTAATTGAAAAATTTAAAAAGAGGAAAAAAGATCAATAACATTGTTACAGCATGGCACAATTGATCATATTTAAAGATAATTTATCTTTTCCTCTTTCATACCTTACTGACAAAATCAAAATCAAACTAGGACCACTTAAATATAAACATTACTAAAGGAAGAAAATAAGAAACAAATACATTAACATTTAATGAATAGTAGCAAAGGAAATTGGACCACAGTTCATTAATTTTCATATATTATGGTGCATTCATTGAAGAGTGTGCAAAATTAAAGTAAAATATGTGAAATAAAAGTTGATCCAAATTTTATCCTGTAAGACCTAACCTTTCATCATTCCTTTCAAAAAAATGAAAGCTTATATTAAGAAATATGAAGAGAGTATCCCTGAGAAATAAGAATGAAAAGTTGATACCAAAAACTGTCAGCCACTAAACTATGATTAAATATATTAGGTTGAGCACTGTTCTATTAGCTGTATTACAAGGGAGGTGACATATTGAAAATCTTTAACACTGGTTTCCCGTCAGTAGTGAAAAATCTTATATTAACATGAAACCTACCTTTCCTTTCCAAGAGTTATTTATCACATGAAATAGATTGAAGTTGGTGACCAGATGACCAGTAAAATAGATTGATTTTGACAGAAAACCACCAGGATAAAAAATGAGTCAGGCGAGTAGGAGAATTGCCACCTAGGCTGGAGCCTGGTTGGAGAAACTGAGACTGTTTAGCCAGTTAGGGAGAATAATGTGTGGAGTCCTGTGAGGATTTACCTCTAACATTGAGCAGTTTGATCAGTTCACAAAGGTAGCTGCTAATGGGACAAGTAAGAGCCTGAAGTACGAAAACCCCTAAAATCCATCCTAGGAATAAGCAGCCCATCCATAAGAGTGGGTGCATGCATCTGTCTGGAGGCAATAGCTCCTTTAGGTATGATGTTTGTTCAGAGAGGCTCTATATTGAGCTTTCTAGTTAGAGGAGCAACCATTATTAATCGGTTTGTTTGGAACATGTTTGTATTTGTGACCAAACACACCAAGTAAAATTCTATTGGTGGAACTGATTATTGTTCTTCTTGATATAAACATGTTATGCCTTTCCCATGTTACAGTGACTATTTGAACCTCTAACCTTCAACTCTACTTCTTAGACCTCATTTTAAGTGTCACACGTTTTCTTCTTCACAAGGAAGATAGAAGATCTCAGATGTGGCCTCATTACACATGGATTCACATGGATCCTTTCTCTTTCTCTCCAGTTACAGTGGCTATAGAGTCTGCTCTTTGTCTAAGACTGATCTTTACATTTGATGGCTGTGCAGAACACTTTTGCATCCTGAAAGATTTTTCTCAACCCTCCCTTTTTTCTGTGTATTCATCTTCCGCCTCTTTACAGGCTACATATCCCATTTTTTAAAAATGTACACAAACCTCTTGAATCTTTAAAATGGTGTGAAACAGAGAAAAACCATTTTTTTCCACATTATTCTCATCCTTCATGGCCACATAAACTCTGCTTAACAAAACTTCTCAAAAATAGTTACTTAGAGTCCCGACTTCCTCATTTCTCATTAATTTCTCAGCCTATGTCCATCACCTCTTATCTATTCTTTCTACCCAATGGAAATTGTTCCCCAACTTTCCAGAGTTTTTATTTTTTATTAATTTTTTTTCAAAGAAGTTTAATACCTGTTTCTCAGTCCTCACATTTTGCTGAGTTTTCACAGCATTTTAAATCATGATTTCCACCAGAGTCAGAAGCTTTTCATCTTCTGTCTGCTCTTTGGTTTACTTCATTCTAATTGCACGACCATTGTCCTTATTCTGTCACTTATGTTTCTGTTGCTCTAATTGTTCTCACTCAAATTCTTCTCTTTTCCCCCTTGCCTTTCAGATAATTTACAGAAAAGTTCTTATACTTCTGTGGCAACAATTACTGTCTCTTTACTGCATATGTCATACATGTATCTCAACCTCTAATTAAGATCCCATCTTGGGGATACAAAGTCGCATCTATGACTGCTTTTAGATCATACCCACTTGGGTATCCCAAAGGCATCCCCAATACATACTGAAAAGCAAACTCAGCACAGACAAATCCTATTCAGTTGTGTTCTTCCTATCACAGTGAATAATATACCACATTAGCTAAAATTTACTGAGCATGTATCCATCAGGTACTGTGTTCAGTGCAATGAACACATTAATCACTTTTATCCTTTCCGTTAATCTTTGAGGTAGGGACACATATTAACCTAATTTTCCAAATGAAGGAATCGATACAGACAACACTTGATCGAAGTCACTCATCTAGTAAGTAGTGAGGCCTTGATCATGCCCAGACAGTCTGTCTCCAGAATTCATTCTGACCACTACTTCATTCTACTTTACTCAAGTCAGAAAATCAGTCACATACTTGATGCTTCACCTTTTTATACCTGAAATAAGTAAATCACCAATTATATAGAACTATTTACGATATCCAAAAGTTCCATGTTTTCCTTTTCTTTATTCTTTCTTTTCTTAAAACCTGAACTTGCTTTTTTATTTTTGCCTCTAAATATCTTCTAAATCCATTGGTCTCCTCCAATTGTCATTGCTAGAAATCTACTTCCTGCTTTTTACATCTAGTTTACTAAAATAGCCTCTTATCTCTGGTCTCCATATTTTTATTATTTCCCATGCCAGCCTGTGATTTTTGTTTTCCTGTAGTTACAGTTTGAAAAAAAATACATGTTCAATTATACTATACACTTGTATAAAAGAGTCCAATTACATTTTGAACAAAATATGAAAGTCTTAACAGTTTATAAGGTCAGTCATAATCTGCCTTCTACATGCAGAAAAGCATAATTTGAAATACTATTTAGAAAATGGATTTTACAAATAAACTCATCTTCATTTTTAAAAATTCTTTATTAGCATCAATGTTAGAGAATTAAATGTAACATAATTTAAGTAAATTCATTTTTAAGTATAAATTAAAAGTAGATTTTTGTCTAGAGACAATATTTAACTGAGCAATCATTTCATAGCGTATTTTCTTGGTGTTTTAAAGTACGATTCTCTGGGGGAAGTATCTCTGAGCTCCTTCCTTAGGTTTTTGTTTGTTTGTTTTTGTCATTCTAAAGGGTTTAATTGACAAGGAGAGAGCTTTAAATATATTCCTATTTTTCCTCTCCTGAATTCATTGAGTTTGAGAATTTATATGATTATTTCAACATTAATAAAAGTCATAAATAAACTTTTGAAGTTAGAACAAGGCTTTAATAAAAGAAATAATTTAATGACACAGAATTTGGAATGGTGACAATAATTGAATTAATGATAAAATTCTCAGTCACAAAAAAACATAGATGATTTATGATATAGTAAAAATGAAGGTACTTATTTTTAATAGTTATCAATAAGAGTTAATATATGAAATAAAATCCTCATTTCAACTTTAAGTGTTGTGTGTGTATGTATTTGTCCTTAGCAAAATAAACATGAAATAAAATGGAGGCTCTAAGAGAAGAAATATTTTCTGGTTTAATATTCCCTTTACAATACAGCTAGGGGTTGGTTAAAAAATGTAAAGCATGTTCCTTGTGTCACAGTTCACCCACAATTTTATCTGTTATGGACATAAGTTATCAAAAATGCAAAAGGAAGTTATCTTGCTGAGTGGTTCTGTTTTATGAGTTGGTAGTTTTAAAATACAGTTTTCAATTGACAAATATATAGTATAAAATTCTGAATTATTTTTATTATGGTAAGAATTATTCTAAATTCATTTTGATGCTGTATTTGATATTTAGAATTAATCATTCAGTACACATGTTTAGATTTTGATATTTCTGATTATACATTATTATAAGGCTATACAGAGATCAATTATAGGTTTCTGTTAATATTACTTTGACAAAGAGATAACTTTGTCAGAGACTTTGAAAGCTATATACTAAGGATTATATGCTTGACTTGACAATCACCAAACAAAAGTTAGTGGTTTATATAACACCAGTTGTTAACTATCATATTAACCTTCTTGGTATTCTGATTTACAACTCCATATAGCCTGGAAAGGTACTTCCTTTATCATAGTAGATCTTAATGTTTCAACTTGCAGGGCACTATTTTGAGATAGGTAGGAAAGTATTTTACTCTGTTTAAGCTGCTATAACAAAATGCCATAGACTGGGTGGTTTATAAACAACAGAAATTTATCTCACAGTTCTGGAGGCTGAGATCAAGAAGCCAGCAGATTTAATATCTTGTGAGAGCCTACTTCTTCTTCATAGACAATTGTCTTGTTGCTGTGTCTTTATCTTTGTTGGAAGAATAAGGAAGTATTCTGGGGCCTCTTTATTTTTTATTTTTTATTTTTTTTAGAAATTTTATTGGGGAACAGTGTGTTTCTCCAGGACCCTTCAGATCCAAGTCAAGTAGTTGTTTCAGTCTAGTTGTGAAGGGCACAGTTCAGCTCCAAGTCTAGTTGCCACTTTCAATCAGGTTGCAGGGGATGCAGCCCACCATCCCATGTGGGAACTGAACTGGCAACCTTGTTGTTAAGGGCAAGCGCTCTAACCAACTGAGCCACCTGGCCAACCTCTGGGGACTCTTTTATAATTTCTGATTCCATTCATGAGGACTTCACCTTCATGACCTAATCACCTCATAAATGCCCCACCTCCAGATACCATCAGATTGGGGATTAGGTTACAACCTAATGGATTTTGGGAGGGGAAACAAACATTGAAACCATAGTAGAATGGAGAGTTACACACACACACACACACACACACACACACACACACACACACACACACACTAGTTTAGGCTGCCAAAGAAAGTGCCATAGACTAATGGCTTAAACAACAGACATTAATTTCTCACAGTTCTGGAGCCTGGGAAGTCCATTATCAGGGTGTCTGTATGGTTGAGTTCTGCTGATAGCTATCTTCATGGCTTGTAGGTGGCCTGTCCGAGAGACTGGGCAAACTCTTTGGCCTCTTTAAAAAGGTCACTAATCCCATTTTGAGATCTTCATACTCATGACTTTATCTCAACCTACTTATCTTCCAAAGGCTCCTTCCATCTCTAAACATCATCACATTGGGGATTAGGGCTTCAACGTATGAGTTTTGTGGACACACATTTCAGTTGATAGCACCATATATGGGTGTGTATGTGTGTGTAGATGATAGATAGATAGATAATAGATAATATACATGTGTACATATATAGTACATTTTTTCTTTTAATTTGGCCCACCTATCCTTTTCCCAAGCATCACTAATTTAGAAATGAAATGATCTCTTTCAGTAGATGGGGGGTTGGGGGGGGGAGGACTGCATCTTTTCAGACTATTTTCTTCAAAGTTTAAGGAAAGATGTTTTCAGAAAACTCATTTGTTATTGTTGTTAACTTCTGGCACTTAAGTCTATGGTAGCATTTAGCTTTGGGCCATGGAATCTGAGCTTCCTCTCTCAGTTTATTTCACAACTGAGGAAAAGAAAGATTTAGAGACAAGCTGTGTGTGCATGTGTATTGTATGTGTTTGTGGGGGGGGGAGGATAATTTTCTTTGCTTTAAACCCATTTGAATTACAGCATTTTTTAAAAAATGACCTTTAGATTGCTTCAAAAATAGAAGCATTTTTCATGGTTACTAGGGGGATAGTAAGAACTAGAAAAAGTAAAATTTGGCCCACATTGATTTCCCTCGAAATAAAGAGTGTTTTGTGTTGGAAAAGAAACTAAGGGAGCATTTTTTTGTGTGCTGGGATCAGATTCAGTTCATGTTCAAGCTATAATCCTTTCTTAACTGTCTCCAGAAATATCTTATAAAATTATAGTCATCTAGAAGAAGTGACTTCAAATGAATAAGTTCCCTTATATCTAGGCATTTAATTGATTTCCTCTTTGAAATATTTTACATTTCACCCCTAATTTATTTCAGAAGTTTTTTTCAGAGCATTGAAGATACTCTCTCACAGATAATTTGAAATGTGAATAATGAGCCACTATAATACTTATTCATGGCTTCAATAGACAGTCTGAATACCCTTTAAATAGTATGTTGGCTGCTTGGCTGCTGTCTCTCTTAGAAGTTTTCTAGATGGCCATCTCTCAGTGAAGTCAGACTCTCTTCATAATGTGGGTCACATGTGTATCAGTGGACTTTTAAAGCTCAAAGTGAGGTGACAGCCACCAACTTTGCTAAGGACAGATTTCATTTTCATTATCAGTAGGTAAACTGCTCCATGAGTCTCTCATTAAGGTCAGTGTGATTCAATAGGCTGCAAACTCCTTGAAGCCACTTTGCTTTCTCTCTCTCTTTTTATTATTATTATTTTTTTATTGCTGTTGTCTGTTAACCAGGAAAATGCCATAAACACACTGTTGTCCAAGGGCAGGTATCAGAATTTAATCCTAATAATCCCCATGTATTATTTCCATAATTTTCAAATTAATGCTGTGCTGCTAATAATCATTTTGGGATTTTCTGAATTATCTAGGTTATTTATAGACAATTCTTTTTTTTTTTTTTTTTATTAAATTTTATTTTATTTTTAATTAGTTTCAGGTGTACAACACAGTGCAATAGTTATACATTTTACCCCTCAAAGTGACAACCCCCCCACCCCCAATAGTTTCAGGTGTACAACACAGTGCAATAGTTATACATTTTACCCCCCAAAGTGACAAACCCCCCACCCCCAATACACCCCCCCACACCCCCCGATATCATACATATCTATTACTCTTCCTCTGACTCTCTTCCACAGTATAATCCACATCCCGTGACTATCTATATATATTCAATTACAGTAGGTATACCACCTCCACTTTAGTAATACAGTGCAGTGATCAAACCTCTACTCCATCCATGAAATGGTCTCCCTAACAAGACCTATGATCATCTGACATTCCACAGAATATTTACAACATTATTAATTATATTCCCCAAACTGTTTTTCCTATCCCAGTAGCAATATTGTAGTTGCCTATTTTTGCTGTCTAATCCCTTCCCCTTCTCCCTCATTCCCATTCCTCTCCAAATTAGCAACCCTGATTTTTCCTCTATATCTATGAGACAGTTTCTGTTTACTTTGCTCATTCATACAGTTTTTCATATTCCACATATAAGTGAGATCATATGGTATTTGTCCTTCTCTGACTGACTTACTTCACTCAACATTATAGTCTCTAGGTCCATCCATATCATTGCAAATGGCACGATTTCATTCTTCTTTATAGCGGAGTAATACTCCATTGTATAAATATACCACAGTTTCTTAATCCAGTCATCTACTGACGGGCATTTTGGTTGTTTCCAAGTCTTAGCTATTGTAAATTGTGCTGCTATGAACATCGGGGTGCATAACTTTTTTTGAATAAGTGTCTTGGTTTTTTCAGGATAAATACCTAGGAGTGGAATTGCTGGGTCAAAAGGTAGCTCTATTTCCAGTTCTTTGAGATACCTCCATACTGACTTCCATAGTGGCTGCACCAATCTGCAGTCCCACCAACAGTGCAGCAGGGTCCCCTTTTCCCCACAGCCCCGCCAGCACTTGTTGTTTGTTGATTTGTTGATGATAGCCATTCTGACTGGAGTGAGGTGGTATCTCATGGTGGTTTTTATTTGCATTTCCCTAATGACTAGTGAGGTTGAACTTTTTTTCATATGCCTGTTGGCCATCTGTATGTCCTCTTTAGAGAAATGTCTCTTCATATCTTCTGCCCATTTTTTAATTGGGTTGTTTGTTTTTTTGGTGTTGAGTTTCATGAGTGTTTTATAAATTTTGGATATTAACCCCTTATCAGATATATCGTTGGCAAATATATTCTCCCATTCAGTAGGCTTCTTTTTTGTTTTATTAATGGTTTCCTTTGTTGTGAAAAAACTTTTAAGTCTGATATAATCCCATATGTTCATTTTTTCTTTTACTTCCCTTGCCCGTAGGGATGTATCAGTAAAAATATTGCTCGGTAATGTCTGCAAATGTACTCCTATATGTTCATTTAGGATTTTTATGGTTTCAGGTCTTACATTTAAGTCTTTAATCCATTTTGAATTTGTTCTTGTATAAGGCATAAGGAGATGATCCAGTTTCATTTTTTTGCATGTGTATAGACAATTCTTAATAATTCAAGTGGATGTTTCTCAAATCAATTCTATGCCCTTTTACAAAAAACACCATATCTGAGTTGATATCCTTTGTAAAAGTAACGAAGGTTTATAGTTAGTTGGCATTGAGGAGACTCACTTCTAACCCTAAAGTTTGCTTTTTGGAAGTTAAGGTTTAATAAGACAGAAGGAAGATCATTGTTTTGGATAGTCAGTCACAGGGCAATAGAGTGGAAAACAGCAGAACACACAGAGTTAAGCAAAATGCACAGTGACAATGAAAGGTCTATTATGGTACTTCTCTTTATATTAACATGGACATCAAGTTTTGTTTGACTTTCCATTGGTTTCCCTTTCCTTCATTTCAGCCAAAGAGAAGAGATTCCACTCATCAGTGAATGGAGGAATTTGCCTAGAGGAAAGGGAGAAAGAATTCTTTGAAAGAACAAAGAAACACTTCATTTAGTTTTGTCATTTAAATATAAGCACTTGATAATTGTGTGGTGCTTTTGAAAATCTCTATAGATAGTAAGATGTCTTTTTTTTTTTTTTTTTTGAGGGCAGTGTCACTAGCCCTCACATGTGCGACCCGAACCAGGGCTGCTGGCTTCCCAAGCCAGCGCTCAACCACTATGCCACTTAGCCGGCCCAGTAAGATGTCTTTTTGTTTTTTTTCCAACTACTAGTACTCTGTACACTATAAACAATTCAATAAATACTGGCCACTATACTTTTTTAATTACCATGAATCCCAGTTCAACCTTGTCTAAGTGACAAGGAGCACTCTTAGTGGTTTTAAGACATTTCACACTTTGGGTATGGATTCTACTTTTTTTTTTTTTTTTCTGAAGCAGTTTCAAGAAAATGTAGTAGTTCGACCTCAGCTTTGCCACCCTTCATTTTACCAGACAATGCACATATTTTTAAAAACTCTTATTAAAAAAAAGGATTCTGGGTATACGGAAAGAAAGAACTAGACTTTTCATGTGGAGAGGGAACATGAATTTAGTGGTAAAGAGCACGTGTTTTAAAGTAAAACAAAATTAGATTCAAATCTCTCATTAATTCCTTGTAGTCTTGGGAACACAGGTTATGTAAAGCCACTGACACTTAACATCCTGATGCTGGGAAAAAAAAAACCCAAAAAACATACAGTACCATGGTAAAGACTAAATATGACAATTTTATGGATACTCACTGTTAGCTTCAATTTTAGCCACCACTGCCTGTTATTGTCATGATTTTAGATATAGTTCATTCTTATACTCCCAACTCATTTGAAATATAACATTTTGTAGTTATGATGCAGGGGAACCAGGTTAATATATCAGAAGATATTTAAATTGAGATGTTTATTCTGCCTGATTTTGACTGAAAGATAAAACAATGCTGTTTTACAGGGAGTCCATTGTGCTATCTTTCCTAAGGGATGACATAAATAAAGTGAAAAAAAAAATTGTATTTTATTCTACCTTTAAATCCTGTCAGCATCCCTGTCTTTCTGAAACCACATTGATCTTTATATGGTTACTGTCATAATGTAATGCCACTGGGGTAAATGCAGATTAGTTTTAATAGTCCCGTTCAAGAGAAATTCTCCTGAGAGTAAGCATCAGCTTCTTCACTAAATTTTGGAGATTCCCATGTTCTTGAGTTTTTTATAGGTAACATTATGCTAACATAAGTAACATATTTACAAATTATTAATAATTTTTGATTATACCAACAAACAACCAAACATGTCTAGTCATGTCCTCATTTTCTTAGGTTTCATTTCAGAGTCTTTTCCTATATCTGTATAATTTGAAAGCTAACTTATTCAGCAGTCCCATGTTGACTAAGTACATCCTGTACTTAAGGGACTGTCATTTTGGGGTATTTTATTATTTTCCATGGATCAGTCCTTTTTTAGATAGCAGAGAAGTTCTCAGGGAAACATGGACATTCGTGAATTAAAATTGTAAGAGGATAATTTCAAGAGCAAAATTTAATAAACGAAAAACTATTTATATTAGGTAATCTACAGTCAAAGGACATCCTAAAAATCTGAAATTAACTGATGAGTCTTAGAATGACAGTATAAGATTGTGTCACACTGTGAAGATGTCACCAGAGCAATGATGACAAGGGTTCAGTAGAGTTTGGGGACTTTTTTTTTTTTCTTTAAAGTTTTTACAGAATAATTTTGGGAAGAATGGACAAAATACATTTGTTTTACAGAAGAATTTTGTTCACTTGTCACTTATCATTGACTTAGAGTTTAAATGTATTTCTAGATTAAGAGAAGCAATGAGATGGATAAGTCAATACATATAACAATATCATAAAATTTTGAAAACTATTAATAGTTCCAAGAACAGGATCAATGATATTATAGTGGCTAATTTAAAATAAATATAAAATATATATATATTAGAAATTGGTAAAATGATTTTTAAATTAAAATTTAAATCAATTTTTTTTTGTATTAAAAAATATGTATTTTGGTTTCTATCTTGTTCTTTTTCTGGCATCTGAAAATCCCTCTGTGATTCATTTATAAAGTTCAATGAAGTCCAGGAAAGGAACGTTAAAAAAATACTTAAATAAAAGCTCACTGACCATTGAAAAGTTACATGGTACATAGAAAATAGTTGATCAATATTTTTCAAAAGTGTTAAGTTCATAAAAAATGGGAAGATTGAGGATCTGTTATTGTTTGATTTTTTTAATTTGAGCAGATTATTCACTTTTTCCAATAAACCTGCCATATATTGTTATTTTTTTTTATGGGATTATATTTGATTTACAAATAGTTTGTTCAGAATGTTTGTGTTCATCTTCATAAGTATATTTGTATGCCATTTTCTTGTTCTGGCCTCACTTTCTGTTATTGAGACAATGCTAGTTTCAAAAAATGAATTCAAAAGCATTCCTGCCTTGTTTCTGAGAGAGTTTATACAATATTGATATTACTTATTCCATAAACATTATGTAGGACTTACCTGTGAAACTGGTAGAATTTTCTATGTGAAAAGATTTTAAATGTTGTTATTATTATTTTTAAGAAATGTAAGGCTATTCAGGTTTTCTGTTTCTTTTGGGATCAGCATTGGTAAATTGGAGATGGCTTCAATGTTTAAAATCTTTAGAATTGTGGTGGCTGAATTGGAGTGTAACATATTTTAGAACTTCTTTTTGAGAACAAAAATGTTATAGTAAGGATAGTATAGTAGAATGACCATATGTCTCAGTTTGCCTGGGATAGTTCTGGTTTTGTGTGTTATCCTGAGGTCCATTTTCAGCACTTATTACTCTAAAAGCTATCCTGGTTTAGATGCTAAAGTATGCAGGACAATAGTTACTTTCTGACTCTGTGTAATGAACACATAATGCAATATATACTCATAGATGATGTATTACAGAAATGTACACTTAAAGCCTGTATAATTTTACTAACCAGTGTCACCCCAATAAATTTAATAAAAATGTTAAATAAATAGATAAATAAAATGAGAAATGATAACTCCACAATTGAAATCAAGTAAGGAGAAAAAAGAAACAATCAACCAAAACTTAATAATTCTCCAAATGCAAGCATTAAATATTTTGCTCACATTTACTTTTCCGTGTCTTCCAATTTACATGTGGAAATATATGACTGGAGATAAAATGGTCATTTAAAAACCCCAATGATTATTACTTTGGAGATTCAATAAGGAGACATCTTCATCTATCGATCGATTGATATCGATCGATAGATATAAATGACATTTATATAGTAGTTGTAGTCATTATAATTATTGATTTTTAAAAACATACATCATAGCAGCAATTTAAATATACAAAAAAAAATCTAGTTATCTGACAAGTGATTGTAAAGCTCTAAATAAGAAAATGTTTTGTACAATAGAATTCCTCCCATGTATAACTATTGTATTCCTTTGGAATAGCTTTTTTTAATACAGAACTTCAATGCTTACCTTTGAATTTGAATTCTAATTATGACAGTTAGTTAACTGAAGCCTGTGGGCCCCTCAAGGATGCTATGAACATTATGTTCATAAGTTATTTTGATATCCTTAGAAGAAATACATGTAAATAATATGCATTGTTGGGAATAGAAAAGATTTTCCTTGGGAATTTAATTTTGACTGCTTGATTGTTTATATAATGCCAGCAAGATAATTCAGGTATGATTGGAGAAAGCAATCTTTGAAATGTGTGTTGCATCAGCCAAATTATTTTTTATATTACGTTGGAAAACACGCTATTAAATCTTAACCTATATGAAGTTCTGTAAATTATGTTGCCAGTCTCTTCAACTAAAACCAGCTATAAATGTGAAATTGCAACATTTACCTTTAACTTCTTCAACTTCTAATTTTTCTTCTGTTTTCCTCTCATGATAGACACCAATCACCATGTGAGTCATATTGGACTTCCATGATTGCTCATGTTCAAGATAAGTGACCCTGTAATACCAAAGATTGAACTCTCAAAGCAGATTTCCATGAATCACAGATCATATCTGTCACCAAACTTTATTAATAATACTAAAAAAGCCAAGAAGAACAAAGCAGAGATACTGCATTTCTTTCTGAAGGAGGCTGAAACTATTCACTTACTTTAAAACTTTGGTTGTGGTAACCGTTGTATTGTCCCAATGTGTAAAGAAATATTGTTCTCAAAGGGAGCCGTTTCCATTTTGATGCTCCTCAATTTTATCCTTTGTTGCCAGGAAGGAAGAACTCTCAGTCACTACTTCCCATTCTTCATAAAGTCTAGTTAATCCATGAACCAAAATTGTTTTTTGTTTTTTTTTTTAATTTTTTGGCTTTGTTTTTATTTTTTGGTGTCAATAAGAAATGAAGACAGACCAGGTTTTTTTTCCCCATATAAAGCAGTTTCAAAGCAAGGACTCTTCATTTTATTTTTGTAGTAAAAAATCATCAGCCTGTTCACAAGGAGTTACTTCCTAGACTCTGTTACATGTCTCACATGTCAAAATGGCACTGTGATTCTGCTCATTTAAAAAACAATTATTTTTCTGTTATTCAAATTTGACATGTTTATCAATATGATTGCAATTTCACTGACCATTTTGTTTTCCTTTCCTATCTGCTAGTAAGCCTATCAAATTAATATTTCCTTTGAAGAATCATATTCCTTTATGGAATATTCCATAATATTCAATATGATTATTTTTATAAGTAACACATCAATGCTAAGATTCCAAATTTATTCAGTTATTTTGACCGTGGTTTCACTTGTGTCAATGATTATATTTACAGTAACTAATGTACAGTTCTTGTCTGTTAGTTTGGATATTGGGGAGTCACCTCTGGGCATGTTTTGTATTCACTGCCTCAGATCTTGAGTAGTTTCCATTTTCCTGTGTCTTTATGTGTTCACATACTTCTGATTTTATTTTGCTTATCAGTGATTATACATTATAAAGACCCTGGATTTTATTACCTGTCTTTTAAAAGTGTTTACGTTTGTTCTAGAAAGCAGTTAAATTATGAATTTACCTCTTTTTGTGTGGAGATTTGTTGAGAGAACTCTGTTTCAGCTTTGCTCTTAGTTGCTGATAAGTGCCTGAATTCTTGGACAGTCTTTCATTTAGAATTTTAAATGAAAACTCAAAGTGTGTACCTTTTTTCTCTAACTTGTGGAATTCCAAACTCCAAACTCTTTCTCATGCGTTAGGAGTCAGCAGAAATATCAGCTCAGGGATTTACACTTTCCACTTCTTGCTTTCTGTTGGAATCCTGGAGCCTCCCCTAAACAAGCACAGTTCATGGGGCATTCAGCATTATGAGGCATGTTTATATTCATATGTCAGGCATGACCCTCTGTTGCTCTCATATTCCAGAACTTTCTTGGTTTATAATTGCTTTGAGATCTCTGAACTTGGTTATTTGACACTTCAAACCAATAAACTCATCTTTCTTTTGTATTTCTAGATGCTCTATACTGTATAGATAAGGGGAAAATGATATAAATTGAAATTTCATTATTCAAAAGCCAAACCCTCCCTAGCTTCCCTTTTATCTTGGGTTTTCTTCAGTTGTTTTAAATATTTGATTTTAACACATATTTAACCTAAAATTAATAACTGATTAATAATTAAATATATTATGCTAGGAGATAATGTACACTATTAAAAGTGTAGCTTTTTATTCACAAAGCTTTCTTCAAAACTCATAGAGCAAAGAAACATTTAACATCAATAAGAATATAGAAAATTTAAAGAACAAAATTAGCAAACCTGACATAGTAGACAAAAAAAAGGCATTTTAACCAATATTAAAAGAGTAAATATTGTGTTCAAATGCATTATTAATGCATTTAATTAATGTTGAATTATTTTCCATAAATGACCATATTCTGCATCATAAATAAAGTCACAAACATTTCAAGGAACTTTCAGGGTATATTGATTGATAAGAGTAAAGTGAAACTTAAAATAATTTTTTAAATTTACAAAAAAATCCTCACTTCTTTGAAAAGTAATCAAGATCCTGAATGATTCATAGATCAAACAAGAATCAAAGAAATTACAAAATATTTCTAAATGAATGATTATGAATGATAATTAAACCTTGTGAGCTATAAATAGAACTAGGTTTAAATGTATATAATGAAAATACATAACTTTCATTGACCTTAATTTATATCTGAAAACATATGGGGAGGTAGAACTAATTAATTTCATCAAGAAAAAGGAAAAATAGTAACAATATGAGTATCAAGTAATAAAATTGAAAATAAACTTTAGGCTCAACAAAGCAGAAAGACAGTTATTTGAAATACCTAATAAAAGTGAAAACCTCTTTAAAAAGTGTTAGGGAAAGAAAGGAAGATAGAGAGAAATACAAAGAGAAATAGAGAGAGACCAAACATTTAGAAAAACACATTTTACTATGACTGACTAAAAAAATAAAAAATTGAAGCAATCCAATATTCTAGTGCAAAAATTGAACTCATATCCAAAAGTGTCTCAAAAAAAAAGTTCTAGACTTACAAGCTTTTACTTGTTAATTTTACCAAAGCACAATAAAATATAAGTATTACAAAATTATCTAAGAGCATTGCCCCACTTTTTTATGAGTACATACAACATTACTATAAAACCTGGCAAGGAAGTTACTTACAAGAAAGTTAGCTTATTGGTCAATTTTATTCAGAAACTCTAATAATTTGGCTAAACAAGTACAATATTATATAAAAGGATAATACATCATGACCAATTAGGATTAATTCCAGGAACGCAAGGTTTAGTATAATATTTACATATAACAATATTTTAACATATTAATAGAGTAAATAAGAAAAAAATTATACTATCAATTCAACATTTGTTGGACATTTGATAAAAATTAAACATAAATTCATTATAAAATCAAGTGCCAAATTTGAAATAGAAGAGGACTCCCTTAATGAGACTTCAAACTTATTCCACAACTATGGAAATCTGTTTGGCAATATCTGAATGAAGTAGATGTTATTTACATGCTCAGTACGATACAGAAATTTCATTCTTTAGTAAAAGTCCAATGGAAATGAGTTCAAATATCCACCAAAAAAATATGCACAAGAATATTGTTAAAAAATAAAGTGAGGAATATTAAAGTTTGTGAGTTTATTCCAGGAAACATCAATTAGAGTTGGACATTGCCAAGCTGGAAGTGGTTTGGGACACTCCACAGACAGGAGATAGGGGAAAGATGTTTATACAGAAGATGTGGAACGAAACCAAGGGACTTATTGTATTGGTTGTAACTTAGGTGATTTCCTTATTTGAGAAAGCCTAGTTGGCTGTTTGTAAATTGGTTGTCCTTACGTTTTGATTTCCTTACCTTGAGGTATTTATTTACAGGCTTAGGTTTTGATTTGCTAATGTAGGCTGTTGAGGCATTAGAACCACCTCAGTCTAATGGCTTCCTTGTTCAATGACTTTAACATTATTTAATATCAGCATTATTCATAATGACCCTTATTGGAAACAACACAAATTTCCAAAAAGAGAACATAGATAAATAAGTTACATTGTTTTAATGTGATGGCAAACTATGCTATAATACCAATGAAGAAACAAGAACATAGAATTTAGAAAAACAATGATGGATTTCACAAAAAAATGAGACAAAAACATGTTAAAATTATAATGTATACATAGTCAGCTTCATTAGTGTGCAACCTATTCAGCTGCACAAGGACCACACCTGATTCAATGTACTATCATCATCTTGAAATTTTTAATGAGTTTTGCACAAGTGTCCCTGCCTTTTCATTTTGCCATGGCTCTCTCAAATCATGTAGCTAATCTTGACTGTATAATTCCGCTTACAAAATGTAAAAGAAGAAGGTCATACTAATATATGTATAATAAATCAGGATAGTAGTTATCTTATGAAAAAAAAAGATTTGGTGATTATTGGGAAAAATTCTGTGGATATAAATATAAAAATATTATTTTTCTCTATCTTGTTGCTGGTTACATAGTAGGCTTCATTCATGATAATTCATTGAACACTTGTATGCCTATATGTTATATTTCAATTAGAATGTTTTTTTAGAAAAGACTTACTGATGCTGATTTTTTTTAAATGATATTTATTGGAAACCAGGTATCTTAAAATTCTTTTTGAAAAACCTTAGTTATGAGGTAGGCCCAGAATTGGGTATCAATATGCCTATTTCATTTTCTGTCTTAGAAAATAAGATCAGTGAAAGGCGATTCCATTAAATTATCTGTATCTTTCACTACAGTATATTTTTGTGGGCTGGTTAGTTGTAATCCTTCTAACTTAGAAAGAGAAGTATATTAACTACTTGTGTAATTGGGGTGTTCACATATCTGAGAATTAGTAAAGGGAATGGGAATTTTATGTTTGATTCCTTTACTCTTATAATGTGTATGTCCCTAAAATTATATGAGATTCAAATAAACCAGTAGTGTTCAAAATTCAGAGGAAGCAAAAAAGCATTCTGTTTCATTCAGGCAAAGCAATTGTGGCTGATGGCCCTAAATATGACACACAGTGGGACTAGATGTGGGGCGCTGCTCTTTGTGCTTCTTTGGAAGTTGGTGTGTCATATGGGAAAATCTCAAATGATAGATGATTGCCACAAGGATTTTTTTTTTAATAGTTTAGGATTTTTCTATTTAAATGCCCCATATTATACCATATATGCTTTGAACCTGTAATTTTGGGGCACATTGTGGACTTATTTTTTTCAGAAATGATTGCAGTTGAGGAAGAAAACTTGGATGGTCAAATCAATGACACTAGATAAAGCTAAATCAGTGAAGAGATATTGGTCATTTTAAACTATTTATCTGTCAATTACTATTAATACACCAAATATCAAGTGCTAAAAAGGTTTTTTTATTCCTGTAGAACTTCAAAAATTTTTATCCTACTTTATATGTATACATATCTTCTCTGTACATATGATGTTCAGTCATGTTGATGGAATTGTAGCTTATTTTATGAATATTTTTTCAGAAGAGTAGATTTATTTTCCTTTATTTGAAACAATCAAAAAGTGAATACAATGAAGAATGTACATTGATTTTTGTTGTTGTTTAAGATTCTGCTTTTGAACTTATAGTGGCTTTTGTGCCCAGAAACTGTTGACACAGTTTTCACATTTATCTCTGAAGAGTTTTCATAGATTTGAAATGCCATAGAAGACGGGGCAGGGTTATATTGAATTTTATTTGGAAAACTTAAAAAAACTGATGAGGGCTAGATGAGATGGGGATGGGAGAAGGGGAAGGGATGAGGCAACATAAACTGATAACTACAATACTACCAGAGAGACAGAAGAGACAGTTTAGGGAATATAATCAATAAGGTTGTAAATATATTCTTTTAGGGGAACAGAAGGATGCATGTCCTTTTAGGGAGACCACTTCATGGACAGTGTAGTGGCCTTACCACTGCACTGTACATCTGAAGCTGCCGCTGAACAATATTATATGTCAACTATAATTTAACACATATATAGTCATGGGATGTGGAATATAGTGTGGGGATGGAGTCAATGGGATTGTAATAGATATGTATGATATCGGGGGAGAGGGGGCAGGGGAGGGGGGAGTCACTTTGTAAGGGGTAAAAAAAATAACTTGCATTGTTTTGTACATCTGTAACTAATAATAATAAAAATAATAATAAAATAAATAAATAAATAAACAACAAACGAACAAAAATACAAAGCAAAACAAAACAAAACTACAACCAGCGGTGGTAAAATCTGACTGTCTTTGAAATCCTGCTTTTCTTCCTCACAATCAGCCTGTGACCACAGACCAACAAC
The DNA here is from genome assembly GCA_033961575.1 of Aselliscus stoliczkanus. Taxonomy (NCBI): domain Eukaryota; kingdom Metazoa; phylum Chordata; class Mammalia; order Chiroptera; family Hipposideridae; genus Aselliscus; species Aselliscus stoliczkanus. The sequence goes on along the minus strand of CM066735.1, from coordinate 28,915,849 downwards.
ATCTACTTTACCTCTGATTGCAGTAGCCAAGGCTACAGTTAATGTTCTGATTTCCCAGCAGGGCTACATTATTGGAAGTTGTGCTTCAGGGTGTCTTTTTTTTCTTAAGCATACTACTGATGGTTGACCCATTTCACCTCACAGTGAAAAAGTGGTCTTTTCAGTGCTTAGCCAGATGTCTGATCCATTGCAGTGTTAAGCTTCGGCAGTATTGACCATCAAATTTCAGAGCTCTGTGATGGGCCATCCCAGCACCCGCTACACACTCCTGGGGGAAAGAGCACAATTAACTTGATCAGAGTAGGATACAATATGGTTATTAAGTGTTCTTTTCACTAAAAGAATGCTGTTCTATTTCTCAAAAGAAGAGGAAACGGAAACAATGAGAATCATTGAACACTGTATGCTACAGTGTTTGCCAAACTAGAGAATTAGGTGAAATAAAATCCATCTAGATGTAACACAAGAAGGCACAGCAGATGATACAATGCAATGATGGCAAGGGGAACTTGGGATCAGAGAGGAATGAGCAGTGCTGAGAACAGACGATTTCCTTGGTCAAAGGAGAGAAGGAAAGGGAGGGGGAGGGAGAGGGAGAGAGGGAGAGATCAAACAATATATTATGCTTGTGTAGTAAAATTTAAATTCGGGAAACTGTTGTTTGAAAGAATAAAGAATGTCATTCAAGGAAGAGCTAATCTGTAAATTTGGCCTCCTTAAAGCTTTTAGAGAAGGGACAGAAATTTTATTTGCAAGAGAATAAGGATTCAGGAAACAGAATGGTTCCCTGCTCTGTGCTTCTCAGACAGAGATATTCTCAAAGATATTCTTAAAATCATAAGCTTCAGGGTTTTGATTTCTCTTTCACCTGCAATCATGAAAGGCCAACGGCATATTGGAATCCCCACACTTTCTTAATTACATATAAAGTCTGTTAAATTTGTGTGGTAGGCTAGGGAAGAAGCAGAAGAAAGAGACAGAAAATCACTGGATTCAGTTGAGACAGAAATGTATATTGTATGTTTTTGTAATGGCTTTTCTGAGATATTAATTTCTCTCTTAAATATTCTTTTATTTCCTCTTCTGAGTCAAACATTTGGTTCTATCTACTGAAAAGTGAGATTAAATGGGAGTTGGGAAAACCTGGATATCATTGGATTTCTATGGGTATCCAAGCTGACCATAGCATCTTTCCTAAAATCATTGTCTCACCAACTATGAGCAGGACACTGTGATCGACCCAGGGTGGGAGTATGCAGGGAACTGTAAATTTTGAAAACTTCTCAGTTAGTTAAATGTTGATCAGGTCAGTCTTAACATTTGCCTTTGTATATACTCTGCCTCTGGAGTATCTCCTTTCCTGTTGTTCAGGTAAACCTTTAGTATAAGAATGTATTTGGCATGTTAATTCTTATAGAGAAACAATATATACCGCTTGTATGTTATCCATGAAAATGAATGATTAAAATCATTGTTTTATTTCAGCCTGATGTAGTACAAGCAAGCATCTTTTTAAAACATGAATTGAGGTTTTCTAAAGGTTTTCATTTATGTGCTCTGCCACCCCTCCTGGTTAACTCCCTCTGTGTGTCTTGTGGACCACTGGTGGGCTAAAAGGAAATTCATTATGATTTTTAAAAATTCCTGTTTTATATGAATAGACTGACTTATTCAGAAGGAATATTTATGGAATTTTATTCAGAACAAAAATAACTTATTGCATACCTACCTACTGAAATTGAAAAATACCAATTCAGTGGTTTGCAGAAACCACAGAAATACCTGCAGCATGAACTATTGAAATAATTATAGTCATTTTAAAAGTGATGAATTTCTTATTGATTATAGTAATGGATTGAGGTGAGGGCGACTTCTTTGTAGCCTAAGAAGCTTCTACATATAATGAAGTATAATACTAGGAAACAGTCACGTAGGAAAACAATTTCTCACTGCAGAAAAACCAGTTGCATTATTAAAATCATCTAAGATACCAAAAAAGCCTCTCTTCCAGTAATATGATTGTTAATCAATTTCTGGTAAGAGGATGGATTCATATTAGTTGTTCCCATTCTTTTTCTCACTTGTTTCTAGATGATTGTGAGCACTTCGCATTTACTTACTCTATTTTAAAAATTAATCTGAGTATTTTGGTTTGCCCTTGTGGCTCACAGAGCATGTCTGTGGGCTGCTCAGACAATTTCGTGCTAAAGGAGTTCCTGTAGTATCTTTCATTCCCCAGGGAACTGAGCCTGCCTTTATCTCGAGTCTCCTATTAAATTACTATATGTGGTGTATATTTTAATGAAACCCTTGAGTGGAGCACAGGATCCCTTCTAATCCTAAGTGCTTTCTGACTGGGACTGAAAGGAAAGCTTATAAGTTAGAACTAGAGGGTAAAATTATAACTAAAATGTTGTGCTTTCATCATTTTGCTTTCTGCACACTCATTCCACTGAACAAACCACCGTGGAGGCAGCGTCTGTACCCCCCAGTTGCGCATGCCTTCATATTCTCTCTTCTCCGTCATTGCAAACAAATATTGAAAATTCAAATTACATTAATTAATGCCATTAGCTGATACTGTTGATATATGAAATAAATAACACTTGTTCCTCTTTCAGTCTTCTTTATGAATAATGGGTTGAACTCAGGAACAAATTCAGTATAAATGAGGCAAGTAGTTGAGTTTAAAATATCAATTAATAAAGGATATTTGTGTTTTAATAATGATATTGTCTAGTGACCAAAGATTAATTTTACCAAGTTATCTTTTGAAGTTCCAGTGACCAGTTGGGTTGCTATCTCTAGCAAAAATAGCAAAACATGACACGAGTGAAACTCCCCAAATTGTGACTTTTAATTAGGGGAAGATACGGAGACTTGGTTATGTGCATGGTTTATGTCTATATATTTGATCTAGAAAGTTTTTTTCAGTTTGGGTAAAATTTGGTGCAGGGTGTTGTCGGCACCTTAGTAGTGCATACTTGCCCCCTTCATAAGCATATTAAAATAGTGTTAGTAAAAAATGAGAGTTCATTTTCTTAGGCCAGAATATGACTCTAAGAGTGATTACAGGTAGAAAACAGTGATCTATTTGCATGTAACAGAATATCATAGCTTTTCTTGCATCTTGGAATGTTTAACCATTCATTAATTCATATATTTATTCACATAGAGAACAACAACAGAAAGATTACTCTTTGCAAGACCTTGCATTAGGTACTGAAAAGAAACCCTGCACCTGCTTTCAGGGGAGTTATTTTGTAACAAGAGAGACAGACATTAAGCAAAGATTATAGAATTACTGTAAGTGAGAGTAGTACTATAAAGGCAGGATAGAGTGCTGTAACAATGCTGTTTATCAGCATTACCTATCCAGGACTCCTCAGGTTATAGTTGGACTGAAGGGCATGTTGGATTTCCCTAGGTAAAGGCCACTGAAGCACAGAATATACTAGCAGGTCTTACTGCCCATGGCTGGACAATGGTTTGTAGATAGAAATGCAACAAAACATACTGATTGCACACCTCCAAACTGAATCTGTTCTTAAGGCATAACAATGACCTATGTACTAGAATAATTCTTTTATTTATTTATTTTTTTTAAAGATTTTATTGGGGAATTGGGGGAGGGGAACAGCTTTGGGGAATCAGGGAAGGGAAACAGAAAAGTTGCTGTCTTTTTGTTCTAATTGTGGAGGATGTTGCTTCACTGGCCCATGTTGGCATCGTCATTGCGCTCTTCCTGGATGAGGCAGATAGGTCGCCGGCCTCTGGATGGTCGCTCACCACGGCTCTTGGCCGCTCACGCTGGCTGCTGGCCACTCACTGTAGCCTATGGCAGCCCACTGCAGCAGGGGCTGCAGCCTACAGCGTCGCCGGGGCTCACACAGCCCAGATCCAGGTGGAGCTGTTGTTAGCTGTAGAGGGCAGTGTCACTGGCCCTTATATGTGGGATCCGAACCGGCCGCTGGCATCCCAAAACCAGCTCTTAACCAATGCGCCACTCGGCTGGCCCAAGAATAATTCTTAATGAAAGACTCCTTAAGTCTTTTATATTGATTCATATATTTACTTATGCTTTCATTCATTCTATACGCTCACTTGTTTTCTTCTCACATTTCTTTAATGTGAGTTTTCTGGAATTATTATCTCATACCAATTTGTCATTATGTTTAGATGTGGCTCTAAAATAATGTGAGTAAATTAAAGTAAGAACTTTTGGCCATGCTTTTGTTCTCTGTGTTGTATCCTGGTGTTTTCCAACCATTCAACTTGTGTTAATCACCGAGAGATAAAGCGTGTGCAACCAAGAAGAGGGAAGATGTGGCTTGCTTTAGATTTCAAAGTAGAGATGTTTTTAATTGATATCTTAACCATAATAAAAAGAATATAGTCTAAAATGTATATTATTTTGATTTGCAAGAGCTAGACACTTTAAAGAGATAAAATATATATTAAATATATGCAATAATTAATATTAATGAGGTAAAGGGATATATACATTATATGTATATCATATGTTCCTGTACATCACATTGCATATGTATATATTTACTTACATATACATTAATACATAGCCTATATTTTATTATATATGTCCCTATTACATTATATATGTATGTTTATGCATATATATGTACACACATATATATGTATATAAGTTGATGTGCATATTATTTTGACAACCAATGACACAAAAGCTCTTAGACTATCTCTATGGTTTGATTTCTTGTTATGTCAGTATGTGTCTATTTCTAATGCTCTGGAATCCTTTTTCCGCCTTTCTGTGCTATGTGGTAAAAGTGGCATTAACGTCTTTCCCTCCTTTTCATAAAATTGCATCTTAGCATCTTTTTTCTACTTTTACCTGGTAAAGTGTGGCTCTAAGAAACACCATAATGTATCGTCTTTATTCAGCACAGTATATGCCATACATATATTGCCATGCACCCTTTCTTCATCCTTTCTCATTCCCCTCACCACCACCCGCCCCCCACACACAGGCCTGCCTTCCACCCTGTACCTCTTCCCACCTAACAGTTGCCTGCTGTTAATGTTTTTGTCTTCACTAGAGCAAAAGAGGTTCAGAGCCCAAGCATATGTCCTGCCTCTCTTACTGCACAAGCAGCAGCTGCGATAGGCACACCAAACAGGCCATGGGAGGCTCGCTCTATGGTCGATTCTCCTAGAAGTTGCTCTTCTATTCTGGACCCTGAGGGATTCATTTTTGTAATTTTCTTACCTATTGTCAAGCACTTTCTCTAATTTAATTATGGGGTTTGTAAAAATATTTTGCCAAAGTGAGAAATAGCGTTTCTATGAACGTTTCCACTTGTGAACTGCTGTAAGCTTTCATATTATCCCAACAGCTTTGCTACAAGAAGCTGCAAGGGTTTTCAGTTTGAAGTTGATCTTATTTTAGCCTCAGAAGCTCTCAATTAGCTGCTGCCTTTGTTTCGTGAGAAATTGCCTTTGATTAGCAGATTTCTTTGTTTACTTGGCTGCTCCAACCATGTTGCAACAGAACAGCTAATTTTCCATCCAACTGCTTCTCTCTTGCATGAAAACTGGCTGGAGTAGCACAGAGAATCTTGCCTATATTTAAGTAATTACAAAACAATCCGAAAGTTTTGTCATTTAGAGGTTATTCTCTTTGTATAACTCTCACCTTACTCCTTTAATTAAGCTTGAATGCAGTTACTACTTCCTCATCTTCATGATAAATAGTTCAATGCAATCTACAAATGTGGTAAGCACAAGAAATGTTTTAAAATCTCTGTTATAGTGAATGTGCTTCTAGATAATGCAAGTTGATTTTAATGGAATTTATATATATATTTTTTTGATAGGCACAAGGATTGATGTTTTGAAAATCAATCTGTCTTAAAGGCCTTCCCTGATGAGCATATGCACTTATGTTTCAATAATATGTCTTCTCTTTCAGTGTCACTGTGTCCTCAACAACAAAAAAAGAAAAGTTGACATTTGCACAGTAAAATGTCTTATTCACCTTTTAAATCTTTGAGAATCATACTTTACATTGAAACTTCCAATAGAAAAGCACTTCTAAACTTTACTTAGAAATACAAATTATTCAATCTTAAATTGAGTTGAAAAGTTATCTGTATGGATACCATGACTATTTTATAATGTTTTCTGACAAACAGACCCTAAGCAGATTTTAGCAGTGATTTTGTCATTGCAAGGCCTAAGCAAAATTGGAAGAAAATTAAGTTTGTATTTTTCTCCTGTGTCATTTCTATGTATCTTGCCTATTTCCTGAGGCCCTAATTCCTACATCCCCGTTCTGTATCTACTTCATTAGTAGCACTGCCCTCCAGAGTTTAAATGTGGGATTTTAAATAGTCAAAAGAATGAAATATCAAGGACATAATGTTAAGCACTAACAACCAATCTACGTAAAGAACAATTTTATTTTTGGGTAGGGTTCTTGTGCCTTCAAAATAAGACTGTAAGGGGCCACTTATGATATTCAATTGTAAGGCCAAACTTAATCTGTGACTCTATGTAACCTTTTATATCAACTCAAACACATGGATTGAGGAAATAAAGAATACTTACACACTCAGACACATATTACTTATGACAAAATTGAGTTTAAGTTTGCAACTAGTACATTTAAACATAGTACATTTAACAAAAATATATAAACCTCTTTTATGCCAGTAAATATTCAAAAAGTATATTTTTCATTGAATTTATATATTTTATTATTTGGATGATCTTTAATTAATCTCACCAAGCCCTAAAGCTGGATATATTGTTCGTATAAAAATATTGTTATACAGTGCTGCTAAGAATATCTTTGTAGCTTATTCTTGGTCAACTCCTTTCAAATATTTGTTTCAGAAAAATTTCCCAAAGTTAGAAATACAAATGTAATAATAATATTTGTAAATTAACACTTAAATCTCTTTTTTATCTCTTTGTAAACAACTTTTTGAGATTATTTGAGGATGATTACACAGTTTTGTTTTAAGATCATGAAGTTTTCCATTGGAACAATTCTTTTTGACCTTTATGTTTTGGTCATTTGGCACATGGTTACTTTAAAAAGAGGTTGAAGCATTTGGTGAGTTTCAATAAAAGACATAAATAACACTTACCCCATTTTGCAAGGTCCCGACCTTGAGTAAGATTTACTTGTTTTCAAGACTATTCCTAAATTAGGAATTGAAAATAAGCAAAACTAAGCAACAGCACAGCAGAAAGGTAGGCAGTTTTGAGTGTAAGTTTAGGAGATCTGCATAGGATAGAGTGATCACAGGGAGAGAGGAAAACCATATGCTAGGAAGAAAATAAAGTGCCTGTGAAATGGGAAGAAAGACAAGATACACAAAACCCCAAATGTTTTTGCACTAATAAGTTCACAGCTCTGCGAAAATTTATTATAGCAATGAGTTTGGGGTGGACATAATTAAATTATAGAAAAAAGTTATTCTTGTACACTTAGTTGGTAGACCAAGATTCATACACAATACATGTTGTGTAGTCCTTCCAGCAGGTTGAATAAAACTCTGAAATATTTGGGAAGTTTAGAAACATTTCTCTGGAGGTATTTAGTATCTCATAAGGAATAGCTTTGGTGATCTTTCTTGAGACAACAGATAGATTAAATGTTCTTTCGAAATTCTTTTCATATTAATGATCCAATGGTATTTGCTTTTATGTTTAGTATAAGTATTTATACTTCAAAACCAGTGGCCTTTATGCTTTTTTAAAATTCTTTGATAGTTTTATTATTTATTAGGGAAAGACTTGAATGTCCTTAGTCACTGCATAATAAGAATAATGTATTGTAGATGAATTGAATTTTTCTTTTATCATTGGTTAATATTGTCGTGGATAAGGGTATAGATATCCATTGTCCATCAAAAGTGGCATGTGAAATGTATGAGCTCTAAACCTCATGGGTTTTTGGTGGTTCTCTAATTTGTTTAAATAACGGCTACCTGTTACACCATGATGCCTTTTGTCTGTCTTCATTCCAGTACGAAGGCTGTTTATGATGTCACACTAGAGAGACTGCAGCTTTGTATTATATTTTAAAATTAGGAATTGTGATGCCTGCTTTCAGCTTTCTTTCTTTCCCACCCCGCCCCACAAAGTCTTTTGTGGTTCTATGAATATGTGAAGTCTAGTCTTTTTTTTTGTTGTTTTTTGTTTTGTTTTCTTTTTGGTAAAGAATGTCATTTAGGATTTTCATAGCAATTACATTGAAATTGTTACCCACTTTGTGTAGTATGGGTATTTTAACCAAATTAAGTCTCCAACCATGAACACGGGATGGTTTTCCATTTATCTATGTCTTCTTTAATTTCCTTCATCAATATTTTATCATTTTTAGTGTGCAAGTATATATATCTCTTTGATTAAGTTTATCCCTAAGTATTTTATTCTTTTTGTTGCTGTTATAAATGGGATTGTTTTCTTAACTTTTTCATTATTTGTATATAGAAGAGTCACTGATTTTTATATGCACATTGTTTCCATATCTTAGATACTGTGAATAATGAACATAAGAATGCATATATCTCTCAGAGATACCACTTTCGTTTCATTTGGATGTATACGCAGAAGTAGGATTTCAGGATTATATGGTAGTTCTAATTTTACTATTTTGAGGATAGATAGGTGTTCATCTGCCTTTATAATGCTAATTTCCAAGGAGAGAAGGAGTGTCAGCGTTCTCCCTTAACCCCCATTTAATATGCTTACTATATAATAAAGGAGATAGATATATGTGCATAAGCTATGAAAAGCCATTTTTTGAAGTACACAGTTCTCAAAGTAGGACTTAGAGATGATAATACAGACAAAGAAGGGAATATGAAGGCTGAAAAGTCCGAGATGTTGAGGAATCTAAAGGCTGTAAACTAAGAAAACATTAAAATAATCAGACAAAAGTAGGATGTTGAAAACTGTAATTGTAAACAAGTTTAATTTAATACTTAATACAGTTTCAAGTATTCATTGTCGTTCACAGAAACATAATTCTGAGAGATTGGAAGCCCATTTTTTTAAAAAAAATTAAATTAGCTATTTTCTAAGCCTATGCCCCAAAGCCCGCAGAAGGAAGACACAGGCATAGTCAAATAAATTATGTTTATTTAGCTTGCTGCAATAAGAAACAAAAACATACATTCCAGAGGGGATCTTAGAAATGTCTCAGCAAAAGGAGTAGGAAGAAGCTTTCCATAGAGTTTGGGCTTGTGATGCTAAGAAAGGTTGGAGAAAGTGAGATGATGTCAGGACTGTGTACCGTCAAATAACCAGGACATTTAACAATCAGACATCTCAATAATGTTTGTTCAGGCAGTGAGAGGAATGAAGCTGGGCTGAGATATCATTAGTCAAAACAAAACAAAACAAAACAAAAAACGGCAGTTATAACTCAAAAGAGAAGCTCTTATTCGTTTTACAGTCATGGTGTGACCATTGGAGGTGAATTGTCTATATGGCCTGTCAATATCCCATTGCAGACTTTGTTATGTTCTGTTAGGAACATCACTGTCTGGTACCAAAAGGGATGACTTTTATTTTTGAATATTTATACTCCTCTCTGAATGATTTGGGATGGTCAATCACTTATTCATTCTAAAAATATTTATTAGAAAATCATTTATATTAGGTTTAAATAGGATAAATCCTGTCCTTCCGAGGATGTTCAGACTGTTTGGCAGGAGAGAGACATTGATAACAATAATTGTATATTGGCAATGAGAGAATTATTGTTGCCAACTGATGCAGGCCAATTTGATGGGTCAATTACCAATTGCCTTTAGTAAACAGTATTAGCTAATGCTAGATAGATATTTTTAAGGGCCAAATAATCAGGCAGAATTCCATAATAAAATAAGTATAAGGTCTTATTTCTCCAAGCATACAAATGTTATTAAGGCTCAAGGAAAAGAGCTATATACCTATTCTGTACTGATGGGCATTTGCATTTGCTAATGGGGGCACTATAATCAATATTTTGTGTGAGGTTTGACTTGAAGGAGCAGCAGGTCTTATAACTGAGTGAAGTGGCAGGTCCATTGTGAAAAGGAGGGACAACACGACACTTGACAGAGCAGTGCTTCAGTGCCATTAGTCTGGCCAGATTCTATATCTTCTTTCATGCATGGCCTGAGATACCTGCATGATACTAACTGCCAGTTAAGTTTTTGAACACTCATTTCACCATATAAACATTATTTCTAACATCCTTTCTGCTAGTGAACAAATTTCAATACCAATGCTATTAACAAAGTTGAAATGACAGATCATTACTTTTGATTGCATTGGTTCTTGATTGGAATGTATATGATACTATCAGGAGCTTTGGTTTTTGATTTTATTATCACACATGCTAACTAGCCATCCTGAGTTTCTAGATTAAAGCAAACCTATGCAAATATATAAGATATGGTTTATTCTGAACACAACTCACAGTGAAGGCTGTGTAATGGATATACTGGGAATGCCAAAACAATGTATACAAGTGGATATTTTGGTCAGCAATGCTCAAGCAGTAGTTTGCCATAATTAGAAATGTCTGGACCCGGATGGTAACCACTTTGATTGAGCACCTCTTATAATTGCAGAAGTCACATGTGACTTGTATTCATCTTTAGTTATTGGTATATGTTAATACAATTTTAATACAGTTTTGTTTTCCTTTCTTAAAATGCATATATATATTTTTGGGCACTCTCTGTGTTATAGTGACACATTTGACTTTGATTGTTCTTCCAAGACCTATACTGATTTCAAACTTGGCTCAGAATAAGATTGTAATTATTAAAGAAGCCAATGTTTGTACTTTCCACAACAAGTGTGACAGCAAAATAGACATGCAAACAAATAAACACTACCATTTAGTTGCCCCTTCACCTACCATAAATATTTTCTAAATTTTGAGATAGATATTGACTCCATTTTCAATTTCCCAGAAAAAGCCTCAGCACTTCTAGTCACTAAAACTTATGCTATTTTCTACTGAATTTTTCATCCATCCTTCCTTGGATAGTTCTTTCAACAAAGTTTAAATGAAGACCAACTATATTATAGGCAGTATGTAGGCGTAGGTGTAAAATGAATATGATATAATCCTACTCTAAAAGGACTCACAGTTTTCAAAGAGAAGGAAATCAAATATGGTAGGTTCTAACACGAAAACATCAATATAATACATTCATTGCTGAATCGTTTTATTCTGACCATTTTGTTTTAAAATGAAATGAACACATTGCTTGGTTATTCTTAGAATTTTTTATAGATAAGATTAATTAAAATTTTATTAAATAAATAAAATCTACTTTTTTTTTAAAATTCACATTGGAGTAGGGTGATTACCATATACTATAGTTAAATTGAGAGCTACCAAATGTGTAGTATGTATGAAACCACTCATTCACTGATCTCAACTCAAACATAGTAAATTGTGTTTCTCTCACTGAATTTGATGTAGGTTCAAAATCCTCAACAGAGTTCTCCAGGCAACTAGTGTTAGAAATTAAGATGCAGATCCTTTGTGATCATTGGTAGAGCTCATATGATCGAATGAGGATATAATATTTTTTAAAGTATTTGAAAAGCACCCCTTGGTGATATTAAACTTTATTTCATGCACTTGTATAGCCTATAGTAAAGTTTCACGGCGTCCATGAATTAGGGAACTTTACAAAACGCATGCCCTGTGGTTCCTTTGTAAAAGCAGCCCAAATGCATTCCTAAATGAGAAGCAAGTTCTAAGCAGCCTAAAACCTTTCCCACATAACCTTTTAAATCAAAACCTTCAAAAGACATTTTGTGTGAGTTTCTTTTGCTTTTTGTGAGTTCTTGCTAACCCTTTATGCTTGACACACTTTCACAATGTGTTTGCTAAGTTGGTACTTTGACGTGTAGTAGTTTCATCCTATTCAGCTTCCAGTTTGGGCTGCCTTTAAAAACAGCTGTGTGCTTCATCATCCTTTCTTTTGTCCAGAGATTGCTAAGTGGTAACCTGCTGTCATGCTTCTGCCACAGCAAATTAGGGGCTGTGATTCCTGTGTGGTGCCCCAATTACCAGTAAGGAGGGTACTTACCATGCGGCACTTGTCCTGATGTGTGGGAGTCAGATATTTCAACTGGAAAATAGGCGTTCCTTGGAAAGACACTTATGACTGATTCCATATATTTGATATCATTTCAAAAATAGAAAACAGAAATTTCTTATGAATGCCTAATTTTTTTTGGAAATGTCAGTGCATATCAAAGATTGAAATATCAATTGCAGGCAAAAAATGTGTATAAGGTTTTGGATTAATTTAACTGTGAATTTGAGCCTGTGTTTTACACATGGATTTTTACATGTTTTAGGTTGTCCTTTTTGCTCAGATACTCTTGTTTCATTTTCTGTCCTCATGAAGAATTTAGGAAATGTGTTTCTGGTCTTATAGAAATCACTGATCAATGTTGGCCTTTCCTTTCCTGGCTGTTGTTTTTGTTTGTTTGTTTGTTTTTGTTATTGTTGTTTTGTTTGTTCTTCCATGCATGGCAGGAAAGGAAGTTAATGGTTATATAATATGTGCCCAGAACTGTGTTAAGTACTTTTACATGTATCCTTTCATTTTATTTCCCTGTGAGTCTGCTGTTCTAGACACTAGATTACCCTACTTGTTATGCCACTAAGATTGACATTAAACTTTGCAAGCATGTACGTGAGCAGTTCAAAATAATTCCCAATATAACTCAAGTATGATGACATTTGGTACTACTGCACTTTCCAGAAATTGATGGAAAATGTCAATTTTTACCTGTGGCACTTTTGCCAATTTCAACTAAAGTGAAAGTAGATGTTGCTAGGCAAATAAAACAATTTCTTCCTGAAAAACAAATGAGTTAATGAGCAACGTGGTTTTCTTCCAAAATATGTGTACCCTGAGAAGGGTGCAGGATAATACTGAAATTAGATTGAGCATGTAAACTTTGACAGTTTTTTATTAATTAACAGGCTGAGTTTAGTTACTTTGACCAATTTACAATTGATTTAACTTCTCTAAGTATAAGGTAAAAGTGGTTTTGTTTAAGGGAAAATCCAAAAATTAGCTAATCCTTCAAGCAGACACCCTTTGAATGTCTATTATAAGAAAGTCAATTCTTACAATATACTAGGCATGGAGGATTGAAATTTATCAAGAACTGGTCCCTGAACTTAAAGAAAGAACTCATAATCTCATAGAGAAAGAAATAAAAACAGTTAATTTTGATTATTAGTATAATAGGAGCATTTACAAACTACACTGGTGGCACAAGGCAAGGTGCTCTAATATTGATTTCAGAGTTCAAAGATGGTGAAAGAATCTTGAGCTGAGGTTTGAAGGATGAACAGGGATTCATCAAGCAGATGTAGGAAAGATAATTTCAGCTTGTTTTAAAACTATAGTATAATGTCCACAATATATACTGTGAAAGTATACATTACATGAGGTAGTAAGGGAATAGATTTTATAAGACTTGGAGTGCTAAGGTACATAGACTGGATACCTTAAGTAAACATTTAAAGATTTATGCAAAAAAGTGAAAGAAATCTTTCTACCATTTAAATTGACCATTCTGGCGGAAGATTGAGCTTGGCGGGGTAGTGGAGTGGAGGTGGAAGTGAACAAAGCAAAAGCAATAACAAGAAGGCTATTGTATTGTGAGATATAACTGGTTATGGATAATGAATATTAGATTAGATTGGTGAAGATTGAATTAACTCATAATTTTAATGTTGGCTTTCCACTTTAAAAAATTTGGAACTTCAACATTTATGCTATTCATAAAAAAATAAATAATTAAGAGAGGGCTAATGAAAGGAATTTTAGCTTGTATTAGAATGTCGTTTTAGGGCATTCACATTAAAAAATACCTTCCAATGAAGTTAAATTATGAGCAAAAGTGACTTTTTAAAATTGTGTTCACAGAAACCATTGTATCTATATTTCCAGTTCTATACAAAGCCCTAAGGCACTGCTCAAGATGTCTTCCATTCAAGAAAGCCTGCAAAAAACATTTTCCTGAATTTCCCACTCAGTTCCATTTATCAGTGGAGAGGAGTCCCATCCAGGATATAATTAACCTAACTTAATTCACTTCTATTTGCAGAGAAAATGAGGACCAGAGATTGATTTTAAACTTGCAGGCCAATCTGCCTTACAGGCAACTCCTCCAGTATTTGTTCTGGATAGAGTATAAGTTATAAGATGTCAATCAATTCCCCATTTTCAACTATCTCTTATAAAGATGATATCTAATTGTGCCAATTACAAAGGGTGCCAAAAAAGTTTACACATTTTAAGAAAGGAAAAAAAAAAAAAACTATGAAAATTGTAATACTCACTATATATCAATAACAAAAGAAATACAATTCACATTTGACGTCTGCAATTAAAAGAGATGCTCAAAGTTACCATCAGCATAATTTTAATACAGGTTTTTCTGTCCTTAAAATGTGTATACATTGTTTTGGCCTTCTCTCCTCTTCTCTTCTCTTCTCTTCTCTTCTCTTCTCTTCTCTTCTCTTCTCTTCTCTTCTCTTCTCTCTCTCTCTCTCTCTCTCTCTCTCTCTCTTTCTCTCTCTCTCTCTCTCTCTCTCTCTCTCTCTCTCTCTCTCTCATATCTATGTATTGTATTCAGTTTTAATTTCTTGTATATTATGATGTTTGACATCTTAAAAAACCTTTCTGGTAGAGGAGACTATCCCTTACTGGACTAGCTAATTCTTAGAGATAGGAAAGGACCCAGCTGGGAGATTGCCTTTGAATGCAAACTAAGCAATGAGAAGTCATCCATACCTGTTCTCTTTGGCCCCTTTTTTCCCATGAGGCAATGTCCCTCTGCCCAATCATCCCAGGGCCCAGTGTGGCAACTAGGAAACACCTCTATAGCCCAGAGCCCACCAAATGAAAATTATACAGTTAGCCAACCCTAAACTGTTTACACTGCCCTTTGCCTTTCCCGCAAAACCCCCACCAAAGGCTCTGGTCTAACACTTTCCCGTGCTCCTGTCTTCTGCCTCCTGACCACCTTGGTATCTTTCTCATGTGGCCCTGTATGGCATGCTGCACCTCCTTCTCTAGAACCTGTAAGTGTAATAAACTGTTTTCCTGAACCTCTCCTCTGTCTCTTTTGAAGAAAAATTCAAAGGTCATTTTGACTCTGTTGGTTTCTAAAGCACTCTTTTATGCCTCATGTCGATCACATCCTAAATGATTCCAGAGGGGGTCTTCTAATGCCTAATTTTGCTGTCTCTTATTTATGTGATTTGACTTCTTCTAACCCAAGTTTATAATATATGTCTCTTTAGATTCTTTAAGGGTTTTTGTTTTGTTTTGTTTTTAACATTAGATTATATTATCGGAGTTCTATATGGATGATAGAATGACCCCTAAAAGAAATCACTCTTCTGGGTTTGATTTAGGCTCAGTAATGTATTTACTTTGAAATTTTGGGTAAACATAATATCTGAGTCTTCGTTTTTTTCCTCTGTATTAGCTTTCCATTGCTGTTTTAACAAATTACCACAAACCCAGTGGCTTCAAACAACCACATTTATTATTTTACAGCTCTGGAAGTCCTAAGGTCAAGGTGTCAACCTAAGGTCAAGGTGTCAACCAGACTTCATTCCTTCTGGAAGACCCAGGAGAAAATCAGTTTCCTGGCTGTTTTTTAGCTTCTAGATGCTGCCTGCATTCACTCACTTGTGTCCCTTTTCTGCCTCACTCCACCCTCTGCTTCCAGCACCACATCTCCTCCTGTGACTCTGACCTTCCTGAGTCCTTCTAACAAAGGACATTAGGATCTTGTGATTATGTGGGTCCCAATTAGCACCCATAACTTAATCGTATCTGCAGAATCCCTTGTGTCATATAAGGACGTCAGGAACTCCAGGAATTAAGACTTAGGTATCTTTGCTGGGGTCAGGGACATTTTCTGTCTACTAGGTCACATTTTAAAATTGGAAAAATAACACCTTCTGTACTTATTTCCATGGTTTGTCATTAGGCTCAAATGAGATACTTTTGGGGAAAGCTTTATGAAACCAGTCAAGTTATTATTTACCATAAGAGAACACAGTCTATTGTTCACATTTCATGTATTTCTCTTTACTATATAAAATATTATTTTCTTTATACTTGGATTATTATGTGAATTAATTTCAGTGCTGTGATTCATACAGCTTTTTATGGTACAGTGTATTCTCCCCCAGAATTGTATTTCTTTTATTCACAGAAAACTCTATTGAGGACATATTGATA
This sequence comes from Aselliscus stoliczkanus, assembly GCA_033961575.1. Classification (NCBI taxonomy): domain Eukaryota; kingdom Metazoa; phylum Chordata; class Mammalia; order Chiroptera; family Hipposideridae; genus Aselliscus; species Aselliscus stoliczkanus. Next base: position 28,899,557 of record CM066735.1, on the reverse strand, counting down.
AAGCATGCTTATAAATCACAGAATATGAAATGCAGTATTGCTACAGACGTCTTCAAAACAGGAAGTATTGATGCAGTGACTGAAATCAGAAAAAGGTTGTCATTTTTTTTTTTTTGCCAGAGAAACTAGTCATTAGCTGGTTTCACAACATATTTTTTTTTTCATAACTATATCAGCAACCCATGTACTGAAAATATGTGGACAAGTTTAAAGTGACAAACTCCGATTCCAGGAGCAAGTATGCTTTTCTGTTTGATGTACATATACACACATCTAACTGCCTGATCAAGCCCATCTGTTTACATGGCACTGGGCATGTTTCCAGTTGTTTATGTTTAAATTCAAAGGACACATGTAAGAGGAGTGTGATACTTTCATTGATTGCCTTCTCATTGGTAGCTGAGGCAGTACTCTGTAACTGGGTCATTAGCTATAGATGCAATCATAAAATTCATTGTATTTTTTATTTTTGTAAGGTCTACACAGTGAAGTAACATTGTACTTTAGATACTAAAGGGTGTCAAAGAGAGATTCAGTTTTGATTTTTTTTTCCAGATTGTATTCATTTATTTTTCCTGTAAGTGTACTTTATAATTCAGTGTACAGTAAAGCTGACTCTTTTATCAGTGTACATTCAATGGATTTTAACACATCAATAAATTTGTGTAGCCCCCATTACAAACAGTGTAGAATGGGACCTTAACCAATAAAATTCTCACCTGCTGCCCTTTTATGTTTACCACTCTCTGATCTCTAACAATAGTTGATCTGTTTTCTTTCTCTATAGTTTTCACTTCTTGCTAGTAGAAATTCAAAATACAAAACACTTTGCAAGTTCTTTATAAAGATGAACATGCACTTAACAGATTTCCAATGATCCTGCTCCTAGGTATTTACTCAAGAGAAATAAAAACTTACATTCACACAATATGATTATAACAACAATATAATTCATTGTCCCAGAATGGGAAATTACAAACAAACAAACAAAAACAACAACAACAAAAAACATGTATTATTCAACAGAAGAAAGGCTAAACAAACTCTGGTACATACATAAAATGGAATACAACTCAGAAATAAAGAGCAATTGAATGAAGATTAAAACAGTGATGCTGTTTTCTAATTTGTTTTATCATAGTGGTTGTTAACATGTCTTGAGGGAATTTCAAGATTTTCAGGGAGTCTACAAGGTAAATGTCTCTTTATAAGAACATTAAGATATCATTTGCCATTTTCATTGTGTTGATATTTTCTCTGATGTTGCAAAAGCAATGGCGCCTTAGCACAAATCAAAGCGGTGGTCACAAATGATACTGTGTACATTGTATTTATGACCACTACATACTGAATGTTAAAAAGAAAAAGAAAAATTCTGGTTTTCCTTATAAATGTCCTGGATTGTAGCAGCCATGAGAATGTGCCTGTCAGATCTCTGAGACCCCAGTGAGCAAACTCTGAAATCCTTTGGCTTCTCCTGGCCAATGACAGGTGGCTGAAGGCAGCAGGACAGTGGGTCCTCTCTGTCAGGAAACTATTGGGGGAGAACCCACCAGTGGCCTCAGCAAAGATTCTGTAGAACTGAACTGGAGTCTAATGTTTTTCCATCGAATTTCTTTATTTGCCCTTCTCCTTGACTCAGGGTCACACCTGCATTGTGGTCTGACCATGGGGCTCACACTTCATATTTTCTTTTACAGCTATTTCTATCAATACATTTTTTGCAAGCCCAATCTTATCTTGATATCTATTTCTCCAATGACCTGAGTCAACACTTTGATGAAGCAGTGAAAGTTATTGATTTTAAGTCTTGACCATTGAGTACACATTGCTTTAGTATTCTGTATGAGAAGAATGATGAAGCAGATATAAAGCAGTTCTCCTACACAAATCAGCATAGTGGTGTCTCAATGAAAACATTTTGTGTGAATATGAGCTATGAGCTAAACTAGTCATTTTTATTATGGAACGTTATTATCGCTTTTAAGAATTACTGACAAACAAAAGAAGGTCATGCATGTTTTAGTAATTTGCCAGATATTTTATAGGAAATACATAAAGTGAACCTGTTATTTCAAGAAAAAACAATGGGTAGTATTTTGTGGCAATTACAAAATTATAGCTTATAAGTGAAAATTGGAATTTTTAGAAAACTTGTGTCTACCCCCACAGGCTTCAGACTTTCTCAAGTCTTAAAGAATGTTGTCATTTTTTTTAAAAGCCATTGCCATTACTGGAAAGTATCCAATTATTTGGGAGGTGTTGTCTGAAAAAGAGCATGTAGACATTTTGGGGAGTATTAGGGCATGTTATATTTCCATCATGCTGGTGGTTACACTGTTGTGTGCATATGTCTGTGTGCACAGAACAGCACATTAAAAGAGTTAATTTTGTTACATGTTTATACGTCCATAAACCTGAATTAAAGCTTCCATTCAATATGTGTGTGTGTGTGTGTGTGTGTGTTTGTATATTCATCTCAAATTTAAACTCCATTTCCTTCACTTTTTCTAACGACTACATCTTCTTTATCAAGTTGATTTACTGAGCAGCATTTCTCAAGGAATATAGTGTATTCTACTGCAGAAGGTGACTTAAGTTTATTGCAGTCATTAGCAATGGTTTTCCACACATACCACATTCATCAATATTCAGCAAGCATTGCACATATATTGAAAGCCATCTAATGGGATATAAAGACAAATATCAAACAGCCATCCCCAAAAAATAGTTTAGGCTTCCATATGAAAGCATTAAGGTAACCAGAAAATTACAATGCAGTGATGCCATTGATACTAATGTTGTGACAAAGTGGTACAGGGGCCTAAAAAAAAGGGTGGGATGAGCAACTCAGTCCACTTTTGGTATGGCAAGAAAGGTGAGCCCTGAACTGGATCTTAAAGGATATATACTTCAGATCATTAGAATAGGCACACCATTGTCTATAACTCCCATGCCTGTGTTAAATACACTAATATGTACTAGTGTATCTTAAATACACTACTATGTGGCTCTTGCAAACTGAAAAGACATGTTTTGCCCATTTGCTTCCTAGTCTGGAGACTGTTTCTCAGACAGTTGGCTTTACAAACTATGTCATCTATGTCATGTGTCTTCTCTATGTTGTTGCTCTTAGCTTCTGATAGGCTGTCAATTTCTTTGATTAATATAACAATTTTAAAGACCAGCACATCTTATTAAATAAATGTTTCTCATCAATATACAAAAACATATTCATTCATTAGCTCCTTTTCCTTCCTTCCTTGATCACTTACTTAGAGGTGCCTCCTCAGGTCACATGGTTCTGTCAGGATGAGTTGTCCTGGTTTGAGAAATGAACACTATAAAACATTTTTCTTGTTACTTCATTTTCTCAAATTCATTCAAACTTTTTTTCTTTAGAGGAATATCTCATTTTATTTCTTCAAGGACCATTTATTGATATTGTGTTGTGTGCTAGACCATAGTAAAGATCACGTAATACATAGTTCCTGCCTTCACAGGATTCACAGCTGAGTATGGAAAACAGATGTGAAAACAATGCATCTTAATATAATGAGGTTTATATTATAGTAATTCAGAATGGGCTATGCGCACAAATGTTGGGGTAGTATAATCCTTAAGGGCTTCAGGGGGACCACAGAAGCTTATATTTGACCAATACATTAAACGGTATAGAGGTTATTTAAGTTGAACAAAGGAAGATCTGAATTCTACACAGAAACTGTACAAAAGTGGATAAGTATGCACACAAGAGAGAGGGGTGGGGGGGAGGGATGGGTGGAGGGAGGGAGGGAGGTGGAGAGATAGAAAAAGGGTGGAGAGATAATAGAAAGGGGAAAGAGAGAGAGAATAGAAACAAACTTCACATTTTAGAGGTTCTGGAGATAGTGAAAGGGCCATTTATTCTGCATCCCAGCAAGTGGCAAGAGATGAGAATGGTATGCTAGAATGTGACAGGACATGACAAGCCTTTTATTCCATTTTAAGGAATTTGGTCTTTATCTTTAAGTCTATAGATATAAAACACAATTTTAAACATAGGAATAAAATAAGAAACTTGGTATTTTAAAATGTTGGAAACATTTTATAAGTAGTGTACTTTATGAATCCAATAAAGTAACCCTTATGATTGAAAGATAAAAAAAATACTATTTTGAGGGGCTGGCCGAGTGGCGCTTTGGTTAACAGCTGGCTTGGGATGCCAGTGGTTCTGGTTTGGATCCCACATATGAGGGCCAGTGATACTGCCTTCTACAGCAAAAATGGTGAACAACAGCTCCACCTGGAGCTGGGCTGTGCGAGCCCCGGAGACGGTGTAGGCTGCAGCCCCTACTACAGTGGGCTGCCATAGGCTACAGTGAGTGGCTGGCAGCCAGCGTGAGCAGCTGGCAGCTGGTGTGAGCTGCCAGGAGCCACTGTGAGCAGCTGTCCAGAGGCCAGCGACCGATCTGCCTCACCCAAGAAGAGCTCAATGATGATACCAACATGGGCCAGTGAAGCAATGTCCTCCACAACCAGACTGAAGAACAAAAAGACAACAACTTCTCTGTTCCCCTTCCCCGGTTCCCCAATGCTGTTCCCCACCCCCAGTGCCCCAATAAAATCTTTAAAAATAATACTATTTTCCAATAGTCTAATTTTATGCATTCATTTAGTCATTACTAACGAGAATTTAGAAGTGACTTATTAGAGAGAAACCAATAGGTGAAACTCAGTAAAAGAATTGTAATTTTCCTATTTTGAGAGTCATGGAGATGCTTTGGACTATGAGGTATAAATTTGGTCATTTAGTTCACTGAATAAATGGTGATGTTGTTAACCAACACAGGAAACATAGCAAGAGACGTTTTTGAGTTTTTAAAACTAGACTTTATTCTTTAGAGCAGTTTTAGGTTTACAGCAATATTGAGAAGCAGGTACATAGATTTCTCATATACCCCAGCCCCCACACCTCCGCAGTCACACTCATTATTAACATCCACACCAGAGTGATACATTTCTTATAATCAATGAACCTACATTGACACATCATTATGACACAAAGCCCTCAATTTACATAGGGGTTCACTTTTTGTGTTGTACATTCTGTCAGCTTGGACAAATTAACAATGATATGTACTCACCATTACAGTATCACACAGAATATTTCCACTGTCCTAGAAGTCTTCTGTGCTATGTCTGTTCCTCCTCCACTCCTCTCCCCAAACTCCTAGTAACCCATGATATTTTTACAGCCTCGGTACTTTTGCCTTTTCTAGAATGTTATGTAGTGGGAAACATACAGTATGTAGGCTTTTCAGATTGGCTTCTTTTCACTTAGTATATGCCTTTAAGCTTACAACATGGCTTTTCAGGGCTTAGTAGCTCATTTCTTTTTAGCACTGCATGACATTCCATTGTCTGAGTGTACCACTGTTTATCCATTCACATACTGAAAGACATCTTAGTTGCTATCAAATTTTGGCAATTGCAAATAAAGCTGCTAGAAACATCCAAACACAGGTTTTGTGTGAATATATGCACATTTTCATCTCCTTTGGGTGAATATTAAGGAGCATGATTGCTGGATTGTGTGGTTAAAGTATATCCAGTTTTGTAACAAACCAACACACTGTCTTCCAAAGTGGCTATACCATTTTGTATTCCAGCAATGAGTCAGAGTTCCTGTTGCTGTATATCCTCTCTGCCATGCGCTGTTGTCAATGCTTTGGATTTTGGCCATTCTAATAGATGGATCACGATAACTCATTGCTGTTTGAATTTTCATTTCCCTAATGACATGATATGGAGCATCCTTTCATATGCTTATTTTCCATCTGTATATCTTTGGTGAGCTGTTAGTTCAGGGCTTTTCCAATTTTTTTTCAAATCAGTTCTTATTGTTGAATTGTAAGGAGTTCTTTGCATATTTGGATAGCAGTCCTTGTTGGATATAGCTTTTTCAAATATTTTCTTTTAGTCTGTAGTTTCTCTTTTCAGTCTCTTGATAGTGTCTTTCTCAGAGCAGAAAATTTTAATGAAATCTAGCTTATTAGTTCTTTCTTTCATGGATTGTACCTTTGGTCTTGTATCTAAAAAGTCATAGCCTACAAAAGTCACCTAGTTTTTCTTTGTTATCTTCTAGGAGTTTTATAGTTTTCGTTTTATATTTAGTCCTATGATTAACTTTTAGTTAATGTTTGCGAAGGGTATAAAGTCTTATTTATTTATTTTTTAAGATTTTTATTGGGGAATTGGGGTAGGGGAATAGCTTTGGGGAATTGGGCAAGGGGAACGGACATGTTGCTGAACTTTTGTTCTTTAGTCTAGTTGTAGAGGACGTCTTTTCATTGGCCCATGTTGGTATTATCATTGCACTCTTCCCGGGTGAGGCAGATAGGTCGCCGGCCACTAGAGGGCTGCTCACAGTGGCTCAAGGCAGCTCATGCCAGGTCTTCACAGGTCATGACTGCTGCTGGCCAGCCTCTCTGCAGCCTATGCCGTGGCCCAGCTCCAGGTCCAGCTGTTGTTCACCATCTTAGCTGTAGAGGACGCAGCATCACTGGCCCTAATGTGGAATCCAAACTGGGGCCCTGCTGCTCAGAGCTGGCGTCCCAAGCCAGCTCTTAACCAATGTGCCACTTGACCGGCCCAAAGTTTTAATTTTTTATTATTTGGTTTTAATATTTTCATTTGTAATATTGTTGTACTTGTATAGCTTTCAGTTATAATTTTTGTGAGTTCCTTAATGAGTCATTCAGTGTAGAGTTAAATCTTGAATCTGACATTCAGGCCATAGTTTGTTACATGCAAACCTTTATGAATTATTGGTACTAGTTGAAGGCATGCAGTGGATTGATAATAACAAGGGAGAATGAATAGAATTGAATGAAAAAGACAAAAAAACAAAAGACTCAGGGACAAAGAATGGTATTGGTAAAGGAAGAGGGATGAGAAAAGAGGCAACAGAGGAATGGTAATAGAAATAGATGCTGGATAAAACCGGTGTTATAATAAAGGTCAAGTGAATAAAGAACATTCACTTTAAGAATGTGAAGCGTTACTGATGAATCAAAGGAATAAAATGTAACAGGAAGCTTACAGGTTCCATTGGAATTGTCATTGGCGATGAGTCTTTGCTGACATTCACAGGAACAGGCTCAGTAGGATGGCTGTATAGAACGGTCAGGATGGGTGAAGAGTGCCTAGATTAAGCGAAAGCTACTTTTTCAAAGATTTATACTCCACAGATATTTAAAATTGTTTAAGGAACTACAAAAAGATATGATTAATTGGCTTATAAAAACTTGTTTAATTTTTTTTAATATAATTAAATTCCTTTTTAACAAAACACATGTGAAAGCACGGTGAAAGGATAGGCCCCGATATTTGTTCACAATCTGTGCCATCTCTGCTTTTCAAAGCTTACATCCCACGGAAGTATAAAGCCTGAAAACTTTGTTTCCTCAACTCCCCTACAGGCAAGTTCTTGGCAAATTGAACTAAATAGGCAGAGGCAGACTCGGATGAAGGAAAGGAAAGCAAAACCATTATTCTGTGGCAATCTTGGGAAGTCAGATGGAAATCATCAGATAGCAGAGTGTGAAAATTATCTGAAATTTTTAAATCATTTCCTTAGAATCATTCACGTTGGTACTTTGGTAGATGATGCCATCAGTGTGGCTTCTAACAGCTTGGGACATCGTCCTAGAAATTACTCACTTGGATGCCAGAGGCCCCTAAAACCATCCTTTGCCATTCCTGCAATTTAAGATTCGTCTACCTGTATTCTTCCAACTTCCAACAGTTGTTTTAGCCTTTATTTTTCCTATTTTAAACCTCTTTCCTCAAAGCATCTGGAGAAGATTTTGTTTTTTCTGACTAAACACTGAAATCTATCTATCTATCATCTATCATCTAATCTACCTATCATCTATTGCCTTAGCAGTATTGCTATTTTTAGAGAATAAAATAGCTCCAAGTTTCAGGAATACACTTATTGTTTCCATGAAGTAAAAGAATGCTTATATGTAGTATTCAAATTATTAGATTTTTTTTTCTCCCATAATGGCTGTAACTTTTAAGGTATTTTCCCACCAGACGTAGAAAAAATTCAGCTGAACTAAAAACATTTTGTATTTCTTACATGACACCCTTACTGACTTCCAATTTCCAAACTTTGTCCTATTTTCACAATCTAGTTTTTCTGCAATTGCCATTGATGATGTCCTTGTAACAGCTTCCTGTTTTCATTACATTTAATGTCCCTCCATGAGTGTGAACTTAAAAAATATTAAACATACTTATTGACAAACATACCTCAAAGTTGTTTTTAAAGATTTTTTTAATGTGCTGTTATTAATCTTCGAAGGCATTAGTTAATTTGTAAAATTCAGGGCATCTGGAATCTTTATTTTTAAAAATTCAAAGATAAGTCATTCAGTAGACATTTATGTACTTTCTTTTCCAAGAAGTCTAAAAATAATGTGACACTTAATTGAATGTACTCAGAATTCAGTACCTATTACTAATGTATAGATACCTAGGATAAAGTAACCATTAGTGAATTAAAATCTGCTACACTTTCACTTTTCTGAGGTGATTCATGGTCATTGACCATTTTCCTCAACTTTCAAAGGACCGCTTCAGGCAATGAATACTTTATTCTTTCACTTTTTGATAACTTTGGAAATTATTTATTAGAGACCCCTTATTGATTCTGTTCTTCCAGTATAATTTTTTTTTCTTAATATATGTTATTATGGTTGTCTACACACACACACACACACACACACACACACACACACGGTGTCAAAAAATGTATACACATTTTAAGAAAGGAAAACTGTATTAAAATTGTAATGTTCAATATATACTGATAACAAAAGATGAATATAAGTCACGTGTGACTTCTGCAATTACAAGAGATGCTCAGTGTGGTTACCATCAGCATCCAGACACTTCTGATTATGGCGAACTACTACTGCTTGAGCATTGTTGACCAAAGTGTCCATTTGGATACATTTTGTTGGCACCCCCAGAGTGTGTGTGTGTGTATGTGTGTGTGTGTGTGTGTGTGTGTGTGTACGTACATATATATACATAACCTTTTTTCTTTATATATGTAAGGAGCTTAGTATTTGACTAAATCTTCAGATATTTGCTTCACTATCATTGAAACCTGTTAGAATATCAACTGGAATGTAATTTGATTTCCCTTAGTAACAGATGAAGTGATGACATAGTGTGTTAGATCCTGAAAGCAAGGAGCTACATTTTATAACTTCTTGTACAACTAATGACAAAATAATAGTTAATTCTTAATAGATACTTGTTGAATGTTCTATGAATGGATAACTGATTTTCAAACATTGTAGCTAATGATAACAATAGTAAGATTATTTACTTTCCCTGTTTTGTAGATAAAATGATTTGGTTTATAAGATATAAATTAGACTCTGTACAGCTACCTCTTCAGTTCCTGTTGTTGATACTGGATAATCTGCTTTCTGAACCTATTGATTTTTTGCCTTTCATAAAAAAGAGACATTTATATGCATAGTCAAAACAGGAAGTTATGCAGATTTAGCAAGATACATAAAGTGCAACCCCAAACTGCCATTCAGACATACAGAAGAAATATATACCAATGTAGCTAATTTAAATGGTTGCCAGGGATGCAGGCTTTGAAATTTCAGATAATTTGATGACTACAATTTTTTAATTGCATAGTTATGGACCATAAAATTAATTACTTAGTAATCATTATTTTATGATATATACAAATGTATGCATACTGACCTTTATCCAAACTATAGTTAAAACTGCTATAAGCAACCTCATTAACAAGAATGCTTAGTAATGAAGCCTCAAAGGATATAAAATGTTTCATCATTTCAAAATTTTCTCTATAATTATGGCTTATTTGTTCTCCACAACTTTTTTATCAAGGTCTAGGATCCCAGAAAAAGTGAGTCAGGATCTTTCTATCTCCACTTATTAGTATACATTGAATTTGACTGAGGCTTGGCTATGAACTATCAGAGGTTTACTTTCTCATAGTGCATTTAAAATTCAATTCTATAAATATTTGAATATCTATAATGTTCCAAATATCATAATAGAAGCTAAAAATCACGAGTAGAAAAATGCGTTCCCTGTCCTTTATGAATTCACAGACTTATTGAAAACGTGAAGTGGTAACTCAGATCTTCCATCTGTACTGAACATAAGTGGATATTATTGTAATGGTAGTGGATTAGGAAGATCACGTTTTATGATATCTTGTCCACTTACAAAAGTTGCTTATATCTCCCTTTAGATATTCATTTTTTTGTTATGTAGCGCCTGATAATTATTTGTTCCAGACTTGCTATATGTTCTTAGCCAACCAAGCTTCAACGAATTGTGAGAGTTAACTGAGTTCATTTATTAAAAGTTCTGTGGACTTAACCACTGTATTTGAAATTTGAAGTGCAGTTTAAAATGGTGTCTTTCACTTATCATGTCGTCACTTATTACATGTAAATATTGTAACGTGAATGATCCATTTCAGAATAATGATGTGATAACCATTTACTTAAAGATTTTAAAGAGTTGTTTCACTATAATTTTTATCACCCTTCCTATTCTTTCAATACAATTTGATTAAGGAAACATCGAAATTCCATTTGAAGACTCTAATTGTATAAGAGGTTTATAGAGCTTCTTAGTGAATTTTTCATAGTTGCAGAAAGATATATTTAAAGACTTTAAGAGACCAACAAATGGCAAAAATCTCTCTTTGTGTATAATAATTTTAAGTTTTTGAATGTCCATGTCACACCTATGGAAAATAATGTGATTACTAGAATAATTATAAACAAAGATTACATATTTATTATTGTCAAATTTAATAAACTAGAAAAGGTTAAACTATTGGATTGTTGGAAAGTCATGATGCATTTTTGCAATGAAAAACAGAAAAAATACGTCATGACTTTTCCGACAACCCAATAGTTCAAAAATGATCACATATGAATTTTAATCCTATTATAATATGCTTATTACTTATGATCAATAATGACAATATGATCATTAACCTGATACTGCTTTTTTTTTCCAAGTTTACTATGTCTGAAACCTGAACATAGGGATATGTGAAAATAAAATTGAAAGTGTTATTCTTTCTTAGTGATACATAAAATAAAAGCGCATTTAAAACCCAGTGGCTGCTTAGGTTCAGTAAAATATGTTGTTATTCCGAATCTGTTCAGGAATAATTACTACAATAAAAATAATGCATAAAAAAGCTCATTGGGTTGGGGAGATAAGACTTTGGCTTACAGCCATGATGGAGCCACTGTGTCATGATGTATCCTTCTGCTGTGAATAATTATAACACAGGGTAAAACATGAAACAATAGGTTTTTAAACATTGTACATAATGATCCTTTAAACAAGAGAAGTAAATGAAGGGAGCCTTACAATTGTCGCATTTTGCTGCCTAGAGGGAGTTTACAGGACACAGCACAGGTAGGATGAACCCAAACAAAGCCCGGGAGGCTCCTCAGTTGAGGAGACAATTGAGAGTTCAGGGTGCACAAAGCAGCTAGAATGCAGTAGCCAGACAATTGGAGAAGAGAAAGGAACACAATGAATGGGGGAGAGGTGAACAAAGAGAGAGACATCATTGGAGGTCCCCCCACTCTTCTTTACCTGAACAGTGATCAGAATGTATGGGAGGAGATTACCCAGAGCCAGGAAAGAACCACTGGGAAGGAGAAAGCAGGGCGACCTCTGAATCCCACACAAGAATGGGAATAGTTTCTGATGGGCCAGGCTGTGAAAACAAAATACAAAACAAAACTAAAAGCCTTAGTCGTACATCAGATATGAGGCAGAGAACTCAGAAGAATATGCTTCAATAATGGGTCCTCATAACCCTAGACCAAAAGCTGCTGTAGTTTCAGACTCTGATGAAGAGAAAGCCCAGTAATAGGTAAAGCACAAGAAATGACACAGATGATAGAGTCAGTAGGCAAGAATGTTAAATTGGTTACAACTATGTTTATTTTAACATATTCAAGAAGATGGAGGAAAGCATGACCATATTCAAAAGCCTAAAAGATACAAAACAAACCCTACTAGCATTGTGTGGATAAAATATGCACTATTGGAGATGGTAAATTAGATACTGCAGAGGAATATTAATGAAGCAGAAAGCATAGCAATTATAAACTCTCCAAAATAGAGAACATAAAGGAAAAAAAGTCTCAGACAGCAACTGAGTATGCCACTGATCTTTTTCAGATTTTCCAGATTTCCTTGTACTCGCTTCTGTGTTTGTGTGTGTATGTGCGTTGTATAGTTCTGCATGATTTTATCACATATATGGATCCATGTATCTATCATAGTTAAAATAAAGAATTGCTCAATCAGCACAATTGAGCGGCTGTGGCCCATTTATAAACACCCCTGATTTCCATCAGTCCTCTCCCATCCATAGCCCCAGCAACCACAACGCCCTCCCCCCCCCACCGTTCTCTACTTCTAGAATTTTGTCATTTTAAGATGAATAAACGGAATCTTCCAGTATATAACCTTTTGGTGTTGGCTTTTCTTTTTTCATTCAGTATAATTCTCCAGAGATAATTCTAGTTGTTGCATGCATCTACTCATTTTATTCTTTGTATCTGTAGTTAGATATTTGTATTTCCTGAGTAATTGATTTATTATGTTCCCTCCTATTGAAGTGCAATAGGTTATTTACAATGTTCGTTTAAGATTGCATAGTGTGCTATGAACATAATTTAACATGTATTTTGTTGCAAATTTGTGCAAGTTTCTTGGGATGTACACTAAGAAATGAATTAAATGAAACTTATAATATACATATTTTCAGTTAATAAATAATACTTTTCAAAGGTCAGTTTATCGATTATACTACCAGCAGTCTACATTTTCATTCATTTAAAGGCAAGTGAATTTGAATTTGGGTTGCTTTGAACCACATTACACAACTACCTACCAAGTTTTGATTGTTGATAGGACAACCCTGTTAGAATCGTTATTATTAATACTTTCAAAATCCTCACCTTTACAATTTTAAGTTACTTAGATTCAGTAATGGCTCTTAAAATTTTCTTCTTGTGTTTTATGTACTTAATGGAATTTGGAAAGTGTATCAATGAGCTATTATGATAAAATTGCTATGTATTTGGCAACCACAAAATCTCAGCAGCATACAAAAAAAAAAGCACTTACTATAATAGTCACAAACCTAAAAGTTGGCTGGCCATTTGCTAATGTAGGCGGAGTCTGTGTTGATGCCTCTGCTGATCTTAATTCTGAGTGAACTGGGAATTAACATATCTAGGCTGAACTGTGCTCCACGTGTCTGTCATCCTCCCCCTGTGAATAGTGTGTTGGCTGAACACATCCTTTTCATCATCATTTCAGAGGCATAAAAGAACAAGCCCAAATGCACGAGCCTTTTCTAAGCCTCTATTTATATCATGTATATGAACATACTATTTTGCAAAGCATGTTACATGTCCAAGTGAGAGCATACTGAAAAGTTACATGACAAAGGATATGTTTGTTTCTATTACTATAGAAAGAGTAACAAGTTGTATAATGATGCAGTCTACAACTCAGGATGTAAATTGGTATTATTACTAGTTTACATGGTCACAGGCACATTATTGATATGCTATTATCTCTAAACCATATTTTCTCTTGTTAAAGAAATAGGACCATGCTGCCATAACTATACTAAAGTTTCCAGACGTATTAAGTGAATATGATGTTTTCCTATATAATCACTTGTGCAGATTCTGAAAAAAGAGCTGAGACACCAAGTCACAAATATTTGAATTAAACGACTATCATGTTTTATTCAAGAAGTGAGGGTTCATTATGTGAGATTTTAGAGCTGACTATTCATTTTAACAGTTTTCAACTGTATATTCAAATATATACCCCTGATGGTGTTTCTCTTGTGACTGATGTTATGATGATGAGACTAAGCACTGTCTTTCAAGACATATTTTGTCTGACAGACAGTATCTTGATTAAGATGAGCTTTAACTAAGATAAATGAGGATGCTTAGTCATCTGTTTGGTATGATGAGCCCTGAATCTTCAGAATAATCTTAAAAGTAATGAAAAAATTTCCATTTTCTTATTGAAAACACAAATTAGATTTAGAGAGGATAGCTTGCCCACCTGTGCTGTAAGCATGCACTTATTAGAAAGCACTGATGCTGCAATTTCATTACAGTTAGTGATCTCTCAGTAGAATGGACTGTGCTGACTACTGAACATCACACAAGGAAGTCAGTCAGCAGGATTTGTTCAAAAAAAAAAAATGTTTTCTAAACAAAGTTAAGCCTAATTTGTGCTGATATGTTCTTCACATCTTTGACAATGCTATCTCATTTTTTGTTACTAATCCATTCAGATTCTCCAAAGAAATTACACAGTACCTTAAACTTGGACATTCACCACTATTACTTGATTGGGAACGACTTTTCTTAGTATCTCTGTTAGTTTTCTGTTGCTATGGAACAAATTACCATAGACTTAGGTTCTTGACACAACACAAATTATTATCTCATATTTTCCATGGGTTAAAATTTCAAGCATGGGTTAACTAGATTCTCTACTCAGAGTCCTCCATGCTGAAATCCATGTGTCAGTTGGATTTGCTATCTAACTTGGGTCTCAGGGTCTTCCCAGTTCATTCAGGTTATTGATGGAATTCAGTTCCTTGCAAATATGGTACCAACATGTCCATTTTCTTGCTGCCTATAAGCCAGGAGTTGCTATTATTCCATAAAGTCATTATTTTATCTATGAAAGGCACAAGGAACACAAGCTATAATTTCAACCAGCAAAATACAAAATACATACATGCATACATAGAATTTTGAATTCTTGTATTAGAGAACTTAATCTTTAATAGCATACACATTAGGATAGAATCTACTATTGCAATGTTAGATGAATCAAGCAATGAGTCATTTTAAATTATAGGTGATACCTTTTCCTGAATTTTATTAAAGCATAAGTCAATTGATATGTTTTTCATAGGTATCTTGAAGAAGGAGAAAGGGTAAGAGTAGAGATCTTATAAGAAACAAAATTATGGAATTCTGCTACCTGAAGGACCCAAGCTCCAATATTCAGGAATAATCCTGGAGATGGCTAGGATTCAGTGGGGAAAATAACAGACAGAGGCCAGGACCAAAGAATTGGGGCTATAGTTTGCACAAACCAGGCATTTTAGAGAGATTCCTGCACATGAAGACATCTTTATGGTAATCTTTAGTGACAGATAAATGAAGTAATATATTAGTTAATCATTATTTTGTTGTCAACTGAGTTTTGGGACAGTCTGTACAACCATAGAAAGAGGACACTTCAGGAATGACTGAATTTAATGTGAACAGGTATCAGACCCAAAAGTTCATTGATACAAATAAACTAAAAATGCAACAGAATTTAGATACATGAATATGGACTTAAATTCCTATCTACTGTTATTCAATGTCTTCTGTGACACACTTTTAGCAGATAGTCTTTTAAATAATCATCTCTCACATCTCTTATGTCTGCCATTTTTTTTTTTTTTTTTGCTTACAATGGAAAATTCCTTTATGGTAGTTCTTTGATCATACAAACTTAACTTTAGTATGAATCCAGGAAGGTGTTAGTTTGAGTTAGAAATAAATTGATTGCTTTTGTTGTTTTTTTTTTTTTTCTTTCACAAGGAGCTTAGAATAAAAACCATAGTTAAAACCCATTTAATGATTGGAGAAGGCAGTTTCATTTCTATGAAAAAGACTGCAACCTTTGAAACTCCAGATATTCAGTAGGATTTCCTGGTACTTATAGATCTCTGTTATTGCCAGTGAATATATATAATGAAAAAATAATTTAAATTACTTGATATTACTTTACATATTTTTCTACCTTTTTTCGTGTAGAACTTACTAACTCTTTAAAGTATATAAATAGTATGCTCAATGGAAATGCATACTTTGAGAAGAAGCAAACTGGTACACATGGATGTAGAAATTATTCTTCAAAGGATAATTATTTTTACCCCAAAATACAGGAGATGCATTCTAAAGTGAGGGGGTAATTATATGGACTGTTATATTCACTTTTTGAAAGGCTGTATTTCTTGATTACTGTGGCAAGTAAAAAATGCATACTCTTAAAGAACTCAGAATGATATATAGGAATAATGATAATGCAATAAATGAAAAAATATCATTTGAAAAAATAGATTCCAGATCTAAATTTTCCTGTATTATGATCAATAAATTAAATTCAACTTAGTTTATAACAAGAGCAATTGACCCAATATTTGTTGAACTATGCTCTAACTGTATTGTGGAGAATTAAAAGTAAAATTTAATAGGATATTTTGAAGTGTAAATTATTTTAATATGTTTAGGAATCATTTCAGAATAAGGAAATCAGGAAATTTCTTAAATTGGGGACCTTTTTTCTTTCAGGTATGATTTTTTTTCCCTAATCATTAAACAAGAAGAACCCATTAATTTTTATCTATAATAATAATAATAATACTCCCATAGTATGACTTTTGCAAGAATAAAAGGGTTAAGAAGCATGGAGGTAAGGTCAAGAAAGGAAGGGCAGCATATTATAATTGAAAAATTAGAAAAAAAGTGATGGTACTCCATAAACATGCCAGAACTGCAAGTTATAGATAATGGGAGAATTCTTTTGAGAAATATTTAATTATTATTTTTGTCAAGGTAAAATTTCCACACAGTCAAATGTACTGATGTTACGTGTAAAAGCTGATGAATTTTGGTACCTTTGTAAACTCATGTATCATTCCTAAAATAAAGATATGGCATTTCTATTACAGAAATAAATCCCTTTGTGACCCTACATCTAGTTGACCCTTGCCATGACTTGCCCTGTGTGTTCCTCCATCAACCTTTGATATTGGTGATCACTCTCTTCTTTGCTTTTATGGACATTCTCCTATTTTTCTCTGTGCATATCTGGCTATTCTCAAACTTCTCAATAAAGGTTACTTTCTTTATCTTTTAAATATTTATGTGCTTTGGAGTCTATCATGGGCCCACTTATCCTCTCCATATATTCTCCAAAATGACTAGATGTGCACATTTTTTAAATTTATAGTTCTAATCAAGAAGTTTTTTCTGAAACACAGACATTTTTATGCAAATTTTAGAATGTCTAATAAGTACCTCAAAATCAACATGCCTAAAACTGAATAATCATTATTGTCATTATCGAGTTCTTTTCCGATGATGGCCTTGTGAGTAAGTGATACCCTAGGGGCTCCCAACTGCTCTGAAAGCAGCCCTATTACTCTTTTGTCTTCCTTTTTCAGGCAACCAAACTATTAGCAAGTCCTATCCATTGCACCTTTAAAATACCTTTCATATATGTCTGTTCACTGGATCCTTATGGTTTCTACCCAAATCTAGGTCACCAGTATCTTTTGTGAGGTCTAATAGACTGCTAGCTGGGTTTTATACCTTGTGTGTGATCCCTACAACATTCATTTGCCATTGCATCCTTTCAAAGATACAGATGGGATCACGTGGCTCATTTATTTTAAATATTTAATTGGTTCCCCACCTCCTTAAAAGTAAAACCCAAAATGCTAGTTATGGTTTAATATGTTCTGTTATCTGCATACCATTTAATCTGTTTTCCTCACAATTATTTCCCATCCAGTCAAGGTCTAGCATTTCCCTATGACCTGTCACTTATGAGCCATAGACTTTTCCACTGGAATCTTCTTCATTTATTTTCCTTATTATGTGACTAAACATTAATAATTCTTCAGCTCTAATTCTAAATTAGTTTCTCAGGGAGGTCTCCCTAAATCCATATTTAATTAGGCAAAATACTACATTGACACCTGTGCTTTCACTATCTCAGCACTTATCACACATTGTTTTTAGCCTTAGTTTAATGGTCTGGCTTCTCTGCTATACCATAAGATGGTGGAACAAGACCAAGTATCTCTTATCAGGTTTGTTTTCTAGAATACACTATGTGATACAGGCAAAAATAATGAACAGTTCTGAAAGGGAGGGAGGGAGGGAGGGAGAGAGGGAGGAAGGAAGGACATAAGGACCAATGCCCCCACCTCCAGCATCCGCCAGTATCTTTCCACTAGCCCACTTCAGTAATTAAAAACTCTCTCACATTTTGTTTCAGTGGAGTTGAGCTCAGTCTCTCTCTCCTATTTGTGGTGTTGTCTTCCAACAGAAGAGACCCCATCATAATATGCCAGTAGATGCCATCTTCAGCATGTCTTTAAGTCAGCATTAGATCTCTCCCCTTGAAAATTTCTTTCAAAGATATGCAAAACATAAGAGGAGCCATCATTGTATCCTCTCCCCATGCAGTGTCTGATGTAGTCCTTCAGGAAATGTCCATTATGCTACTTTTTTTTCTCTTTGATGGATTTGGAGGATAAGAAAACAGTAAGAAGCATAGATTTGCAAAGCACCTTCCTTTAAAAGTGTATGATATTTGCAAGGGAATCTCTCTGGTCATTTGCTTTCTCTGAAAATGCTAAAAATAAGCAGAAATGAGAAAATGTTTAAAATGCTCCATTTAGTGGTTGAATCCATAAACCCTAATTGCTTAGCAGTAATGCATTAAATAGGCAAATATTACTTTAACCGGAATCACCATTTTGGGAATAGAAACCATCAGGTCCATAATCCTAAAAGTACTATTATAAATGTCATCAAGAATCAGTTCTTCCAATAGCTGGAAAGCTATGAAGCCAAATGCAAAGTTTAAATGAAGTGATATTACATGTTTTTCAGGGATCACACATAATCAGCCTCTCGACTTGGCAGTTTTATTAGACTTGAGTTGGAATATAGATGACTGTTATTCATACGTGTAATCTTGGATAATTCCCTTCTCAGTTGTTAGGTAAAGTTTAGTACATAGGCGGTTGTAAGTAAGTTGCTCCTGAATATTTTCATCATATATAATTTTGTAAACTTTATCACGCTTATTTTTTAATGCATGCAATTTCACAGTGATATTCTATTTTCCTCAGTCAATGTTTTCTCATGTCAGACTTTATGCTTTTAAGAATATCTCATTTAGCAAATCTATGTAAGTTTGCCCTCTTTGCCTCCTTTTGTTCATTTTCAGGATAACTGTTTGAATGTTCTATTGATGGTATCTTTTGTTCATAGAATTTTATGGTTGTGATGTTCTTCCCACTTTTTAGTAGAAATAAAATTGTAATGTTCTGGAATCCAAGCTGACTCTTGGCCATCTTGGCGAATGCAGTCCAGCTGATTTTCCAGATAAATGCTCCTCCATGAGTGAGCCCAAACGAAACCAGCGTGGGGACTGCCTAGGTAACCCTGAGAATTATGAGAAATCGCAATTTCCTATTATCCTAAAGCATTGAGTTTTGGTGCAATAAATAAGTGATCAAAGAATTGGCACGTGACAATGTCTGAAATCGGCAGTGCTTCAAACAAAAGCCTAAGCATGCATCCTTGACTTTGAGGTAGTGTGACAGGCGGAACTATCAGCCTGATGAGGAGACTACAAAAGAAGCTTAGCAGAACAGAGGTAATTGTTCTCGGAAGCTGGAGAAATGGTGGCTCCCATTATGTGATTGAACAATTGGCAAAACCTTTCCCCACCAGCAGCTGGGAAGACAGGAAGTGTGCACAATGCACCTGCAGATCCTGCTGTAGGAGAGTTTTATGCAGAATGATAAGAATGTCACATTACATTTGTACAGCTACATGTGTTAAAACACAGGAAGTGAAGTGAACTAAAGAAGGAGCCGTGTAGTTGCAAGTAAAATTTAAAGCATTTAGGTGATCAAAAATAAAAATATTACTCATCCCTGGTCTCTGATGGAGATAAAATTCTCAATGTGAAATCAGACCTGGGGTTAAATTTGGATCAAGAGTGTGACTTAATGCTTTTCTTTTTTTTTTTTTCCCCCTGAAATATTAAGATGGTACCTTTTAAAACTTTCCAGCAAGAAGGGCCGGCCGAGTGGCTCAGTTGGTTAAGAGCTCGCTCAAGAGTGTGAGCTGAGCTCTGAGCAACAGCTGTTCGAGGCCAGCCCGAGCTGAGCTGCTGCTAAGCTGCCAACAGGTGGCAGGATGGCTCAGCTAAAAAAAACACAAAACACACACACAAAAAAAAAACAAAAAAAAAACAACAACAATAAAACTTTCCAGCAAGAAAACAGGGTGCTCAAAGAATTGATAGGAAATTGACACCCAGAGTCCTCACGTGCTTTCTAAAACTTCATTTGCTTTCTCAAAAAAGTAAGGGATCTTGCTTTTAGGTGAATTGTACTGATAAAAGCACTATCAGATTAGATTAAAACAAACAAATAAACAAAAAAAAAACAGTTCAAAATTAGAGGGGCTCCCACTATAAATAAAACAGGATGGAAATCCTTTACAGTTCTAAACCTTGGCTATTTACACTGGGTCATTACCCTTCCTGAAAAGGAAATGTAACTTCAGGGGGCAGAGCAAAAAGTTCAGAAGGAAGAGTCAAGAGCTAGGAGAATTATGGGCTAGGAAACCACACCCAGGGACAGAAATGAGCCCTATCCAAGAAACTTCCCTGCCTCTGCAGGAGGAGGAACTGGCAACATGTACTTGAATAAAATTTGCAATCCTATGGACTAATAATAACTGCTATATGTTTTCCCTTATTTTCTTATTTATTTGTTTCAGGTGTACAAAACAATGTAATAGTTAGATATTTACACCTCTCAAAAGTGATAACACCCCCAAACTACTACCCCTCTCACATCGTTTTAGCTGTTACAATTCCATTGACTCTATTCCCTATGCTGTACTCCACATCCTGTGAAAATATATATATATATATATATATCTTATCTGTGGGAGATATATATATCTCCCATCATATATATATATATATATATATATATATATATATATATATATATATATATATATATATCTTAAATTATAGTTGACATTTAGTATTATTAGCTCCAGCTTCAGGTGTACAGCACAGTGGTCAGGCATCTACATGGTTCATGTAGTGGTCTCCCTAATCAGACAAGTGCCCAGATATAGAGGAAAAAATTGATGGTTGCTAGATGAGGTGGAATGGGGAGGGAAAAGGTGAGGGGATTAGAAAGCACAGATTGGTAGCCACAATATTTTCACAGGGATAGGAAAGACAGTTTGTTGAATATAATCAATAATGTTCCTTCTTCCCATTTTTTAAATTAGATTGTCTATTGTTATCCTATCACAGTTAGTTTCACAATTGTACTCCCTCTGTATCTATGTCTGTGTGTATATTTTGGGGCCAGGGGGTTCTTTTATGTCCACAGCTCTCTGTACCCAGTAAGCTTCTCCCACACGCCAGATGCAGATTACAAGACATGGGAATGTGACCTTGATGTCATAAATGAGGCTGATTGGGGTTTAGGGGTGGGGATCTATGTTGTTTTTTCTTTTGGGAACGATTAGGATGCAGTTGTGGCTAGAGGATAGACTGTGGTAGATTAAACATAGTCACACATTCCTTTTAGCATCTCCCATCATTAGCTTCAACCCCTGTTGAATCTGGGTTAGTCTTCTAACTTACATTAACTAACGCTATGTGGAAGAAGTGACATTTTACAACTTCCAGGTCCAAGCTTCAAAGGGCCTTACAGCATCCACATTTGCTGCCTTGGGATATTTATGTAAAGAATCAGCCAACCCTACATGAAGATGAGAAGCCATGTAGAGAATACATGCATCCCTCCAGACAACAGCCAACCCCTACAGCCAAACATGTGAATTATGCCATCTTGGCCTTCCAATCAAGCTAAGTCTCAAGGTAATTATAGCCACATAAGTGGACCTGGGTAAAATCAGCAGAGGAACAGGCAAAAATATCTGATGGTATTGTGAGGAATAATAAACCACTGAGTTTTTGGAGAGGCTTGTTAGACAGAAATAGATAACTGATACAGTTAGTGTTTGAAAAGAGATGCACCCCTCCCCTCACTCCCCACACCCACAAATGGTAATACATAAGCACACACACATGCGCACATGCACACACTAAAGATATGAATGTTTAAGAGAATCTAAGATTCATGGGACAAGCAATTAGAATTGTTCTGGAAGTATTTTATCCCTTCTTTCTTTACCAGTATATGAACGTATATATGTATTTTGTACTGTTTCTGTCTGTTTCTTTTTGTTTTTGTTTTTTTTCTCTCAAATTTGCCCCATAATTTTATATGACCCATTTGTCATATTAACAGTTCAATGCCTATAGAAGATAATAAGTATGGACTGAGTAAATAAAAGCTTTTTTTGTGCTGTACACGCAGCATAGTGAGAAATTCAGTATATAATTTAAATCCTCATAACATTTTACCACCTTCTAAGTTCTCTCATGTGAAGCATTATTCAGAGGAAAAAAAAAAGAATAAGCAATACGTAATATAAACAGTTACATTTTTCTAAGTAAAAGTTAAGATAAATCTTTTGTATGGCATGACGCTTTTCAAGTGTTTCTCTAACACTGTTTGTGAAAATTATCCAGGGGCTCATAGTATGGTAAACAACTTCTCCAATGTATTTAATGTACTACGTTAACCCATTCCTTTGTTATTGAATTACTTGTAAGTTTTTCAATTAAGAAATAATGGTTCAAGGCTATTGAGAGCAATAAAATATTTATTAAATACTCCCCACAATGAGCAATAACACATGTGAAGCATCATGTCATAGTAATCAAAATCAGAGCGATAGATTTGTGATTATCCCCAATTCTGTTATTATGAGAACTATGATCTATAAGTTATTTAAAAATCATGCTTATTTTTATTATATTAAAATGGTCATAAATATAATATCCATCTCTTGAGATTCCCCCCAATCCCTGCAGGGGTTATGGGTTGGGTGACATGAGTGAATTGCATTACAGAATTACAGAAATAGAGAGTGCTTTGGGAACATGGATTTCATTTGGATATTTTTTTTTCTGTTTTTGTTTTTGTGTTTGAGATATCCAAGTTAATTGGGGCTTGAGGTCTCCATTTGTAATTTGTCAGGAGGATATAGAATCAAACCTTGGGGAATAATGAAATTACCTAGGTAGAGACTTTCAGAAAGAAATGCCCCGGATGGAGTCTTGCAAGTCTTGAGACATCTAAACATTAGAAGAGTATATGAGAAATCTTCAGATAAGACTACAACATAGAGAGTGGTATTGTTCACGTAAGGTAGGAGAATGTTTTACAAAGAAAGGAGTATTTTCTTAGCATTAAATACTGCTGACAGGTAAAGTAATACCAAGGTTGTGATTATTTCTGTGGAATAATCACCAGGAATGTCGCTGTGACTTATATGACAGTCGATAGGTGGAGGCTGAAAACTAAAATCAGATCAGAAAACTAAAAACATGGCTATGCTTCTGGAATAAAGGAACACTTAGATAATTATTTACTGCTGCTGGAAGTTACTACCTCTCATTTCAACCTCTTTTGTCTTTTGTTTTTGTTTAAGAAAATGTCATTTTAAGGGATAATAGGTTTTAAAACAAAGGATAATTAACTCTTAGATTATAACATACACTCGAGACAGTTTTAGAAAGATAGTTATATGTGAGAAAATCAATTGAACTAAAGCCATCATTTTGAAAGTTTGGCATTTTTAAATTAGACAACCACATAAAAAACAAATCAAGGTTAAAAACTCAACAAATGAATGGTTGACTGCCTTCCTTCCACATTACACTGTCTATATCTACAATAGACATCCAAATGGATAAAGATTAAGCTAAACATATGTTGTGAAGTTCAGCTGTGAGACCCATACTGAAACAGAAATATCCTGTGGGCTGTATTCGTGTTGAGTAACATGGAGTTGTGCAGGCATGTCAGCTCATACTTACCTGCTCTGATGACCTCATGTCTTGTGGGGCTCCTTATGCTTGTGAGAGGGTGACTAAGGGCGGTACTAAAGGATAGCAGAATATGCCATCACCAAATATGTCCAATTGCCATATGGACTATTTGACCTAGGCCCTTGAAAAACAGCACATACAAAAGAGACACTCTCATCTCCCCCTTTTCTTCCTCAGGATAAATGGCTCAAGAGAGAGCAAAGGGAAACAGACTATTCATTCCTAGGAGGCTCAAAACCGAACGAACAGGAGTGACAATCCAAAGAACAAAGAACTATTCTTAGATTTTATTTTTTTTTCCATTTTTTCTCTTGCTAATCAGAATTTGGAAAGGAAAGGAAAAGGAGAAATTCTTATCTTTCTCTCTGGACCAGAGAGTACAGACAGATATCCAGAAGCCTGCCGTGGTACGAATTTGACCTCTTGCTGACTTTTTGATGGTTGCCCCATATCTCAGCTACAGTCTCCAGGGTGAGTGGGGTGTCTCAACTATGGCATCCCATTCTCACTGGCAGACACAGTAAGGGAAGCAAAACTTTATCTCAGTCTTCTCAGGGTCTCTGGCTTGGCCTGAGAATTAAGATGACATAAAACAAAGCAATAGGAGAAAGGCATACACATATTTAGCCCTCATAGGAAAATGGAGACTCAAACAGCAGACAGGCCTAAATGCTTCTATACTAGGTTGAACAAAGAGCAGTTATTGTGCAAAAATAACTGAAATCTATTGCGGGGGGTGGGGGTGGTGGGAATTAAAAGATTAGAGGACTATAATAAAAAGGTCTGTCTGTACAGATTTCTCTTGGCCTCACCTGCCCATCTCTTTTGATAAGACTGTTTCTTTCCTCCTGGACTAGGAAGGAGGGTCTTTCACATGGGATTTTAATATCCTATTTTCAGGAAGAAGAGTGGAGATCATAGTATTTTTGTTATCTGCAGCTTTCAAGTGTTTTTAGTGCAAGCCCACATATTAGGTTGGCATACTCTGCCACCCTGCGATGCAATATCGTGCCCATAGGCCTTACATTTGTTTAAAATGTGAAAAGTCTGGTAGTCATTATTACCTTCAACACTGTGACAATCCTGGAATTCCTGAATCTAGTCTTGATGGCACAATATTTTCACAGGGAATTTGGACTAATTATTAGTCAAAGTAGAATGATGCCATTGACTCCTCTGCCAAAAACACAATACACAGAGGACATTTTGGAACAGACATACAATAAACTGATCTCATAAATAGCTTGTCATTAACATTTCTATTACAGTAATAGCAAAAGGGTTCTTAAATTGTTTAAGACATAAGGTGGCAAGATAGAAAACAAAAGTCCAGAGAAATCTGGTAGAATATATGAGGTTTTTGGATCTAAGAAGTCAGAGACATTACAATGCTTAATCAATGATCTAAAGATTCATAATTCTTTCTGCCTCATTCCTGAAACATCCACAGTTGTGGAGTTCTTGCATGATCTACACATAATGGTACACTTCTTGCATTTCCTTTATTAGGTAACAAAAGGGTCATGTTTATAATTTGCATATTATCATATTATAACCTCACGGTCCACAACCAAGTCCTAATTCTCCATGAAGTTTGCTCTACTATCTTCATGTAATTCATTTATATTACTACAAAGCATGTTCATTGTAAAAGAATTTGGCTTTGGGTTATATATGAAATGTATCTTGCGTGTTAAATAAAAAATAAATTTTTCATCAATTAAAACACTTATTTTTCTAAATACAATTGCACTAAAAATATTTTTCTTCATTTAAGGAAGGATAATATGTTTAATATACACAGACCCATAAGGTTCTTCAGTTTTGCAAAATAGCCACAGTTGTTCATTGTGGGTTACTGTAAAAAATCAGTCAAAAGTCAACAAATAGCATGCTTATTTATTACATTTGTTTAGGCTGATGGCAGATGATGATGATATCCATAAAAAAGCTGTAGAGTTGTCTTTCTAAAACTACTCATTTTTAAAAACTTGAGACTTCCAGGTAGAATATTTTGTAGTTCACTTTCCTTCTAAAATTAGACTAGTGGCAAACATTTATGTGAGTTACTGAGCCTGACATCTAATTAACACAGTCTTTACAGGTTTAATGAGCAGTGATAAATTTCTATCCTTTCTTTGGCACATTTTAATTAGTTGTAATTATGAGTGGAGTGACCTGAAAAGATTGTTTTCCCATGGAATCACAGTAAATTTGTATAATTTATACTTGCAGGGACAGAATGTGTTTTTATGACTTGAAAAACCAAAAGGTTATTTAAGCTATTTTAGTAGTCACATAAAATCCTCTGCAGAGGGCAGGTAAGTAAAACACTGAACATTCATATTTTACCATCAGGTGAGATGCTTTATAAATCACATTTATCAGAGATCATTTCTCCAGAGTCAGCCTTTGCAATTTACATAAAACCTGAACTCAAGCATTAATATAATATAATAAATTTAATATAATATATAATATTAAATGCTGATTTTTCTTAATAAGTAAAACTACATTGATTTACTGTAATTCTTAATATTATTGTAAAGCATAATTATTAAGGCTTTGAAGAACAGAAAAACATATATGTTTGAACTAAGAGGTTCGAAAACTGCTACATATCCATTAGGAATAAAATGAAGAACAAGGCAGATACTGGCTGTATTTTATAAAGGTTATTGTGAGGCATAAGAGAAAAGCAAACAGTTCTATTAAGTGCTGACATGTGGAGGACAACGGATGTATGGAATGGGAAGACCTATATTGCAACTAGGGGATCAGCAAAGTTTCCCATAAGTGATAGTGGTTATGATGATAGTGATGGCATAAAAATAACTAACATTTTCTTTGTGCTTACTAATTTCTAGATATCATTATAAAATTTTGCATATCTTTAACTGGTAATTTTTAAGAATAGGAGTAGTCAGTCCATTGTCGAGTCAGGTGCGGCTGGGTCTGGCTTCCTCGAGAGGACTGGCGGGGACTCAGCAACAGAAATAAAGAGCAAGAGACAAGGAGTAGTTTAAAAGCAATGTGAGTCAGGGGACTCAGTGTCTGATGGACAAAGAGCCCAGAATCTGGTCAGACTGCAGCTTTTATTGAGCACACACAGGGAAGGAGCTTTGTTCTTCCCACGGTCTGTAATTCACATCACTCGAAGAATTTAGCCAAATCTCCCTATGTCCCACAGACCACCTCAGCAGAAAGACCCTTGACCAATACATTAATGCCTCCAAGGGGAACAGTTAATGACTCATTATGACACTTAGAGGCAAGAATACAAGGAGGACTAATGTTATCTCTTGGGAAGATTTCTCTTCTCTGCAGATAAGGGGTTACAGGACCTTAGGCCCCTTATGCTTCACCTCCTTGATTCCTCCCAGGGTACCTCAGGGCGATGCCTGGCTTGGTCTGCCCTAATGCGCTTATTTTATTTAGGATCTTGAGCATATTTAGGGTCTTGCCAGTCGTTGGCTGACCTGCCCTCTCTCTTGGGGTCCCATGGGGTTTTGCTATAAACATAGTGAAAATCCTCTCCCCGTGAGGCTCTGCTGTTATGGACAAATGTAGGGAGGCAGACAGCGAGGCTGCTGTGAGGCCACAGTCAATCAAGTTGTCCCATTTAGGGCAAAATTGTAGAGACCTTTGAAAAATCTCATGTATAGCAGATTACATTCAGAAATTCGCTATTAGTGGAATAGCCTATGAAGGCATATTCTAACACTTCCATAAGGAGATAGGGGCTTGGTTTTGGCTTTCCTTTCCTCTCTCTGCATTTCACACATATATTTTAATGCCAAGTAGATGTCATCAATGCCAAGTCTAAATTAACATGCCATTTCCTATAGCTTTCAACTCTTACCCCTTCCCCCACACTTCCATCCCCTTTGAACCAACATCTTCACAAAGGAATGCAGTATCCCATTCTTCTTAGGACAGTTTAATAAACTTCCTGCCCTCATAGGCTTTCTGAAGAGAAAGATCCTCCAATTATATATCTGCCCTTGTTGGCAGGACATGAATGTAGTATACCTATGAAACCTCTTTCTCAATTATTTTTTTCATTGTTTACAAAAGACTCAGGCTTTTTTGTAAGATGTTGCTGTGGGTTTTAGTTTACAAACATGGTTGCAACATGTGTCTCATTCTGTTAAGTATTCTACAATAGGACTTCACACAGCTCCCATCAACTTTCATACACATGTGCCGTCACCGGAATGGGGGTGCGGGGTAGGGAATGGGGTGCCTCATTTGCAACCAATAGACAGCAGCAGAAGTTCTGAGGATAGGTTAGAAAAGGCAATGCAAGTTTTGCTGGACCACTCTTTGGAGCCTTGAGGTAACATGTAAGGGTCGTGACTACTCTGAGGGCACCATGCAGGAGTCTATGTGGAAAGACTTCATGGAGAGACTTTGTGACCACGTGAAGAGAGCCAATTGCCTGGCTAGTACTCACCTATGCCAGCTCCAGCCAATGCATGCATGCAACGGCATATGAGACCCAAATCAAAGCTATTAACACACAAAAACTGCTAACATGCAGAAACTGTAAGTGATTTAAAAAAATGTTTAAAGCCAACAAGTTCTGGCATCATTAAATGATGAGAAAGGAGACGTTGGATAATGTTTAATGTCAACCTATGCCCTCTAAGTGTTACTGGGATATTTCACATGTTGTGGGGAATTTTTTTTTTTCTCTGAGATATGTCCCACTCTTTCTATATTCCATTACTTTTCAATGTTATTGTCTAATAGAAGTCTTTTAAAAAACTGTGTTTAGGGCCGGCCGAGTGGCACATTGGTTAAGCGCTGGTTTTGGGATGCCAGCGGCCCCGGTTCAGATCCCACATGAGGGCCAGTGACACTGCCCTCTACAGCTAACAACAGCTCCACCTGGAGCTGGGCTGTGCGAGCCCCGGTGATGGTGTGGGCTGCAGCCCCTGCTGCAGTGGGCTGCCGTAGGCTGCAGTGAGTGGCCCGCAGCCAGCGTGAGCGGCTGGCAGCCAAGAGTGAGCTGCCAATAGCCGCGATGAGCAACATCCAGAGGCCAGTGACCGATCTGCCTCATCCGGGAAGAGCGCAATGACGATACCAACAGTGAAGCAACATCCTCCGCAACTAAACTGAAGAACAAGAAGACGGCAACTTGTCTGTTCCCCTTCCCCGATTCCCCAACGCTGTTCCCCTCCACCAATTCCCCAATAAAATCTTTAAAAAAAAAAAAAAAACTGTGTTTAAATGTAAACACAAAAAGGAGGATATTATATTTGCACAACTGCTCTCTTCATTCTTCTACCAATCAATTCTCAGCACATTCCATGAATCAAAGGCTTTCATGGGCCCCATCCCAGCTTGGTAGCTGTGATATCCTAGGACTTCTGGCAAGTCGCTTAACATCTGTGGAGCATCATTTTCCTGTGCAAAAAGGCAATAATACTTACCTATCGCACAGGTGTGTTGTTTTAGATACAGTTGCATTCTGAAAACATAAATTACTATAATTTCAAGGTGACATTATAAACACGCTTATCCATTCTCATTTATGACCATATGGAATGGGTGCTATGAGGACGTGATTTCTAGTTTGCAAAATTTCCACTGTTCAAATTATCACCTTACCACCTGCTGCCTCCTTTACTAAGCATCAGAGCACTGCAAAGGTTGGTTAAATAAAAAAAATCCATGAGTCATCTAGAAACAGGTGCTGTTTTGGCTTCATTTCCCTAACTTTTCTGAAAATCTGCAAAGTTTTATGAGACTTTGATAGTTCCAGTCTATCTTGGATTTGTAAGAGAATTTGTACTTTACTGCACTCCTAAGCAGCCTACATCGGGGAATGATTTTCCTTGGAAATCCAAGATCCTGGTTAAGTCTTAGTCAAATTGTTCTGATAAGAACACTAATGACTCTTGCTCCCTTGGTTATCAATATAAATTCCTTGGTGCCTCAATATGTTTCTTTTAATAGCATCTTGGATTATCTACACAGAAAAATCCCTTTTTAAAAGAAAGTACTTGCAATTAGCTGAATTAGTCCCCATTCAATTTCAGGATAGTAAACATGAATTGAACACATGAGGATTATTGAAAACAATAGTTTAATATGATTTCACCAAACACTGTTTTGATATAATTTGGCCAATATTAAGGGATGGAGAATTAATCTATATTATTATTGTACTTCAAACTTCCAATCAATTCAAATAGAAATATCAGACCAAATTTAGCAGTGTTTAAATTGGTATGTTCCTCACTCCATGGCCACATAGTAGCTTTAAATAAAACAGAAAAGTAAACATATTGTTCAAATGAGAAATATGATCTGTATTTTGTCATTAAAATGTTTATAGTTGCAAAGATTGAGAATTTTAGCCTTTCTTCCTAATTTGCAATGTTCACACTGACCTATATTCAAAATACATCCCTAGACCAGGGGATTTATAAGGAAATTTTTATACAACACTAATATTTCACCCTTATGTTTGAAATTTAAGTGTTGTTAATCCTAATATTGTGTTTCCATAATGTATGTGGTTTTTAATACCAAATCTAAACTCTCCATAAGAGGTGTTAGACCACAAGCTGGATTCATTAGAACGTATCTAATAAACTACCCAGTAAATGACATTCATAACTTCCTTTTCCTGTCTTTTTTTATTGGTGGTGGGTCTAAAGATGTAATGTCTATTGTCATTTTAAAAATGGAAACATCCTGGCTACAGCTTGAGACTCTGAGTGAATACGCTGGCCCCTCTATTTCAGTTGCAGAAGTTCCATGTTCCACCTATCTCCAAGTTTCCTCAACCTGCTGTCGCTGTTCCACCACTACTTTGTCATAGATCATGGAGCTTCCATCTCATGGGGGCTACTAACATTTTTCTTTAAGATTTAAGCCAGGAGTGCAATTCTCTGAAATGACATTACGTTATAGAAGACTTTCACAGTTCAAGTTGGGTCATGAGAAACAGGATAATGCAGGAGCTACAAATGGCCTTCAGGCAGAATGGAGAAATTCCACATCCTGAAGTAAACAACAGATTGCCTAACCCTCATACCTTCCTTTTCATACAAACCAGCAAACTTCAGGCTCTTATAATCAAAATATATATTCACTACTAAGTGAATAGGAATCCCAGTTTGTATTGAAAACACACACACACACACACACACACGCACACACACATACGTTGATTGTCATTACTTTTTAATTTAAATCTAAACAAAGAGCCAAAGTTCTCTTAAAAATTTCAGATAGGGATGGCCGAGTGGCGCGGTGGTTAAGCGCTGGCTTCCCAAGCCAGTGGCCCTGGTTCGGGTCCCCCATGTGAGGGCCAGAGACACTGCCCTCAAAAAAAAAAAAAATCAGGATAGTTAGCAAGCTGAATATTGAGTTACTGGCAAAAGACAAAGTCAAGGGATTCTTTACCTTGTTAATGGGTAACTGAAATCCGTAACAGTTTTCCTGTGAGGTGTGATTTATGATGATTTTCACTGAAGAGAATAATTTGAAGGGAGGCATTGGATGAGAAATTAGAGTTTAATGATTTCAATACTATGGATTAAGATAACTGAGTAAATGAACACATATCAAAATAATAAGTAAAATTACACTTTAATGGGATTCATCTTTTTCTGGAAGGTTTTAAATTTTAGCACTTTTTTATTAAAGATTTGATGAACACTTTATTTTGGAGCTGGGAGTCTTTGCAACAGAGTAGGTAAAATTCCCAATATATTAAATTTAAGCAACCCTTGTTTTTATTACCTTTATAGTTTTAAATCATTTTATCATTTGCTTCATAAATTTAGAGTTATGGCCTTGCCTTCCTAATCTCTATTGGTTATGTCATTGCAAAACCAAACTCCATAATACTGGAAAATAAAACACCCATACAGTAACATTAAAGAATAGATCATGTATTGTGATGTGGCATAGGTTCATGATATATGTACTCCCCAAAGATAGAAAGTGAGTTAATGGTGAACTGAAAATGGAATTTAAGACTTACTGCCAGTTATAATTTTAGTAAAGAAATCACCCTTGTCGATTTAATCAACAAATGTTGTGGCAACATTATCTGAATTTAACCAACTAGAATTATTGCCAAGAGAATATTAAGTATATGGAAAGATACAGACATTTGTCCATTTAGGTCAAAGTTGACAAAGTTGGCATTGTACTGATTAGTAAAAGTATTTCTTGGCTCTTCACAAAAATAAAAACTTTATATTTCAGGTTTATTATTTTGAGTAGTAAATCTCTAACGTTCAAGGAAGAACAACTAATAACATAAAATATATTCAGTAAAAATGTTATATTGCCCTTTGTGTATTAGCCATTTCTATGTGCCCTTCCATTTACAGAACATCCAGCCATTGTAACGTTAATTGAAGTGTCTCCTCCTGGCAGATTTTCTAATCTGTAATCTCTACTAAATTACAGTCTCCAAAAAAAAAAAATTCATTGTATACTCTAAATCTGGCATCATGCCTGGCACTTACTAAGTATTAAATGACTATTTGTAGAGAAATGAATAAACTTATTATATAGCTATTAGTCTAATATCTTCTAAAAGTATACCTCAGTTAATCAAGCTATCTTTTCAGAAGAGTTGGCTTTTCCTGAATCTTTAATTCTTATGATATGAATATTCATATTTTTATTGCTTTCAATCAGGAAAGTATTGCAAATTAAATATATTTATATATACGTGTGTGTGTGTGTGTATTTGTTGTTGTTTTGACTTTCCAGAATTTTATTTATTTATTAGAAACCTTAAATCTCATCTGCATAATGCTTTCCCTAATTTTTTTTTATTATGCTGTTCAGAATAGTCTTAAACATTTTGACTACTATAAATTTTATAAGTTAATGCAAACATTTTCACTTGCATTTGAGGTTAAATTTAGAAAAATCAATTATTTTTCCTGTATTTGATAATTAAAAAGAGAAGAACTAAATTTCGGGTATAGAGATATTTTGTGTGAATACAAGTACATTAAACATTGCAGCATATTGCAAAATAGTATTATTATTTTCATAGACAAGAATAACTTTTGGGGTTAGCTGAATTCAGAATGATTGTTTTCTTCAAAGAAAACCACTGTAGGGTAGTCAACACAAGTTGGCTAGCATGGAAAATCATTCTCATGGCAAAACTCCTTTAAGAAGAAAAACAAGGGGAATTGGTTTGGCAAATTTTAAGACTACACATATGATAGCCTAATACAGCTCCTAGAGCAGGTTTGGGCAAATTAGTGCTTGCGGGCCAAATGTGGCCTGATGCTTGCTTATAGACTCACTATTATAGCCCAGGCAAGAATGATTTTTACATTGTTAAATGATTGAAAAAATATATATATCAAGAGAAGAAAAATATTTTCTGACACAGGAAACATGAAATTCAGATGTCACTGTCCATTAATAAAGTTTTATGGAGACACAGCAACACTCGCTCATTCCCGTATTGTCTATGTCTACTTTCTCTACAATGACAGGGTTGAGAAGTCCTGAAAGAGACTGAATGACTCATAAAGCCTAAAATACTCACTATCTGGCTCTTTAAAGAGTTTGCCCACATCTACTCTAGAGCCAGGCTTTGTAAATGTTATTGGGCTTCTACATTACCTGAAAGCCTTTTAAAAATGTAGCTTCAGATTCACTCAATCTGAGGCAGGACCTGTGATTCTGCATTTCTGCAAAACTAGGCCATTTGAATTGGTGAAACTCTAGAATGGTGGCTTTTTAAACCCCAGCGGCACATTGGGATCTTTCTAACTATACTGATGTCTTTGTGCATCAAAGATAAATTAAAACATGTTGGGATGATGCCCCATAGTCATTATCATTAAAAAGTTTCTAGTGATTGGAGATAAGGAGAGGGGCTGCTATTAGGGTATTGAAATAAACTGCACAATGCCACTATAGTTTATGACAGTTTGCTATTTGAATGACTCCTTGAGGCTCAACAGGATTTCTGAAGAGATCAGGAGTGATAAGATTCCCAGATAGACAAATTAGAGTCAAAGAAAAGTCACTAACACTCTGTCTTCCAATTACAAGAGGAAGCTCCCATTCTGATAACTAAGAGTAAATAATAAGCTGCTGTTGCCTTTTCCTCCCTTCATCACTGTGTCTAATATGTAACTACTTACCCCAAGTTTAAGCACTTTCAGAATGCTTAATTTTATCACCTCAGTTAGTGGGTAAATGAAGAACTGGGATAAGCTTTTTTTCTTGGGTAAATAATGTGTTCCAACATAGTTTATTTTGACTGGATTTTTAATGATTTGGAAGGTTTTTACACATTGACAATCTTGGGGTAGTATCCTTTCTGAAGACTATAGCTCTCAGATGTCTGATTCTTACTATTCCCATTTAATTATTAGGGGATTGTAGTCATTCACAACAGAAGTAGAATAAGATAATTTCCTGGTTTCCGTGGACTGAAGTTACAGTGGAGAATGAGAGTAAAAGCATACTTCAATTGAAAAGTGGGAAAGATATGAACTAACACTAGATTTACACTAAAGGTGGTATGTGAAGACAGACTAACATGGAAAATAGAAGAGGTACACGATTTATACCTGAAGCATTTGGACTGATGAGACAGATAAACTGAAAGATGGGATAAAGTGAATTAGAGGTCTCATATTGTAGCAATAGATAGCATGGAAAACTGAAGTGCATTATGAGTACAAGGGACATAAAAGCTCAAAAAGAAGTGGGAAAAAGCACATTACCTTGACTTGATGCTTTGGTCTTTTCAGAAGTTCCAAGTAGTAGAAAATCGGGGGAATGGTGAGCCTGTATAGCTAGAAAATACTCAAAATATTTTACAGCTTCAATTTGGAGATATGATTGAGGCAACTTCACCTAAATTATTACTAAGGAGATTAGTCATTTCTCATTCATATAATTAATGATACACCTTCATATTTTTCTAGATATGTGAATGGATATCTAATTATATAACACATGCCAGACCAAAACAATATATCTTAAAATATAATAATGCAATGATTCTTAATTTATGTGTGTTTACCATGTACCTGGAACCTTCCTAAGTGTTTAGCAAGAGTCATCTCACATGACCCTCCCCATTCTTAAGTGTTCAGTTAGTAAGAAAACTAGGATTGGAGATGTCTATATGACAAATGTTAGTCTCTCACCAAGTATAGAAAACAGGCTTTAAAAACAAGGCCAAGTGACTCCAGAGCTTGTGATCCTAATCGCTATGCTCTATGTTTACAATATATGTAGTAAATAATCCTTATTCTACACTGTTGATGTCAAATTTTAAATCTGCTGAAGAAAAGAACACCACATAATTGCGAATAGTCAATATCCTCTTGTTATCCTTTTTCCTTTGGATATGTTTCTTTAAAATAGAGCTTTATGTAAAATAAAATGCCCAATTTACTTACATTTCACCTAACTTAATAAAATACTCATTACATTTGATATAATCCTAGCACTAATTAAAGATCTTGTTCTGTGAGAAATTTAGGTAATGGAAAATATATATTTTCCCTTCTTTGGCCTTGTTCTATCTATAACAAGTGAGAAAAAAAACTTACAATTTATTTTCACATCACTGCTTTTAGCAACATTTGAAAATACAGTATAAGCGCTATAATTTAAATTCCTTACATAAGTGCTGTTACTAATTGTTAGTGACTGACCTAAATAAAATTTTAACTTTGAGTTTTAAAGTGCATTTTACATTGTCTCAGGTAGAGTTGGAAGCTCTATTTTGGTCTGTTTTGAAAGGCTGGTGAAAAAAAAAAGTTGTTTATGTTACATAAATTGATAGATAAGCATTGTGAATCCAAAGCTAGATGTTAAAAAGGATAGTTTTAATTTACCAGAAATAGTTCTTTTAACTAGAACAAGGAAAAATGCAGAGAAATTCATAATAATGTCATTGGTTTTATCTTCAAAGAAATATAGTTGGGATTAAAGATATCAAAGAATAAAATTCAAAAGAGGACTGTCCATGAAGAAAACATCTCTGGGTAAAATTAAAACAATTTACATTTAGAAGATAATATCATTTACAAGTCTATGATTTTATTCAATAATTATTTAATAGTTATAACTGTATTCTCCATAGCTGCAATAACAGATTACAACAAATTTAGTGCTTAAATCAATGCAACTCTCATATTTGTCAGTTCTGTTGACCGGAAGTCTACCACCAGTCTTACTAAGCTATATTAAAGTATTAGGAAGGTGTGCCCCTTTTGCAGGCTCTAGGAGTAAATCTGTTTCCTTGCCTTTGCCAGCTTATAGAGGCTGCTCACTTTCCTTGGCTGCGGCCCCTCCATCCATGTTCGAAGCCAGCAATGTTGTGCTTTACGTCCTCTCTGTGCTTTACTTCCTCTCTGTGCTTTACTTCCGCAGTCACATTTTTCTGACTCTGACTCCCATTATGTCCCATTTTTCCACTTTAGGACACTTGTGATTACAGTGTGCCTACCTACATAAACATTACTGATTCTAGATTCTTTTATTTAAGCAAAGTGGCAATGATCACATTTTGTCCTGGTATCATTATATTTTCTCTGTGTTTTTATTTATTTTTAATTAAAGTTTATTGAGGTGGCAATGGTTAGTAAAGTTACATAGGTTTCAGGTGTCCAATTCTGTAGTACATCATCTATATTTCACATTGTGCATTCACCACCCTGAGTCAGTTCTCCGTCCATTACATATATTTGATCTCATTTACACTCATCTACTACTCCCTTCCCCGCTTATCCTCTGGTAACCACTAAACTATTGTCTGTGTCTGTGAGTTTTTGCTTCTTCATTTGCTTGTCTTGTTCCTTTGTTTTTATATCCTACATATCAGCGAAATCATGTGGTTCTGTTTTTTTCTGTCTGACTTCGCTTAGCATAATAATCTCAAGATCCATCCATTTTGTCGCAAATGGCACTATTTCATATTTTCTTATTGCAGAATAGTATTCTATTGTTCATATATACCACATCTTCTTCATCCAATCATCTATCAAAGGACTTTGGTTGTTTTCATGTCTGGGCCACCATAAGTAAAGCCACAATGAACATCAGAAAACATATGTCTTTACAGATAAATGTTTTTAGATTTTTTTTTTTTTGTAGATAACCAGGAGAGGGATTGCTGGGTCATATGATAGTTCTATTCTTAATTTTTTGAGGCACCTCCACACTGCCTTCCATAGTGGCTGCACCAATCTGCATTCCCACCAGCAGTGTATGAGGGTTCCTTTTTCTCCACAGCCTCTCCAACACTTGTTATTATTTGTTTTGTTGATGATAGCCATTCTCACTGGTGTGAGGTAATAGCTCACTGTGGTTTTTATTTGCATTTCTCTGATGATTAGTGATGCTGAGCATCTTTTCATATGTTTATTGGTCATCTGTATGTCCTCTTTGGAGAAATGTCTGTTCAGGTCCTCTGCCAATTTTTTACTTAGATTTTTTTTGTTGTTGTTGTTGAGTTGTATGAGTTCCATATATATTTTGCATATTAGCCCCTTATCGGGGGTGTTGTTTGCAAATATCTTCTCCCATTCGGTTGGTTGCCTCTTTATTTTGTTGATGGTTTCTTTTGGTATGCAGAAGCTTTTTAGTTTAATATAATCACATTCATTTATTTTAGCTTTTACTTCCATTTCCTTTGAAGTCAAATTCATAAATCCCCATATGAAAAGACCTAGAATAGCCAAAGCAATCCTTAGAAAAAAGAATAATGCTGGAGGTATCACACTCCCTGACTTCCTGAGCTTGTACTATAGAGCATCAATAATCAAGACGGTGTGGTGTTGGCAGAAAAACAGACACACAGACCAATAGAATAGAATCGAGAACTCAGAATAAATCCATATAAATATGGACAGATAATTTTTGACAAAGGAGCCTATAACATACAATGGAAAAAAGAAAGCCTCTGGGAGAATTGGAAAGCCACGTGCAAAATAGTGAAACTAGACTGCTATCTGTCACTGTGCACCAAAATTAACTCAAAATTGGTCAAAGACCTAAACATAAGACCTGAAACAATAAACGGCATAGAAGAAAACATAGGTACTCAACTTATGGGCCTGGGGTTCAAAGAGGATTTTTTTTTTTTTTATTTGAGTGATCCACAAATATTCATGTAGTAGTACATTTCATGATGGAGCAAGGAAGGGTAAGTATAGAGTTAGTGAAAGACACTTGTATGATCCTCAGTAGCTCCCTTTGGACCTCTATATCAATTATTTTTGAAAATATTTTTAACAGTGGCCAGTACATGTAAATAAGCAGCATTTCACAGGAGCCTTAACTTAGTGGAAAAGTAATGGAGATAAACTACAGATCAAGGTAACTACAGTGCTATTATTGGCAAAATGTAGATGTGGGTCAGGGTCTGAAAGTAGAAATAATGCATTTGGGGAAAGGAGACATTCTATTAACAGGACAATTGATTTTAAGTTATCATTTATGCTGGTCTCAGTTCACTTATTGACTCAATATGTTGTTGTAATCCAAAGGAGAGAAATTATAAACACAAGTACTAGCATACAATCAACCAATATCTGACACAGACGACTCCGACTATTCTGAAAAACACAAGGCTGGAGATCCCACTGGCCAAGCACTGAGAACTTGTGTATAAACTGGGAAAAACACAGGCAGATGTGTCTTATAACATATGAAAACATGGTCAATTTTTGTGTACAAATCAGTGACTTAGGTGGACTGCCCATCTTCCACTAAGTCTCTTGTGTCTATACGAAGGATTATCTTGTTCCAGTGGTTTCCCCATTTTCCTCCCTATGTGTAGGGACTCTTGAGCTGCTGGTGAAACTGTAGCACACCAGAATTTTCCCATAGGGCTAAGCCATGGTGGATTGCAGCATTATCAAGTAACGTGGACAAAAACTGTTCTGAGAATTCCAGCTGCTTTTTATCCCTAAGCCCAGCCTGTTTCAGATGGATATTTTCAAGTTTCCCTAGTGTCAAGGTCCCATCACACTTTCTACTTTACTCTGAAGTACTGCTTTTGCAGTATATGCCTTCCTCTGACCTGATTAGAATTTATGACTCTGTTAAACCCTGGAAAACTGCAATATTAGATATCCCCAAAGTCTACTTACGTCTGCAGATAAAATAGACAGCCAAGCACACACTCCACTGGTGCATCCCTTGCTGAATAAGCACGCTTCCTATCAACACATCTTTTCAGAGCGTGAAGCTGAGGAGATAGCAACCCTCAGAGTACACAAATCTCTTGAAATACAGGAAGTCCTATGAGAAGACAACCTGTAATAGAAAAATTCACCCAAAAGAGTTAGACCCAAAACATACTCTAGGAACATTATTGTATTTTAACAGTTTACCTTTGGGCCTGCAGGCAAACATAACAAAAAGGTAAACTTTCAAAGGAACTGCCGCACAAACAAAATCATGCAATGTTATGCTTTTCAACAAGATTCAGTGAAATAAAATGGGGAAGCCATATGTCAAAATTGCCTAAGGAAAGAAAATATGCACCAAAGATTGAATATGTAGCTACTCAGCCTTCTATATACCAAGGCTACAAAAACAAAAAACAAAACAAGGTCCGGCCGAGTGGTGCATTGATTAAGAGTTGGCTTAGGGTTGGCCGAGTGGCGGTGGTTAAGCGCTGGCTTGGGAAGCCAGCAGTCCCGGTTCGGTCCCACATGTGAGGGCCAGTGACACTGCCCTCAAAAAAAAAAAAAATGAATAATAAAAAAAAAAAAAAAAAAGAGTTGGCTTTGGACACCAGCTCTGAGCAGTAGGGCCCCAGTTCAGATCCCACATGAGGGCCAGTGATGCTGGGCCCTCTACAGCTAAGATGGTGAACAACAGCTCAACCTGGAGCTGGGCTGCCCTGAATCACCAGCAATGGCATAGGCTGCAATTCCTGCTGCAGTGGGCTGCCATGAGCTACTGTGAGTGGCCGGCAGCCAGCGTGAGCACTGGCAGCCAGTATGAGCAGCCAGCAGCTGCAAGAGCTGCCATGAGCCACTGTGAGTGGCCGTCCAATGACTGGCGAGTGACTGCCTCAGCAGGGAAGAGCACAATGATAATACCAACATGGACCAGTGAAGCAACATCCTCCACACCTAGACTGAAGGACAAAAAGGACAGCAACTTGTCTGTTCCCCTCCCCCAATTCCCCAATAAAATCTTTAAACAACAACAAAAACAAACAAACAAACAAAAACAACGAACCATGTCAGGACCCAGAAAATATTCTACCTCTGAGTACTTCTATAAAAGCTGTAGACCAAGTTGTTAAAAGAAATCCTCTTCAAAATAGGACCAGTCCTAAATAAATACTTTCTTAATTCAATATGTATGTACATGAAAGTGTTTTCATATTATATATCTTAGCTCTAAAGAGCAGCATCTTTCTGAAAGGAGAAAATGAGACATTGTCGCTACAGAGAGAAGGCAAGCATTCTTCCTATCACCATTACTGTTTGATATTGGATGGGAAAATTTGCTAAGATAGTTATAAAAGAGAAAGATAGTAAAGCTAAATTACTGGTAGGAGAATATTTAAAACTATCTCTCTTAAAGATGATATGATAGTATACCTTAAAAATCCAAGAAAAACAATTTAAAAAGTACTATAAACAAGATAATCAAATAAGATAGCATTATAATTATCAGTAGCCTTCAGATAATAAATACAGATAATAACAGCAGAGTATTTTAGTAGAAGATAAGACCTATTTAAAAAAAAAGTTACAATAATAGAAAACAGCTTAACAAGAGACGACAAATCTATGTAAGAAAATTATTTAGCTATGCTGAAAGTTGCATCTCTACATTTATAAAAATGGATATTATAGCAAGTTCTTGGTTAGAAGAACTCAACACCATAAAGCTAATTATCCACAAATAATAAGTTTATTATTTTATTCAAGAATTAAAAAAAATACCAACAAAGTTTATCTTAGCCAACACTAGATGTCGCATCCCACACTACTGGGCAAGGTGGGTGTGGAGAAGGGATGGCAAAAAGATAAGGAAAAGAGAGACAAAATAGGAGAGAAAACAGTTCGGGGTCAGGGGACCACAGCCTCATGGACTGGAGC
Source organism: Aselliscus stoliczkanus (assembly GCA_033961575.1). NCBI lineage: Eukaryota > Metazoa > Chordata > Mammalia > Chiroptera > Hipposideridae > Aselliscus > Aselliscus stoliczkanus. The sequence goes on along the minus strand of CM066735.1, from coordinate 28,858,512 downwards.
TCCAAATCGGGCTGACTGCTCCTTTTATTTTCTTACATATGAGCAAGGGTCAATATAGGGTCAATGTAGCTTCCGAGGTCTGTGTGTCTCACACCCAAAAACATAACTCAAAGCCAAATCACCCACACCTGCAAGATGCCATTACCGGAGGTCCCATGAGGTTATTGTCATGCCAAGGCTTACTGATAAGAATGCAGGGAAGACAGATATTATCATATCAATAGGTCATTTCATAAGGCAGGCTGCCAGACCCTGAAGCAAGGGGTTCATGCCCTATTTATGTCAACTCATGATTCCTCTTGTTGGTACCCACTGGTACCCACTGGCACCCACGGGCACCCACAGGCACCCACACGTCCGTGTCTGGCCTAGGTTGTCCCTCTCTTGGGATCTTATCCATCATTGACTAACCGGCCATCCTTTGATGCCAAATAGGGACATATATAGTAAGCATAATATTGAAGTTATGATCTGTCTTTATGGAGAGGTGCATAGAGGCAGACAGGCAGGCTATAATGTGACAACTAGACAAATATGTTTAAGTATATGGAAAATCAAAGAGTAATAGCTGGGAAAAATCCTACAAAGGTGACTTGAACAGCTTCTGGCTGTACTAGATATTGATATAATACCTATCATAAAACCATTTTAATATAAACAGTGTAGTTTGATCAAATAGTGTAGTATGCTGAGATTTTACCAGATTTTCAAATTAACATGTAATCCTGCTATACTGGTAGAAGACAGAAGACTGCTGCATTAGAGATTAAGCGTAGTGTATTTGTCACAGCAATAGTACCAGCCTCAGGACCATTATTTGTGTCTGTTCCCTAAGTCCCACTTAACCACAGGGCAATGTGAAAATAGACGATTCCTGTTCACAAAAGGGGTTCGCCTAGGACACGGGACCCTGAGCTGGGAATCCAAATCTTTCACTGTAGGTGATGAGCCTACCAGCTCTTTGCTCCAGGAGACAGTATGCTCATCTTTTAAAGCCGTTTGCTACACAACCGTACTTGAGAAGACAGTACAGAACAAAAGGCTATTTTAGTGCATCACACCTAACACACACAGAAATGTCTATGGTAGAGAATTTTATGTAAACAAATACATGTGGGATTTTAGTTGATCATAAATATAATGTCTCAAATTACTGGGGAACAATGGGTTTTTAAATGAATTGATGTTGGGGCAAGTTGTATAACCCTTGTCTAATGATGTAATTAGTTCTTTAACTCATACTAGATACATTTCCAATGGATTAGAAATCTACATGTAAAATTGAAATCATTTATATGTCAAAGGGAAAACACATACATGCACAAAATTTCTCTGTAATGAGAAAGGAGGAAGTATTCAGAATCTAGAAATAAAGAAAAAAATAGATTTGGAATAGATTTGGCTGCATAAAATTTAAAAGTGGTAATGGCAAAGCAGCACATGACAACAGTGGTCATGATGGCAGCAACAGCAGTGACTGGCCAGTGAGGACTCCGCGGTTCTTGCTCATGCAGAATATTTCCAATAATGGAGCACCAAGCAGATTTCCTGCAGATACTAAATTAGTGTAGCCTTATTTTGACTTTGACTTTTATTCCCCTTTAGTATTTCCAGTATTTTTATGAACAACTTCAATGTTTGAAATTGAAACTAATATTAGAGTGGCTTCTAAGGTTATATAAATTGGACACTGTATCCAGTTTAACACCATCAAATATTAAACAGAAATTCTCAGTATGCATATTTAATTTAAAAAATTCTGACTTTACCTTTTGTGAGAAATTAGCACCCATACTGTCTGATCTTCAATATAATTTTTAGTGCCATGATTTTTATTTCTAAATAACAAGTCCCACTACAAGCTATCAGGGTTCCTTGGTGAAATGGTTGATGCTATTCTTTGTCAGATGTTAATGGTGAGCCTAGGGAAAAAAAAACAAACCAAATATGTAACAGAAAACAAAGGGATGTAAAATTTCACTAGGGCCATATAAAAAAAGGCACAGGAGTGGCTTGAAGGAACTCTGTACCATTGTGCAAAGGTGGGACTATCATTTGCAAAAGCATCTTTTATTGAAAATAAAATATTTAGGCCAGCTGAGTGGCTCAGTTGGTTAAGAGCTCGCTCAAGAGTGTGAGCTCTGAGCAACAGGGTCTCTGGTTCAATTCCCAGCCCGAGGTGAGCTGCCAACAGGTGGCAGGATGGCTCAGCTAAAAAGTAAATAAATAAATAAATAAATAAATAAATAAATAAATAAATAAATAAGGTATTTATGGGCTGGCCGAGTGGCGCAACGGTTAAGCGCTGGTCTTGGGAAGCCAGCGGCCCCGGTTCGGGTCCCACATATGAGGGCCAGTGACACTGCCCTAAAAAAAAAAAAAAAAAAGAAAGTATTTGATGTTATTTATCATTTTAATATTAAAAATATGAGTATCTGAAGCAGAACATACACAAACATTCACACAAACACACCTTAGAAATAATTGTAGCACACACTCAACAAGGATAAGTTCGTGTTGTTTCAATATTGTATTTTAACAGAAAGAGAGGGAGTGGAAGAAAGTTCAGTTAATTAATCAATATGTTTTGTAGAAAGAAAGAGCTGCCATTTAAAATTGTCTAAAAGATTTAGACTCTTGGGTCTAGAGAGCTCGATTGCTTTTCATAGACTTGAATAGGCATGCCTCCCCTTACCAAAAAAAAATCATAAAGAATAAGGACAGATTGCCTCTGTATTTATTCACCAAATCTAGAGTATTACTAAGTTTGAGAGAGCTAATTGAAAATCCATTCAAAGGAATATTTTTCACATGTCATGTTTAGTGCATTTCTAGATGTACATGTTGATGTACAGAGATGGTAGAGGCTAAAATTATAAATGGCATGAACATTGAAGCTGGACCAGAGAATGTAATTACTCTATCAGGCAAATAGAAGAAAGACTGAGATAAACCCAACTCTGTAGTAAAACCAAAAAAGTAATTTATTTTCTCTTTGACTTGGAGAAAATTATTTATTTAGGTTACAGTAAAGATCAGAAGAAAGAAAAGAAAGGATAGAGGAGAAATGGAAAAATAACATAGTTTACTTAGTTGGGGAATATATAGCAACTAATTTTTATTAATAGTTCTCATACATTGATTGATTTATTAATTGGAACATACAGGAAATTGATGGGCACTATAAAATAGAAGAACAGCTCACATATATATTAGTTAAGGTCATAATATTTTATATACTAAATATATATTATATATATAAACTCAGAAATATAGTCACATGCACAAATATGTATGCATATGTGTAATCACAGTTTTGGTTTTTACCAATAACTAATGCCCACTTACCAAAGTTAAGACAGTCCACAGCATCACAGAAATATCAGTGTTTATCGGTCAAGTATCACTGTCTGTTCTTAGGATGAAAAAGAATCAAGGCATGAGACCATGTGTTCAAATTTATGTGAATAGTTGCAACAGAACACAGGATTCTGACTTCTCAAATCCATATTGTTTTTATTGAGACTTATCAAATATAAAAAAATATAAAATTCACTTCAATTTAGTAAATACTTTTAATCAATGTTTATTACAGTTAGAAACTCAAAGAGCTCATATTCTATTTAAATAGCATGCATTTAAAAATCAAATTTAATTATGACATTGAGAAAGAAAAGCTTGTACTGACAGAAATTACATTTATAGCACATTGCAACCTCAAGAGTCTTTGATTTTATGAGATGAAAAATGTATATTAAATTGTGAATAAAAAATTAGTCATAATTGGCATCTGGATATTTTATCTAACAGAATTTTTAAAAAGTTAAATCATATTTTTGCTTAGATTAAATTAAAAGTATATGCTATTCAAAAAAAGTTTATGCTATTTAATGTGAGCCATATTGTATTTCAAATTTATTTCTGAAGGTCCTGTGTGTGTGTGTGTCTATGTATTTTCTTTTTAAAGATTTTTTTTTTCAGTTGCATGAAGATTATCATTAACCTAGATTTTGGAGTTTGAAGCTATTACATATAAACAATATATATATATATATATATATATATATATATATATATATATATATATATATATATATATATATATGTTTTTGTATAAGCACTTGCTTTTATACCTCCTAGTTAAATAGTTAGAAGTGGAATAGCTCAGTCATACTTGTGTATGTTTGTCTTTTTAAGAAACTGCTAAATTGTGCTAAAAATGGTTGCTAGTATATAGAGATGCAATGTATTTCTGCATATTGATAATATATTCGGCATCCTTGTTAAAGTCATTTATTAGCTCTACTAGATTTTTGTAGATTGCACAGGATTTTCTATGTGGACAATCATGGTGTATGAAAGTAAAGACAGTTTTCTTTCTTCCTTTCCAAGCTGGTGACTTTTATTTCTTCGAGTGCCTTATTGTGCTGACTAGAATCTACAGTAAAATGCTGAATACAAGTGATCAGTGTAGATGTCCCTATTTCATTCTTGATTGTTGGGATAAAACACTTATTCTTTCAATATTAAGTATGATCTTGGAAGTGCATTTTTTTTTTTTTTTTTGGGCAGTGTCACTGGCCCTCATATGTGGGACCCGAACCAGGGCCGGGCAGTGTGGTTTTTATACATGCCGTTTATCAATTTATATGGTTGAATAAAGTCTCTATCCTTATTTTTCTGACTGTTTTTTTGTTGTTTAATCAGAAATGGATGTTGGATTTTGTCAAATTTGTTTTCTCTGTCATTGTTTTCATCGTATGACTTTGGCAGGGGTTGCTATATTTTGAATTTATACTTCCTTTCTTTTTTTTAAATGAAAGTTTATTGGGGTAACAATGGTTAGTAATGTTACATAGGTTTCAGGTATACAATTATACTTATTTTCAAATGATTATTCCTTGAATTTCTGAGTCAGACCCAAATTGGTCATGATGCATTATCCTTTCTACCTATTTCTTGTTTCTATTTTCCATAATTTTGTTAAGAAATTTACATCAACATTCATAAAATTATAAGTCTGTGGTTAACTTTTCTTGTAAAGACCCTATTTTTTGTTATCAGAATAAAGCTGGCACCATCAAATAAGTTGGGAAGTAGTTTCTGTTCTTCTATTTTCTGGAAAAAAAATTGTGTGGAATTAGTCTTTCCTTAAATATTTCTAAAATAATGGTTATTTTCCTCTAAATAATATTTGATATTATTTTTCCCTTAAATAAAAATATCCTTCACTTTCACCAGCAAAGCCACCTGAGTGAGCCATTTTCTGATTGGAAAGTCAGTATAGAGCCATGTTGTTATCTTCTTATTTTTAAGTGAGTTTTGCTAATTTTTCAAAGAAATTTTGTCAGTTTTATAATTATAATGATAGTGTCTTATAATCTCTTTAGTATGTACAGAATCTGTAGTGATGTCGCCTTTCTAATTTCTGATAGTGGTAACATGTTTTTCCCCCTTTGTTCCTGAACAAATGTTGATACAAGTTTATCAACATTATTGCTCTTCTCAAAGAAGAAATTTTAATTTAATTTTGGTTTTCTCTATGACTTTAATGGACTATTCTTGCATTTAAGTTTACTGTATAATTATCTGTTCCCTATTTTTTTTTTTAAATCTGTTGTATTTTTTACTTCTTTTTCTTTTTGGATTTTTGAGTATTTTTCATGAATCCATTTTATTTCCGTTGTTGGCTTATTAGATATAACCCTTTGTTTGGTGATTTTAGTGATTTATTTAAGGTTTATAGTGTGCACATTTAAATTTCACAGACTTCTTCAAGTGCTATCATACTACTCTACATATAGCATAGGAACCTAACAATAATAAACTTCATTTGCTTTAGGTAGGCATTTATATTTTAAAGATATTTAAATAATATAAAAGTTAAGGTTCTATATTTACCTACATAGCTACCATCTCAGGTCCTCTTAATACATTTGTGTAGATCCAACTTCCCATATGAATAAATTTCCTTCTACTTTATGGGCTTCTTTTAAGATATAATGTTGTTGCCATGCAAGTCAGGTGATGATTAATTCTATCAAGTTTTCTGTGTCTTGAAGTCATCTTTATTTAACCTTCAGCACTGAAGTATATGTTCTGTTCTTTTGGGTAAAGAATCTAAAGTTGGTTTTTCTCTTGATATTTTAAAGGTAATGTTCCATTTTAAAAATTTTATTGTTTATAATGAGTAATCTGCTGTCATTCTTATATTTGCTCTTTAGTAATATGTCATTTTTTTATTACTTCCTTTGTTTCTCTCTCTCTCTCTCTCTCTCTCTCTCTCTATATATATATATATATATATATATATATATATATATATATATATATATATATATAATTTAATAGTAATGGAAGAAATTATCTTCCAGTCTGTTTGGGTGCTATTAAATTGAGCCCTATGTTCACAAAATAATTTTCGTTTGAGAGCAATAATGGTCAATTTTATTTCTGCATTACTTCTTTTATTCATGTCAACCACTTGTTTATAGGTCACCACAATCCTTCAATGTATTGAGAACTTACCATGTATTGGTGACTTTTTAAAGCATTTTATATGTATTAATTTGTTTAATCTTCAAAGCTACTCTGTATCCCATTAAAAAATAATAATGATTACAAGAAACAAACAAACTTGAAGCATAGAGAGTTTAAGCAACATGTTCAAGATTCTAAATGAATGGTGCCAACATTTGGATTTGATTTCATGCAGCCTGATTCCAAAGCCTGCCCATGCTCTGAAATACCATGTGTACTGCCTATTTCTCTGCTGTTCTGAACCCTGACTGCACTCTACTATCATCTGGGGACACCGTTCTTATTTTTTTTTTTTTTTTTTTTTTTGAGGGCAGTGTCACTGGCCCTCACGTGTGGGACCTGAACTGGGGGCCGCTGGCTTCCCAAGCCAACGCTTAACCACCGCACCACTCGGCAGGTCCATCATCTGGGGACACTTTTAAAACATATCACTGTCAGGTCTCATCATCCAGCACTCTCGTACAATTAATTTGGCATAAGTCTCATATTTTTATTTTTAAAGTCACCTGGTTATTATAATATGGATCTGGCTTTGAGAACCATTGCTCGACATGACAAATAATGATTTATGAAATAGACCGACAAAATATATAGGTGACTATGGAGATTCAGAGTATCCCATAATCAATTCTACGAAGTACTTATGTACCAAGGCAAGTGAATCAAGTTATTAGTTTAATTAGCACTTCTACATGCTTTCAAAGGCTTTACTGCTAACTACTTTGAAGTCTAAAATGGCAAAACTCTTGTTTTATCTAAGAACATAAAGGAAATCACTGGCTTTAAACTTCTTAGTGATTAAGAAGATCTTAGCCTGTCAATCCTTAGAGGTAATTAGTTTTTACTCATGCATTCAGTTTTACATCGCAAATAAAACAACGATAATGTCAAATTATATGGAGACAAATGTGGGAGTAAAATTAAAAATAAAATAAATAAAATAAAGTCAATATTCTCTGACAGATTAAAAGGAGGAAGAAGATGTGAATAGCATAAAACCTTAATCTTTAGATTGTCTCAGTTGCTCATTTGAGACTTTATTTCCATGCCTCCTTTAGCCCTATTTATTCCTGGAAATAAGCCCCATTCTTAAGTCTTTTTTCATGGGAATATAATTTGCTTATAGAATATGTTTAATGATTTTCCCAGTGTTGGTAACCACATGAGGCATTGCCATGGTGAGACCATTGGCCCTTCTTCTACTCTTGCTAACAAATCTGTATTCACAATTTATAAGATCATTAACTTGAAAATCAATAAATACCTCATTGTGCTATTCTCAGCTTTTTTTGTAGACTTAGCAGTGTAAATGATTATTTGCCATTTTGCTTAATCTTCTTTGCTCCTGTCTATGTTATGGATTTACTAAAATGCAATATATATATATATATATATATATATATATATATATATATATATATATATATATATATATAAATTTTTCTTGAGCTGTTATGGCTCTACCTAAGGATGTAAGCAATTATTGTATTTGATTTCCATTCACAAGCACTTCCTGTTTATACCAAAACTACCTTTAAAAACATGGCTGTCATCCTGTTCCTTACATACAAGAAAGAGTAAAAGGGAGAGAGAGAGAGAGAGGGAGAGGGAGAGGGAGAGGGGGAGAGAGAGAGAGAGAGAGAGAGAGAGAGAGAGAGAGAGAGAGAGAGAGAGAGAGAGAGAGAGAGAGACTAACCAGTGCACTGTTAAATACAATTTGAAGCATTTTTTTCCAACCAGCTTTAACACATCTTTTTTCCTTTGCCCACATCTATTTCTAAAATAATCCAACCAAAAGGATGTTCAATACTTGGTTTTTGGAAAAGTCATGACATATTTTTTCTATGTTCTTCATTACAAAAATGCATCATGACTTTTCCAATAACCCAACAGATCTATCATTCTCTTGTTCCTATGCATAAGCTCATGACTTGAAATACCCTTCCTCTTCTTCTCTACCTATCCACTAGTTCAAATAGTATGTGTTAGATGAAGCCTTCTTAGATCATAAAAATGAATTTCTCTCTTTTTGATGTAATCACAAAGATCTTACTTATACATTAATTAGTGTGAATATATGTTGCCTCTTCCTTCACTAAATTTTAAGCCCCCTTGAAGCCCAGCATCTTATATTCCTCTGCAATTTTATCATAGTTTATCATATATAATAAAAACCTTGAAATGCCTGTCAAGTCATTTGACTTCAATTTAGAAGCCACATTTACAATGAGTCTATACACTCTGTTTCTTCGGTATGTATCACATAAGTATTATGTAGTTGGTAGATATAAAATGTCAGAGTATATTAAAATTACCTGATATAATAAGTATCTTCTGTGACAGAATGATGCCTTGATATTAAAATATTTTATGCATAAATTAATTGTGAACCCCTATTTTATAAAATATATATTTTATATAACACATAAGCCACTATATATTAGTTCATATTCAATTATTAATTATGCATTGATTTTTAACTTAATTAAAAATATGTAAACAACAGTCTTTTAAAATCTTATGTGTAGACTGAAGAAACTATTTTGTGAATTTTAAATATGAATATTTTCAATGAAAAAAAGTCAATGTGCAGTTAAACATAAAAATGACAATTGTTGCTGTATGAAAAGTGATAAAATACTGATTACAAATGACATATTGAAATTGACAAGGTCTAAACCACAATAATGATTTATTTAAAAAAAAACAAACATGTTTTGTAAACCTTTCCAAATGATGAGGAATAAGGTGTTTTCTCTGATAATTTCTTTTGTGTTGCCAACTGGATCATGTTTTCATGAAGTACTACTGTCAAGGAAAAGAGGACAAAACAGTAAATGAGTAATGGTATAGGTGGTTTTATCTTCCCAAATAGAAAATAATCTGATTTGAAAACATATAAATTCTAAATGCCCTTTCTTCTTCGGAAATTTGATAGTTGAGAATGATTTGTGTTTTATGGATAATCTCCCTATATCTACTGGTGCTACATATTCTAGATTGATGAGCCTAAAAATGGATTCATATACTCATACCCATGCACTTTTTAGAATCTCTCTACAGTATTACTGAGAAAGAAAACATCTCCTGACAGACTAAATATATTTCTAGGGATAGTATCAATGGTTTGCCATTTATTTCACATTCTGTATTGACACTTACATGGTGTTGAATCTATATGAAGTGAAAGTGACCAATGGGTGTGTGTCAGTGGTTTAAGTCTAGCTTTTTATGGTCTCATCAGTTGCCTGAAGCGTTTCTGTTTTTTGATGCTGCTGTAAAAGCAAGCTGGCTAGTAATCGCCCCACAGAGCTCTGTGTGCTGCTTTGAATTATAATCTAAACAGGTTTTGTAAGGAAAAAAAGTAATCATGTACATAGTTTTTAAATTTTTTTAAAATTAAAGTTTGTTGGGGTGACAATTGTTAGTAAAGCTACATAGGTTTCAAGTGTATAATTCTGTAAAATATCATCTATATATCATGTTGTGTGTTTACCACTCAGAGTCTGTTCTCTACTCAGTAAAGTACCTGAGAGACAATAAGAGTTGAGTAAATGGTAGCTTTTGCTGTTATTTCTGTTTTCATTTTCATTGGTGCTCTTACAAAACTGGTAGCGAAAAAGAGTCCTGAGGAACAGCCTCACTCTAACACCCAGAAACTTGTCACAGGTGAAACAAGACTGTAATTGACCACACCTTCATTAAGTGTAATCTGACATGTGAGATGTGTTAATGCTGGTTAGCGCCAAGTGGATATGGGTTCCCAGCATGGTCAATATGAAGGAAATGGGTCTATGAAGATACAATTTATCAATTACTTGTATATAGTTTTTTAAAATAAATATTATTTATATATTCTATGAAAAAAAAAAAAACCTTTTTACATTAAAAGGTATTAAAATATAACAAGTTGATGACTTAGAATACTTCTGGGTATCGTAGTTTGTATTCAGCATAGTTCTGGCTATAGTTAACTGCCATGTCTACGTATTTCTCTGATTTTTAGCTGAACACTGCTAGAAATGAACATACTTTACAATAAAGTGACCAGACATCTCATTTTCACCTGAAAGTCTTGGTTTAATACTGTTGACCTGGTATTCCATATGGATTTGTATTGTTCTGAATTATTACTTTAAATCAAAATATTATTATGTAGAATACACTGAAGGAGCCATATATAATTTTGGTAGACTACCATTAGTACTTATAATTTCTGCATTAGTTTGTAAAATTCATATAAGGGGGTGTTCTCATATTAAAACATGATTAAATCTTTATCTTTTGTTCCATGCAGTGTGCTTTTTAAAATTTTGTTTCTTTTTAAAGGTTTTTATTAAAATATAGCTAACATACAATACTATGTTAGTTTCAAGTGTACACCATAGATATTCAATATTTATATACCTAAAGAAGTGATCACCATGGTAAACCCAGCAACCACCTGATACCATACCATGTTATCACAATATTATTGACTATATTCCCTATGCTTTACATTCCATGATCATTTTGTAACTACTAATTTGTACTTCTTAATGCCTTCACTGTTTTTCACCCTATTACCCAACGCCCTTCCATCTGTCACCTCTATAAATCTAATACCCATCTGACACCATATATAGTTATTATAATATTATTGACTATATTCCTTATGCTGTACCTTATGTTCCCATGACTACTATGTAACAACAGATTTGTACTTCTTGATACCTTCCCCCTTTTCATCCAAATTCCCAATACCCCTCCCATCTGACAGCCATCAAAATGTTCTTTGTATGAGTTTGTTTCTGTTTGTTTATTTTGTACTTTAGATTCCACATGTAAGCAAAATCACATCACATCTTTCTTTCTCTGTCTGGCAACTCACTTAGCAAAATACCCTCCAGGTCCATCCATACTGCTGCAGATGGCTAGAACCCATTCCTTTCCATGGCCGTGTAATATTCCATTGTATATACGCATATGTACCACCTACTCTTTATCCATTCACCCATCGATGGACACCCAGGCTGCCTCCACATCTTGACCATTGTAAATAGAGCTGCAATGAGTATATGGATGACCATGTCCCCTCGAAGTAGTGTTTTGGGTTTCTTCCCATAAATATCCAGAAGTGGGATTTCTGGGTCCTTCTCTGTCTCTTGTAACAGCCTTTGATTTAAGTCAATTTTGTCTGTTGAGAAATCAGCAGATAGTGTCATGGGAGATCCCTTGTAGGTAACTGCTTTTCTCTTGCTGCTTTTGAGATTTTTTGTTTGTCTTTAACATTTGGCATTTTAATTATGATGTGTTGTGCTGTTGGCCTCTGTGGGTTCACCTTGTTTGGGATTCTCAGCACTTCCTGGGCTTGTGTATTTACTTCCTTAGCCATTTAGGGAAGTTTTCCATCATAATTTCTGCAAATAGGTTTTCAATTCCTTGCTTTCTTACTTATGGTAGTCTTATGACACAAATATTGGTGTGCTTGATGTTGTTCCAGAGGCCCCTTAAACTATCCTCATAGTTTTGGATTTTTTTTTTTTTGCTGCTCTGATTGGGTCTTTTCTGCTACCTTATTTTCTAAACCGCTGACTAGATTCTCTGTGTCATTTAATCTACTGTTGATTCCCTCTAATATATTCTTCAGTTATTGTATTTTTTATTTCTGACTGGTTCTTTTCTATGTTTTCTATCTCTATGCTGTACCTGAGATCACTGGGCATCCTTATAACCAGTGTTTTGAACTCTGTTTCTGGTAGATTGCTTGCCTCCATTTGTTTAGTTCTCTTTATGGTGCTTTGTTTGGTTCTTTTATTTGGGACATGTTTCTTAGTCTCCTCATTGTGGCTGCTTCCCTGTGTTTGTTCCTATTTATTAGGTAGGGCTGTTATGTTGCCCAGTCTTAGTAGAGTGGCCTTATGTAGTAGGTATCCTGTGGGGCCCAGTGGTACAGTCTCCCTGGTCACCTGAGCTGGGTGCTTTAGGTGTGTCCCTTATGTGGGTGGTGTGTGCTCACCTGTTATAGTTGGGCCTTGTTCACTGTCTGCATATCAGTGAGAGGGTTTCAGCCTTGGGCTGAATGGTTGTGAGGACTGGCTGTGATTACAGAGGAGGAGCTGCTATACAGGAACTGACCCTATGGAACAGAGTGTACTTTAGCAGGGTTCTGGTGCCTGCCCAGTCTGTCATATGGATGTGTTGTTCGTGGAGGTGGCAGAGTGATGCTCCATCTTGTTCTGAAGCTGTATTCTTGGTGTACCAGCCCTGAGGCCTCCTGTGAGGGGTCTTGCCACAGGCAAAGTTCAGCCACAGCCTGTGCCCTGACTTGAGCCTCCCAGCATGAGCTACAAAGCAATCCATAAATGCATGCCACCTATGCTGGGCTTGAAGATGCCTCAAGAGACCAAACCTCGAACCAAGACTGTCTGTCTTTAGTGCCAGGCTTAGGGCTGCTTATCAAGTGATACAGGATATGGCGAAGCCAGATGCTGCTAGTTTAGATTTTGTGAACCTTTGAGAGATTTCAGGAAATTCTGCAGCATGAGCTAGGATATGCTGATTGTACAGAAAAGCCATTGGAAGCAGCTTGGGTGGACCAGAATATTGGATTGGGTGGGGTCTCTGGGAATCACCAGGGGTGGGGCAATTGATGGAGATTCAAATATGGTGGATGCCTATGTTTGTAGGCCAGGAACGAGGGGGTGGGGCTCAACAAAGAAACAATGGCTTCCTCCAGCTTCTCTGTTGGGAAGAATACAGCTCCTCCAGACCTCACCTGAGGCAAGACAATGTAGTTCCTCCTTTTGTGTCCCTGGGCCTTTGAGCTGCTGCCCCAGGGATGGAGTTCAGACTGAGTGAATCCCTCAGCCAGTAAGTCCTTGTGCAGACCCTTTAATAGGAATGCTTGGGACTGCAGCTGCCCTTGTCTCACTTAGCTACAATCACCACTGTTTTTCTTAGCCAGAAGTTATCGGAACTTTTCTCCCTGGCAGTGGAACCCAGGGTTGGGGAAGTTGGTGTGGGGCTAGGATCTGTCACTCCTTGAAGGGGACTTCTTCAGCTGAGATATCCTTCCTGGTCTTCAATGGTCACACACAGGTGTGGGACCAGCTGGTTCTGCATCTCTGCATCTTCTACCAGTCTTGAGGTGGCTTCTTATGTATGTCTATTTGTAGGGCTTTGGTTCAGCTAGATTTCAGTTGGTTATCAATGATGGTTATTCTGCAGCATAGCTGTAATTTTTATGTGGTCCTGAGAGGAAGCAAGCATAGCATTTACCTACTCTGCTGTCTTGATGGGGGTGGAGTGATTAAATCTTAAAGATCAAAGATGGATAGTGAAAAATTGTATATATTTTTTCTGTACATTCCTAGATAGACTATTAGCAGCACCTCCCTTTCAAGAATACACTTTGAATATATAAACTGTTCCTAGATACCAGAGGCCAGGGATATTTAATTTATTTGGGTTTGTAGGGATGGAGAGAGGTATTCTGCCATGTTCCCACGTAGCCAATTACCAAGTGGGCCATGTTGTGGCCTGTGAGATATATAACAGCTCCAGGCAGCCAGTCATCAGGCTCAAAAGTAAAAGTGGCAAATCATATGATTAGTGTTTATGAAGTATGTGCATGAAATGGATACTGAACAGTCCTGAATACAGAACATACACAGTAGTCTGAATGTTCTTGCTACAGGGATTTTCTATTTTATTTTGTGATATTAATTTATAGTTACTTATTTTATTAAATTATTGTATTTTTCAAAATAATGAAAAGATAAATTAAATATTATTTACTGTGTGTAAATTCCTAAAACTATAGTTAATAACAACTGTTGAATGGGCCTAAAATTGACATTTATCATCTACCCTGAGGATTACAGTGGTATTACTGATTAAATTAAAATCAGAAGACGCAAATTTGCTGGCTCAGCATCAGTTATCTACTTCAATATTTAGTAGATATTTCAGAAAGACTGTGTTGGAGATGATGACTTAACACTTGTAGGTATAGAAAGCTTAATTAGATCATTACTCTACAGAATATGAACCTTTATTTAGATCAACTAACTGTTCTTCAAATTAATTTTGTTCATTTTAAATTCAAGTTTTCTTATTATCATGATTAAAATCACAAGATTAATTGTTAATATATTGCCTTCATCAGCAGTTGAATTTTGCAAACTTCTCAAAATTGTTGCATTCAATAGGTCTAAGCAGATGGTTCTATCTGAAAATCAGTAAGTTAATTTCAGATAAGTTTCTATCAATTTTATCCATATTATTGTTCATTATTGTTTATTTATTATGAATATTCTTAAAATATATATTTAAAGTTCAACGTTGAAGGTAAAATAGTTTACTTTGAAGTTATAAGATTTTATTGAGCACAATTGCTGTAATTACTATTCCTACAAAATTAAGAATCTATGAAGTGGAAATATCCTTAGAATTCACAATTACATGTAAACAAGTTACAAATTTTACCAATAGAAAAAAGAGTTTTCAAAATTTATATACACACATTACCAGAGTAATTATACTCTCTTGTTTTGTGATAACGCTGACATTGAATACAATTATACTTAAGTATCCCAGAATGTGTGCTTTCTCTTTGTTGACCATCATCAACTTAATTTAACAAAGGTTTGAACATTTAAATAACTATTTTTATATCAATCATAGCCAATGAAAAGTTACGAAATATTTTTTTTCCTGTTAACAAGTACTCAAAATTTTGTTATATTTTGTACAAAATTAGTTGAGATTCTGCAATCAAATTATTCTATATATGGGACAGAGAAAACCAATTTCACTTTTAAAGTTTGAAAACTATTAAAAATAGTTATTATTGAAAATCATGCTTTAAATACAAAGGCATTGAAAGTTTCTCCTAAAATCAATGGAAAAACTGGAAAAAAAATTAAACCAATTCTCACATAGAATTGTGCTTTAATTTTTAAGTTTTAAAGTTATGCTTTGGATTCTCTACAATTTCAGGGAGAATCCTTTTACTGAAACTGTTTTGAAACTAGCTTTGATTTGGTAAATTTATATTCTATACCAGAATGTAATTTTTGTAGATTAATTGCAAAAAAAAAAAAAAGAAAAAAAATGGCTCTGTTCCTCATTTCTCCCCAAATCCATGTACTTTGAACTGTGATTTCATAGCTTCTTCTATCGAAAGGTAGAGTCTTACCTCTTGAGTTACTTGGGACCACCAGCAGTGGAAAAGATGTCATTTTACCATTGTGAGCCTAGGCCTCAAGAAATTGGTCATACGCCTTCTTAGAGACCTTCCACACCATTCGAACAAGCTAATTAGAGTATAAGAGACCATATGCAACAGAGTTGAAGAAGACATTTTGTCCCTGCACAAGATATCTAAGACTAGCCAAATGACTAGATGAGCAAGCATGGCCAACATCATCTGAGCTCCAAAGAGGATGAGCAGAATAGCCCTCTGCATGTTGAGGTTGTTTGTATCACAGTAGATGACGAATGCAGGAATGAGGATAAAAAAAGCTTACAAATTTGTGGTACCTGACTTTAGTGAACCATTCAACAGATTCATACAAAGAATGTTTTATAGAGTATTGATTTGCATAAGAGATTTTTAGCAAATGGAAGAAAAAAGAAAGTGCCTGTTAAAAAACAGTGGGCTAAAATATTTGCACAATTCAACTATTAAAAAAAACACACCAAAAAAACCCCCAAAAAACCACCAAAAACAAAACAAACAAAATCAGAACCAGAATGGATACTTTCTACATTTACTGTACTGTCCTCTGAGTTTGCCATATACATCAGCATTTTAAGAGAGAGCATTTTTCAATTTAAAATACTGAGATCTACAAAGAATAGTCATTTGTGTCATTTATTTCACTGAATGCTCCAACAATGGAACTTTGAAAATTATAGAAAATTGTTTAAATGAATTAAATATAACTAGGATTGAAAAAAGTAGAATATTCAGAAAATAACAGCTAAATAGTATTAGAGACAAATAGTTGAGAATTAAGTGAATATGGACTACCAGAATAAAGAAAATATATATAATTTTGATTGTATTATTAAATGGTCAAATACTCTTTATTAAAAAATAAAAAATAAAAAATAAAAAATAGGGGCCGGCCGAGTGGCGCATTGGTTAAGAGCTGGTTTTGGAATGCCAGCAGCCCCGGTTCGGATCCCACATATGAGGGCCAGTGACACTGCCCTCTACAACTAACAACAGCTCCACCTGGAGCTGGGCTGTGCGAGCCCCGGTGATGGTGTGGGCTGCAGCCCCTGCTGCGGTGGGCTGCCATAGGCTACAGTGAGTGGCCGGCAGCCAGCGTGAGTGGCTGGCAGTCAGCGTGAGCTCCCAATAGCCGTGGTGAGTGACCATCTGGAGGCTGGCGACCAATCTGCCTCATCCGGGAAGGCCGCAATGACGATACCAACATGGGCCAGTGAAGCAATGTCCTCTGCAGCTAGACCAAAGAACAAAAAGACGGCATCTTGTCTGTTCCCCTTCCCTAATTCCCCAACACTGTTCTCCTTGCCCAATTCCCCAATAAAATCTTAAAAAAAGAAAAAAAAGCCTGGTTTTGTCTTTTTTTAACGACTTGATTTTTAGAAGCTATTTAAGATTGATGGAAAATTGAGAGGAAGGTACAGAGATTTTCCATATCATCCCCCACCCCAACCCCAAACCACACATAGCCTCTCTCATTATCAATATACCCACCAGAATGGTACATTTGTTAGAATTGATGGACCTACATTGACACCTCATAATCATTCAAAATCAAGATTACATGACAGTTCACTTTTGGTGTTGCATATCCTACAGGTTTAAAATAAAAATGTATAATGGTATGCATCTATCATTATAGTATCAGACAGAATATTTTATCCTCTGAAATTGCCCTGAAAACATTCCGATCCTTGAAAGCAATGATGTTTTGACTGTCTCCATAGTTTCACCTTTCCTATACTAGAATGCCATGTACGTGAAATGCAGTATATAACCTTTTCAAATTAAGTTCTTTCACTTCATGATAGGCCTCTAAGGTTCTTCCATGTCTTTTCATGTGTAGATAGCTCATTTCTTTTTAGTGCTGAATAATATTACAGTGTGTAATGTACCATAGTTTTGATATACCTATTGAAGGACATTTTGGTGCCTTACACATTTTAGCAATTATGAATAAAACTTCTATAAACAATTATGTGCAGTTATTTATCTAGAAATATGTTTTCAGTTCATTTTGGGAAATACTAAGGAGCACAATTGTTCAGTGGATCATATGGTAACGAGTACATATTCCTTACAAACATTTACCTTTGTAAGGAACTGCCAGTCTGTCTTCCAAGTAGCTGTGCCAGTTTGCATTCCCACTAGCAGTGAACCATATTCCTATTGTTCCATGTCCTTCCCAGCATTTGGTGTCAGTGTGTCAAATTTTGGCCATTCGAATAGGTGTGTGGTAGTATTTTATCGTTGTTTTAATTTTCATTTTCTTAATGACGTATGATGTGGGATATCTTTTCATGTGCTTATTTATTCTCTATTTTTTGTTTTGTTTTTTGTTTTTGTTTTTTTGTTTGTCTTTTTTTTGAGGGCAGTGTCACTGGCCCTCATATGTGGGACCCGAACTGGGGCTGCTGGCTTTACCAAGCCAGCGCTTAACCACCACGCCACTCAGCCGGCCCTCTCTATCTTTCTTAATGAGCTGTCTATTAAGGGCTTTGGCTTTTTAAAAAATTGGGTTGTTTTCTTATTGTTAAGTTTTAAGAGTTCTTTGAATATTTTTGATAACAGCCCTGTATCAGATATATCTTTTACAAGTATTTTCTCCCAATGTGTGGCTCATCTTCTCATTCTCTTGACATTGTCTTTTGTGACATTGTGTTTTGCAGAATAGAGGTTTTTCGTTTTAATGGAGCTCAGCTTATCACCAAATATAGGGGAAAACCTATATGACCTTGGTGATGATCATGACTGTTATCTTCTAGGAGTTTTATGGGTTTTTTTTTCATTTTATATTTAGGTCTGTGATTCATTTTGTTATATTGTACTTGGATATATGTATATATAGTTTTATTCATATTTGTAATTATTTTTATATTTCAGAAGTTATTTTACTTTTAAAATAGTCATTAACTGTTTTAGAAGTATAACAATGTAGTACAGCTATTAGTCAATACTAAGTATTTTTAAATTATATAATTTTTAAATATTTTAAATCTCCCTTTCATTTTCAGAATTGTTTCAATTTAAATGATAAATTATATAATCATTCTAATAAGATACTGAAACTATTCTAAATAAAAATCTTTAGTAGTAAAATCACAATTTTCTTTTTAACCTTTTTAATGGTCAAAGTTTAAAACACACATTTGTATATTTTTCTTTATTGTCTAACTTCATTTAATGAAATTGTTGCTTTTTACCATGGTTTAATAATGTGTCTAAGTTTGCCATAGTCCATAAAAATCAGGCAGCCAAAAAGATAATGTAAACTCTGTGGAGGTGGAGGTTGACACAGGGAACTATCCAGAAAAAGGATCCCAAGATATGGTCCTAGGGAAAGAAATTTTAAATTTTAAATAAGGTATATATGAGTTAATACAGAAAAGAAACTAAATGTTACTTAAATCTATGAACTCTAAGTGAATATAGGGTATAAAAATGGAACATGTGAGTTACCTAAATTCTAAATTTTATAGTCCCAAATTCTGTTATCCAATAATAATGATTTGTTATATTTTGAATAATAAATTTTAGCTAATTATAGCAATTGCAGTGAAAAAGGAAGTATTTTTTGATATGCAGATAAAGTAGGGAATGGCTACACATTCTAAAACCACTGGAAATTATGGAATCATAGAATCTTGTTCTGGGCACATTTGTCAGAAAGATCCATTTTTATCTAGTTTTCACAATTCTTCACATGTTGAGCAAAGAACACCTGCGATTGAGGAGCCCATAGTCTATTGTTTGCCTATTTTCACTTCATATTTTCTGAATATGGTGGCCCAGAAAACAAATGAGCCAAGTTGTAAAGAAAAACTGTTTTGTTTTTTTTTCACATATACTACCCACTTACACCATATATATATAAAATTACATGAGTAAAATCTCTAAGGATCATTCATCCTGTATACCACTAATTGCAATAATTCTAGGATATCCATAATTCTATCAGTATCCATTTGTCTTCCCACATTGTCCATCCATCCAACGGTTTATCCATCCTTCCACCCATCTATCCATCCATCCATCCATCCATCCATCCATCCATCCATCCATCCATCCATCATCCATCATCCATCATCCATCCATCTACCTATCTCTCTATCACTCTTGACTACATATTACATGCTTCATAAATGGCAGCTATGTAAATGACAATATTAATTAAATTGGGTTTGGTAGTCATTCTTGACAATTTGACACCTCCCAACTCACTTTTCACATGAAATTCAAATCTTGACAATTTTATTTAACAACAGCCCTTGACCCATCTATTTCTCCACTTATGTATTATTCCTGGTATCAATATGCTGATCTTTCTTCCTCAGATCCTTAGATAATCATGACAGTACCACACAAAAGAGCTTCCCTTTCTCTAGTTCCCTTGCAATCCAATACTTGACAAATAGACGAATGCTTCTAAAACTCTAATTTTCCAATGGCACCCTATTGCTACTAATGCTTTAGAGTTTTCCCATTGGGCTTCATACAAATTCCAAAATTCTAAACAATTATTTTTTTCAGCTCTAGAGTTCTGAAATCTACCTACCCTTCAACCTCATTTCTCTCTATTACATTGAACTCTAAACTCCAACCATTTTGTTTTATTTCTTCATGTATACTTTTTCTTCCAGCATTTGAATTCTTCTTTTCCTTGCATCTTTATGCTATTACAATAATTTATTTCATCTGAGTTTCAATTTAGTTTTCTCTTTACATTTAAAACCTGCCTTTTATTTTTTCCTATCTGGAATAAACCCAAGTTGGTAATGAAATAGTGTTTTATATATGTGTGAACTTCAGATTGCTAATATTTTTTCCAAACATTTTCTGAAATATTTTTATTAGTTGGAAATTTCAACTAAATTTTCAAATTTATATTAAATAGGTATTACAAATTTGATCTTAATTTAATATCTATAAAAATTTTCAGTGACACTCAGTTTTTCGTTGGTTTATTCACCCTTCATGAACAGTCTCACAAGAGCCACACCATCTCAATTTTTGTTTTTAATAAAATGCTTTTGGTTTATGTGATATATGAAATGTATTTCAAAAGGTGATTACACTTATTATAATCCATGTAGTAAAAAACTTGTTGGAAGCCACATAAATGAATCTGAGATGTTTACACTAAACACTTAAATTATTGTGGCTCCACAAGTTCCTGCTGTCCGCTGCTCACCTGTCCCTTTCTTGCTTTTCTTTAACATCTTTATTAAGATATAGTTCACATACTATACAATTCACCTGCTTAAAGTGTGCAATTCAATAGTTTTTAGTATATTCACAAAGCTTCTCATATTTTTATCTCTTGTTTCCCCTGCTCTTTTATTAGCCTTCCTGTGACCTACTTCTCAACCAAACAGTAATTTTATTAGAAAGCTAATGAGATGAAATGACCTAGTATTGCTATTGGTAAAATGACTCAAAGAGCCAGCCCTAACTGAGCTATGTTGTAGTACTCTTGGTGGCTGTTATCACTTCACTTTATTAAAACTTATATAGGCTAAGGAATAGGAGTAATAAAAAGATACCTTGAGTATAATAAGAAAACATCATTGGATACATTTGCCTTCAGTAGACTTTGCATCCAAATTGAAAGTACTAAAGGGAACTTTGGAGTCCCTTTATATTATCAGTAGTGGCAATTCTCGTGAAAATGGATTTCATAAATGCCTACCCTGAATTTACTTACCATAGTAGATGAATCAGATAGTACTAACATTACAGTGGTTCAAGTTTGAATGCATCCCTGACCGCCATGTGGAAGTGTATGTAATATGGGAGGGCTTAAATTAGGTGTGCTATTCATGAAACTGCAAGCCCTTAGTCCCTAAGACAAATCAAAAGGAATCTGTTTCATGTGAATTCATAATTTATAGGTTGTTGATGATTCCTCACACATTTAGGACACAATCCTAAATCTGCATATTAGAGCAAATATTAAAAGCTTCTTAAAAGTTTTGTAGCCTTAGCATTCATTTTACTCTATTTTGCATTGTCTCTAAAACTAATTTGTAAATGTTAGATTAATGTCATCTTAATCTCTGTTCACATCATGCTTACATTGTATGATGAAGAAATCCAAGGAGAGATATTTCTATGACAGGGAGATACATGTCATATTATTTTACATGCAATCATCTAGCACTGAATCTTAATTATAGAGTTCGCCTACTTTCTTTTTTAATTAAAGTTTATTGGAGTGATAATTGTTAATTAAGTTACATAGGTTTCAGGTGTACAATTCTGTGATACATCATCTATATATATCACATTTTGTGTGCATACTTTCAATAGGATGTTTTCATTGTTCACTGGAATAATGGAGAGTTAATTAAGTCTTTAGAGAGACAATAACTACAGTACATATTAATGATACATTTTATTCTTTTCTGCCACAGGGGGTTTCTCCAAAAGTAAAAAGTGCAGTTTAAAACATTTTGCATAAAATTTATCTGAGAGATAGGTTTTGTATAGCATGGAAAAACATCTTATCGTTTCTTTCTTTTTTAAAGATTTTTATTGGAGAAATAGGGGAGGGTAACAGACAAGTTGCTGTCTTTTTGTTCTTCAATCTAGTTATGGAAGATGTTGCTTCACTGGCCCATTTTGGTATTATCATTCCCAGGTGAGGCAGATCAGTCTCCAGCCTCTGGACAGCCATTCATGGTGGCTATTGGCAGCTTACTCTGGCTGCCAGCTGCTCACGCTGGCTGCCGGCCACTCACTGTAGCTTATGGCAGCCCACTGCAGCAGGGGCTGTAGCCTATACCTTTGCCGGGACTCACAGCAGCCCAGCTCCAGGTGGAGCTGTTGTTCACCATCTTAGCTGTAGAGGGCCGTGTCACTGGCCCTCATATGTGGGATCCCAACTGGGGCTGCTGGCGTCCCAAGCCAGCTCTTAACCAATGTACCACTCAGCCGGTCCAGCATGGAAAAACAAATAGAAATAAGCATCATTATTAGAAATATAAATTGTTCCTCTACATAAGAACAAAACCTATTGGATTGTATCTTTAAAATATATGAAAGTAATTCTGTGGGCAAAAATAAACTAAGTAACCAGTATCAGAATACATTTCAATAGCATACAACACATAATATGTCTACTAAACTAACAGTGAATATTCATGATTTTCTCTACTGACTCTAAATTGTTGACTTAAACAGTAAACCTAACTTAGGATATCAGAACATGTCAAAATTACATCTGAATCTTCATGCCTTTAGCCCTCCTTTGAAATCTGGCTCAGAAATCTGGGATAGTGGTACAGATTAAACCTCATTTTGTTGTCACTGCTCTAAATAGTAATACAGAATTTCCATATTTACATATTAGTCTTCCTCTGACCTACTTCTATACCTGATAGTTACTTAGAAAAACTACTCTTACACTTCAAAGCCATATAGAAGATGTCCAGAGGAATAAAAAGGAAAAAGGCATTTAATTATGAACACCCACATGGACATATATTCTCTCTTTCTCTCTCTCTCTTAGAATCAGCTATTTCTTTTACGTAGTTCCTTCTCAATTGAAATATTTGATATCAAAGCATATTGGTATCTCATTGTTGTTACACTGTTGTTGTTTTTATTTGTGTGTGTGTGTTTTTTATTACACTGCATGGAGTGCAACATCTCAATGTGACTGAGCAGATAACCAAAAGTTGTTGCACGGCTGCATACCAAAATTGTATCCTTCAGCTGCTCATATACTGGAAAAGAGGGAAAAACTTTTTTCAGGATATTATTTTCAGGCAGTTTCTCTAAGTAACAAAATAAGTTGCTGTAAAATGGATATAGGTTAGGGGGGAAAGACAAATTAATTCTATCCCTAGGTAACTCATCCCTTCAAAATTTATGAGGTTTTTATAAGTAAAGAGGAAGGAAAATAAAATGTGTTAAGATATAATAGGCCCTAGTGAATAACACAAGTGAGTTAGATTGATCCAGTGGAGAATTTCATTGTCTAATCTAAATCAGTTGTAATAACATAAAAACAACCTACTGTTTATTCTGGCAGCCTGCTGTGTATCTTTCTGTCCTTCCAGATAGCCTAAAATACATCATCTATAAACAATGTGAAGAAAAACTGTAACCTTCACATTCCTAGGTAACAGAAACACAGAAGCTATGATTTCCCTAATGACTAGGTAAAGCAGGCATGGAGGAGGGAGATTTCTCTCTGATAGGGTCCACATTTGAGCTTATCTTACATTGGTTCCTGATATTCTCTCTGAAATGGAACATATTTGACAGCCTGTTTTCTAGGCATTGTGATTCGTTCATAACAAAACAAACAAGAACAGCAACATATCCTTCTTAACCTGATCAATCCAGAGCAGCATTCCTCCTTCTTAACAATGATACCCAACACCAGGTCAATTAATTGCTCTTCTGATTAAACTGACACTATTTCTTAGCATGCAAGTAAGGGTCATTACTAATCTAAATCCTTATAAAGCTCTACCCTGAGCCTTGTGCACACGAACTCCTTCACGAAGCTTATCATTCTCTCTGCCTATGAGTTTCGTGATGTTGAGTGTGGGCATCTGTCTTACTATTATAACTCCCAGAGTGCCTGAGCACAGCATAACAACCTAGAAAACTTAATAGCCAATACTTCTGCGTTTCATTCCTACCAAAATTGTTGACATCTGATGGAGGGTATTCAAACTTATTTTAATAACTACTTTCAAATACTATCCAGAACTTTGACAATGAAAAGTTATGGTTAGTAAGTGATTCTTAATTGTCGTCTCTCTCCCTAAATGTGGAAGGGTATTTTGTACTTGGAGTCATCCTCAATCTTATTGATCAATTTATAGATTTTTTTTTTCTGTGGAATGGTCACCAAACCTTTTGTTTTTATTATTATTATTATTCAGATATCAGAAGCAATAAAGTTCATGTTGAAAAAAGGGGAGGGGAATTTAGCAAACCAGGTTTCTTGTGAGAGTTGAAAGTACCTCTCATTTTTATAAAATAAAGAGGAGAACCATTTGAGGAAAAAATGTTTCAATTAATATTAGCATTAAGAAGGAATATTTTACAAAGTAAGAGCATTTCATACAAGCAGCACTAGATCTGAATTACTTCTGCTGCATATTTTGCACACACACGCACACGCACACACACATTCACACACAGAGTTCCCTAAGAGAAAGAGGATCTTAACATTTTTATACATGTTTTCAAAGACCTAATCTACCTCAGGTGAAAAGAGAAAAGCGTGCATCACTAGAAAGCAACACATTTGCTGGCAGCCTGCTCTCAGCAGCTTGGCATAACCTAAAGATGCCATTGCTACATATTGCAGTGATGTAGCACCAAGGAGTGCTGGTGCTGACAATGTTTCTTGTAAACATGTTGAATTGCCTCAAGCTAGCAAGTTGTTTAATGGCATATTGAGTCCATATGTTAACAAGCAGGAAACTATTTAGAAGAGTACAAAGCTGTAATTATCTTTTCTGTTACTAGCCAGCACATCGCAAATCATCTTTGCAAGAATACAAATCCTCCACACCGTGTAGCTCAAACCTTCTTATTTGATAAAGAGGAACCTGAAATAACTCAATGTGATGTTTTAATAAAGTGTCTTCTTGATCACATGACATCATCATCTTAGATGTCTATTACAATGAAGATTCATGAACTCATAGCAGACCCAAAGAACCAAAATCTCTTGAATATTTACAGCTCAGTAGATGGGAGTACCCTTTCACTTAGACATGCTAAGGGATCCACTAAATTTGAGAACTGCTATTTTCAGAATACAGGGCAGATGGTCACCTTCAGAACAGGCTTGGCTAGAGTTTGGTTAAATTATTGCTTAATAGAATTCTGTATGCACAGGTCCAGCTTAAAAGAAAATCTCTTCAACATTAAAGTAATTGTGGTTTTGCCATCAGCGGAAATAACTGCCAGACTTTTCCCTCTTCTTCAGGTGTCACAGTGTTTACTGCAGAATAAAGGGAGGCATGGAAGGCTGTGGTTGTTGTTTGGAAACATGACGCTGATGGATTTTGTACAGCATACAGTTAATTGGCTCTTCTTGGTTATTTTCATCTAGCTTGGAACTTGCAGATTGACAGAAACAGAGAACAGTGAATCTTGGGGATGTTTAAAACGAGAAACAAAAAACACTCCAGGAAGGAGAAATACAGGAAACTCTTCATTGGCAAACAGCCATGCCTCATGAAATTAGAACAGTGCTCCTCGTTCAGTTTTCTTGCTAAAACATTTCATTGGGACTGGCAAATCTAGCCACCCAACAGCAGCTTGCAGAGGAAGACACCTATTCTAAAGATTTACAAATTCTGTTTCAGTTCCACTCTAGATTTGCTATATCTACTACTGACTCTGGGCCTAGTGCCACTCCAGGTTTTATAAATTCTGCATACTTTATACCCAAGTCTTCTTGAAATAAGTATGTTGGATCCATTTGTTTTTAGTCAGCATAGAAATCAATTCATGGAAAGATAGCCCTATCGGACCACTCCAGAGCTCAGGTCTTCCTTATGCCTAGTGTGTGGCTTTTTACTTGGTCTCAGGGCCAGACATGGTAATAATCTCACCAGAGAACTCACTACCAGGAAACCCTAAAGAAGGTTGCTTTCTTCTTTGCGGGGGTGGGGAATGCACGCACTTAGAATGTTACTGGTTTAGGTTTCCCTAAGGAAGGAGAAAGACAAAGGGAGAGAATGAGGGAAAGAAAAAGAGGAAGAAATATTTTCTTCATTTTTTGTGCTGATGCTTCCCACCTAGACAATTCATTCTGTAGGAAAAGAAAAAATCTTTATAACAGTGTGGAGATATAGGTGGTTTGTTAGCTATCTAGTGGTTGTGAGTTAATAATATTGTTTATCCTTCTATGTTAGGTTGTTTTGGGTTGTAAATGGCAAGCTTTCCAGTATTCCCTGTGGTGTAGAAGAGTGATTCAGGATGCTATTACATCAAACTTTTGGAAATCTCAGCAACTACATAGCAGATTGCTAGTTTTCTCCAATAAAAAGGTTGATTTCATCAAGTGGCAACCATTGTCATGATGCAAAATGTTTGCGTAGTTCATATTTATTGTCGGACCCTATTATTTCCTACTTGGTCTCTGGTTGCCTTTTAAAACTTGAAAGTTATTTCTGAGTAGAAACTACAAAGAATAGACTTGTGATTTTCACAGATGCCTTCAAATAAAAACCTTATGTCTTAAGTTCTATAAAACTGAGTTGTGATTCCAGTAATACACAGCTCAATTCTTCTTAGCAATACGTGGAGAAGACTGTTATTAACCTAGTTATATGATGACATTTAGCTGAATATTATTATATTTTCACCTTGGTCCAACGATACTTTTTATTGAATGCTCTGCCTTGGAAAGAATGAGACTGGGGTTATCATGAGTAATAAAGAAACTGTAACCTCTTTCTGTGTATAGGTTGTTGTGGGAGAATCTCTGCTTCCCCATATAGAAAAAGAAAGCTCTTTTCTACACTTATTGAAAATGCTTGGTTTTTTTTGTTGTTGCTTTTTGTCATCTTCACTTAAGGACATGGGCTAGATTTTGTTAACTGTGATATATTTAATGTCAATCAGAGTGCCTACCACAAGGTAGTCGTAGAATAGTTATTTATAGAGTAGGTGAGTTAATTAATTAATGGATGGGTGAATTGGAGGGGATTTATTTATTTATTTTTTTCTCTGTCACAAAGTAGCTTACCACATGGCTTTTCAAACTTGAATTTACATGTGAATAACCTGGGTATCTGGGTGAAATGCATAGCTTGATTGATAGCCTTGAAGTAAGGCCTGACATTCCTGGTTTCTAATCTAAATGATGGCAAAACTTTGTACACGGAACCCATTTTGAGAAGCATGGTTGAAAGTATTGTTGCAAACATCAGATTTCCTAGTTCTGGAGTTTTTGAATAAGATGAACAATTTGTAACCTTTAAAATGAATGCCAAGTTTCAGTATATGAATATTTTTAATTTTTATATTTGTTAATTACAATATAAGTAGATAGCTGCTTTACAATCAATTTACACTTTCAAATATATCTACATTGCCTTGTTGAAAGCAGCAAAATAATGCATATGTGCATGCAACATTATATTTATTAATCTGCGTAGAGTATACTTAGTGCATTAAATATTTTTAAGAGTTTTCCTCCAAGTGTCATCTATGGAACAGGAGGGATCCTGAGATAACACAAATCTAAGAGGTCAAAATTTTTTTCATGATAAAACTAAGATGTCTCTACCAAAAAAATATTTTAAAAACAAACTAAGATGTCTTTGCTGTTTTCATTTTGTTGATGATTGTATGATCGTGCAAAAGCAATAGGTCTTTTGCATGCCTCAAGGCAGTGGAGCAAGTATACTAGTCATTGGATCCTTGTACCATGCACTCACAGTAAAAATAATGCCAGTTTCACTGAGAAATGTCCATGATGAAGACACTCAGGTTATATTTTGTTAGTGATTGACCTCTAGTACATGTCTTTTGAATATTCTGTATGATAAAAGAAGAAGGATGCACAGAGCACTTCTTCTGCATAATGAAATGCAATGCTTATGTCAAGAAACAGCTCTTGTGCAGTTTTTGATTTGTGAGCAAAACCAGTTGCTGTTTTTCACAGAACACAATTTAACTTAACAGAATGACAAACTATGATTTTCCTGATTTGGGTGTGTGGCAGACATTTCCTTGAAAATGAATGAAGTGAATCTGTCATGTCAAGGTAAACAAATAACAGTATTTGTTGCCAGTGTTAGAACTTGAGCTTTCAAAGTAAATCAGATTTTGGAAAAATTATATCTGTCACTGTGAGTTTGACAGCTTACTTCTACCTAACACTTTTCTGATGAGAAGTGTGGTGATATTTAAAAATGTGATTGCTTAGATATTGTATAACGAAATCTGTCAATATTTGAAAGATATGAATAACATACCAAAACCTATATTTTCCAAATGACCAATGCATTTAGTTAGACAATCATACATGGTAGAAGAGCCTTTCACAAGAACAAAAACTCCATCGATACACGTTTAGATTCTACATTGCAACTGATATATATATATTTTTAAGTACCATTTGTCTAGAGATTTGGTATGGTATCAGTAACATAGTCTGTACTTTATGCCCTGTTATATGAGTGCATCTCACTTTTTTTAACTATAATTCCTAAAATAAAATTGTCATTTCAAGTATTGATTCTCTGCTCTTTCCTACATTCTTTTCTTTGAGGTACATCTTGACTTAGTAAAATACTTAGTAAAATATCTTCTAAGCAATCACATACACACACACACACACACACATAATTTTATAATGTATATGTATATAATTATATGTATATAATTATAAAATGCCTAGTAGTTGGTTAACTATTCATATAATTATACTTAGTTTAATTTCAGTCACTGTAAATTTATTTGCAAATGTATGAGTGGGTGTTTATGTGTTTGGTTTTATGTTTATTACAATCACAGACATATGGATGGATTCTGTAAAAATTATAAATATATCTCTGAACATGTAATGAAAAATGAGCAGTTTATAAGAATTAGTTTTATACTAAATCAATATTTTTAATAGTTAAGACTTTAATGTGCTCATTAATCTACCTGTACTGTGTTTTAAATATGAAAACCATTGAAGTGGTTGTTGTTGCTATTGTTAAATTTAGAGTCCAAAGCAAAATATATGTTGACTTTAAGAGTTCTCAAAAATACATATTTTTTTCTTTTTCAATATTCCCTTGGACCTGGTGTTTTAGAGTAAAAATAAAATATTGGCATAAAATCTCTAAGCCTTAATTCCTGAAAAAATAAATAACTTCTAATTACTTAACCTCTTGGAATGTGAATTAAACGTAACAGCATTGAGCTATAATTACATTTTAATTTTTTTGAAGATTTATTATCATCTAAATAGTTACAGATGAATTGGCAGAAAGCCTAAGGATTGTTCAGGCAAATGTATTACAGTTTTGTATAATGTGCCTTATGATCACAAAAGTTCACCAAAGTAAGAAGGGAGTAAGATAAATGAAGCAGTTCTTCTTTGTTTTACTCTAGAAGAGAGGTCAGCAAACTTTTTCTGTAAAAAGTCCATAAGGAAACACATTTTGGCTTTGGGGTCCCTGCAGCCTGTGTTGCAACTACTCAACTTTGTTGCAGCATGGAAACAGCCCAAGACAAATAAATGAATATGTGAGGATGTGTTCCAATTCAGCTGTACTTACATAAACAAGTTGTAGGCCCATTTGACCCAGGAGTTGTTAAGTCTCCCCAACGGAAGCTCTAGAAATATTATATAGCTTGCCACTTGGGTCCCTGGCACAAACAAATATGTAAGGAGTACTTGGGTTAATGCTAGTCAGTGCTACGTTTAGCATTCTTACTGTTTTAGAAGGAGAGTTGAAAGCACACTGTTTGCCAGGCAATTCCCCATTGAACAGAGTATGGGAATCAGTGATCTCAGTGTCACGTTGTCAAGTCAAGGATATTAATATACCCTTCACCAAGAATAGCAAAGTTGATGGGAGCTACATGCAGACATATGCTGTATCTATGACAAGACAGCTAGAAAGGAAAACAATGAAGCCGTGAGCAACGAGGTTTCACAACCTGAGCTTTTGTTTGTTTGTTTGTTTTTAATTTATTGGTGTGACAGTAGTTAATAAAAACATATAAATTTCAAGAATACAATTCTACAATACATCATCTATGTGTTGCATTGTGTATTCACCATCCAAAATCAAATCTCCTTCCGTCACCATATATTTGATCCCATTTACCCTCTTCTATTCCCCCATCTAAAGCATTAAATTGTTGTCTGTATCTACGAGTCTTTGCTTGTTTGTTTGTCTTGTTCTTTTGTTGTTTTCAGTTTTCTCTTCTACATCTGAGTGGTGGGTTTTGAAATGTAAATACATTTCACTTGTTTTGAAATAATATTTAAAAAGCATACAAGTAAAAAGGTATTTGTTGCTCTCCTGAAGTGGCACATTTTATGCTTGTGACGGTTATCATAGTTTTGAGTATACCTTATATTGTGTTTTGAGTATACCTTACATTGTGTTTTGAGTGTGTCTGACCTTATCTTTACTTGTTCATCAGTATTGTTTTACATCTTCCCTATGATATCAGCTCTGTGAGGGCAGCCACATTGCTTTGATTATTGTTAGATCTTCAGTTAGTTACTGGGAGGGTTTAGATCTCTGGTGATGGGTTTTAGTGCCCCCTAAGTGCACCTCTTCTCTATAGGGGTCCTCAATAAATTGAGAAAAGAAACATGAACAAGCAAATGAGGCTTCTGTGAGTCTCTGTCTTTGTTCATACAATAGATACTGATGGTCATCATAAACAACTTATTCCACAGGGCTGTTGTGAGAACTGAATGAGATAATACTTACTAAGCACTTACAGCAGTGTCCAATCTATCTACTCTATAGATGTTAACTATTACTATTAAAAATCTACAATTATATTTTTAAATAAACACTAATTAAATTAAATTGGAGGATATTTCATGGTGTTTTTAATTACTTGAAATTATATTCACAGTGCTATTTAAAATTATGAAAACAACACAGTAGGCTCTTACTCTATTGATTAGAATTATAAAGGAATCCTAGATTTATTTCTCTTCAACACAAAATGTTGACTTTTTGTTCTTCTAATCGTTTACTATAATACACTGATAGCTTTCAAGTTCCACTTAGTTTTTAATTACTATTATCTTATTCATAATAATACTTAAAATAAAAGATAAACGCTATAAATGTGGGTTCATACTCTCTTAATGGAAAATGTGACTCTACTAATTTATGATTAGAAGGGAAAGCTGGATTTATCCATATATTGTATATGTTTGTTGTGGTACTAAAATAACTTTAAGTTTTTAAATTAATTATAAACTATGGAAGAGAAAGTGTCCTTTGTATCATCTACGACACAGCTCTTTGTGCTGGATAGGTTTTTTTTTGCCCCAACTGATTTACTTCCCATCTGCACCATCAAACCCCCTACCAGATGTGTGCTACCATATATGGGCCAGTGTGGGCCATAGTAACTGGATCCTTTATCTAAACACGACAGAGGAAAGGATGAAAGAGAGGTTGTGGTATTTATACCCCTTCAGGGTGTCACTGGATGATTTCATTAGGTAACAGATTATGTTAGGTGACTCCCTCTACATAGCCCCTCTTTTCTTAAGCTCAAGTAAATGTTCCCTGCACTCCCATCTTCTGGTCTGGGGCCTGGGGAGTGTGGAGGGGTAAATGCCCCTGCTTCTATTAACCTCAGGATACTTCCCCATGCCATGTGGTTTTCTTACACACTATCACAACTTTGTAAATAATCCTTTTGTTAAATATTCCTCAAATTATCCCAATTTGAATAACACACTTTATGTGCAAAGAAGAGAAAAAGGGTTTTGAATAGCAAATATCTGTCTTTTACTCAGAAGCATAAAGGCAGATAGGGGCCTAGAAGCGATGTCTTTCACTTATAATTAGTGTGCTTTACCAAGATCTTCTTAATTGTCTTCATTAGCAACTCTGAAAAAAATGAATACAGTGATGCCTCTCAGTCTCTCTCTCTCTCTCTCTCTCTCTCTCTCTCTCTCTCTCTCTCTCTCTCTCTCTCTCTCACACACACACACACACACACACACACACACACACACACACACTGCCTGCAGTCACTATAGGGTCGTGATTACATGACAGACTCTAGCATCTGGTTGCTTTGATTTAAATCCAGCCTTCACCACTTCCTAAATATATAAGGTTGAAAAAGTAAGCCTCAGATTTCTTGTTATAAACAAGGAGAAAGGAAAAATAGGAAAAATAAGATTACCTACCTTGTAGAGTTGTTATGGAGATGAATTGAAATAAACTTCTAAACCACTTGGTAGAAGTTAGCTCACATAGAAACCATAAATAAATTCCTGCCATCACATGACTTTACTTATAGTATTAGTGAATAATAGTAATATTACTTTCATAACTTGAATGGAGGTAGAATCAAGGGGATTTATTTTATCCTTTTATCCTATTTTATTGAATTTGGTGATTTGAGCTGAGAGTATTCAGTTCTTTAAACTTCTGTTGTTAAACTTGAGCCCTTTAATGTACCCAGAGTTCTTAAAACACCTAACATTTTTATGAACATTTTTAAAGAATGTATGCTCTTTGGGTTAGAGGAAGAATGAATGTAATTATATAAAAATTAACTAAAAACATGTTTTCATATTTTAAAAGTCTATTATTTTATAAAAGGTCCATTTGGGTTTTGGTTAGGAGCTATTAGATACTTTTGGATGTTGCGTAAATTCCTGTCTACTCTAAGCTTTAGATTATAAATGCAGTTCTATAGTTCATAATCATGAAGATTTATGCAATTAAGGAAAATGGCAGCTTTGAATGGTAAAATACTTAATAAAAACATGTATAAAATAGCTCTGTGATTAGTTCTAACCTTTTCACTGAGTTCATTGATTTCAAGTTGGTTCCCCAAAATGTGACAGAAATCCACAGAAATAATTACAGTATTTATACTTTAAGTAAATAGAGTTAAGGTGTTACCTTTTATTAAAATAAATGATTACTTTAAAGTATAAAAATTTCCTATTGTTATTCATTCTTAAAAAACACAACGTAGAGAAAAACGTACATCTACTTTCCTAAACTTCCTTTCTGGAACACCGTGGTCATGGCGTAATGTCAAGGGCCACAGTCAGCGGCAAAGAAATATCATTTGACTGTAGACAAATGTCACAGTGAAAAGGTAAAGATACTCCACTTGAATAAAACTTGTGTTTTCACATACACATGTGAAACTCCAGATGCCAACACAGTCCTGCAAATTGATTTTAAATCAAAAGGAATAGTTTAATTAAGAAACTTATAGATATAAATAATGAGCTGGAAAGTTTGCAAATAGATTTAAAAATTCCTAGACTTGATTAAAGA
This sequence comes from Aselliscus stoliczkanus, assembly GCA_033961575.1. Taxonomy (NCBI): domain Eukaryota; kingdom Metazoa; phylum Chordata; class Mammalia; order Chiroptera; family Hipposideridae; genus Aselliscus; species Aselliscus stoliczkanus. The sequence continues at coordinate 28,824,759 of CM066735.1, read as the reverse complement.
TGTCTTTTAAAAATATGTTCATATTAGGGCTGGCCGAGTGGCGTGTTGGTTATGAGTTGGCTTGGGACACCAACTCTGAGCAGCAGGACCCCGGTTCGGATCCCACATTAGGGCCAGTGATGCTGTGCCCTCTACAGCTAAGATGGTGAACAACAGCTCAACCTGGAGCTAGGCTGCTGTGAGGTGCAGACGATGGTGTATGCTGCAGTGGAGCTGGCTGGCAGCTGGAGTGTTTTTCGTGAGCCGCCATGAGCTGCCGTGAGTGGCTGTCCAATGGCCGGAGACTGACTGCCTCACCTGGGAAGAGCACAATGATAAAACCAACATGGGCCAGTGAAGCGACGTCCTCCACTAAACTAAACTAAACAACAAAAGGACAGCAACTTGTCTGTTCCGCTTCTCCGATTCCCCAATAAAAAATCTTTAAAAGAAAATATGTATAAAATAAAAAATAATCATATTCCTTGATGGTAGCCATTCTAAAAAGATATTTCATTGTAGCTTTGAATTATATTCCCCTGATAATTAATGATGTTGATTATCTTTTCATGTACCTTTTGCACATTTGGATACCTTCCTTGGTAAATTGTCTATTCAGTTTTTCTGCCAATTTTTCAATTGGTGGGTTTTTGTTGTTATTGAATTGTTTGAGTTCTTTATATATTTTGTATATTAACCCCTTATTTGATAAGTGGTTTGCAAATATTTTTTTCCATTCTGTAGGTCACCTTTTCATTTTTTTAATTGTTATTTTTTTCTTTTCAGAAGCTTTTAAGTTTGATATTCTCCAATTTGTTTATTTTTCCTTAATATTGCTTCTGATTTTGCTGTCATATCCAAAGGTTATAGCCAAAACCAAAGCCAAGAAGCTTCTTCCCTATGTTTTCTACTAGGAGATAACAAGTATTGGCAAGGATGTGGAGAAGAGGGAATGCTTGTACACTGTTGGAGGGCATATAAATACGTTCAACAACTATGGAAAGCAGTATGGATAAAACAGAACTATTGTATGATCCAGTGATTCTATTTCTGGATATATATCCAAATTAAATGAAAAGAGGATATCAAAATGATATCTGTATTCTCGTGTTTATTACAGCATTATTTCAGCCATCTGAAAACAGCTTAAGTACCTGTCAATGGATGAATGGATAAGAAAAAAAAATACACACACACACACACAAACACACACACGTATATATTTTCTTTATCCATATATATATATATGTATATATATGATTGTGGGGGTCCAACCTCCGTGAGTCCAGAGGTTCCCTCAGGTGTGGACAGCATCAACGAGGAAAGAAAGAAAGATGGAGACACTAGAGAGAGTTTCACAGGAGTGTCACACTTTATTGTTACAGCAAGTCTCCCTTTATAGGGACTCTTGACCATTACCTTAATTACAAGTTAAGTTCCACATAGTTTTGATGTATTTTTTTTCTTTAGGACTTTTACAGTCTTTACTTCCTTGTAATAATTATCCCCAGGGCACACTGTGACCTTTTCTATGTTTAAGGATAATCTCATCTATGATAATCTCTTTGTGACCCAGACTCAGTTTCTACATATCACCTGAAGAATGGTTACCATGACTACCTTGACTATCTAGTCCCAAATTCCATCAGTAAGACTCACAGGGCTTATACTTGGGCTAAAGCTTCAGTGTCTGTTGCTACAACAATGTGCAAGGCAAAGAATCCAATTAAGGCTATTGATTAACATAGCTCATGGTCAGCAAGTTGTCTCATATCAGAACTCTCATGGCCTGGAGACTTTAGACTTCAAGGAGACCTCTCACAGCAATGACCCTGGGCAAGTGAGCTCAACAGACTGATGAGATCATCAGTTTCTCACAGCAGGTCTTTGGCCTATGTGGCCAGGGCACTGGGCCTCTGTTTCCAAGAGGCTTGAGTCCCCTTTTTCGTAGTCCTGGGTTCCCCATGGAATTACTGCCTGGCTTAGGTTGTCTCCCCTCTTTTCTAGGAGATCTTACCCATTGTTGGCTGTGTAGATATCTCTCATTGGGGTACCACAGGAACTTGACATAAATGCAGTGAGGGTACTGTCTCCTACAGGATCCGATGTAGAGGAAAGGCACATGGGCTCATAGGGCAGGAGATATTACATGACCAGCCATAAGGCAGCACCCCAAACATCCAGTGCTGAGTGTGGCAATGTGACCTTGTCTGGCCCCCACCATGCTATTCAGCCATAAATAATATATCATATATATATATATATATATATATATATATATATATATATATATATATTATCCCATCATAAAAATGTATATATATCATACATATAATTCAGCTATGACAAAGAAGGAAACCCTGCCATTTGCAACAACATGTATGGATCTTTAGGGCATTTTGCTAAATGAAGTACGTCAAACAGAGAAAGATAAATACCACCAATATCACTTATATGCAGAATCAAAATAATCAAACTCATAGAAATAGAATAGAATGGTGGTTACAGGGGACTGGTGGTGGGGAAATTGGGGAGATTCTTTAAAGGGCACAGACTTTCAAAGAAGAATCAGTTCTAGCGATCAAATGCACAGCACAATGATTATTGTCAGTGATAGGTATTATATACTTCAAAGTTGCTAAGAAAGTAGATCATAAATGTTCTCACCACAAAAAAAGAAATGATAACCATGTGACATGACAGAGGTGTTAGCTAATGCTACAGTGGTAGTCATATTGTAATATATGTAAATGTTCCAAATCAACACATTCTACATCTTCAAGTGACACAATATATGTCAATTACATTTCACTAAAAATAAATTTCCCTTGAAAAACAATCCCATTCATTATTTTAAGCTAGAAAAATATAAAATAGAATAGAAATAAAAGAACTGAAATACAAATAATCTTTATGATATCAAGACCCTATAGCTATCCAAGCTCAGCCTTCCCTTACACAGAGATATAAATTGATAGTTTTTTGTGTGTGTTTGTTTGTTTTTGTTGTTGTTTTTTGAGGGCAGTGTCACTGACCCTCATATGTGGGGCCCAAACCAGGGCTGCTGGCTTCCCAAGCCAGCGCTTAACCACTGTGCCACTCGGCTAGCCCTTGATAGTTTTTTATAGTCACAATCCTAATAGAAAGACTACCAGAATGAATCTCCTCATTCACCTGACTGTGTCATTTAAACCATATGGTGCTCATTGGAATTGCATGTTGGAATTACTGTGCAAGAAAAATCTCCTGATCTTAAATATGCTTTATAATTTGTGTTACCTCCAGTATATTTATTGACGATTTCTCTAATCTTCATATGGCTTCTGGATGAGTTTTAAATTACTCCATCTGTATACCTGTTTGAAATTATGCCACAACAAACATTAACTATATAGCAATTTTGTGCAAAAACTGAAGAGACACAGTTATTTGGTATGTGAATTTATGTATTGTGTTTTTGCAAAATCCACATTCTGCCCTGTTTTTAATTAACTACAGCAGAAAATCTCTGTTGTTCGTTGAGAAGCTCGTCAGAATGAAGATGAGTATGACCAATGTGTTGAGTAAAATATAGACATTCAAATAGGAAATATAAGAAAGAATTCAGCACCCCTCTGTGTTTAACCATTTTTCCTATGTTTTCCAACAATCACTGACTAGTACCTCTGGTCACAGTGATGCGCATATGCACTTGAGAGATGATGCCTTAATTCCTATCATATGCAGCAAAAAGTGGGTGTTCTGTTATCCCAATAAAATCAAGTGCTGTTGTATTTGATCTGATTTTTCAGTGTCCATTTTGTACCATTTGTTGTTGTTGTTGTTGTGTTGTATTTTGCACTTAACTTGAAGTTTTGTGAATTTAGGTCAGAATCACACAGGTTGAAGATAGTAATAGATTCTTGGACATTATTACTGATTACTTACATTTTCAAAACTGAATATATACATTCATCAGACTGTCCTTAGTGCTGACTTTTGTTGTTGTGGCTGCATTCTTGCCTTATTCTGTTCACTGAAGCAACTGACTTGTTTAATTATATAAAGCAGCTGTTATGCAACGGCAGCAGCTGCTTTTTATAATGTGTATTTACATTGCCATAATGTAATTGAGGAGGCCATTATGATTCCATTTTTAAAGTCAAATTCCAGATGCCTTGGTAGATTTTGTGGGCAGTGAACTTCTATTTTTGTCAGAGCCTAAAGTGACAAAGTAAGTCAAGTAATATCATGATATATTTCTCTGACTTTATTTTATGAGTTATCACTAGAAGTGTGCAATTTCTTCTTCACTTGCTTAGTAATAACTTATCTGAAAAAGTAAGCATTAGGATTATAAAATATTGAGTACAATATTATGTTTAAGCATTCATTTTAGGACATGAAGTTCATGTTCTTCTTCAGACTTCTCTCTGCTCTTTTCTTCTTTTTGTCTCCTTGCTTGGCAAGCCTTTTGTGAGGGTTGCCCCAAACTTTCAGGTTTGGATGAAATACTCAACTTTGTGCCTGGGAGGTTACTCATGGGACAGTTGATTCTCCTGGAAGTGTAAGCAAGTTAGTCCCCTGTGGGATGAATCTTAAACAATGAGAAACAGGATCTGGACAAAATAACCCACACTGCCCCTTCCACCTTGCACACTATGACACTACTTCATGGTGCAGTTCCTCCTTCCTCACTCTAATGAGGAAGATGCCATGTTGTGGGCTCTACCAAGGAAAACTCCAGTTAGCCACACTCTCAGAGAAGGTCCTGGCTATCAGCTAGGGAGGAACTGAGTTCAAACAGCCTATGAGCAACCAAATCCTGCCAACAACCCGATGAATGCGTGAGCTTGGAAGCTGGTCTTTCCCCAGTTGAGCCTTGAGATGATGACAGTTCAGTAGAAAGCCTAGTCTAAACCCTGTGAGAGATCCTGATGTAGAGAACCTAACTAATGCATACCCTAGTTCCTGACCTACAGAAAACATGAAATAATAAATGTTAATATTTTAAGCAGCTGAGTGTTGAGGTAATTTGTTATACAACACTATTTAACACCACCACCCACCCAATTGCAACTTTAGTTCTAGTATCCTCTTCTGCAGATTGTATCCTGCAGCCTGCCATTCTCTAACTAAACATTTGCCAACCAGAAAGCTCCTACAAATATATAGGCACAAGGTGAGATCTTTCCCTGCTCCTAAAACTAGACAGCATTGCATAGCACTAGCTTATGTTTCAGAGTCCTACCTATCCATGGTGAAAGGACCTTTTTTCCATGGACACCAATCAGAAATTTCTCACCTAAGCATGCATCTCTTTGGATGTATGCCTGGGAAATGGGATGTTCTGTGTTACTTCTCTGTGTATGAGTTTTAGCCTAATGGAACAACCTTTATGTTTATACTATGCAGGCCTATATGTGTGTGTGGGCTCAATTTTCACTAAACCCAGTGTGGTCATTAATTTTATGTGTCTAATCTATCCAACATAGTTTTCAAAATTATTTGTCAAACTACGTTTATATTAAATTTAATTGTATTTGTTGACTTTGAAGGATTGATATTTTGTACCATTGATATATTTGTTTATCACTGTGAAATCCAAATCATCTTAATTATTATGTCTTTATAGTAAATTTTAATATTTGCTAGGGCTCTTTCCCCTTATTTTCTTTGTTTAATAGAAATAATGCTTGATCATTAATGGGCCTTTTTTATTCTATACATATGTTGAAATCTTGTTATTAAGTTTCATTAAAACCCTAATTGAGTTTTATTAAATCTGCAGATAAAGTTGAAGAAATTATTTATGATCATTAACCTTCATATCTAGAAAGATAGGGCATCTTTCTAGTACTGATTTCCAAATATTTATGTTTCTACCTCTATGTGTTTTTAGGTGCATACATATCATTTATTTTTATAAAAATATGTTTGAATAGTTCGTTTCTGGTGTAAACATGCCATTCTGTTTCATGTATGGATCTAAATCTAGCCACCTGGCTGATGGTGGGAAACACTCCTCCATCGTTTTCTCACATGTCTGTCTAATTAGCAGAGGCATTTTTGTCCTGAGCTATCTTCTCAACTATGCCTGAATAGTGAACAGATTTGTAAGACAGAGCAAGTGTCTTCTGCTTGGGAACAGAATAGAATTTTTGCTGTCCAGGAAAATAAAACTAATGACTCCTTCCAAAACAAAAGTTGTAAAAATGTGCTACCAGGCTCATTTAAGAATAGGAATTTCTAAATTTGAGGTCACTCCGCTGTGACACAAACTCACTGAGTGCACAGCATCCACCTGCATCATCTGTGTGGGATTTAAGGACATGGCTGAGGCCAGTTCCGCAATGAGTTCTCATCCTGTCGCTTGAAGTCCTATTGGTAGTAGCCTTAATTAAATGTGTGAAACAAATGAAACAGAATTGGTCCCAGGCCCTGTGGGCACATTAGATAGAGTAACCAACAGTCTAAAGCACTCACGGGGAAAATTTGTCCAAACCTAAGATGGTGTAGAAACTAGAGGTGGATATCATTGAGAGACAATTTTCCACAGTCTCTCAGACCCATATTAACACGCACGACAGTGGGGGGATTGCTCTCCCCCATCTCTCCTACAACTGAGCAGAGAACATTCACTATTGGAGTAAAGTGAATATTCTGTGAGGTAAATGGCGACACTTATTTATTTATTTATTTATTTATTTATATGATAATCAGTTCCAGTCCTTCTTAATTTCCATTATAGGTTTTATTCATGTGTTAACTTGTAGTATGCACCTTAAAGATAAATATATATTTAATAGGTGTCTTTATGGGCCAGCCGAGTGGCACGGTGGTTAAGCGCTGGCTTGGGAAGCTAGCGGCCCAGGTTCAGATCCCACATATCAGAGCGAGTGACACTGCCTTCTAAAAAAAAAAAAAAGAAATAGGTGTCTTTATGTGGACTTTTAACTTTGTTTCAGATCACATATTTTTGTGTAATTTTAATTCTTAAAATTTGGTGAAATGAAGTTTGTGGTCCAGCATCTTTTCAGTTTTGATAATAATTCCATATGTACTTGAAAATAATTCAATGTTCGCAGTTCTTGCTGACAGTATTTATATATGTCTGTTAGGTAAACTTTGTAATTATGCTACCAATTTTTCAATAGCCTCTGTGATTTTTTTTTTTTTAACTGTCTGACAGATTAGTTACTGGAATGATATATTAAACATGTTTACATCATTCTGGGTTTGTCCTTTCACATTGTAATATATCAATTTTTGTTGTTTATATAATGAAATGATATTGGTGAATTGAATGATATATCATAATGAAGTGACCCATCACTTCCATTTGTTTAATATTGTAGCTACACCAGGTTCCTCTTTGGTAGTGTTGGATTTTTTGTTGTTGTTTAAACTTTCATTGCAATTTTCATAAAAATATTTAACTGTATTTTTAGCTCTGCTTCTTGTAAGCAGTATATTGGGGTTTTTTATTATCTAATCCAATATTTCTTTATGAACAGAAGTATTTGTTCCATTTATATTTTGTATGATTTTTGATAGGTTTAGATTTAAATCTATATCCTTATTTTGTTAGTGACAGTTTTCCTGCTTATATTACCTTTTATTGTGTCTATTCTTTGTTGTCTAATTTGAGATTACTGGGGTTTTTTGTTAATTAGATTTTTATTGTTTTATTTGATCATTTGCCTCAGTAAGTTTATTGTAGTTTCAAGAGTATTTTATAGGAATAGACAAAGAAGAGATCTTGAATAGACTATCTTGTGGCTAATAACTGAATTATATTAAAAGTCATGCTTATTATGTGGTACTTTAGTTTTGTTTTTATTTAGTAAATACATTTTCCAAGTATATATTAACATAGTGAAGTGCAGAAAGCAGGGAAATAATTACATGGAAATATAAGTGAGGAAAGGGAAATAAATTTCCCTTGATTTATACTCAATAAAATAATTAGAGTTAGAATTCATTAAAGCTAATTTCATCTCAATGTGAGGAAATATTTATCTTAAAGACTCATTCCAAAGTAGAATGGGATTCCTTTTTATGAAGCAAACTCTACTCAGTGAACTGCTTAACGCTTAACCATTGTAGCTATGGTGAGTGCTCTGAAGGAAATTTGAGATGCAAGGAATGTTTCATTCCTCTTATTCTGATTGACATCAAGTCCAAACTCATCTGTGATTTTTGGACTTGGGAAGTAAAGGAAATATTTGGCCTCATTAGACCTGATGATAGAGCTATTTTAAGACAGTTATCAGCAACTATGAAATAGGAAAGTTTTTTTGTTTTTGTTTTATTTTTTATTTTTTTGTGGGGGTTGTTTTGTTTTATTTAATTCTCCTATGTTAATGAAGTTGGTTTTTGGTTTAGGACATATTTTACACTCTTAAGGCTTTCAGTAGTCTTCCAATTTCCACCTTGACTCTCCCTCCAGCTTCTTTAACTGTCACCTAATTTATGTTGTAAAATTTTCCTTGGTAAGGTTGCTGAACTGATTATTGCTATGCTCTAATAATTCTGTAACCCCATAGTGTCTGTGATGAGATTAGCAAGAACTTTTAAAATATCTGGTTAATAATTTGAATAACTTTATTATTATTATTATTATTATTATTATTATTATTATTATTATTTTGTTTTAGCGAAGCCATCCTGCCACCTGTTGACAGCTCAGCAGCTGCTCAGCTTGGGCCGGGAATCGAACCCATGACCCTGTTGCTCAAAGCTCGCACACTTGAGCGAGGTTTTAACCAACTGAGCCACTCAGCCAGCCCAATAATTTTATACCTGGTTAGCAATTCCTTATATTAGTTATTTCTATTTTTATGTTCAAACAGCTAGTGTGGTTTTGTCTTGTGACAGAACCTTGACAGTAACAGAAATCAGCACCAGGAGTCATCCCAAGAAACAGACTCTAAAATATAAAGTGTGGAATTTGGTTTGGCTTTGTACTTGGGCTTGAACACAGTGTCGATCCTTTTGCAAACTGGGAATAGGATGCTAGTAATCCATGACCATGGTGGTATCATGATTAATCAAATTTTAAACTGTCGCTGGTTGTGATGGGGCCTCTTACAAAACAAATGCCTGGAGAACCCGTCACCTACTGCCTTTGACTGTTATACTGGTGACAATGACAACAGAGACTGTCTGTGGGATATATGCTTTTCATTGTGCTGAAGCACTTACAGAAAGAATATGTCAAGCTTCAGGTTCTTAACTCTTACTTTAAATTACAGTCAGGGATTTAGAGCGCATTTGTGGTATTTCTAAAAGAGTCCTGTATTTGTTGTATTAATAGCATCTAGGCCTAATACAATTGAACATTTTCTTTTTTTTTCATGTAATTTTACTTGTTACAGAATTAAAGCAAATTTTAATCCAATGTCTCATCAAGTATCATATAAAGGTTAGTGCGTTTTTTTCATAAGCATGACCCTAAATTTTTGAATTAGGACATTGGGTTGGAAGCAGCTTTCTTTCTCATGTACGTACATATTCATACTTGTTTTGTTCATAAACACAGTAATAATCACACCTAGGAATTTTCCTTTCAAGGAAATCCCCATTCTCCTCAAAATCTACCTTAAATACTCCTTGTTCTTGTTACACTTATAGCTATGGTTATGTCCTAGTAATTTCAAGCAAAGCAAGTAAAATCTGATACAAGAGGAAATGGTTTAAATACAAAATAGTTTAAAGATTTTGTTAATTTATATTAGCAGAATCCTGGGAGTATATGTGGGAATGGATACCAAAGGTGTTATGCTCTGTAATATTGAATATAACACCAGATTTGGCTCAATTTATGAATGTTTTATCAGAAATTCTGAATTTAATGTTTGTTCATTCAGCTGCAAATGGCTCCAACAGTTCACTTGGGGTTTTTTTGTTTGTTTGTTTGTTTGTTTTTTAAATTGGAGAATTGGGGGAGGGGTCAGCTTTGGAGAATCGGGGAAGAGGAACAGACAAGTGGTTGTCCTTTTGTTCTTCAGTCTAGTTGTGGAGGACATCGCTTCACTAGCCCATATTGGTATTATCATTGAGCTCTTCTCAGGTGAGGCACAGCCCAGCTCCAGGTCGAGCTGTTTTTCACCATCTTAGCTGTAGAGGGCACAGTGTCACTGGCCCTAATGTGGGATCCAAACCTGGGCCCTGCTGCTCAGAGCTAGCATCCCAAGCCAAATCTTAACCAATGCCCCACTCGGCCAGCCCTCACTTGTTTGATTGACTAAGATTTACACTCGAGCAGTGGCTTATGCTTAATGGAATTGATATGCCAGAAGTTTTCTGGTATAAAGTAGAGGATGGAATCCAAAGGCTTAAGGAAATAGGATGTTGGTGTGGGTTTATTATGTGTGACATCCACATAAACTTCACACAATACATCTCACAAGAGGACCCAGTGGAAAGTCCCTTCATAAGGCACTGGGAATCATCAGTGAGGGGAGTATCAGTGAGGGGAGCAACTCTGACATGCTATGAGATGGCTCTGCTCTGTAGACCAGAGGTTTGATAGTGGGAAATGCTGCCATTCATAAATGCTCCCTGATTTCAGTGGAGATGATAGGATCCCAGAATAGCTGAGGCCAGTATAGCATCCCTTAACTTCCTAAGTCAAAGTGACAGGTGCTGTGCTAGGCAGCTGATAAACTGGGAATTAGAATGCTTTGACACACAGGGATCACAGTTATGGCTAATTGATCTCAATGTCCGTTGGAGCAAAACAGGCTAGCCACCAACAAAAATGTCACCTGATATATAAAAACGACCAGGACTAATGAACAGAAACCTAACTTGAATTCCCCAAATGATTTTTCTCAATGATGATCATACTCCCAGACCTTACCTCTGGTTGTTAACAGACTGGTTGAAAGGAAAACTGCATCCCTTTTACTTCCATATGTATATGTTGCAATAAGCTGGGGTCATTTTCTAAAGTGTTGTCTACTGGTGTAAGGGAAATGCGCAGATCTATTAGGTGTTACTAAACGCTGCCTTTGAAGTGGTCCTGATTTTTAAGGACCAAAAGTAAAAGTGTGGTTCAATAATTAAAATGAAAGCAGGCAGTGTTTACATAACAATTTTTTTTTTTTTTTTGAGGGCAGTGTCACTGGCCCTCATATGTGGGACCGAACCGGGGCCACTGGCTTCCCAAGCCAGCACTTAACCACCGCGTCACTCGGCTGGCCCTACATGACAAAGTTTTGACCAAAGTTTGCTTCACAGTAGATCATTTGGAAATGAGCCTACCCTATAGGTATGTCCTCGGTGCTGAATGTAAATTTGGAGTACACATACTTGTGAATAGATAGAATGGCAGTATTGATTCTCTGGCCCAAGAATAAGGGCATTTATGTATGAAGGTATAAAATGAAGGTGCTACAACCTCCTTTCCTTGCTAAGTTAGAAATACAAAAGCAATATTCCATCCCTGGGAGAAATGTATGGATTAGATCCATCATCAAAGACTTGGAAGATGCAATAGTGGTAGTGCTTATTACATCACTATTCAGCTGCTCTCTTTGCCTGTGCAGAAATTACATAGTTTTTTCAGAAGTATTACAAATTATCATCAACTTAATCCTGGACTCCCAGTTCAGCTGTTCTTCAAATGTAGTTCCCTGGCACTGATATTTGGCTACTTATTTACCTGGCAAGTGCTTTTTTTCTTCACAAAATTTTTCAGGCACCACCATAAGCCAGAAACAGTTTACTGTTACCTGACAGATTCAACAGTACACCTTCACAGTTTTTGTCAGAGGTACATCATGTCTCCTACTCCCTACCATGCCATATAATCTGGAGAAATCTTGAACATCTTCAGATTCTCCATAACAGTATACTAGATCATTTTATTGATGCCATATGCTGATTAGAAAGGGTCCAACTTTAGGTGCCATAGTATGTCATCCATGCCACAGACTGGGAGATAAACACAGTGACTTTCAAGGGCCTGCAATTCCAGTACTGTTTCTGGAAATTCAATGGTCTGTAAATAGTGAGGCTCTACTCTCTTCAGAGAAGGGTAGATCACTTCACTTTGCACCACCCACCAGTACCAAAGAATTAGTGCTTGGTGAGACATTTTGGATTTCAGGGGCAACATAATACTTATTAAATGTGCTGTTAGACCTATTTATCAAATAACTTTTAAGATTGTCAGTTTGAGTGGGATCAGAGAAGAATCCTGTGGATTTATACCATATATGTTATTTACTTTGTTATATTATCCAGCCTACTAATGCTCTTAATTACATAACTGTTTCAGAGCAAAAAATGTGCAGCAGTGGACTCCTTGTATTTGGAATTTGCTTACCATTACACTATCACTGAGAAGCAATTGAATTAATATACTGGTGAAATGGCTTACTAAAGACTAAATTATGGAACTGGTTGCAGAAAAGACCCTGAATACATGGGGTTGAAATTATATGATTCAGTATACACTTTCAATAGCAATCAGTACACAGTGCTGTCGCTTCTATAGCTAGAATACATAAGTATTAAAAAATAAATAAATGGGGCCGGCCGAGTGGCGCATTGGTTAAGCGCTGGTTTTGGGATGCCAGCGGCCCCGGTTCGGATCCCACATGAGGGCCAGTGACACTGCCCTCTACAGCTAACAACAGCTCCACCTGGAGCTGGGCTGTGCGAGCCCCGGTGATGGTGTGGGCTGCAGCCCCTGCTGCAGTGGGCTGCCATAGGCTACAGTGAGTGGCCCGCAGCCAGCGTGAGCGGCTGGCAGCTAAGCGTGAGCTGCCAATAGCCGCGGTGAGCGATATCCAGAGGCCAGCGACCGATCTGCCTCATCCGGGAAGAGCGCAATGACGATACCAACAGTGAAGCAACATCCTCCGCAACTAAACTGAAGAACAAAAAGACAGCAATTTGTCTGTTCCCCTTCCCCGATTCCCCAACGCTGTTCCCCTCTGCCAATTCCCCAATAAAATCTTTAAAAAAAAAAAAAAAAAAGAATGTGAGCTCTGAGCAACAGGGTCGCTGGTTCAATTCCCAGCCCGAGCTGAGCTGCCAACAGGTGGCAGGATGGCTCAGCTAAAAAACAATTTAATAAATAAATAAATAAATAAATAAATAAATAAATAAATAAATAAATGGTCATGGAAATGACTTATCTGACTATTAAGCTAATAATCCAATTGTAGAATTTTGGTTTGCAGAATTTTGATCTCTGCTGGTTTGTAAGTCTTACATCTCTAAAGAAGAATATTTCCACCAGAAAAAATGTTTCATTGAATTATAAGTTGGGACCGGTTCCTAGACATTGGGGTACTTCACGCTATGAAACAAATTGTGAAAGAAGGATATTACTCTGGTGGATGAAATTAATGATTCTGATTGCCAAGACGAAGTTGGGTAATTACTGGATATTGAGGTCAAGTGTTACATGTGGCACTTCTTTTACCTCCATGCCCAGTAGCAAAATTAGTGGGTCTCTATAGCAACATCAAGAAGTCAGAGAACTCTATCCAAAAACTAAATTTGGGTCACCCCTCTAAAAAGGACATCTTTAGTTGAGGTATTGGCTAAGAACAAAATATGGAGAAGTTATGAATATAAATATCAGTTTTATCCTTGACACTAGTTACATACATGAAGGATTTAATATTTATAAGAATAGTTAAATGAAGCAGTGAATGTATTTTAGGAACAACAAAAGAAACAGCAAATGCAAAGGCACTGAGCTGGAAGAGTGTTGAGCATGTCAAAGAACAATATGAAGGCTGAGTGACAAGTAAACCGAGAGGAAGGTTTCGAGAGATGGAGTCTTAGAGATTTTAGGGCCCCAAAGTTTAGGGCTTTGTAGATAATGGACATTCACATATACCACCACTTGGGTATACATTGGTAGACATAAGAGGGACATTTGGCAGCACCTCAAATATTTTCATATGGATACTCTCTTACTCACTAATTACTTTCATTTTATCCTGGAGACGTATTCATATTTGTGTTAAGAAAATATTTGCAATAGAATACTTATTGCAGAATTGATTACTAAAAATGCCAACAACTCAGATACCCAGCTGAAAAAAACACTGTATATCCACTAATGGGATTCAGCATAGAACCATGATAAAAATGATAGCTTCTGTACATTCAAACAATAAGGAAAACTCTCTAAGATAAATTATTAAATGAGAAAATCAAGGTATAAGTAAACATGTTACTGTTTATTTGAAAATGTATGTGTTGATGTATACGCTGCATACATGCACATGTATAGCATCCTGGAAAAATAAAATAAATATTCAGTCTTTATCTCCGAAGTGAAAAGTAAGTCTCTTTCCTATCATTCTTGTCTGTTGTAAATGTTTACAACTTGGAAGTGTTCATAATAATAAAAAAAAAAATAGGAAAGATTAATAATATAGAAAATTAATTAGGCAAATCAATATGAGAAAATTAAAACACTGTTACCTTTTATATCTATACCTCCACACATCTATTAGGATATCTGGATTCTCTGGCACTTGTCTATGTATATGTATGTGTGTGTATATGTATGTGTGTTTGAGTAGACTCCAATACCTTTCGGTTGGATAGAGAACAGGTTCTTTTGGTCTCTTGGTTTCACATGCTACTGGTTAACAAGGAAATCTGGAAGCCTCTTAATATTTTCAGATACCTGTGGTTGAAGGAGATTTTAAGAAACTGATTCAGTGTCCATTCCACTGAAGGAACCCTTAATTGCAGGGAAGTTTATAGCTAGTGTTTATAAAAATGGTTGCTATCAATGGATAAGACTGAAGAAATTCACATTGAGTTTATACTAAATTGACCATTCTTTCTTTGCCAATAAACTTACAATTATAAGCCAAACAGTTTTAGAATACCAAAAAAAGGAAAATAATAAAAAAGAAAAATTAAACTAAAAGAATTTAAATTGATTTTTGCACAATAATTTTCATAAACTCCACTGAGCTTTTCCAGTTTCCTAGCTAACCAGAGTCTAACTATATTTAGGTGAGCTATGAGCTATCAGAAATAACTGGAGTTGTATCTGAATCTATGCTTCCGAAATTTGCAGAAATTAAGACCAAGTTCAAAACCTTTAAACTGGAAGGTTATAAAGTACAAAGTCAAAGTAGTCAGGAAAAGGATATAGGCAAATTTAAAAGCACAAGGAAATCAATTTTATTATGTAAAGTATGTATGTATACATGTTGTAAAGAATTTCTGATTAAGTTCTTTAAAGTTCTTTGCTCTGTTTCATTTTTCCACACCTTTGAAGAATGACTTTGAACCATATTAAAAGTGAAATGTGACTGTTATTACTTTAGAATAAATGTAGCTACTTTGACTAAGTACTAACTTGTATAAATGATTTATAGGCATCGGATTGCAACTTAATTTATGTACTTTCATTTCTCTCAGCATATTGTCCTTGAATGTTATTGCAAGGTCTTGAACATACTATTTCTTTATAAAATCAGAAAGTTATTAGGAAGGTTGGTATGTTATTTTACATTGAGTTGTACCTGACGAGAATGTGGCAATGCTGAAATATATTCATTTATATGCAATACTTGTGTACCATAGTTTTCCATGTTTAGTTTCTAGAAACTGTTTGCTCTGTATAATTGGAAACAAATTCAAATAAATAATAGCCTTAAAAAAATTACCAGTTCAATATAATATTACCTCATCCTCTATTTATAGTTTTTCCATATGAAAAATTTATCATTGAGAAAACCAATCATAAGTATCTACATATATACAATAATTTGAGCTTACGTAAAATATCAGGCTTATTTTCTAAGATATTTGACTACTTAAATAAATGTATTATTTTATTTAAAATCAAAGTAATTATAAATATTCTTTTTATTAAAGGTAAAACTTAAAATTGGAAAATTTGTTTTATCTTATATTTTAATAAATTTAAGATAATAGAATTTAAACTCAACTGTATATTAATATTTTATATTATTGATACCATAGTAATTAGTGTATTTTATATGTAGTAGCATATTATTTTAATTGATCTCTTCTGATTTAAGCATGCTATTTTAGTCATTTTATGTGTTAAAGGATATTTGGTTGAATCATGGGTGATAACAATAGATCCAGGGGTTATTTAAATATAAGAGTATTGTGTATTGTATAGAAATTTAAGTATGGAAGTAAGTAAATGCCTAACATTTTTGTGTAGCACTCTGGCTTAATTTTACTAACAAAAATTACTTAAACTTTGTATTTACCATGTGTTCAAGTGAACAATGCAAAGGCCCTTATTACTTAATTTTTCAAGAAATCAGAAAGTGAAAAATACAAAGAATATCCCTTTGGATGTGACTGCCAAGTAGTTTTCAAATAGAAAACAACTTTATGTTCGCATGCATCTTGGGTTACCACTGAAGGAAAACACATTTCACTATTTAGAAAACATCTTTGTAGTTTATTCTGCAAAGAGTCTCATTTACTTGGATTTATCTGAAAAATGGTCATACTTCTGAATTAGCAGTGGCATACAAGAGTGAAGTATTTGGAGTGGCTTGCTGCACTGCAAGCAATTAGGGTATGCAATGTCTGCAGAGAATTTAAATTTTATTATTTATTTTTTTTATTTTTTTTATTGCCCAATCAGAACATGACAATCAGTACAGAGTCTCTGTCCGCCCATCAAAAAGTTCATCATGTGTGTTTTCTGGGAACTCTTGAGGCCTAAGGACTTGTATCAACCCTCCTTGCCATTTCAGAATGACTCAACAATCCTCACCCTAGTCTCCCCCTCCTAACCACTGCTTTGATTTCTGTAGGTACCAGTTCAATAAGAATTAGTGCCAAGCAACCCCTACTCAAAGTCCTCCTGGCCAAAATGCTCATGGACTCGTATCTCAACTAGCACTAAACTGGGGTGGTTGAGTCCCAGAAATAATCCATTGAAAATTGTGGGGCCCACCCGTGACCCCGGCCTAACGCCCGCCCAAAAGCGTCTAGTCCGCCAGCCAAACGGCAGGCCCAAGGCCAACTACAGGCCTTGGGTGCTTCCAAGTATAGGGCTGAATGCGAATCTCGCCAATTCCCCCGTGCTCCCACAGCAGGCCCCTGGCACTGTCCACGCCACCGCTGCAGACAAGGAAGAAGCCACCATGACACTACATACCATCCCGCCGCCGAATACTGCCGGTTGCAGAGAATTTTGAAAGAATAATGCAACTGACTGAAATCTGTTCTCTGTTAACACCATGCTATGGCAGTTCTAAAAGTTGACAGAGGTAAAACACCCCCCGAAATAAACTTCTTTTTTTTTTTTTCTAAGATTTAAGCGTTTGCTGATTTTACTGTTGAATTTTCAGTTTTGTTTTGGTTTTTTTTGAGGGCAGTGTCACTGGCCCTCATATACTCATATATGGGATCCGAACTGGGGCCGCTGGCATCCCAAGCCAGCTCTTAACCACCGCACCACTTGGCTGGCCCTTACTGTTGAATTTTAATTTTACACACCTACATACACAAACACATGTCAATTACACATATGTAAACTTCAAATCAGTACTTTTAAAAAAACGTTCATTTTAAACAACCAAAATGCCCATCGGTAGATGACTGGATTAAGAAACTGTGGAATATTTATACAATGGAGTATTACTCTGCTATAAAGAAGAACGAAATTGTACCATTTGCAATGATATGGATGGACCTAGAGACTATTATGTTAAGTGAAATAAGTCAGTCAGAGAAAGACAAATACCATATGATCTCACTCATATGTGGAATCTGAAAAACTTTATGCATGAGCAAAGTAAACAGAAACTGTCTCATAGATATAGAGGAAAAATCAGGGTTGCTAGGTGGAAGGGGGGGTGGGGATGAGGGAGAAAGGGAAAGGATTAGACAACAAAAATAGGCAACTACAATATTGCCACTGGGATATGAAAGACAGTTTGGGGAATATAATTAATAATGTAAATATTTTGTGAGGTGTCAGATGGTCATATGTCTTGTTAGGGAGACCATTTCATGGATGGAGAAGAGGCTTGATCACTGCACTGTACACCTGAAGCTGAGGTTGTATAATATTGTATACCAACTGTAATTGAATATATAGATAGTCACAGGATGTGGATTATAATGTGGAAGGGAGTCAGAGGAAGTGTAATAGACATATATATGATATGGGGGGGACGAGTGAGGTGGCCAAATGGGGGAGGGGGTGTTGTCACTTTGAGGAGTAAAAAGTATAACTATTGCATTGTGTTGTACACCTGAAGCTAATTAAAAATAAATAAATAAAAATGAAAATATTAATAGTGTCTAACACATAGGTTTTTAAATAAATTATGTTATATAATTCATGTTAAAAAATAACAAAAACAATGTTCATTTTAAATAAACATTGTATTTTACAATGAGGAAAACCCAAGGCACCACCAGTTCTACCAGTTGTACAGTCAACCATGACACATATGTACCCAGCTGCTAGCATTAATTTGGGGAGTACCAGATTTCTCCAAATTGTGCAACTGTGCATAGTCCTGTGTTTAAATATTAGATAGAAAAAATAATAAAGACTAATTATAAAGGGGAAACAAAAAAAAAAGACTTGATTTACTTCAATTCTGTCATTATGTGTAACAACCTGGAGAATTTCTGTTTAACATTTAAAACAGTGAAATAGAGTAAGAACAGCAAGGTGTAATATTTATTTAGTAAATGAAAGTTTTTGTTCATACCTCAAATATTTCACTGAAAGTTAATAATGTTTTGAATTTGAAATTCATTTTTAATTGTTGTTTATAGTATAACTAAAAATAAATCTAGAAAAAATATTGCTTATTTTACATCATTATTACTGAAAATAATTTTTTGTATAGAAGCACTGGTATTTAAAAATGATCCACTCTTGGAATAAAATATGCTGGGGACACATGGATATTTTGGAATACATGTCACATAGAGTGAAATTCCTGGTTGATTAACTAGCTTAATGTATTTTGCCATTTCTTGACAGTAATTCTGATATATGTATAAACATTTTTTTAAGAAAACACACAAGAAAATTTATCTTAAACTCTGTAGCTATTAGATTATGAATCTAGAAAGTACTTAACAATATATGAATGTCATTCAGAGGAGGCATAAAAAGTTTTATTTATTCATCCTTGTTTCAAATTTCTCTCAATGTCCTTGGAATGTACTTAGGAAATTTGCTAATAATATTGAATTCAGAGTGAGTCACAGCCAATATTTATTTCAATTTCAAGTGACCTTAATGTTTGGAAGCTGAAAAATTAAAATTGAGAAGACCATGAGCAAGATATTATATCTGAAGAGACAATTATAAACTCCATAGATATGGTATCTTGCATTAACATCAGTAGTTATTTGTAAAAGAAAAAAAAATAGCAAGAGGGTTAATGAACAAAGTTGACATCAGCCTTTTGGTTTGAGTTGTCCAATTAAAAATCATGAAAATGGAATTTATGAAAATGACAATATTAAAATATTTACTTCCAGAGTATATATCTCACATGTTAATGTTTAAAGAACACCTTTGAAATATTATCTCATACAGTGTTTGCAACAATCCTGTGACATGTATAAAGCTGATATACCTGCATTTGCTGCAAAGGAAACTCAGTATACCTAAGTAGCCCTAAGCCATTATATACTAATTCAGTGGAGCCAAGGCTGGAACCCTGTTCTTCTCACCCTCAGAATGAAGGGTTAACACATCTAATGAGCAATATCTGGCATATATTCAGCAGAATAAAGTCTCTGGGCTTTTTAAATTAAAAGATCAAATGATTAAAGTTAGGAAAAAATGAAAGCCATCACAAAATTGATTAAAAGATTGGAAATTCTTCTCAATATAAAAATGTTAAAAGGCTGTATTATGGAGAAAAAAAGTATGGTTCAATTTATTCACATTAGTACATGTAAACCCTTCAAAACTGAGAGGAAAATATATATCTTTACTAATATTGTAAATTTATTTTTCCTATTCTTATTCCAAAAATGTATTGATAACTGATGTTTCTGTTTCTTTGCTTACTATTTTTAATTTAACATATTTCAAAAATGAAGTTGTATTTTAAGAATGAAACTTAGCAGCAAAACTAAAATAAAAACTTATGGCAATGCTTCGTGAACACTAAACATGAGATTGACAGACAGGCAATCATACTTAGGGATAAAACTCAGAGCTAGGATGCAAGGCTGAGTAAAAACCTTGGATTTGGTATTAATTCATTTCTTCAAATAATACCATGTTTACATTATGAAGTGTACAAGACAGGTCCTAAACAATGAAGTGTTGCATCCCTGCCTGATTAAATCAGACTTGTGCTTGATTGCTCCTTTTCTGAACCATTCACTTTATTATCCTTGATTCTGTCGCAATGTCTGACAAAGAAGATCTGTAGCCTTCTCTCTCAATATTGAGAATAAACTCTTGTAACTATCAGGATTAGAGGTCAGGGAAGAGATCATAAACATCTGGTTCACCTAAGCCCGGCATAACTGAGTAAAAAGTAGCCAGTGTTTAGGATATTTTGATGATACCTTTTAGAAGGCCAGCATCTCTTTGACACTCGAAACTTCAGTTGCTTGAAAATGTATTGATTTACTTCTATAAGTGGTTCCCCAACTGGATCGAAAGATTGAGACTGGCTTCTTTAAAAAGGAACAGGTTTCAGAATGGATAAATCTGGCTTAAAAGATTTGAGCAATAGTATCTCCTCAAATTGAAAGATTAAAGAGTTTAAGTGAAAGATGAGACTTCATATAAGATAAAACATTTTTTTTTCCCTACAAGGTTGGGGCATATATAAATTTTGTGATTAAGGATTATAACTGCAGTATGATATCTACATTTCATTTCTTTCTTGCTATGAAATTAATTGAAAAATAATCCTTTAATGTTTAACTTTCATATACTCAGAATTATCTGATTGCTTTCTATAATGCTAAAATATTATTAGTTGCCTAATATTTTCAAAGGAAAAATAAAGAATATCTTTAAAGAAAAAATCTACAATAAAATAATAATCATTAAAATAGCAATGGTATTATTTTTCAATATGTTATTTTACTTTTGAAATTCTAGTTATGGCTGTGTTTAATTCTATATGAATACATTATTATTTGCATGGTTCAAACATTAGTTCTAATTTTTAGCATTCTCTATGAGATGAAAATTCCCAGAACTTTAATTCTAAATGAAATGATAAATCAAACTTAAGGTCCAATCTATCCCAAAATCTGCCCTGCTGAAAATAAATGTACATACCATAAAATATCATTAAATTTGATAAATAAATTACCTTAAATGATATTATAAACTATAATATTGATATTATAAATGATATTATAAACTATAATATTAGTTTAGCTATTAACTAAAAGTGATATAACATGATATATGTGTGTGTGTGTATATGTATATATGTGTGTGTGTATATATATACATATATATATATATAATATATATATTTATTTATTTATTTATTTTTGGTAAGCCATAGGAAGGGTTTTATCATGGAGGATAAAGTGAGTTAAGATTTAAAAAAAAAAAAAAAATTCCAAAATACCTAAATAGTTTTTCATCAGAGTCTGTTAATTCAATAAAATAATCAATAAAAAATAATGGAAAAGAAAATGGCAATTTTATATTGCCTGTATAAATATTTCTTAGAGATTACAAAACAACCTTAAAATAACATCAGGAAACTCATCTTCATTCATTTTATTTGTTGAATATAATTATTTGTGCTGAGTGACAAAAGTGAGCAATTCGAAATTTACAGAATCAAATAATATTGGAATTTTAGATCACCTCCTTCAAATTACATATGAAGAAATTAAAATGAAGGCAGTACAATAGGCATTAATAAAAGTCACAGGAAGTTAGGGTAGAGTTAGGATTAGCAATTTTCTACATGCACTAGGCAGAGGTTTATATTCATTGGTAAGAGATCTAATTCATTTATTCTAAACTATCTTAGTAATGCCATATTTTGAAAATAACTTATATTGATGATAATAATACTGGTTCACCTAAGTAGGAAATTTATATTAATATTTGGATAATTAAAGATAAATCTCCCTCCCCCCACTCCGGCAGCCATTGTCAAATTTATTCAGATTACGAGCTAAATCTTTTTCTTAAGCAACATTATACATTTACAGTCAATCAAATATTTGTTAATTTTTATTTTTATTCATCACAAAATATATATATATATATGATATGGAATATGTTCAATAAGCTATGAATATTGCCCTTAAATAACATGAAATTATAAATGACTGAAAATTAATAATTTACATACAAGCATGGCATATAAATATTATACATCATCAGTATATAATGTGCAAATGAAAATAACTTGCACAAGCCCTGATATTGTATTAGTGTATTGATCTCTTCGATAATAATTGCAGCTTTGTCTGAAGTGCTATCTCCGCAATTCTATACAAAGTGGACTAAGAAGCTTTATCTGTCGTCTGGTATAAAACGGGGATCAGCCTAGGCCACTTGCTTTATCTTTGCATTTGCAGAGCATGACTGTTCTATTTATAGATTTTTATGTTGTCGGTTATTAGAACAATTGAAATCTTCTAAACATAGTTTTTATAAGCTTAAGAACGGTTAAATGTCAACATCATTATTACCAATATTCATAGTAGAAGTAATATTATTATAATAAGCTGGTAAATTGGGTAGAGATTACAGGAGGCAACTCACTCAACAACACAACTACTCTTTGACATTGTTACTATTTTTACCTGTCTTATTTTAAGAACAATAAGGTCATGTAGGTACATACTATATACATATAGACAGACATATACAGTTAACATTTATCATGAGTTGGCAGCTTAATTATTGCTGTCACCTTGGGGATTTGCCTAAGGACTGTATGCACTTGGATGAAGATTTCAACAGGTCCTTAAAAGTGGGTCTTATTGAATCAGAATATTTCTAATGCTGTTGGGGTACTGATCATCTAGAACACTCCTTTCAGCAACTACTTATATAACCAGACATTTAAAAAGTTTACAATGCATTGAAAATTAGTCACTTACAGTGTGTATGAATAGTTATTCATCCTTTGGTCATTGTCCTTTGGGACTTTCTTGTTTCCTGTGAAAATTTACTTGGCGTTTCGAAGAATTGTTGTTGGGTCTGAGGTACTTTCAGATGGTGTGAAGTTTGATAATAGGAAGCACTCAAATCCACCCTCCCTCGAAAAATACCTCCCTATAAATATCTTTACAGAATCCTTAAACTTGCTATAAATTATATGAGATAGCATCCACGGGATTCAGGACCTCATGCCAGATCAGAATTTCCTTTTCAAATTCCATAACTTTTCAAGTGGCCAGTGAAAGACCATCACACAATATTTCATCAGTTTGTTAGCAAATGTTGATTTGAATTTAGCAGAGAAACCAATGACTAGCTAAGATGGATGGATTTCTTAAATTAATTTTAAAATTACAGTTTATAACTGTCAAGTCTGATAAATCACATTTCACGTGATTTACCAAAAGTTTAAATTATTTACAACTTATCCACTTTTCCTGATTAAAATGTCCATATCTCTTTTTTGGATATCTAGTAATTATCTGGATATTTTTGTTTTGCTAACAAATTCTCTGTATGCATACATTTTACATATTTAAAGACATTATACACATTGTAAAAGGTGTATAAATTGCCTTTCAGTTATAATTTTATTATTGTCTTCTACATGACCTCAGCAGGTAGGTTTAAGGAACTTGTTATATATTATATGTATATATGCCAAAACAAGTACACACATATTTTAAGAAAGGAAAAATATGTATTAAAATCATAATACTCAATATATACTGATATCAAAAGATGAATACAAGTCACATTTGACTTCTGACATTACAAGAGGTGATCAAAGTGGTTACCATCAGCGTCCAGACACTTCTGATTACGGAGGACTATGGCTTGAGCAACATTGACCGAAGTGTCCACTTGTAAACATGTTTTTGGCACCCCTGGTAAATATTGGGGAAAAAAGTGTATATTTTTTATATACGATTCCAAAAACACTTTGTAAGTGGATCTCTATAGTGTAAAAGAGCTAGATAAATTTTAATACTATTTCCAGGGGTCAATTTGAATTTAGAAATTTCTACCACAATATGAAATGTGAGTCATTCAATATGTGCATCAATACTTATTAATTTAATGTACTAATTTAGAGAAACAGCTTTCTGAAGCAACTAAGTTAATGCACATATTTATGTCACCTATTTAGGTAGGATTTCTTTATTTGACTTTCAAATGGACGCTATCTAGTTTTCTATTCCCATCTACTTATTTATTCACCGATATCTCTACTCATCACTCATTTACCTGTAAGTCATCATATACTTCCTTTATGACAATCATTTCAATCAAGGTAAAAGATACAAGAATGTGCAAGACATCTCTGCCCTAAGGGATCCTACAGTTATAAGAAAGACGTATACATAGGTAATACAACTGAATATCTAATTTAAAAAATGATATTTCTTGAAGAAAGATTACTTTTAAGAAATTTTCTGTACTTTGAGTTTATAAGCATTTTAAATGGCAATTTAACTTTTATAACATTCTATAGTTTTTGTAATTTGCAAATGCAGAGAGGATATAATTTAATGTGAATGCTATAATAATGTATGTTTAATTTGGATGCAATGTATTTTATAGGAATGTATTGCTCATTTGAAAATTATTTAAAATTACAAAGAAGATTCTTAACCCTATTTTTTCAGAAGAAATATTTGTTTTAAATAAATAAACTTAAAGAAAAATCAAAATTAGTCCCCTCTTTTATGAGCAAGAAGTATAAGAACTGATATATAAAGTGTAAAATGTATGCAAGTGTAATTGCTTGAACTTCTTTTAAAATAATGTTTGCTGTAGATTAGCTTTACTGAGTTGAGCCTTCCAGCATAAAATATAAAGTATCCTGAGTCTGATAATTCAAAGCTATATTTCTCTTTCAATTTAGTTCAAAGTATGATATGTGAAAATTTAGTCATGTTCAATGGTTTTTAAATAAAAGAAAAAAGAATAATAACAATAAAACTTATTTTTCCTGTAAACATGAACATGTAGTTTTAGTGTAACATCTCACTTTTTGTCAAGAACATCTTATGAAAGTTTTAATTAAATCATTAATATCCAGTACGTAAAATCTTTGTAAAGGGGGAATAGATATCAAAATTTGTATTTCAATAGAATATAGTTTATAAATGCTCTATTTAACTTAGATTATATTACATGATAGTGATATATATTCAGGGGAATAAACATAATATTAAATTCATATTTCTTAGTAATTGATTAGGGAATGTATTCTAACTTTTAATAAAGCCAACATATTCAATTATTTATAAATAATGATACAGCTCATTACTGAATTGCTAAAAATGGAATTCTAGAAAAAACACAAAATAAGTATACAGCATTCTTCCCAATTAAGTCTAATAACTTGACTTTGAAAAATTTTCAGAAATAACTTAATATTGATTGGTCAAATTTGAAATGAGTTTCCTACATCTGAGACATTGGGTCATTACAAGGAAAAAGTGTCAACAACATGACCATGCAATTTGTATTCTGTAACTGGCTGCCTCAAAATTAGTTGCTCTGTTCATTTTTACTTGGTATTTCAGAGAGAAACTGACAGCAACGCACACTTATCCAGTAGTTTTTTCTATTCACAAGCGATGTCAACAGTTCTGCCTAAAAGTTACTTCCTTTCTATGCCTCTTACTGTTACCACATCAAAGGAAAAAGACATATTGGTGATGTCATTTCATTCACTTTTAAGAATGTGTTTGTTTACAGCACACCCATTAGTGATCATAAGAAAGTTCAATATATTCATGAATAATAATAAGCATTATTAAAACATTATATTGTTGGTGTTTACATTTATTGGTTGCATTCTCCTTATGTGAAGAGGCTCAGCATTTTAATTAGAAATGGAATAGAGGCTATTGTAGTAGAATGAGGTAGAAAATTAAAAAAAAATAGCTATAAAAATTTACTTTTATTTTGTGACAATATTGTTATTTCCTTATCACTAAGAACCTCAAAATTGTCATATGAAAAGCAGGATATTTCATTTGTATTTACAAGGGAATCCAGGCCCAGAGATACTAAGTAATGGACTCAGTGTTACCCACCTCAAATGCCAGCTTCTAAATAGAATACTTCTGTTCAGAAAACCACCTGCCAAAAAGCAGATAAACACATTCATAATCATGATTCCAAAGGAAACATATCTGCATACACAAACATAAAAACACAAATACATTCATCCCCAAAATGAAACTACCTGGATATCAAAATGAACACTACCCAGAGAACTGGTAGTTTGATCAGGAATACTGAATTTTCTATTATCTAACTCTGTTAAACTAATGCAAACCTGAAATGCAAAACACAAAACAGACAAACAAAAACGAACCAAACTGAACATTTAATTTTTTTTTTAATGAATAAGAAATATATTATAAATGTACTTTACTCTGATGGTTTCCAGTCATGTCTTTCCCCAACGATCTTTTGTTTTTTATTACTTGAAAAAAAATGAAGTCGTCAAATCAAGGTTACTGAGTGACAAACCAATAAGTGAAAACCTGAGGCATAAATTAATAAATTAGCAAGGTTTTTCTCCAAGAAGAACATGATTTAATTGTATTGCATATTGATAGTTGTTTGAAACATAGCAATTTGGTGGAGTAAGCATAGTTTAATATCACTTGATAAACGTTATACTAAGGATTAAACCAATTAGCTTAATTTCTCCTCTCCTAGTCTCATATGATGGCTGGATTGAGTTAAATATTATTTCTAGCTGTCGACCTATAGAACTATGGATGAAGGAAAGACTAGAAGCTTGAATATATGATCATAAGTTACTTTACTAGGCATGGCATACCACAAACTATATGCTAATGTGATTCTTGCAATGTCATTCATGAGTTATGCTAATCTGAATTACTTCTTCGGTAATATTTCTCACAATGATGCCTATAAAAGGGCTCAGAACTGTGATTTTTAGGATTTGGATGTGTTTATATATTGTTCACAACTTTGAGGAATATGCATGTGCAATATAATACCCTAAGAAACACCTTTCTAATCTGGTAGAATTAAAACTGTTTCAGTATCACTCTGCTGACACTTTTATTACCTGATGCTTTACTTTCATAAATTAATTTGTTGAGAATTTTTTTCTCCATCTTCTATCTACAAGGCTGTTAGTTTTTTGTTTTCTTTTTTATCTCATATTATTTTGAACAGTCAGATACCAAAGCATTTTCATGTTATCTGTTGTCAATATGTACTTATTTTCTAGCCTTCCTGCTAAATTATTAGATCCTTGAGAGCTTTCTCATCTTTCTTTCTTCATTACATAATGGAAGGTAGTCATGAGAAAACCTTCAGAACATTTTTATGAGAAGTATGGTGTTACCCCATTGTGCAGTCATGTCCCTGAGACTCATCCATTTTCCCAAAGCTAGGAAACAGAACATCAATCTTTTGTCTACATATGTCTGAATTCAAATTACGTTCATGTCTTATTGTTACATCATTGTCTTTCTAGTTCCTTTTGTGTGCGTAGATGCATGTGGGTGGGTTTGGGTGTGGTTTAAGTGTACCACTGTATTTTGAGCACTTCTTGGAAATTTTCTATATTGTTCCCATGGAGTTGAACCATTGTGCTCATACCTAATGCTTGGTAAATGATTTTTTAAATCTATTTTTATTAACTTTACATAGACTCATAAATCACTTGTTATATATAGATAGGGTAAATACATCAGGTTTAACTTCCAATGATTTTAGTTTTCTTAATGTTATTATTTAAATTAATTTGGAGGAAGAAGTTATGCTATAAAAGATAACAGCTTTGAAAAACTTCAGCTCAAGCATTTTCAATGGACTAACCCAATCTGTCACATAAACTATTGATATATTATCCCAGGTTATTTTGGAGTAACTTCCTGCTTGTTGATCTTAGCTACTTGTCTTGTGCCTAGGATACAGATTCTGGCGTGAAATTTCTACAATATTCCTGTAGTTGTAGAGTCCAGCCCCTGTACATTGGTGGGCTGGACAGAGAAAGGCTCCGGCTTTGGCAGACTTGGCTCTTAGGGCCTGTGTAAGACAACCTTGTAATGCGGGTGAGTTGAAGTTCCATGAGCAGGCTTTCAAAGGAGGATTTGGAGGACAGGATGTGGTAAACAGATAGTAGCTTCTTTCTTCTACCAAGAGACAGCCTGGGATTGTATAGTTTAAGATCAGTTTGCTGAAAGTACCCCACAAGGCCTCATATATTTATTGATCAGCTACTGCCATAATAAATCACCCCGAAACTCAGTATTTTATAACTACCATTTAGTTTTTACTCAAACATCTGTAACATTTGACTTCCTCAGCTGACCTTAGCTGGACTTGACTCTAGGATACGGGTTGTCCTAGAGTCTCAATCAGGTCTGCTCCATATTTGTCTCATCCATCTGGAACCAGAGGCCTCATATGCAAAAGAAAAGCCTGAGCCCACAAGTGCTTTTAACAAGCACATTTAAGTCTCTGATTACACCATGTCTGTTACTATCCCAATGGCCAAAGGAAATCACACATTCAAGCATAAATTCAATAAGGTAGGGAAACATACTTTGCCTTTAATGAGAAAAACTGCAAAACTATAAGGTAAAGAGAATGACTATAAATAAATAATTCAGTCTACCATAGTGAGAAATGAGCTGTGTATGTGTGTGTGTGTGTGTGAATCTGGGATTGGTTTCATTAAACACCTTTTTCAATTTGCTTTTCTTTCTTACTTCCCTTCTGTCCATTTTTCCTTCACTGCTGCTTCTCTGGAATTACTCCAATAAAACAGTAACACCAAGGCTTTTGCTTTAGACTCTTCTCTAGGGATCATGGACTAGTAGGGTTGGTACCATGGATTGCAGACAGATCTTAGAACGGGATTGTGGAGTCAGGTTTTATGACAATATGAGGGCAACAGGTATGATCTTGTTATGATTGATAGGGACAGTGTTGAACCATTAGTAGGTAATGTCAGCACATTTTAGTAAAACATTCGTTTGTCTTTAGATAAGATGGAAGTAGAAAGTAACCATACTGGGGTATCAAATACTTGCTGCACTTAGTGACAATGATTACAGAATGTATTGTGGCTTTTACTGATGACATTTGAAGTCCTGCAGAAAAGAAATAATGGGTTCAGTGCAGCTAAATTAAAGCACATTGTGGAAGAAAGGGGCTTTCTATATAATCATTAAAGGAGAGCCTCAAGAAACTGATTCAGCTTCAAACAAAGTAGAGAATCAGACTTTATAAAAAAATAACACTTTTGCAAAAGAAACTAAGTATGTAGTCTTAAGACAAATTCAGAATCCTAATATGGTAGGAATAGAACTGAAACCTGGGATGGGTCCATTTGGATAAATGAGCTAAGGAATCTTGAAATCCTGAATGCCACCCAGATCACCTGACTGGTGAAAACAGCTCTCAATCCCTTGCAAAACAGGCAGGGGACTTAGTCTGACTGATGGATAGTTTAGGGAAAAATGTTGGTCAGTAATAACTATTCCCAAATTACCATTCCACTCAGAGGTGGCCCTGAAAGATAACAGTGAAAGAAAATTTTCCTACTGAATAGACACATTTTATTTTATTCTTTATATTGAAGGAACAAAAGCTGCAATATCTTTTCTTATTATTTCCACTATATTAGAGAGAAATGTCTAGAGATATGATTCAATACTGACTCAAAATCATATAATTTGGCCAATTTGTTAACCTAGATTGAACAAGATTGAAAAGTGTGAGACAAGGAAATCTGGAGAATATATATGTGGCTAGATCTTTGGAAATGGGCAGAAAGAACTGAAAGGGTGTCTAATGGTAATATTTACCAGCAAATATACATTATATCATATTCACTATTTCCCTGGACTAAAGGATCTACTACAGAACAAAGGAAAGGTAACACTTGGCTCATGACTAAGGGATTCCCTTGTTGTATCACTAACTCCATTACCCAGAAGTATTCATAGTGATTTAATAGGGAAATGATCTTTTAAAAGTTTAGCTACAGCCCAATTCCAAGATGGGTCAAGGGACCAAGGATTTGAAGGAGAATTTACCTGCTTAACATAACTCTCTTGGATAACTAGTACAAATTTTTTGTTTGTGTCTTATTTCCAGTCTTCTTTTCTGCTGGTTGAGAGGTGCTGATTCTCAGAGGATGGATACTTTCAATGTCTGTCACAGTGAGGATTCTGTTGATATAGAAGGTGTGATTCCCACATTGCCACTTTGGTCTTATGCTAGTGAATTAGCAGACATGTACTAGATGGTAAATGGACTTCTTTAATATGGATATCCTCAGTTGAAGAGAGAAATATGCCTAGAGCCCCTGGGACTCACTTATGTCTGTGCTTCTTCAATTGCTTGTAATAACTATAAAAGGTTAATTTCAACCCAACTCTACAAGCAAAAGGAAACTAAGGTCCGGTACCCCATAAGGATGATGCAAGGCCAAGACTCAGGGTAGACAAGCAAGATACATGGGGCAGGAATTTAGTGAGGCTCTCTCTCCAGGATCAGCTCTTGTAGGACCCAAATAGTGACTGTCTTCAGCTCTTGTAGAACCCAAATAGTGACTGTCTTCAATGTCGCTGTGTAGGACACTTGCCTCACCTCTGTCCAGCCTTTTGGTTTGGATAATTCTTCTTGACAATTAGTCTAGCCAAAGTGCTGCAAGAGGGTGAAGGATAATCTAAACAGTTGGTGAAGGGAGTAAATGATGAAAACCAGTTGTAATCCTAGGATCAGATGTTGTATCAACTCTCTTAAGACAGTGCAACTCTTTACCTCTTCCCCTCTTCATGAAGAAATGAAGGCACATTATTGAAATCAGGGTATCATGAGAGTGAATTAACATGAAACAAGAAGTGTAATGGATTCAGCTCGAGTGCCATCCCTGATGGTCAGTTTGCCTACTTCTCTCCAGGTCTTGACAACTTGTCTTGCTGGTCCTGGTGACAGTCTGAATCATTTCTTTGGTTATAAAGCCCATGCTGTGGCACCTGTCACCAAAGTTGTCCCAAAAGTCCCCATGTGTGCCTACACTTATATGGAGAGAATGGTGTGTGTGCATACTATGTAAACTCAACCCCCAGAAACTCTGGCTTCTCCAGAGCCTGACTTGAGATACTAGATGACACAAATCCCAGTATGGGAAAGTTGCTGCACTATTGGGTGAAGTTAGTCTTGTGGGAAAAGGAAGGAAGAGAAAGCAAAGATAAATACTTTGCATATTGTTCTCATCTGTTCCAACTGCATGTTTTGAGATTTCAGTGGTATCAAAGCCCTGTTACAATGCGTACCACTGAGACTGCTCAATCAGTAACTTTTGTAGCAAGTGACATTGTTGGTAATACAACTCCTGTAGTTTCTGTTCTTCATTTTTATTCATTTTTTCCTCACCTCTTCTTTTCCCTACATATCTCCCTTTCCCCACTCATGAACATCAACACAACAGCTTTTTTTTTCTTTTTTTTTCTGAAGCTAGGTCTTTTTTCTAGGTGTCATAGCAAAGATAATATCAATCATGACCTATTTTTCTAGTCACATTCTTTCCACCATTTCTCCTTATGATATTTTTGACAAGTAGCAAATAAATAAATCAACAGTATTTGTGAGGGAAAAGGAGCTAATAAGCCAAACACTGCCGCTCTTCCCAGCGGCATGTGTCGCTGTTCTATTAATTTCCGTGTTTAAGAATCACAGAATGAGCCTCCAGCAGAGCACTACCTGGCCACAGCTAACATGCAGACACACTGCTAATTGCAGCATTACTTTCTCCAGCCAATCAGAAACCACATAATCCTAAACTATTGGCAGCTAAACCGCACTGGGAAATGTTATTTGGCTGAAAAGAAGGTAACTATTTGCGTGTTTCAAGATGAAGGACATTTCCTCTGACACATTTGAAAGAGAAATGTTACAAATAGTAATAAAGTTTAGTAAGCTAACCTTCTGTTTGTACCATGTAGACAGGAATTCCATTAACTTAAAAGGGTAAATTTCCATCTTTTCCCACACCTGTATTATGAAGGTAATAAAGTAGGTATGCAGTTTCTGGAACAGTACCTCTTTTACATACATGTAAACACTAATGAGAACTTTCTGGAAGTATGAAGCACTGGTTATCTCCACATTTTGTCATTAAAGCCCAGGAATAAAATTAAAAGTTTTAGAAATTAGACTTCAAAGTCCATAAGTTTTTAATGTGTGTAGAAATTTGGTAACATTTAAAATGTGGCATTTTAAAAATATATGTTTATGCTCTCTAGATGCATCTCCTATGTCTAAGGTGTTTGAATTCTGAAAGTTTAAATTTAGAACATTATGCATGAATTACTGAATGTTATAAGGAAAGACTGAACTTCTAAACTGTTAATATAATTATCTAGACATATACTGATCATTTATTGTGTAAATGCTTTATGTGAAATATCTCATTGAATATCACCGAGGACCTATATGAAAGATATCATTTGTTCCTACATTATTTATAAAGTATAAAACACTTATAATGTAATTTACTTTTGCATAACTAGTTAGTGACAGAGCTGAGACACAATCTCAATATTATTTGACTCCAGAATTTATGCTCTGCGGATTGGATTTACCATAAAATTGTTGTTAGTCAGCTCACTCCCGAAAATCAGGGAACCCTCATGTTCTTCCTCTTCCTTTTCAAAGGCAAGCTTTCGTTACCTCAAAGCAATTACATATCTTGTCTTCACTGCTTGAAATGTTTTGTATTCAAGAATTTATCCAAATTAAAAAACAAAACAAAACAAAACAAAAAAAAACTAGCTGAAGGGCTTGCCTTGTTTAGGCCAGAATATAACAGCAGAGACCTTGACATTTTTTTTTTTTAAAAGGTAAATTACCTTATGACCTTTATTTTTTTTAATGTCTTTAACATTTAAGTTTTATTTTAAAATTTATAAGAGCAATAACAACAAACTATTTTTAACACTTTCAGGCAACGAATGGTACCAATGAGGACACAATTCTTATCCCCAAGCAACATAATTAAATTAGCCTTTACAAATTTTTTAAAAGATTTTATTGGGGAATTGGGGAAGGGGAACAGCCAAGTTGTTGTCCTTCAATCTTAGTTTGTAGAGGGAGCAGCTAGCTCAGCTCCGGTCCAGTCACCATCAGGCTGCCCATTGGCAGCTCAGGACAGCTCAGCCCAAAGTGCTGTCTTCAATCTTAGTGGTGGGTGAGCATAGCACACCATCCCATGTGGGAGTCCAACCGGCAACCTTGTTGTTAGGGGCATGCGCTCTCACCAGCTGAGCCATCCTGCCACCTGTTGGCAGCCAGCAGCAGCTCAGCTTGGGCGCAGCTCACTGGCCCATGTCGGAATCAAACCAGTGACTGTGTTGCTCAGAGCTTGCACTCTTAACCAACTCAGCCACTCAGCTGGCGCTAAAGTAGCCTTTTTTTTTTAAATTTTATTTTATTAGTTTCCGGTGTACAACACAATGCAATAGTTATACTCTTTACCCCCCAAAGTGAAAACCCCCTCCCCCAGTTCGCCACCCCACTCCCCCCCATATCATACATATCCATCACAACTCCCCTGACTCCCCTCCACAGTATACTCCACATCCCGTGATCACCCACATATTCAGTTGCAGTTGGCATACAATACTATACAACATCAGCTTCAGGTGTACAGCAGTGATCAAGCCTCTACTCCATCCATGAAGTGAAGACCTTGACTTTTTTATTCATTCCTGATTATCATGTCCTATAAAAATCCTGGCACTTAAACGTTATCTATTAAATGAATAAATGCATATGGTGTTAGGAACAAATAGTTGTTCCAAGTAACTCTGTATATTAAACACTAGGCATAAGTTCAATTGACAACAATGAGTAATTGTTTGTTATTGTACACAGTATAAATTTATTAATTCCAAGTAAATAATGTTATACTGACAGAAGTTGAGTCCTCACATAGAGTGTCTTATTACCAATCTGAGTTTCTCATCTTTATTTCCTGATGTAATAGTCCAATTTTTTTCATCCTCAAGAGTCTTATCAGCTATATAGACATATTACCCTCCCACCCCCATGTATTCTACTGAAACTACTTTCTATAAAGTCACAAATTAGTTCTTAAATGGAAAAAAATAACCCTTCTTCACTTAATGTCTGTTAGCTTTTTTCCAGAAAGTATTTGCTGCCAGACAACCTTAAATTTTCTATTTTTTTCCTTCTTTGACACTGCAGTTCTAGGACTTTTCTGTTATGTCTGTCCACTAATTTTTTATTGATTTTATTCCTCATAAACGAATTATGTATGAGATCTTGTGGATATTCCTCACAAGGACATCCAAGCACTGGAGAAAGAAAAACAAAACAAAACAAAACAAAAGAACAACCCTCAAGAATAAAAAGCCGGTCCAGAAGCTGCCAAGAAGTATGATGCCTTTTTTGAGTCAGAGTTTCTGATCAAGCAGGTCTCACAGATCCAGGGTCAGGCCTGCATAAGGCTAACAAGTTCCCCTTTTTGGTGAATCACAATTAGAATATGGTGAGCAAAGTCAATGAAATAAAGCCCATGAACCAGGTTCAGATGTATAAAGTGTCAGGCAGTATCTGTTGGCCACACAAAGATGACAGATGGTGAGCTTATGTACAACATCCACATAGCTGACAAGTTCCTAGCTCAATAAGAATAGGCAGATCATACAGGTTTATACTCATACAGCAACAGCATTATGGGCAAGCCCCAGCACCTGTACTAAAACACTCTATGCCTTAGTTACTTGTTATGTCACTGATCTCGTCACTTCAGCCTCACTACCTGTATCATGACTGAATTCCTAGCATGTTTCTAAATCTTGATGTGAAAGCTAGTGGACATCAATGACAACTCCAGGTGCCACACTTGGTCAAATGGTTATATATGACTCCTAGTCATTAAGGTAGGGGTTTCAGGAAATACATGACACGTTGTAAACATTTTGAGTTTAAGATTTCTATATATTAAAAGAGATGTTCTATAATAACTAAATAGTATCCAAGTTACTACAAGGTGGACATTGATTAAAATATTGAAAAAAATAGGCTAATTGAGTTAATTTTCAAAGATAGATATTTAGCGGGCTACCAAAGTGCCTCAGTTCCAAAGTGCATACCCATCTGTCTAAATGCAGTTCTTAACTGACAGCTTATATAGAGTCAGAAATAGATATGTAGATGGGGTATGTAGAGTAAGAAACAATGGTAGGAAGAGAAACACTATATATCACAAATTTCGTTTTCCCCTATGTACTAAATACTACCTACTTCACACTCGAAGGCCTTCAAATCAAGGAAATGAGACATAACATATGAGTTAAATGTGTAGGTATTAGCAGCAACCCCCTCTTTACACTTTCTAAATGAAACAGCCCCCTCAAGTTCCTAAAAAAGACTGCCTATCTCACCACTAAAATTCCCCATTATAACCAATAAGAGGGCTCCAAATAGACCTATTTACTCACCTACCCCTCAGCGAACATTGGATCTAATTATTTCATGTAACACATCTTGTTTACTTGTATTTCCATAAGAAATCAAGCGTCACAGAGCATTGCTCATCAATGAGTCTCATGGGCCACACCACTCTCCACGTTCTTAGTAAGACTCAATCTCCCAGTTCTCCCTGTAGTTCTCACCTTCCACCGTGCTTTGTGAATTTCACGCTGCATCATCAGCATATCCCATATTTAATCAACTCTTCAGTCATTGCCATGATTTTTTTTCTCTAACCGAAATGTTGCTTTTCTCTGGTGATGAGTCTCATCCTATGCCACGAATATCACAAAGCCTGGAGGGCAGACTGGCACTCTCCTATTAGAAACAAAAGTAAAAAGAAACAAATGGGACTACATCAAAGTAAAAAGCTTTTGCACAGCAAAGGGAACCATAAACAAACTGAAGAAGCAGCCTATTGAATGGGAGAAGATATTCACCAATGATACATCTGATCTGGGCATAATATCCAAAACTTATAAAGAACTCTTACAACTCAACACCAAAGATCAAACAACCCAATGAAAAACATGGGCACAGGACCTGAATAGACATTCCTCCAAAGAGGACATACAGATGGCCAATAGACAAGGAAAAGATGCTCAACATCACTAATCACCAGAGAAATGCAAGCTCAAACCACAATGAGATATCACCTCACACCTGTCAGAATGGGCATAATCTATAAATCAACAAACAAGTGCCAGAGAAGATGTATAAAAGAGGGAACCCTTACATACTGTGGTGGGATTGCAAATTGGTGCAGCCACTATAGAAAACAAAATGGAGGTTCCTCAAAAATTAAAAAAAAAAAAATAGAACTTCCTATGACCCAGTAATTTCACTTCTGGGTATTTATCTGGAGAAATCCAAAACACTAATTTGAAGAAAAAAATATATGCACCCCTATGTTCTTTGCAGCATTGTTTACAATAACCGACATATGGAAACAGTATAAAGGATGCTTTTTTAAATTTAAATTTGTTTATACCATCTCAACCATCTTTAAAGTAAATAATTCAGTAGATGTTAAGTGCATACATATTGTTGTGCAACAATCTCTAGAACTTTTCCATCTTACAAAATTGGAATTCTATACCCATTTAGAAACTCCCATTTTTTTCTTTTCATAGTCCCTGGTAACCACCATTATACTATATATCTCTATGAATTTGACTATTTTAAATATATAAGTGGAATCAGACAGTAGTTGTCTTTATGTGACTGATTTATTTCACTTAGCATACTATCCTCAAGGTTCATATGTAGTATAGCATATGATATTTTCCTCTATAAAGGCTGAATAATAGTCCATTGTGTGTGTGTGTGTGTGTGTGTGTGTGTGTGTGTATATATATATATATATATATATATATATATATATATATATATATATGTAATTTACCACATTTTATATAGCCATTCACATGCTGATGAATATATATTTGGGTGGTTTTTACCTCTTGGCTATTGTGATTAATGCTATCTTATGAACATTGGTCAGCAAATATCCCTTCAAGACCCTGCTTTCAATTATTTTGGATATATATGCAGAAGTGGATTGCTTGGATCATAAGAGAGCTCTATTTTTAATTGTTTTTGAAGAACCACCATACTGTTTCCTATAGTGATTGTATCATTCTACAATCCCACCAACACTGTCCAAGCATTCCAATTTTGCCAAATCCTCACTAACAATTGATTTTTGGTAAAATTGGAGTAATATCTACCGCATTTATTATGTTTTGCTATTCTTTTCCCTGGTTTTTCTTTTTTTTTTTTTTTTTGCTATTTCTGTCTCCCACTTTTTTCTGTCTTGTGTTTTTGTTTTTCTGTTTTCTTTTAGCTGAGCTATCCTGCTACCTGTTGGTAGCTCAGTGGCGGCTCAGCTTGGGCTGGGCATCGAACTGCTGTTGCTCAGAGCTCAGCTCTCACTCTTGAGCAAGC
The DNA here is from genome assembly GCA_033961575.1 of Aselliscus stoliczkanus. Taxonomy (NCBI): domain Eukaryota; kingdom Metazoa; phylum Chordata; class Mammalia; order Chiroptera; family Hipposideridae; genus Aselliscus; species Aselliscus stoliczkanus. The sequence continues at coordinate 28,787,180 of CM066735.1, read as the reverse complement.
TCTTAACCAACTGAGCCACTCGGCTGGCCCTTGTCTTGTGTTTTTAATTGAGCGTATTATATAATTACATTTTCTCTCTTTTCTTTGTGTATCAATTATACTTTACTTATTATTATTATTTTAGTGGTTGCCCTTGAGTTTGCAATATATGAGGTCTGACAATTGAGTTTGCTAACTTGATACAATGATGTCGCTAACCTTATTTGACATCAGAGGGATTACTCATTATGAATTTGTACCAACTGGATAAACAGTTAACCAGGTTTACTATTTGGAAGTGCTGAAAAGATTGCGTGAAGAAGTTACCAACAATTTTTTACCAACAATTCTTGCATCTTGTATCACAACAGTGCACCGGCTCACATGGCACTGTCTGTGAGGGAGTTTTTAGCCAGTAAACAAATAATTGTATTGGAACACCCTCCCTACTCACCTGATCTGGTCCCCAATGACTTCTTTCTTTACCCAAAGATAAAACAATATTGAAAGGAAGGTATTTTGATGACATTCAGGACATCAAGGTTAATATGACAACAGCTTTGATAGCCATTTCAGAAAAAGATTACCAAAGTTGAAGAGTGGCTAGGCACTGGCGTTGGTTCATAGCTTCCCAAGAGAAATACTTCGAAGGTGATCATAATGATATTTAGCAGTGAGATATGTAGCACTTTTTCTAGGATACATTCTCAAACTTAATTGTCCAACCTCATGCATTAACAATATCCAAGTCCTTTTACAAATAACACTACATTGAATCTTAACTGGTAGTGCAAGTACTTCATAATAAGAAAATATTTCTAATTATTCCCCCAGTTCTTCCTTATAATATTGCTGTTATGTATTTCACTTACACGTAAATATCATAAGCATGTATATAACATTTATCAGCATTTATATATACATATGCATACATGATATAATTTATATATTGTTTTTTCCCCATATTTTATCTTTGCTTTTCAGTTTTTATTGTCATTTTATTTAGAGATTCTTTTCTCAGCCATGTATATTAATGAGGCATGAGTGCATTCTTGATTTCTGCTACAGTGCTTTTTTTTTTGTGCTGTCTTTTTGTTTCTCTCTTAGAATTTCAGTATTCCTATGATACATAATCTGTATATCTGTGTATCACATTGTGCGCTCACAACCCAGTCAGTCAGCTCTCCAAAAAACAAAACAAAAAACCTTAATTATAGTATCTTTACAATTTCTTAGTCTGAGAATGCCAGTATTACTATTCTGATGCTTGTTCAACCTCTTCAAACTGGTTTGTTTTTTGTTTTTGTTTTTGCCTTTCAGTATGCCGTGTGTGTGTGTGTGTGTGTGTGTGTGTGTGTGTGTGTGTGTGTTTTAAATTGAAAACTGGACATCATATACCAGCTAAAAAAAATGCATTAAATAGTCCTTTAGTGATGTAGTCATCAGGTGTGGAGTGAGGGGAAGTATTCTATAGTCTCATTAGTAGACCTCAGTCTTTTGGTGAGCCTATGTCCTTGGATTGTGAACTTCACCAATGTTTCCCAGCTACCCACCCATCCTCCATTTGGCTTAGAAGCATAGTTAGAGGTATCATTAGTTGGGTATTTATCTCCCTCTGATCAGTTAGGCTATGATAATCCCCTAGTGGGTTAGGCTCTAGTAATAGTTTCTCTGAGATTAGGCCTTGCTAAAAAACAGAGTGCTCTGACAAATTTCAAAATCATTTCTTTTCCCCTCTCTCTGCCAGAAGCATAAGCATAATATAAGACTTTCTCTTATGTTCACAGTAAGAAGTTGGTAGAGCTCCTGAAGGTAAAACTCACAAAAATGTGGCCCACTTAAAAAAAAAAAAGAATGGCTAGGTCCCTGTGGATTTTTTAATCCATCAGTCTTGACCATAGTGAGTCTCCAGCAGTTCATCAATTGCAGGTCAGGTTGTCCTACCCTGCATTGGTTTTCATTGAGGTTTCTGCTCATATGTTTTTGCTCTGGTAAGCAGCGATTCTCTATATTTGCCTATGTCTCTCTAATTTTGTAGTCAGTGGTTTGACAGATCAAAGAAGAGTTGTTGATTTTTCAGTTTATTCAGCTTTCTTGTTGTTACGATGGAGTGACTTTGTCCAAGACCTTACACAGCAGGCCAGAAACCAGAAATGCACTAAAAGTTTTAAGTTTGATTTAGTGCCATTTTTAATTTTTGCTTCCAATGCTTGTGCTTTACTGCTACATCAAATAAATGATTACCCAATGCAGTGTCATGAAATATCCCCCCCTATGTTTTATTCAAGAATTTTTATAGCTTTGAGTCTTATGTTTAGATCTTTAATCCATTTTCAATTGATTTTTATATATGGTGTAAGATAAGGATTTAAATTCATTCTTTTGCATATGGATATATAGTTTTCCCAGCACCAATTTTTCAAGAGATAAATGAGTATACTATTTATGTCTGAATATTAAAGGATTTGCAAGTTATATTATTAAGGGAGTAAAAGTAATGCACATAGTAAAATATTGCTAATATTTGGGCTTCAAAATATAGATATCTGCCTATAAATGAATAAAATGTCTCTAGACAGATGTTAAAGTGCCTACTAAGGGATGTTTACCCTCAGAGGAGGTGAGTAGGTAAATGGTAGACACAGAGATAAAAGCCTTAGGTTTGACAGTATAATTTTTGTATTATTTTAATGTTTTATCATGTAAACACATAACTCTTTAGAAAATGGTAAATTAAATACAAAATGTTTCCCTTTATAATCAGTTATTTTATTTTATTCTCCTATCTTTGTTTTTTTTTCTATAGCAGTTATCTTACCTCATCCCAATTTTCAATGTCTCTGATGCCTCAAAGAATTTAAAACTTTTGACAGAAAGCAATAAATCACATTAATACTGATATGTGCTGAATTAATAGAAACTCAAGTGTTTCATTACGTGAAGCAATTCAAATAGGTTTTTATTAAACTTACAGTTATTTTTGACAAGGGTTATTTTTATGAGGTCATTCAATAATTCTTACAAATAAAAATGAACATTGGCTCAGTGAATTGTTATTGAAAATTATTCTGTTTATTTAGAAATATGAATTCAAGTACAGAATGCATCTAGAATCTTTAATAGGTGATACATTTTTGTAAAAATAGAGATAGATGAGAATGCAATACCTAATTTCGAATTCTATTGCTAAACTACAAATCACATTAAACAGCTACAAATAGATGGATGGATTTGGTTGTTATCTAGTGAGTTGGGCAACTAGATGAAAGTAATTAAATAATATAGTAGGAGAGCAAATACATCACATTTGCTCCTCCTATCATCTTTTATTAGTAAGCCTTTGTAACACTGCTTCCAAGGCACTAAATCAAATTAATATTTCAAAATATGACTTCCACTGCAAGGTCCCAGGCCTTCTTAGGTAATACTCTTAAATGCATGTTCCAAGATATTTAATCCTGTGTAACCTCTAATAAAAGGCTTCAGAGCTTAAAATTGATGTCAAATGTTAATCAAAATCATTTTCTGCATATAGAATTTTAAAGGCATTGCTTGGTTCCTGAATTAAAACAGATTTTCAGCCCCTGAAATGTATGGCAAAACCGTGGCATATTAGAAATACATTATCTGGCATTCATTAAAAAAGGGCAATCTCAAACCTAAGATGAATGTTACTCATACAAGTTCATAGCATTACATACATAGATTTGAACATTAACCTTATTGTTTCATGGGCTTAATTGATTTGTGTCTCTTAGCCTTTGATAATAAAAAGAACAAAAAAACTTTCTACCACTTATCTACCTTTCTTTCAAAACACATCTGTCATTTTTGGATTTAAGTAATAGATACAGTAGTATATTTACATTACAAAAAAGGCAAAATAATTTGATTCTGAAAAATCTTTCCCTGAATTTTGGCATCCCTGAAAAAGTGGCTTCTCAGAGGGTGTTTGAATATGTATGCCTTCAAACACTAAGACTATGTATATATATATATATATATATATATATATATATATATATATATATATATATATATACATATATCACATCTTTTGTAATTTAGAGGAAAAAATCAAATGCTACTTTTCTTATTAAAATATGGACAGTTTTGGAATTTTACAAAATATACCATATGCCTTTTATATTTTAAGGAAACATTGTATTTCTCTTTGAGGAGCAGCTGTGCACTATTTTACTAATGACTTGAAATCATGAGCATCTATGCAGCACTCATTGAGGATACAAGTAACAGTGATTGGAAAGGTACAAGGCAAATATAGCATTATCAGTCATAATATTTTCTGAAATTATTTATATGCTAAGTATATTTATATGAACTTGCATTTCTCATTCTGCCTCAATGTTTACTTCATATGCAGTTAATTATAAATAACACATAGTGAATATAAGTATAAAAAAGGAGAAGTTAGATATGTTTTACAGTATTCTTCTAACCAAAATAAAATCTAAACAACATTGCTCCATATGTTGTAACAGGGATATCTGAAACTACGTATCGTGAAAAATAGCTTGTCTCATACCGTTTAGAAATCACTTTGATTATTTATGTTTATATTTGGATCCATTTTTATTTATATTGATTCTAAATGTCATGAGGACACTTTTACAAAAATAGTACAGAAGTTTTTCTGAAGGTAAAAGAAGATTGGGTAGAAAAATAAGACTTTATCATACATCTTTCCATTCCATTATTTACTACAGGTATCTTTTGTTTCTTATAGTCATAAAAATGAATTGATATAGGAAATTATACAAACTAAAGTAGGAAATTCAAAAATAATTTCTTTTAGATACTGCCTTTAAGTTTTGTCATCAGGTCTGTGCTCCTTTCAAAAATGATTTCTGAGTATAACCTCTCATGTAACTTAGATAAACTAACCTGTAAACAGCATAGTCTATGAAGCATATGGAATCTGACTTAGGAAGAAAAAGATCAGAGTTTCAGAGTCTTGGCTTGCTACTTACTAAATCAGATTGAGATTGTTATTGATGTTTTGATTCTGAGTCCTTTTATCTATATTATGTGGATAATAATTTCATCATATCTGGATACTACTCTGAATCTGGGAAAGAATGACATAAAAAATGTTTTGTTCTCAAAAAATACACTGAAAATATTATTGTGGGGCAGGGAAAGGAAAACAAAAATAAGTGTTCCTATTTGAATATGTAAGAAAGAGAGACCCACAGAAATTACTGGACTGTAACTATACTGAAATTCAAAAATGCAGAATTTTCAAAACTTTTTGTCCTGACATGGCTAATGTGCTTTTATTAGGCTTCCATTTTGTTGCCTTAGATGGACTCAATCATCAGTTCATTACTTTTGTGGACCAGGCCTCTAAGAATTTCCTCCAGTCCCAATGTTTTCCTTGACCACAAAGAAAATATTTGCATGAAAGTATGTCTTATGTACTTGCTAAGAGGATTTCTAAATCTGATTCTTGCCTTTGGTCTCAAGGAACTTTCTTTTGTCAGTATAATTCCCGTAAAGAAAATAGTGAACTTTGTATCCTTTGATTCCAGTTACATGTCATTTGATTCTTGAAACAAAGCTGAATATTAATTTGTTTTTAATCACTCAAAGTTTTATCTTTCACCAGTTAGAGTTCCATACACACACACACACACACACACACACACACACTCACTCACACTCACACTCACACTGTCACACTCACACACCCGGGGTACCAAAAATGTATACAAGTGGACACTGTTCAACGTTGCTCAAGCAGTAGTTTGCCGTAATCAGAAGTGTCTGGACGCTGATGGTAACCAGTGTACCTCTTGTAATTGCAGAAGTCAAACATGACTTGTATTCATCTTTTGTTATTCATACATATTGAGTATTATAATTTTAATACAGTTTCCTTTCTTAAAATGTGTATGCATTTTTTTTTGGCACCATGTGTGGTGTGTGTGTGTATTTCTTTTTTTTTTTCTCTTGAGTAAACACCTAGAATGGACTGCTGGTCAAATAGTATATCTACGCATACGTATAACTTTGTAAGAATATGTCACATTTGTAGTATTTTACAAGGGCCTGAGCAATGTATCTCTCATTGCCTTCTATCTTGTATTGTTTCTAATGAGAAGATTGCTGAATTCATGTTTGTTCCTTTGCATATAATGTGTCTCAGTTCTCTGGCTGTTGTTATGTGCTTTGGTATATTTGGTAAATTTTCTATGTGTATTTGTTGTGTTCCTTTTTTTTTTTTTAATCTGTGTGTTTAGAGCTTCCATTGCATAAAGCTTTTCCCATTATTCTTCACGCTGCCATTATCACCTTTTATTCTGGGGTGCAAATTATACATATTTTACACCAGTTTATGCGGCCACACATGTTCGTGTTTTCAGTCTTTATTTTTTTCTGTACTACATTTTGGATAGTTTTTATTGCTCAATTTTCAGTTCATTAATCTTTTGCAATCTAACATTTAGTTTACCTAATCCAGTATTTTCAACTCTAGAGGCACCATTTTGGTCTTTTCTATAACTTTCATTTTTCTTTTCATCCTATTCATGTTTTCCTCTAACATTTGGAACATGTGTTGCAAATACATTTTAGCATTTAACATTCTTGTTTGCTAATTCCATCATCTCTCTTTTCTTGGCTCTGTTTCTATTGATAGATTTTTCTCTTGATTGTGGATGGCATCGATGTGATAATTTTTAATGAGCTGCTAGACATTATAAACTATTTTAGTTTTTTGTTTCATGAATTTTATTTTTAGCTGGTTTTTACCTGCTTTAAATCCATCCATTGAATTTTAACATTAGTCATTGAATTTTATGTGTATATTATCCAATCACTCTTTGTAAAAATTAAGTCTAACTTTTGTAATTCCTTTACAGCTCATCTTTCTTAAAACATCATAAATATATTCATTGTATAGTTTATGTTAGATAACCAACGATGGAAGAACTATGTGAGGTTTTTTGTTTTTGTTGTTTCCTGTGTATCATTATTTCTGCTAGCCTAGCTCATGGGGAAAATATTCTTTATATTACTGTCTTTTGCTATGTGTTGATTTCATAAAATATAATTTTTAATAAAAAAGTAAAGATATTAGTTATGGTATATGACTTCAGAGAGTTCTGAGAAACTGCCAGTCTAACAGGGATAGTTTTCTGAGTATAATTCTTTTCTGAAACCATGACACAATTGTTTTGAGGCTTAAGATTCCATGGATAACTGAGATAATGAAAGGGTATTAGCTTTTTCTGCACTCTAGGGTTGGTGCATTTCAGTTGACTCTCAATTTAAGGTTGTAGGCCTTTTTATATGTTCCTATTGTACGGAAGAGTTTTCTTTTCAAATCCTTACTTCATCATGAATTTGAGATCAATAAAAGTGGAGTTTAAATTTCTTCATACTTTCTAAAAACTTCTGGAGGGAAGGAGGAAAAATAGTCTAAACCTTTTACTTCTCTGAATTATGTTTATTTTGTTTTTTTTATTTTTTGTATTTTTATTTATTTATTTATTATTTATTTATTCATTTATTTTTATTTATTTATTTTTTTGAGGGCAGTTTATTTATTATTTATTTATTTATTCATTTATTTTTATTTATTTATTTTTTTTGAGGGCAGTGGCACTGGCCCTCATATGTGGTACCTGAACCAGGGCCGCTGGCTTCCCAAGACAGCACTTAACCACCGTGCTACTCAGCCGGCCCAGTTCTTTTTGTTTTTTAAATTTTAGCCTGCGAATACATATAGTTGGGCTTTTGATGATTTTAAAAAGAGTTTTGCTAATTAATGTATATCAAGTCTCCAGTTTTTATAGTATTTTTTTTCTGGAGGAGAGAGGGTTTGATATAATTAAGCTTTTATTTTTGGAAATAAGTCTCCCACTTATTTGTTTTCTATTTATTCTTTGTTATGTCTATAATTTTGTACATATTTTAGGATTTGGTGACCTTTTAACAGTTTTAAGATAAATAAGATTAAATTGATCATAATTTGATTTTTAATATATGTTGAAAAGAAGGAATTATGGCATATGTAGTCTTATACAGAAGACAAATAAGGAATTAACATTTCTTTGGATAAAGTATTGTGCAGTCGTGAGAAAAAAATAGGCTCTAGCTTTTGTGAAACTAATATCTTCTAAAAAGTTTTGTGATTTGAAATAGATGATTTTAGGCTGAGTTAAAGCCATTCCTATAGATGGGTACACTGAACTCTACAGGTTAATTCCTATAATTTTCAAGAGATGGAGTAATCAAGAGCTCTGAAAAGAATTGCAGGGCCGGTCGAGTGGCACGGTGGTTAAGAGCTGGCTTGGGAAGCCAGCAGCCCCGGTTCGAATCCCACATGTGAGGGCCAGTGACACTGCCCTCAAAAAAAAAAAATAAAATTGCAGCACATTGCTTAATTAACATAGAGCACAGTATTTCTGTTGAAATACCGGGGACAATAATTTTATCCGGGTTACAGTTGTGGTTCAGAAACACAAAGAGCCATCATGTGGCCTCAAGACCTACAAATGAAAACAAAACAATACAACAGTGACAGACTCTGAGAACATTGCATCAAACTGAGCAGCAGAGCCTGTATGTTAGAGAGAGAATATGGATACAAGCAGTTTATGATCCCAGGTTGATCACCTCCAAAGCCAGTCCTGCTTTTGAATTCCTGTGAACTGAAGCAGAAAGGAAAGATTTATGTAACTTCACTAGGGAAAGTCCTTCATAAAGATTAGAAGAGTCCTTTCATATCGATAGCACAAAATGATTTGACTGGGGCCGGCCAAGTGACTCAGTTGGTTAAGAGTTGGCTTAGAGCATGTGCCCTGAGCAACAGGGCCCCTGGTTCAATTCCCACATGGGCTAGTGAATGCTGCACCCTAACTAAACTGTTGCTAAGCTGCCAACAGGTAGCAGGATGGCTCAGCTGGTGTAACAACAAGACTGCCTGTTCGGTGGTAGGTTATGCCCACCTGCAACTAAAGATTGAACTCCTGGGCCCGCCGAGTGGCACGGTGGTTAAGCACTGGCTTGGGAAGCCAGAGGCCCTGGTTCGGGTCCCACATATGAGGGCCAGTGACATTGCCCTCAAAAAAAAAAAAAAAATTGAACTCCACCTAGAGCTGAGCTGCCGCTGGGATGGCTCAATGGATAGAGAATGCGCTCTTAACAACAAGGCTGCTGGTTCGAATCCTGCATGGGATGGTGGCTATGCCCACCCACAACTAAGACTGAACACAGCACCATGAGCTTAGAGGCCACAAGATGCTGACGGAAAGCCAGATGGCGACTGGCACTCTCCACTACCAAGATTGAGGAACAACAACTTGGCTGTTCCCCTACCCCAATTCCCCAACACTGTTCCCCTACCCCAAGTCCCCAATAAAATCTTAAAAAAAAAAAAAAAGATTTGACTGGAGTTTGTATCTATATACACACAAATCAATTAGTGACAATAAGGGAGAAGCATAGCGAGTGGTATTATTGTAATTAAGCAAGATGATGTAAGCCATGAACACCAAAGGAGATGGAGTTAAAACTCATCAGCCTCTGCTGATGTATAAGAATTCCAGCACTCCCTTCATAAAATCCTAGGCAGGGAAATCAGTTAGGAGATTTGTATAAAATGATTGTTCTTCTTGATAAGAGCATAGTAATAAGGTCATATATAACCTTGATCTTTGGAGTATTTCTGTAAATGTTATTTATTGGTATTTGTCATTTGTTGAAACCATTGGTGATATGGAATAAAATATATTCATCAAAATTATGTTATTCGTCAAAGATTTTCAAAAAGGCTTTGGTCAGAATCACATATGTACATGAAATGTTAATGTTAAAAGAGAGTTCATACTAAAATGTGAGCCGATATCACGAAAGTGAATCTAGCCAATTTGAAAAGAATGAAAAGAAAAGAAATGTTAAATAAAGAGAAAAAAAACCCATAAATGTGAAGTCTCTTTAGTAGTGAGGGTCAATATGTTGCTTAATGAGCCCAGCACCTAAAATTATTCCCAGTTAATAAGAGAGGTTTTAGAAGCACATTAACTCTTTCAAACCACTAACCACCTAATTTGCAATTAGGGAGTATTTAAAAAATAGAATGGAAGCTGTTAAATGTTTTTAGACATTTCTTGAAATTTGCACTATAAAACTATGGAAGAGCAAAAAGTGTGGTTTATAGATAATAATTATAACAATGCAAATGAATGTAAACTGAAAGACTTTCTATATATATATTTCTTATGCAGAAATATATAGTATATATATTTCTGCATAAGACATGGGAGACTTTTAGGCTCTATGATACTTCAAGTTAGCAAATATTTTACTTTATGATTAATTTAAGTATAAAAACTATAGGTTGTTTTTTTTTTCTTTCTTCACCCCAACTATATTTCAAAGCACTACTTGTATTTGACAGAGATAAAACTTAAATAGCTTGAGCTGTGTAACTGTGTAGAGACTCCTCAAGAATATTAAATACATTGCTAATATTTATTTAGGCATCAATGAGAATGCACGTAATACTCATAATTTTACAATGACTATTTCAAAAATATTCAAACCTTAGTCAAACAATTCTGTGTATTCACTGATGACATGCTGTAACATTTTCTAAGGGCAAAGAATAATATAACAAACAAAATAATTTAGTTACTCATATTGTTTTCCTCAAATTTGACCTTTCCTTATTATTCTAGTGCTTTGCAATTATTTTTAAGACTATATATAAGCTAGAAGCAATACAAAATTGCTGTTAGTTTGGGTAATAAGCAATGCCTGTTAAAATATGAACTTGGTTTCAACCAGAAATTTTTGTATATATCTCCACTTCTTAGGTTTGAACTACCGTAAGCAATATATTTTTTTAAGAGTTTTTTTTTTAATGCTGTTTTTTATAATATTTTGTCAGCAGAGAAGAATCACTTTTATTTATTCACATTTCTTCAATCTTTCTTTTGAAAATTTAAGGAAGCCTTTGAATTTTAAGCAGATCTATACCATTTCATAGTTACTGCGACTCTGAAATACAATTTGGATTTAAGTGGTTCCCCTGTACAAGAAAAAATAGTTTTTTTGTCTGTTTTTTGTTTTTTTTTGTTATTGCTTAAACATTTTTGAATAACCTACATGGAATGGTGTCTGGTATCCAATGAAATGGAAACACTGGGTGACTTCTTGTGCCTTCTACTGTGCATTGGATATTTGGGAACTCTTATTGTCACTTGATAGGGAAAATAAGCATATGTGATTATAAAATGTATAGTGTAGTGATTAAAACTAGAAGTTCTAAGTGACACAGATTAGAACTTGAGCCTCTCCTTCTACTTCTTACTAGTTCATTGACCTTAGAAAAATTACATTTCTAAGTTCCCATTTGGAAATGCTAACTATATCTTTCTCTTAGGGTTAGTCTCAAAATTAAAATAGGATATATACTATAAAGTTCTTACCAACAATTCCTAGAGGTAATTCGGGGCTAAAAAATAGTTTTGATGAGATTATCTCAGTAAGTTTTGTTCACTGAAAAATGTAGTATTGATTAATATACAATGGAACCATGTAACTTAAAAAATAAGGTAAATATCCTTAACATAACAATTTTATTGAATAATATATTAAAATGTTAAAATCCGATAAGACAGAAAACTAAATCATCCTTAAATTAAATTTGTTAATTTCAAGAATCAATCCTCAAAGTTGAGACATACTGTAGTTTTTTTGTATCATTCTCAGCTGTCAATTAAATTGATGCAGTTTTTATTTCTAGTGTGAAGAGGATTATGCTGACAACCTATTAAATTATTTTGAGACAAATCTTTGACATGAATTCAAATGTGTCCATTCCTATTTTCAAATATATGTCTCTAAATAATTATTTATTTATTGTGTGTAGCATCGATACATACGTTTTACACATGGACTCTCTCCTAGCAATTGAAGATTGCATTTCTTTTTTGACTGTAAAACTCCTGCACAAGTGAAATGCAGTACAAGAGGTAAAATTCTGGACTTTGAGTTATTTGACTTCCTGAGATTTATATTTGAGTCATTTGGCTATTTGTACCCCTATTACAAAATTACAGCCTTTTTCAGCAGATGGCAAAGAGAATGGAACATAAATTGTTCTGTTTCTCATTACGTTTTCTATGGGGTAACCTATTAATTCCAGCCACTCTCTGGCCTTGTTGTACCATGCCTTTCTCTTCAAAGGTAACCTTAATTAATGCCCTGTATATATTTCAAGTGATTCAGAAAGGTAGAAAATATTTGGGGATTGGACTTAAAAAAAGTTTAGTCGATTAAAGGAAGGAGGTAAGGAATGAGACAATATCAAGCCTAGGAGTGGTGTTTTGTGACTATGAATTAATGACTTTGGGACTAATTATTGGCTGAATTTTCCCAAATATATTTAAACAATTAGAAAAAATGAAATATTTTTATTGATTGTAATCATCTAAAGATTCCTTTTTTTAGTAGCATGCCTAGTAGCATGCTTTTGTTTAATAGCATGCCTAGTTCCTATACATCCCAAAATATTGCATATAAAGGAAAAAAAAGTGTATTCATCATAAATTAATAGCTCATATATTTGAGAAGTTATTATGACACTGCACTATGTACATTGTATCAATTATTTCATTTAACTGTTAAAATAGCACTTGAATGGAATAATATTATGCCATTGTTACAATTATTTATTTTTTAAATTTATAAAGTTTACATTTTAGAGCAAATTTTGGTTCACAGCAGAATTCAATGAAAAACAATTTCCGTATACACCCGGACCCCCCCAACTCCCCTTTCCCCCCAACCTCCAGGAATATCAACATCCCACATTAGAGCGGTACATGTGTTGTAAGTGATGGACCTATATTGACACATCATTATTGCCTAAACTTCATAGTTTATATTAGAGATCACCTTACATCCTATAGGTTTAACAAATGCGTTTTCACTTGTATTCACCATATCATACAGAAGAGTTTCACTGCTGTAAAGATCCTCTTGTGCTCTGCTTATTCATCCCTCCCACTGCCTAATCCCTGGCAATCACTGATCATTTTACTGTCTCTATAGTTTTGCCTTTTCCAGAATGTCATATAGTTGGAATTACACAGTATGGAACCTTTTCAGGTTGACTTCTTTAATTTAGTGATATGCATTTTGAGTTTCCTCCATATCTTTTCATGGCTTGATAATTCATTCTTTTAGGTGTTAAATAATATTACACTGTCTGGATATACCATGACTTGTACATTTACCTACTGAAGAATAGCTTACCAGTTGCGTCCTAATCTTAACAATTATTAATAAAGCTGTTATAAACATCTGTGCACAGGTTTTGCATGGACATAAGTTTAAAACTCCTTTCAGAGTGTTTGCTGGACCTTTTGATGAGTATATTTGGTTTTGTAAGAAACCTCCAAAATGTTTTCTAAAGTACCTGTACCATTTTTGATTCCCACTGGTAATAAATGAGAGTTCTTGTTAGTCCACATCCTCACTAGCATTTGTTGTTTGTAGTGTTTTGGATTTTAGACATTCTAATTGATATTTCATTGTTATAATTTGCACTTCCCTGATGACATATGACATTGAATATGTTTTCATGTATGCCTTTCTGCCATTTGTATGTCCTGTTTGGTAAAGTGTTGTTTCATATCTTTAAGTTACTTTTGAATTGGTTTGTTGTTTTCTTATTGGTGAGTTTTAAGAGCTCTCTCTAGGTATGGGTAAAATTCCTTTATCAAATATTTATTTTGCAAATATAGTCCCAGCCTGTGGCTTTTCTTTTTCATTCTTTTGACTATGTGTTTCACAGAACAGCAACTTTTTAGTTTTAATGAAATCCTGCTTATCAGTTATTTCTTTCCATGGTCATAACTTCAGTGTTTTATCTAAAAAATCATTGCCATACACAAGGCCACCTAAGTTTTATCCTATCAAATATTCTTGGTGTTTTATAGTCTGCATTTTACACTTAGGCCTATGATGTCTTTTGAATGAATTATTGTGAGGGGTGTAAGATGTGTGTCTAGATTTTTTTTTTTTTTTTTTTTTTTTTTTTTGGCATGCAGATGCCAGTCTTTCCAATATCATTTGTTGGAGAGGCTTTTTTTTTTTTTTTTTTTTTTTGCCATTGTATTGCCTTTGCTTCTTTGTCAGAGATCAGTTGACTATATTGCATGGGCATATTTCTGGAATCTCGATTTTACTCCATTGACCTGTTTATCTAATCTTTTGCCAGTGACATACTATCCTATCCCTGTAGCTTCATAGTAAGTCTTGAAGTTGAGTAGTGTCAGTCCTCCAACTTTGTTCTTCTCCTTTTATTTTGAGTTAGTTATCCTGAACGTTTTCCCTTGGAGATCTTGGGCATTTGTTGTTAGATTTATATCTATGCATTTCATTTTTGGAGGTGCTAATATATGGTATTTTGTTTTTAATTTCAAATTCTCCTTGTCCTTTGCTCCTATGTAGGAGAGTGATTAATTTTGTATATTAGCCATGCATCCTGCAATCTTGCTTACAGTAACAATTTTATTGCTTATTAGTTACAGAAGGATTTTTTTTTTGACATTTGAAAATCTGAAAATCTTTTCAGATTTTCTACATAGATGATTATGTCTTTTGTGAACAAAAATAATTGTGTTTCTTTCTTCCAAGTCTGGATACATTTTATTTTCTTTTTCTTGTCTTGTTTTATTACTTAAGGCTCCTGGTATGATGTTGAAAAGCAGTGGTGAGATTGTTCCTGGTATTGTTCCTTGCCTTGTTCCTGATATTAGGAAGAAAGCTTTGAGTTTCTTATTCTTCAGTGTGATGTTAGGTGTAGGGCTTTTGTAGATGTTCTTTATCAAATTCAAAAGATTTCCTTCTTCCTAATTTGCTGACAGTTTTTATCATTAATAGGTGTTGAATATTATAAAATTCTTTTTCTGCATCTATTTGTATGATCATATGATTTTTCCTATTTAATGTGTTGATATGATGGATTATATTAATGAATGTTTGAATACTGTTACAGCTTTACATAACTGGAATAAATCGCATTTGTTTTGGTATATAATTCTTTTTATGCATTGTTGGATTCAATTTGCTCATGTTTTATTATTTATGTTCATTACAGTTGTTGGTCTGTAGTTGTCTTGCAATGTCTTTGTCTGGTTTTGGAACTAGGGTAATTGTGACATCATAAAATGGATTAAGATGTATACCT
Source organism: Aselliscus stoliczkanus (assembly GCA_033961575.1). Taxonomy (NCBI): domain Eukaryota; kingdom Metazoa; phylum Chordata; class Mammalia; order Chiroptera; family Hipposideridae; genus Aselliscus; species Aselliscus stoliczkanus. The sequence goes on along the minus strand of CM066735.1, from coordinate 28,771,972 downwards.
CTGCTTCTATCTTTGGGAAGAGATTTTAGAAAACTGGTATAATTTCTTCCTTAAATAATTGGTAGAATTCACCAGTAAACCCATCTGGGACTGATGCCGTCTGCTTTGAAAGTTAATAATGATCAGTTTAATATCTTTATTAGATGCTTGCCTATTCAGATTGCGTATTTCTTGTGTGAATCTTGGCAGATTGTATCTCTGAAGGAATTGGTCCATGACGTCTAGATTTTCAAATTTGTGAGCATAAAGTTGTCCATAGTATTCTTTTATTATTTATTTAATTTTTATGGATTCCGAAGTGGTGGCTGTATTTTTAATTTCTGATATTAATAGTGTGTGTCTTTCCTCTTTTGTCCTTAGTTATCCTGGTTACAGACTTTTGAATTTTACTGATATTTTTTCTGGGCTTGCATAGAGCATGTCCATTGTCATTTGAGTTTCGGTTTATCTAACAAACTGATATATCATCAAGGTGTTCTGAGTGGACCTTCATTTTGCTAATTTTATTTCCAGAAATTAATTTATGACTAGGATTAATGCTGTTAGAAACAGATGGTTTCTTGTTATTTAAGGCTTGCATCACACAGAATACAGGGAGCCATGCACAAACTGTAATAGAGTGCTGTGTATGGTCTTATCTCCCATGGTAATCAGAAATTTTTTAAAATTAAAAACATTTAGAAGAGTCTAGTTGGAACACTCAACTGCCTCTCTTGAGAAAGTATCAGTACTACAGTTAAGCAAGTGCTATTATTTTTCTGGACTCTACAACTGCTGAAATAAAATCTCTTTGTATTTCTGCTCTCACTTGTATTTCATAAATTAACCCTTTATTCTTTCTATAATTAGGGATATCGGAGATTATTGTTAGTTATACAAAAACATCCAGAGACTCATTCTCAGAGTGTTCATTTCCTTTGAATATCTGGAGTCATAAAATGTAGTACCTGAGGGTGACACTAATGGAGGGATCTTATCCCCAGTGAAGAACTGTTGTTGAAGGCTTGCTGATAGAACCCATCATTTCAAACCCAGAATAAACTTTCTTCAAATTGTCTCACTTTTGGAAAACTAGGTGATGGAAATGAGAAATATCAGAATCATTGAAGTGCTAAGAGCTTCATAGCCGTATATGGTGTTGATATCGTCCGACAAGTCCACCACTCAAATGGAAGGTCAGGATGGCATTTGGGTCTCTTATGAGTACATGTTGAAACACTTTGATTTAAAACTAGGCTTGACTCCAAGTTTTCATCTTGACTTATTGTCCAGTGTGATTAATAGACTGATAATTTATTGCATCCCTTTATGCCATATATTACACATTTAAATAATGTATTAATTTTTCATTGTTAAACAATGAATACAATGTGATTTTGTTCATTCCATGGCAGGCAACAGGCAGTATTTTAAAGGAAAGTCACTGCTCTCAAATCCTACATGGTTATATACCCTTAGGCTTAAAAATAATTTTCCTATTCTACTCCACCCTCTAATAACTGTTAATTAATTCACAAACTATGAGAACACACCAAGTGTCCTGACTTGCCATGCAGCACTATAAATAGCATATTAGCGCACTAAATATTTCTAAAATGAACAAAGTTCTCTGTTTCTCTGAAATCATTTTTATAATGTAATGTGCATTTAGCTACCTAATTTTATGCTACCTAATTTTTAAAGTAATTTAGAGTTCCAGAAAGTGACTGCACAAGAACTGGAATAAGACAATAGTCATTTTCATACTTTAAAACTGTTTAGTATTACTTCTACAATCTGAACATTTCTACTTCCATATAATGTATTTTGTATTTCAATCAGGATATAGATATAGATTAAATATCTGAGTTATGCAACAGGAAAAGCTTTGACTTTGACCTTAGCTCTTAGATATATATTAACAGAAGCAGTAATAATAACTTATAGTTGTATCATTAAAGAATAGTAATAACTTGAGAGCTAAGTATAGCTATATAATATATGTTTCACCTTGACTTGAATAAGTATGCTTTGATACTCATCAAATAATGTCACTCTGGGAGTTAAATCTTTTTTATCACCCAGAAGATCTCATCTGCCAGTATTTGATTAGAGGACCTAGCTACCTAAGACAGGTTTTCACAGCTTGATAGATAATCTGAAGCTTCAAGACTATTGATTGAAGCTGTCTTCAAGTAAAAAATAAAAAGTGGAAGATAGTTTTGATTACACTTCAACCTATGACTTCTGCTTTCTGTCGCCTTGAGTCCAAACAGCAAAATATGCTCCTGTCTTATCATCACAAACAGATTCCTCTATATTGACTGAAAACTAAACTTTAAATGCATTCCACCAGATGAAATTTTGAAAATATCATTAAGAATGAAAAACTCTTGATTCTCTCTTTTTTCCTTTATTTTTTGGAAGAATATAAACTGGAATTCTTTGAAAGGGTACTGGGAGTATTGTGGCAGAGTACTTTGAAGTTGTTTGTTATTAGCTACATAGGATGATGACAGTTATTTAAACTATTCAAATAAACCTACTTCAGCAAAATGTAGACTATACATGAGGTTTCTTGACTGATTTTTAGATAATTTACTGCTTGAGTCAACTACTTCATGTATCCTTCCAATGGAACACAGCTGGGATTAGAGGGCATCTACAGCGAGTGTAATGAGACTGAATACACGAGCATACATCTGAGCTCTACAGTCTCAGTATTTTAGTATAGTCACAAGCCACATAAAAGAATTTATAATATCTCTGTCCCCAGACAATAAAATTCTGCAATGATTTCATAGATATGAGACAAAACTCCAGAATTTATAAAGGTTAATTTAAAATCAATTTACATAAAATTAAATGCATACATTATTAGTGTATAGTTTGATGACACTTGACAAATATATACTTCAGTATAATTGCCAACCCAATAAAGATTTGAATGTTTTCATGATCCTAAAGACTTTCCTTTGTCTCATTCATTAACCCTTTATTATTTTCAAAGCAGATAACAAAATGGGGCTATGTAGCTGGGCGCTATGCTGATGAGTCAGGGTGGTTTCTAAGAATTTGAGAATATCAAGGCATGGTACATATTTATAGGGCACAAATAAGTTGAAAACTATCTTTCAGAAATCAAATATATTGTCAGCTTACTGAACTGTTCAGGTAATGTATTGCTAAGGATACCACAGATTTGAAAAATATTCATAATTATATATATTTTTAATTTTTTCAATATTATGGTAAAATATGTATATCATTAAATTTGCCATTTAACTATTTTAAGTGTAGAAATCAATGGCATTCCTTACATTTACATTGTTGTACAACTACTGCCACTAAATGTTTCCAAAACTTTTTCATTATTTCAAATAGAAATTACATAACCATGAAGCAATAACTCCACCCCACTCCACCTTTAAACATGTTAGGAAATACAATCCAGCAATATTCAAAAAGAATAACATATTATGACAAAACTGGGTTCATCACAGGAATCCTAGTTGGCTTAACACTCAAGAAAAAAAATCAATCAATGTAATTCATGATGTAAAAGAAAAATGAGAAAAATCATATGCTTATCTCAATAAATGCAGAAAACACATTTGACAGAATTAAACATCATTATTAAAAAAAAAAAAAAAAAAAGACAAACAGAAACCACTCACCACACTAGGAATAGAAACTTTCACAGCCTGATAAAGGGATATAGGATATCTACAGAAAACCTAGAAAAATCTGTGTGCTTCATAGTCAAATATTAAACATTGTTTTCTTAGTTTTGCAGGATTTCCTATGAGGGCATGTCTATTCAAAATATTTTGGAAAACCTTTTTGAAAACACAATAAGGAAATAAAATGATATATAATTATAAATGCTGAGTAGCCGCTGGAAAAGAGATGAAGTTGAATCTTTTTTTTTTTTTTTTTTAAAGATTTTATTGGGGAATTGGTGGAGGCATATTGGGGAATTGGTGGAGGGGAACAGCGTTGGGGAATCGGGGAAGGGGAACAGACAAGTTGCTGTCTTTTTGTTCTTCAGTTTAGTTGCGGAGGATGTTGCTTCACTGTTGGTATCGTCATTGCGCTCTTCCCGGATGAGGCCGATCGGTCGCTGGCCTCTGGATGTCGCTCACTGCGGCTATTGGCAGCTCACTCTTGGCTGCCAGCCGCTCACGCTGGCTGCGGGCCACTCACTGTAGCCTATGGCAGCCCACTGCAGCAGGGGCTGCAGCCCACACCATCACCGGGGCTCGCACAGCCCAGCTCCAGGTGGAGCTGTTGTTAGCTGTAGAGGGCAGTGTCACTGGCCCTCATGTGGAATCCGAACCGGGGCCGCTGGCACCCCAAAACCAGCGCTTAACCAATGCGCCACTCGGCTGGCCCCCTGAAGTTGAATCTTTATATCTCATCTAACAGTAAAATTATTCCAGGCACATCAAATATTTACAGTATGAATGAGGCTATTAAAGTTCAGAGAAGAAATATTGGAAGAATTTGTACAATGACACAGAAGTCACACATTAAAAAAGAAATAATGTCAAAATAAATGTCCAATTGATTTTAGAAAATTAAATTCACATCTCAGATACAAGATTGATTTCCTTAATTTCTAAAGAGCTCCTAAAAATTATTTTATAAAATATGCAGTAAAAATAAGAGGGCAGTATGAATTGGGAAAAGCAAGGGCAGATTCCTCTTAAATATACATTTAAAAATGCTCAACTGCAGTTTTGTTAAGAAAAGTCAAATAAAAACTACTTTGAAATATCATTCTTTATAACATTTTGAAAAACCACAAAAATATTTGATAATATTTTAACAGGTGTACGATAATGGAAATATATCCTAATACATTGGTGATGAAGTACAAGTCTCTGTTGAGGGTGATTTTGCAATGTCTATGCAAATTAATACATCTAAATTTTATTCAGTATTACCATACTTTACAAGTTTATCTAATAGGCATGCTTGCCCATATGTGAATTACATATGTATGGTGTGGGATTTATTTACATATGTATGTGTAGCATTGTTTTATTTATTTAATTATTTATTGATTTTTAAAAATTTCTTTAGCTGAGCCATCCTGCCTGTTGGCAGTTCAGTGGCAGCTCAGCTCAGGCTGGGCATCAAACTGCTGTTGCTCAGAGCTCGGCTCACACTCTTGAGCAAGCTCTTAACCAACTGAGCCACTGGACTGGCCCTGTAGCATTGTTTTTAATAGCCACATTTAAGAGAGAGGGAAAGGAGTGGATGAAGCAGAGAGAGAGGGATGCCAGATGACTACAATACTTAATAATATAATATTATATTATATAGCTAGTAAAATGAATGAGACCGCTTTGTAGATACTGGTGTGGAAGAATGATGCATTCTTGAATTAAAAAAAAACAAAAAACCAGCTCCAGGGAAGGTAACTTGAGTTCACGCACAGTTTAAAAATGGACATATATGCGCGTGTGTGTGTGTGTGTGTGTGTGTGTGTATGTAAATTAACCTTATTAAGTAGAGCCTTGGAATGCCAGATATTGATCGATGGTTTAACCAAAAATTGAAGGGATCTGAAATAGAGAGGTTTATCATGCAGCAAGTCCTGGAGGAATTACATAGCACGCTTTGAAGGGCTCCCCAGAGAGGTCTAGGCAGTATGCAGGCAGAGAAAGAGGCAGGACTCAAGCACATGCCTTTATTAGGGTCCACAGGTGGAGTGCCTTGGGGTTCCTGGGCTAAGTCCAGCTTGACCAAGCAGGGTTTTGTGTGCCCCATGGGGCTCTTATCTAAGGAGGAAGGCACTGGAAAGCAGAGGATACTGCTGCTCATGAGGGCTGTTTGTGAAGTCATGTTAGGAACTTGCATTTGCTTGTGACTCTGGGGGCTATTACCTGGGACATGTATTGTCAGGATGGGCTAGAGTTAGTTGAAGGCCCCTGCAGGCTGCGTGACCACAATAAATGGATGCTGAGACAGTGGAAGTTAAGCCAAACTCTGGACATATGTTTCATCTCTCTCTCTCTCTCTCTCTCTCTCTCTCTCTCTATATATATATATATATATATATATATATATATATATATATATATATATTTCATGTACTAATATTTCATATACTATACTATATATATCTCCAGAGAGAGAGAGAGAGAGAGAGCATGTCACATATCTTACAGAGATTACATGATAGCATCTGAAGTGGGAAATATGTTGCAAAAGGGCTAGTATGGGAAGGAGAAATACAACCTTTTCTATTCATTGTATCATAGTGTTGCATTTATATATTCAAAAATCAATAAAAACTTATGGACTATTTATTATCCTTTGTTTTGAAATGTCCTTTCATATTAAGCTACACTATTAAATTGCATTACTAAATCTTTTTTATTAATAAATCTGGTCAGTGATTATTTATTTTCGACACATTCATTCCATCCTTTCTGTTGGCTCCCTGGGTGAATTATGGAACCCACATTTAGAGGTGCAAACCATAGTGCTAGTTTGTACATTGATGGGAGCCAGATGGCAGAGAAAGGCACACATTTTACAAGAGGAAGGTGCAAGAAGGGCAAAGGAAAAGGAGCAAAGATTAATTAAAGCAATAAGGAAATTACCTAAATTAGTCTGTGGATGGAGGGACAATATCATCATTGAGATGCGAATACATTATAATCAAAGACGAGAATGATTTCCTCATATTCCAAGAGGATAGTCGAGTGATACTTAGAAATCAAGCAAAAAGTGCATGGTCAATAGAATTGAGAGAAATAACGATGGCTGCTAAGTTCAATGTGTAATAGATTTCAGGAACTGTAGAAGGCTCAGGATACAATAGAGGAGCCCATTATACGGGGTAGCTGTTTTAGTTTAGGTGTGTATGCAATTATTTCGGATCCTCAATGAGTGGGATTGGGTACAAACATTATTCCATATAACATAATCTACCACATTCATTAGGCTATTTCTCTAGTATTTTTTCTTATAGAATTTTGAAGTCTGAACCACAAGATGACTTGGCATTTTTCTATTTGTAGGGACTTATAGTTTAGTGAAGTAGTGGACAATTGAATCAAAATTTATTTTTTTAGTTTTTTTAAATAGTGAATGAAATTCGAGTGATAGATTAGACATTCAATTAAGGTGGTGGTGAGTATAGAAATATATAGATATAGATTGAAATGCATATAGAGACAGATATATTGAAAAGACTGAATATATCAGTAGATAGGAAAGCTAGTAGGTAGTAAGGGGTCATAATTTGATGACTTGATAAAGGAACCACTGAAATATTTGAAAAATAAAAGCAGATGAAGTCCAGGACACTGAATGAGGAAAAAGTATTTGAATATTTAGGCTTATGAGATGAGGTAGAAGGGAGAAGGAATAAAATTCATTAAAGAAATACTTGAAGCTCTAGAAAGGAGGAAGCTCTAAAAGGTATTTTCATGGCAATTAACAATTAAATAATTACACATGGTTTTAAAAATGAGCCTTGGGAAATTCATTTAGATATAGAACACTTTTTTTCAATATTAAATCTTCCGAGTATAAGCTACAAATAGTGTTTTTCTATGATTGTCTAAAAATGAATATAAGTGACCCATTTTTCTAGTTTGAGAGTAGATTTTCCTTAAATCATAGTATAAGAGACAGCTTTATTGAGGATAAAGGGCATGGCCAGGATAAGGATGCATGGGTCTTAGATTTGCCCTTAAAGCTTTCCTTGGGAAGTCAGTTAAAGTCTCTGACACTATTTTTTTCAGTAACCTGAGTAGTTCACTATATTCTCTGAATGGCTACTTCCTAAAAATTGTATCAAATGATGAGCCGACCTTTACAAGTTTCTTCTAGCACCAGTATCTGTAATTTTTTGCTATTTCTATCCACTAGCATGGACAAAATAAATTTATTTTTTGTTTTGTTATCTTTTTTGTTGTTGTTATCAAAGCTTTTCCTCTCTATCTTATAACTAAAGAAACACAGGCTATTACTTAAATGCTATTTTCACTATCCACAAACCCTTGAATATATTTTATTTCTTCTGTTTGGACATTATGACTACTAGTGCTTATCTGGACTAAATATTCCTACAGTGCTCACATATTGACAGAGTTTTTGTTGTTGTTGTTATTGGTGGTGGTGGTGGATTTTAACTGTAAAATGTTTGTACTCCTCTGCCTGCCTTTGAGTCTTTGCCAGAGTGGAAGTGATGGTGGCTGACTGCTTTGCTATATAGCAAGCTATGAATAAATAATCTTTGCTTTTCCCCATTTGATTAGCTCTCATTTATTTTCATAGGAACTGTAAGAAATAAAATTAATATATAATTTGAGCTTAGTATATGTGATTGGGGGAGGGTTCAGGAGGTAGAACCCTTAGATTTAGGAAGTGGGGATACTTCTAGTATTGTTAAGTGACTTATTACATCTAGAAGAAAGAAAGAAGAAAACAGGATAAATCTGTAATTGGTAAAGATGCAACAATCATATTAGCCAGAAAAGGGAGCCATTTGGTCATTTTTTATTGTTTGTTACATGTTTGGGCTTTGATGTGAATACAGAATTATGTTATTTCTGTCTTAGGCCATCACAGAGTAGCCTTGTCTGCTGTTAGTGTTGAGTGAAATAATTGGTGTTCAGTAGTAAAATATTCTGTTCTAACTGTGATAGCCACACGAGGAACACCAAGGCCTTGCTGATACCAGACCAGGTTCTGGCAATTAGAATACTATGACTTGCGGAAGAAGTCTTCCAATAAAAGTGTTTGCTATACAATGTAGACCTGGTTCCTTGCAGGACATTTGGTCCTATTCAAAACGCCCATGAAGACATTTGGTCCACCTAACCCCATGTCCTATTACCAGCTAAGGAAAGAAGGGTTATTATTGGTAATGTAGCCACAACACAATTATTGGACCAAGAAAACATGATAGTATTTTTAAGGTATTCATCCTATAAACCAACTAAAAGTAAATGTTAGGGGCTATTTGAATTAAGTGATGTTTCCTAACTGTGGATGTCTCTGACAGAACCCGATATCAAGGACCACTTGGCATGCACCAGATATGCCCATGGGATTTTTTTTTTTTTTAAAGATTTTGTTGGGGAATTGGGGGAGAGGAACAGTGCTGGGGAACTGGGGGAGGGGAACAAACAAGCTGTTGTTCTTCAAACTCCGTTGTGGAGGGTGCCAGTCGCATCCGGCTTCCCATTGGCAGCTCCTGACCTCCAATCTCAAAGTGCTATGTTCAATCTTAACTGTGGGCGGGCGCAGCCACCATCCCATGTGAGAGTTGAACCAGCAACCCTGTCATCAAGAGCACAAGCTCCATCCTCAGAGCCATCTGAGCGGCAGCTCAGCCCAAGGTGCCGAGTTCAATCTTTAGTTGCAGGTAGGCACAGCCCACCATTGAACAGGCAATCTTATCGTTACACCAGCTGAGCCATCCTGCCTCCTGTTGGCAGCCCAGTGACAGCTCAGCTAGGGTGTAGCATTCACTGGCCCATGTGGAAATCAAACCAGCGGCCCTGCTGCTCAGAGCACGCACTCCAAGCCAACCCCTAAACAACCGAGCCACCCTGCTGGCCCCTGCTCATCTAAATTTTTGACAGGACCAAATTTCAAGGACTTTTTTGTGTGGACCAAGTGTCTCTATGGACGTTTGGAACAGAACCAAATGTCCTCTAATCGTCCTGGTTACCCAGCTTTCTGTGAGGGAAGTGGGGTATTATGAAAAGGAAGAGTAGTCTAAGATAAATCAGATATAAGGAAAAAATATTTTTCCTTCCCCTACCAGGCCTCCATTTGTTATTATTATTTTTTTTAACATTTCTAATAGCATAACTACCACCATGCTTTGTATTAGAATCCAGTAACCAATGTTGGGGCTGGACCAGTCCTGTGGTTCTTAGGATTGCAGGACGCCCTTTGCCCTTTGGCATTAACCCTCAGGAAACTTTGAAAAGATACAGGTTTAGGGGCTGGCTGAGTGACGCCGTGGTTAAGCGCTGGCTTCAGAAGCCAGCGGCCTAGGTTCGGGTCCCACATATGAGGGCCAGTGACACTGCCCTCAAAAAAAAAAAAAAAGGAAAGATACAGATTTATTACTTATAAGATCTGGAAATTACATAGCACACCTGGGGCCATAGAGGGAGGTGGTAACTGAGAGAAAGAGAGAGAATGGTTTGCTTTTATTGGGGTCTAGGTTAGGAGTCTGTGGTTTTGCAGTTCACTCTTCATTAGTGAATTTAAACCATGGCAAGAGATAAAAACAAAAACGCAACAAGACAAACAAAACAAGTAGCCCAAATGCTCAGTTATTTAAACCAACCAAGATCTCTAAAACAAAGGAGTCTCGGGGTGGGGAAGTGGGCTGGTTCTTTATCTAGTCCTGTGGCAGGGGAATATGCTTATTAGAGTTAGCTCTTTTTGAAGTGGATGCCTCTTTGAAATGGATACTGAGGCAATCAAAGCCCAAGTCAAGCATTTGTATTATTACAAACAAAACAGAAACAAAAACCAAACCAAACAATAAATGTCCAGGCTTACACTACACACCATCAACACTAACCATCACCATCATCATCATCATCATCATCATTTTCATGGAATCATGAGTCTACTTATCTGTTTCACAATACATTTTCATGAATTGTTAGACATTCTAGAAAAATTATAGCTAAAGTTAGAAAATTAGACCTAGAATATTGTTTGTAATTTTCTTTTTTTTTCCCCCTGCTGTATCTTCCTGCTTCAGGGTAATTTATCAGTTATTTGGGAGAAGCTTCATCAGGGACTTACATAAGATACTGTTTGAGACATAAAGACTACACCCTCCTTTCTGCACAGCTTTGTAAATCTTTCAAAAGATGTTGGTAGTTAAGAGCTGTTTGGAGGTAGATGACTAAATCCTGGAATGTTTAGACAGCTGAGAGACTTTAGGAATTTAGGAATTGGATCAAGAAACAATAAGGGACAGATGTTAAAACTTTTGAGTTACATGTATCTGTCCGTATTCTTTATAGCTCTTATATTGCTGCATGGAAGCTTCCCTTCTTTGTTGGATCACACAGTCCTTAAGACAGATAAAAATTAGCAGTAGGGATAGGGTATTTTCAAAAAACAAATATTATGTTTATTTAAAAGGATGAGATGCTATAAAATCCTGAGGTCTTCTTACACACAATCACATGATTTAAAAAATAATGACAAATAACTGAATGCCAACCTATAGTGCTCCCAGCCTTTATCTACACCAGCAAATGAAAAACACTCTTTGGCTCCATCGGATTTATTGCTAAATAATGTCCCTTTTCTGGAGAGATGAAAGTGAACAGAAATGTGAACAATGAGATCGATAAAAAAAAAATCCTACCTCTTTTTAGCATTCATACTGAAGAGATGCCAACACTCTTGGATGGCATGTTCTAATATAAATTGCATAGGATCCAGTTTATTAGAACCTATTCCAATTAAGCAAAATATTGCAAGCTGCTAAAAAGGTCATCACCTCTGCCCACCACCCAACCAAAATGAAGTTTACACAGACCTTTAGGATGACTGTGGAGCATCAGAACTTGTTTTAAGACTCCATTATACAGACTTTTTGTTTCCTGATGGAGACCATTTAATCTTATCACTCTAAATTCCTGAATAAATAGAATATCTTTATCAATGCTTTCCCTAACCTGTGTTGTGCAGTTTGTTAATTCCACGTGTGTATTTTCTGTAGTTATTTGTGAAATAACGTCTTGGTTGCTACTCAGTGGTTATAAATCAATTCCTTAAAGCAATTAATTAAAAAATTTAAGGCAGTTAATCTAGCCTAAGGCCTACAAACTCATGGATCACCAGCTGGGTTTATGGAAGCCATCTGGCATATACTGATTTTTTTATTTTTTTATTTTTACAATTTGCAGCCTAGGTTGTTCAATCAAGGTCTTTCCTTGAAAGATTCAGGACACAGCATCTCTCTCCAAAAGCCATTTAAATGCGGGTAAGTGTACATATGTATAAAAATTTAGGATAATAAATTTCATCTGAGGAATAATATTACATGTTTTGCTTTGGAAAATGTCATTTATGAATGCCCGTTTGTTTTCCCTACTCCTCCGTACCCATTTTTCTAAGCCTCAGAAACACCCGCATTTTAATTCAGAAATTCTCAAACCTATAAAGCCCAATAACATTTTTTAAGAACAAAAGCTTTAACAATGTTTCCTATACTATAATGAAATTCATAGATTCTATTACTTACCTATATAAGGAACACAACTGAAGACAATGCCATAAATGTAAGAGATATTAAAATAACAATAAACACTAGTGTTTGGTATGAACCTGAGATATAATTACATTGAAGTCATATGAAGTACTGAGATGCTTACAATAAAATCACTATGAATGAGGCACATACAGAAAGATACTATAATGGAATAATTCCATTTTTGATGTCAGCAAGATGAAAGTTTTCAAGTTGCCACCCTTTCCCCTTCCTCTACATTATAGGTAATTAGATGAGAAACTCTTCCCTCCACTCCCCCTGCGTACCCTCTGCCTCAGGTCACAGGTGGAAATTCAAATCACAGTACAGCACCCCACTCACTCCATCTCATAATCATAATAAAAACTGTATGCCACCCATCTCCTTTTACTTTCTTGTTTCTCCCAGACGCAACCTGAGACATTATCCTTGGAGGAATCCACTTCCTGTTTACTATGTGAGTAAAGAATTTTATTTTACATCCAATGGTACCTGTTTGTCATTAGTCCAGCCATTCATAAATTATGTGTGTGTGTGTGGGGGCGGGTGTTTCCTGTATTCAGTAGATGATGTAAGGTGCTCAAATGTAAAGAAAAGTTAGAGCCATGTGTTGTTGGTGATTTATATACTAAAAGCCACTAGTTTGCTATTTTATCATTGTAGGTATGGGTTTTTTTGAAATGGTAAATAAGGTTTCATAAAGTTTGACAAAAAAGTACAGTCTTCCTCTGATTTGCTTATTCTCTATTTGAAAATAACTAAGGCAAATAGAGTGTTTATTGTCTGTCAGGCACTGTTGTAGGTTCTTTACATTTACTCATTACAACATTACTCTGGTATTATCATCGTAATTTTACAAGTAGAAAAACAAGAATACAGGAGGATAAGCTACTTTCTGGAGGTCATGCGTCTAGTGACAGATCCAGAATTTAAACCTTTGTAACCTAGCTTTGTAGCCCTTGCTCTTAATCAACACCCTTTATTGGTTCTAACTTAGTTTTCATGTATGTGCAATACAGTTAGATTTCAGTCTGAGGTATTGAAGTACAAAGAAGTTTTCCCTCCACACATCTCTGGCAGGATAATCAACAATGGATGGGCTGCAGGACAGTGTTAGCTACATCATGTTGCAGGACCAGGGCCAGCTAACGGCCCATTGGACCTCATTCACCTGATAGCATTCCATCCCACACCTACTGCAGCTGTGAAAGTAGAAACACCACCAAGAAATTAAGAAATGCCCAAAGTTGGGAGTCTTTCCTGTGTTGACACTATCGCTTTACATTTTATATGAAAATGGAAGTGGGAGATAAAAATATTGCAAATTGCCTGTTTATATCATATAAGCGTCAAGAACCTACCTATATGTTGATGAATAGAAGGAGGTAAATCCACAACTTGGAAGCCGGCATTGCATACTGAGATGGTAGATGTTTGACATTTTTTAAGTGTCCACGTTCAGGGCATCACGGTTTGGAAGACAGGTGATGTTTTGAGAACTAGATGTTGTTCTTTTCACGTAACAAAATCTGTAGCATTTTGTATTAAATGTCTGTCTGGTTTCAACACCTACTTTTGGCCTTACATTTTTACTCTTTCAAGTCAGGAAGCTCTAGACAAAAGGTTTTAGCGATTGATAAAGCAACTTAATATTATTTCTTATTTTGTATTTATTTAAGCTTATGATCAAAGCATCTATATTTGAAACTTTCATAGCAATTAATCTCAAATAGCTTAAGATTTTTTTTTTTTAATTTTAGAGTTCTCCAGAGATTTCTTTGTCTGAAGTCATAAAGATGAGACTATGACAAAATCAAGTTTACCAAAACACATTTGTAAATAGTGTAATTCTCCATGCATTTTTCCATGCAGGGCAAAGTATATTGACAGCCCATAAAATATTTAAATGATAACAAAGGAGAAGTTAGTTTGTAACAGCTTTATTGAGATTTTTAATATCAATGTTAATATTTTCTCATTCATATTTCTGGGTTTTATTTCATATAGAGTTTTACATCTCTTATAACAAAGCTTATTTATATATTTGTTATTAAAATTTGACACAATGAGGTCTGAGTTGCTTTTATACCTTACGAAACATTTTTTAAAGTCTAATGCTAACTCTCCTCTATCACATTGCTTGGCCTTTGGGAGGAATAGAATTTTTCTCTGGCTTATTTTAAATGAAGTCTCTACATTCTAAACAATTAATGAATCACTGAACAGATACTAGAGGAACCAGAAAATGCATCAAAAATTATTTATGACTAATTCAGAAGCATGAAGATACATACTTTCAAAGTTAGGAGAAAGAAATATGGCATTTATCAGTATGTTTTCGTGTCAATGGGATAGAAATAATTGAGTAAATCCCATTGCAAACATCAGTTCTCAACTGCCATTAGGAAAATGCTGAGCATCTCATTTCCCAGATATAGTCAATTTTAATGATATTCCCAAGATCAACTTCCTGTCAGAAGATGCTATAGAAAAAACAAGGCAATGAATATAAAATCTACTCAATGGAAAATTATACTTAGACAAAGCAAAAGAAACACTGTGAGCTTATCAATTAATAATATTTAACTTTGCAATGTTTGACTGAAATAATGATAAACAATGAAGCACAGAAATAAAAAATGGGGACAATTATTTCTCCCACTCAAGTTTCTTTTTCCCCTTTAAATAATTTACATATATATATATATATATATATATATATATATATATATATATATAATATTAAGTAAATTAAAAGTTATACACACACACAGTATGCCAAAAAAGGTATACATATTTTAAGAAAGGGAAAAAGAAAACTGTATTAAGTGTAACAATATATACTGATAACAAGAGATGAATACAAGTCATGTTTGACTTCTGCAATTACAACAGGTGCTCAAAGTGGTTACCATCAGTGTCCAGACTCTTCTGATTACAGCCAACTACTGCTTGAGAATAGACAACATCTCTTAAAATGTGTATATATATTTTTTGGTACCCCTAGTATATATTATTTTTCATTGACTGAACAACTTAAAATGCAAACTGTTTCATAGTTTAGTTGAAAGATACTGAACTGTAACTCAGGAACACTGGGTTTTGATTTCAGCATTATTAGGAGTTCTGTCAACTATTTTACTTATTGAATGCTACATGTATTCCCTCATATGAGAAACGAGGTTGCACGAGATAAGGTTGTCTTTTTTAGAGATTTTATTGGGGAATTGGGGGAGGGGAACAGCATTGGGGATTCAGGGAGGGGGAACAGACAAGTTGCTGTCTTTTTGTTCTTCAGTCTAGTTGTGGTGGACTTTGCTTCACTGGCCCATGTTGGTATCATCATTGAGTTCTTTTTGGGTGAGGCAGATCAGTTGCTGGCCTCTGGATGGCCACTCACAGTGGCTCTTGGCAGCTCACACTGGCTGTCAGCTGCTCACACTGGATGCCAGCCACACACTGTAGCCTATGGCAACCCACTGCAGCAGGGGCTGCAGCCTACACTGTCACCAGTGCTCGCAGCCCAGCTCTAGGTGGAGGTGTTGTTAGCTGTAGAGGGCAGTGTCACTGGCCCTCATATGTGGGTTCCGAACCGGGGCCGCTGTAGTCCCAATCCAGCTCTTAACCAATGCGCCACTCAGCCGGCCCGAGACAGGGATTTTAATTGATGTTTGATGGTGTTCCCTGATGGACCATGGTGGCTGTAGAGGGTGAGCGTGTAGGGAGTGAGGTAGCATGATTCTTAATTTTTTTTTACTGTTTTTTAAAGCAGAGTAGATTTGCCTTTGTATACTTTGCATGTTGGACCACTATATAAGCTTTAATTTGAAGCAGGCATTGGTAATTTGCTTCTCTTTTGCAGAAAGGTTTGAGAATGATTTTTCTCTAAATATTGCTGCAAATGAGAACTGTAATTCTGAATTTCTCTCCTAGCAGCAAATAGGTTTTAGTAAATGAAAACAAAAATTAATGTTCAAGAGAAAAGAGTTTTATTGTGGAAAGACATTTGGTGACTCTATAGTAGGTGCACATCATTGTTTGTTCGTGGATGCAGAAGCCCAGAGTGGGTTTTGTTATGTGATGCTGGTGAGTCCTGACAAAAACAAGTTGCCAGCCAGCTCAGCTTTGACTGCAAGTGCTTCTCTCATCAGACTCCACACACCAAATTTGAAGATGTAAGATACCAAAGGCTTGTGTGACTAGGTGTCTTTAGTACATTACCCTGCACCTCCAGCTCTGCATTGCCTTTTGCCTTCTTTGTATTCTTTGTTTCTACTTTGAGATTCAAAATAATACATTCCATGTTGTAGCATTTACCTCTATTTTCACAAAAGGAAATTTGACTTTGATCAGAACCAAAGATGACATCAGAGATAAAACAGCTTTGGCCATACTTAGCAGCAAGTAGGAATATAAGGTACTAGAAGGAAGATGGAATGAACCACTATAGGACTTTTGTAATTGCTCAGGACATACAAGTATCCTAAGCACAAAGACATCTAGGGACTGAGACGAAGCAGAGTGAATATCAAGACCTTCACGGTGAACACTGTAAAGATTTGTTTCCCGTCTTTTCTGAGAGCCTCTCTAGTTCAATATTAATGGTTATACATTTAGTTTACGTTCCTGTGTACTATTAGTGTATACCTCTCTATCCCTCTGCTTTTTTGTCTCAGTTTAAGTACTAACAGTGGCTCAATGAAGCAGGCTGCTTAACTGCAAAATGAAAATATCACTCACATATTAAAAAGTGGGCATTTATACACTGAAGGCTGACATATGATCTGAAAATAGAATATGGAGATACAAAATAAAGGAATGACTTATATTGCAGAGGAAGCAAGTCTTGAGACTTCCAAGCCTAGTCCTGAAGGGTATGGGATCTTGGCAACGAGAGTAAGTGATCTGTCTTCTGGGAAATTGAAGGGAAAATGCTTTTCACTAAGACTTCAAGTAAGAACACCCGAACAAGCTCTTGAACAACCCACTAACCACAGACTGAACAGAGAACTGGGGCCCTGGATACGCTCTATGATTGAGAGGGCTCACAGAAATAACCTTTCCCTGGAATATACTCACTCCGTGCTAAACTTTGAAATTCACCCATCATCTTGAACTGCATTGCATGCACACACAGCACTGGTAGTTCTGACCCTTTTAGGTATGTTACCTTTCATTTAACAAACAAAGACACATGTTGAAATTTGGTCAAATGCTTAGAGAAAATGGAACGTGCTGATATTTGGTGTAAAGCTATTATGGAAAGTGCATTATCTCTTTGGAGATGTATTAAAATCAAGTTGTATCACCGCCCATCTATTTGAAGTTTTGACTGACTTACATTTTCTAAATATTTTGGCCTCAAAAGCAGCCAATATTATAATTTGATGAATTTGGTAATTAAAAATAAAATGAGAGAATGTATGGAAATATACTTTCCAAAGCTATAAATTTGCTGTATTTATTTAGAAAGGTTAATATTCTGATGTATGTACCCACTGCTATTGCAATTTTCCAATTTTATTATTTGAAATGAATTGCTCTTAATTTTTAGTATACCATTATACATAAGAATTCCAACAGTAATAAGAATATTTTCTCACAATATGATAAATAATCATCTCATGTTAAAACTTAATTTTTAACTAAAGCAAGACTTGAAGGGTTTAGCTAATCAAATCTACATATATAGTCCCATATATTTAGAGTATAGTCAATTCTCTTTAAAAAGTTAACTCTATCTATTCTATCATGAGGCCTACAGTTTAAACATATGCAGATGTCTTTCCTGATTAATTGCAAAGCTTGGATTCTTAGGTCAATGTTCTACATGAGGAGCAGATTACTTTTAAACGTTGTTAATTCGCTATTGATCACTGTGAAACTCTTTGGCACCCAGTGGAGAGACTCCTTTGGAATAGCTTATGAGTGTTTATGTCTATTGTGAACTTTCAAAAACTTTCTATTCTGCAACAGTTATGTTTGAATTGCTTATGTTCGGTATATCTTACCCTTACCCTGTTATGGATGTGTTGACAGAACTTGCATATTATTAATACTATGAAGAGTAATTTTCACTAGGATTAATGATGAATTTGTTCATTTCAGACCCTATATTTTTCAATGTGTGTTTTGAAGGCAGTATCCTATCCATGAGTGAGTTTTTTGTTTTTGTTTTTCATCTGCGTCCCACTCTAGTCCCTCTTCAGGAGAATGTCAATGAATGAAGAAAAAAATTTTTTTTCTTATTTATTTCTTATCTATTTATTTATTTATTTTCCCACATGCAGGTGGCTTAGTGGCATTTTCCTGAAGCTAAAATGCATTGTTATAGAGGGAACTTGGCCTTTCCTTCAAACATTAGACAATTATCAGTGTATACTTTGAGTTCCTGTTACATCAGGATGACCTAAGAAATTGAACCCTCAGAATAAAACAAACAAACAAAAATCACCAATGCATCAACACTTATGAATCTGTTCTCTCTAAACCATCCCTTTGTATTTCACTCTTGTGATTTTTGGAGCATCAGAATAAGTGTAAGAAAAGCGCTGACGGACTTCAGCATTTCAACATTTGTTCTTGAAATCAAATCTGTAGAAGTCCTTAACCTGATAATGTATATGTACTTAAAGCTTTCAGAAATTACAAGTCTCAATAGTGGAGTTTTAGAAGGATTCACTCCATTGAAAGAATGCAATAATAATATGCCCTTTCCTTGCTTTTTGGTCTCAGCTACCATTGTGAGTAAAAAAATAAATTAAACATCATAAGGATGATAAAGAAAACACAAATCTATGAATATTGTGGAAGATATAATTATTTACATTAGGAATCCAAACTAGCATACAGACATATAATTAAAAACAATAGATATATTTAGAAAGTGTCTGCTTGAAGATCAGTACACAATAGTGTATATTTTATACACTAACAGAAAACATATAGAAACTATAATATTTATGTTATTAAATAAGACCTCAATAACTAATGTTGTACCATGAAACTGGAAGTATAATTTATTATTTTTTCCTAATTAATATTTAGACACAGTACTAGTCCAATTAAAATCCCAACAAGATTCTGGTAAAACTTGACAAGTTCTTTCTAATATGTATATGCAAGTAAGATGGAATAGGAAAATTCTCCAACCAGATATCAAAATTATTTTAAAGCTAGGACAATTGAGAATGTGAAATATATGGCAGGGATAATCAAATGAAATAAAAGAACAGGAAAAATATTCAGAAACAAATGCACTTATGTGAGAACTTGGATGTTGCAGTTTGCCTCTGCATAGCACTAAGAAAATGATGCCAGAATAATTTGTTTTTTGAGGGGAATGTTAAAATTAGGTTTTTAGTTTTCCCTATATACTGAAAATAATTGCTGATAGATTAATTTTTTAAATGAGATGTGTTTTTAGTCATTTAGAGGGAAATATGTTTTATGTGTATGAACCACAGCATTTCAATCAATTCACATAATGATCAAAGTATAAAAAGAATATATTTTATATAATAAAGAGAAGTACATGAAATATAGACTGGGTTATTCTATAGTAGCTTATAGCTTTACTGGTTGTATAAAGCTTTCCAAAGCTTATCTCATTTAAACCTGATGATAAACTATGGAAATAAATAGGGGCAGTATTAGTTTCCCATCCATTCTAGGAGATAATGTCGTGGACAGAAAAAAATGTCTCTGTCCCCTACAAAGATACCTGAGTCCTAACTCCCAGAACTTGAGGCTGTTACCTTGCAAAATAAAGGGGCTTTGCTGATGTGATTGTGTTATGGATACTAATCTGGCCCCATATAAATGCAGGCAGCCTCTAGACGCTAAAAAACAGCCAGGGGTTAAGTGCTGGCCTGGGAAGCCAGTGGCCCCGGTTCGGTCCCACACATGAGGGCCAGTGACACTGCCCTAAAAAAAAAAAAAAAAAAAAAAAAAAAAAAAAGAATGAAAAACAGCCAGGAAACTGATTTTCTCCTGGAACTTCCAGAAGGAATACGGTCTTGTTAATACCTCGATTTTAGGACATTGACCTCCAGAGCCATGCAGTAATAATCATGAGTTGTTTTAAGCCACTAAGCTTGCGGTAATTTGTTAAAACAGCAACAGGAAGCTAATATAGATGAGAAAAACTAAGATTCCGGAACTATAAATAATTTTATCCAAAATCTCAAAGTGAGTATGTTATTGAGCTGAGAACTAACACAGAATATATGACTAATTTGGGGGGATCACCCCAACATCCACATAGAAGTGTTATAATACAATCCATTGTGAAGATAGCCTCAGAGGATATAAACAGACTTATACTGAAAAACTTGGTTTAGGAGCAGTTAATCAACATTACATAAATAAGAGGGAATAAAAGTGGGCAATAGGAGAGCCAGTCCAGGGTCAATCAGGAGGTGATACTGACATAAACAATGATAGAGATAAAGACATAAAAGAGTGTTCTAGAAACTGATACAGTCAAAATGACTCTTGAGGTCCCTTCAATCACCAATAAGCTAAAGCTGACTGTTTTGTATATTTGGTGGTCAGTCAGGCGATGTCACAAGAGGAGGCAAAGGAGAGGCTCAGGAAAACCAAGTTTATTATACTCCCTACTTCTAGAGGCAGGAAGCACCACACGCCATGCAGAGCCTCATGGGAAAGCACCAGGTTTTGATCAGGAGGCAGAAGACAGCAGGGAAGGAAAAGTCTAGACTAGAGCCTTTACTAGGGTTTCTTCATGAAAGGAAAAGCAGGGCAGAATAAACACTTTAAGATTGGCTAGTTTAGGGCCGGTCGAGTGGCGCGGTGGTTAAGCGCTGGTTTAGGAATCCAGCGGTCCCGGTTCAGTCCCACATATGAAGGCCAGTGACACTGCCCTCAAAAAAAAAAAAAAAAAAAAAAAAAAAAAAAAAAAAAAAAGATTGGCTAGTTTGAATAATTTAATTGGGCCCTGGGACATAGGGACTGTCCCTCCTTGCTTGGTACCTGACCCTTGGTGATTATGGTTCAGGGCTTTGTCCTCTTGGAGTATACAGGCCATATAAGAAAGTGAATGGTCCTGATAGCCTAGTTTGCATTTGTAAGGCATGCTTTCAGCTGTGCTTTTTGCTGTTTCAAATAATTGGTCAGACTTAGAAAGCCAGTCTCTCCCCAGCCAGAAAGGAGTTTTTTTGTTTGTTTGTTTATTTTATTTTCTTACAATGTCAAAACACAGTAATATTTAGAGAATAAAAATATAAACAATACAGTATGGTAAGAAATCTGTATGCCTTTGTAATAGGAAGTATTGCTAAATGTATTCACTACATAACACTGTTTAAATTTGGTCAGTAAAATGAACAACTTCTTTTAAAGATTGTGAAAAAGTGAGTTGGTAGGAGAACGGTTTCCCACTGGCTTTGAGCATCCTTGCATATCATTGCTGAGTGCCAGAATGAAAGCTCTCCTGAACTGAGCGGTTTTATAGGGATCCCTTAGGTAGCCATGCAGGCCTAAAAGATGGGTGTGGCTACTATGTAACTGCTTGCTTCCCTGGGGGTGTGGAGGGAAGGGGGTGAAAGAGGATGAGGAGGACTGGCCCGTTGTCTGTTTGGTACAATGTTTGCTCTTTGGTGAAAGTATGTGCGGGCCCATAGCCCTGGGTACCTCAGCTGTGAATTCTGACCTACCTTGCAAGTAGTCTGTACCTTGTCAAAGATAAATAAAGGTGGATGCTAGATAAAGTGGTAAGGACAGATTTTAATCATAATATACTATTGCAATAAGGAAAAGAGTTCAGGGTGCACTGAACTCAATTTCAATTTATACAGAGGTGACTGTGCTTTCAAGGGAGAATGAGGGAACAGTGATCAGGGTGAACCAGGGCGCAGCAGAGTCAGTGAAGGGAAAAATTACAACAGTGCAAAGGGAGTGTTGGTCCTTGTGAAATACATCTCGGTTTGCTAACTGGTGTTTATAAAAATTAGGCTCCTTGGGCCGGCCAAGTGGCACGGTGGTTAAGAGCTGACTTGGGACGCCAGCGGCCCAGGTTCGGACCCCACATATGAGGGCCAGTGACACTGCCCTCAAAAAAAAACAAAAAAAAAAAACAACAAAAAATTAGGCTCCTATCTTCCCTCAGAGGCTGGGAAACAAGGGCCCTATCTTTGGGTGTTGGGTTGAACAAAGAGTAAATTATTTTTGTTGCCTTGAGTTTTCTCAGGCAAGTACTTTAGGAGGGGCTGGAATTATCCCAGGGATGTGCCCTGGTGCTGTCAGAAACCACATAGTGTTTCATTCAAGTCTTTATAGGCCCAGGTTGAGGCCTGATTGATAACAGAGCTCAAGAGGGGCTAGTCAAGGTCTAGGAGAGAATCTTTGCCAACCTTGATCCATCAGTTCACTGCCATGGAACTTGAGGGCAACGGGAACTGCTACTCATGCTGTTTGCTGTGGGCTTGGAGTAACAAGCTCCTCTTTTTTATTTAGAAGGTTTTTTTTTTGTTTTTTGTTTGTTTTTTGTCTTCTTTAGCACCCATGATGCTGTGGCAAACTTGCAAGTAGGGTATAATCTCAGATCCTTCACAGCTCTGCAGTCATCAAATTAAAGAAGGCACTTGTTACACCTAGAACTAACAAACACTTAGTATCCGACATCTGTAAAAAATTCCTGAGGATCAGTAAGCAAAGGAAACACTAAGTAGAAACAGGCATAAGAAAGGATTGGTCATTTAAAATAGGAGAAACAATGTTGAATGAGAACATGAAAATATGTTCTTAACATCACTTGTAATTAGTGAAATGATAAATGAGATCACAATAGAATAGAATTTTATACTCATTCATTTGGCCACAAATAAGATGTGTGACATTACCCAATTTTGGGTAGGATATGGAGCAATGAGAAATTGTTGCCTTGAGTATAGATTGGGAAAAACTACTTTCGAGTTGAATAGTATTCAATACTCTATAATCCTGCAATATAGAAGCACTCCCTTATCCGTGGGGGATATATTCCCCAGTGGATGGATGCCTGGAATTGTGAATGGTACTAAACCCTTTATGGTGGTTTTTCTTATACATACATACCTATGATCAAGCTTAATTTATAAATTAGGCACTGTAAGAGATTAACAACAATAACCAACTAAACTGCAGAAAGTGGAACCATGGATTGGGCGAGGGAGCATATTATTTTATTATCTTGGTAAGTGAAGGGTAGCAGAATGTGCAACTCAAAATGTGACTATAGGAGGTCAGGGCATAGCACCCCAAAATGTGCCCTTTTGGTATATTGATTACTTTGAGCTGTAGGCACTTGAAAACAGCTAGTGGAAGGAGAACCTGTCTCTGAACTCCCCGTGTCTGCTTAAAGTACAGCATAGAGAGTACAGTCAGTGATGTTGCACCAACTATGTACAGTGCCAGGTGGGCACTAGACTAATCAGGGGTATCACTGCATAAATTATATAAATATCTAACCATTATTCTGTATACCTGAAACTAATGTAAAATAATGTTGAATACCAACTGTAACTGAAAAAAAAAAAGAATTATGAATGAATAAATAAATGAATAAATGAATGAATGAATGAATGAATGAATGAATGAATGAAAAAGCCTCCAAAAGGAACTCATTGTTAGATCTTCTCCCTGGGAGTTTCATCAGCTAGTGCAGGTTGATTCATCACAGGAAAGGACACTGGTGATTAACATCACACCCAAATAAACTTGGTTACAAACTATCAGATCTCCCATCCATTCTTCTGAGCACCCATTGAGCTTTCTGAAAAAAATCATTTCCTCTCCACTAAGTCATCTACATTCACCTTCCCCTGTCCCTACTGAGATAATTTTTTAAACATGAATTGTAAACCACTTCAGAGAGCTATTCATTTTTCCCTGGGTATTATCCTTGTATATATGAGGCATACCTGTTAATCAACTTCTGTTTGCTCTTCTCTTACTAATCTCTCTTCCATTTCAGGGCTCTGAATCAAGAATTCTAAAGGGTAGAGGAGAAATACTTTTTCCTAACCTACACAAGAATGCAGTAGGGGACACACAGGGGATTATTAATAGTAATGCTGTTCATAAGGGGAGTAGATGGAATGTAACCCAACTATCCTTTGGCAAGTGGGAATGCGTATATTGAATTAAAGGACTATTTTACAGATGTGATTTTTGAACAAACTAAAACCACACTCAGTCGCATGAATGCATCTTAGCAAAATAAATATGAACCCTCTAAAGCATTAGCATATTACACTTCACATAAAAAGTCCAAAATGGGCAGGCTTTTTAAAATACATGATAAATTATTGAATGCATGCCATGAAGACAAAATTCAATAGAGTTGGTTGGCAACAGGACAAGGAGACAGAATTGGAAATAATGCACACAGTCAGCCTTATTGGAAACATTTAATTTAAATACGGTAATGTGATCATGAGTATTTTTTTATAATGTTTTGTAACATACTTTATATATTCATATTATAAATCAAATCCTGTATAATAATTTACACAATATACGATAAAGCAAAACTTAAGAATTTATACTATATAGAGAGGGAAAATAATGAATTTATAATTTGGATATAAAAACATAGTTTCTGTAATGTCTAAGAAGGTAAAGTACAAATAATTTCATTTAGCTATTGAATTTCATAACAATACCTTTGTTTTTCAAATTTTAGGATGTTTTCTTGTTCAAGTCTAATAATTTTGCTTTTGTTCTATCTACTTAAACCTGAAAAGCCATAGAACAATTTCTTAAGTTCCAAAAATCATTTGGGTCCTATTCTGACCAGTGAGCTCTAACCATTTAATAATTTTACTACATATGCTCTGAAGTCCAAATACAAACAGATGCTTCTAATATCAGGAACCGTATTTGGTTCACTCACTATACAAGCTTTTTCACTGATAAAATATATACTTATTTTAGATCCATGCTTTCTTATGTCAAATTCAGGAACAGTAACATCCACACCTGTAATTTAATTGTAAATGTAGGTATAAAAGTCTATGACTTCCATGTATTATCTTTTTGGAATTTTTTTTTTTAAACCTAAACCAGTACCTACATTGATTGTCTTATGCTAAGTGGCCAGCGTCGCATACCTGAATAGAATCTGAGAAATGTGTTAATTAAACTCATCCTGAATTCATGGAAATAAAGCTTGTCAGGAAATTTGTGTATTCACTTAGACATAAATTGTTTCTTTTATATTATATATGCATATCTCCCCTAATTCTACACTTCTTGCTCTATAATACATTAAATATTTAAGAGCATTAAGTTAGTGTTTTAAAAGACCAGCAACTACTTACAGTATTTTTTGTTTTGTTTTGTTTTTTTATGTGTTTCAACAAATTAGCTATAAAGAAAGCATGACAAGTCATTAATCCTTGTTAGTTTTTCTTCAGGTGTAGGTAAAATAGAATTTCCCCACTTCTGGAATTTGGCTCAACCTCAAGATTGATGACAAAAATAGGTACTGCCTCTTGCATTTTACCAAGAAAAATGCCTTTCTCATAAGTTTTCTGAATGAGAACTCTTCATGGGAGAGAATTTTGTGAGCATTTTTTTTACCCATTATTCTCTTTGGATTTTTTTTTTTTTTTTTTACCCAGTAAACAGTGCATTTTTCATTTTATGTAGTATATGACGAGCCCCTGAACCATAAAATTCATTAAAATTGTAAAAGGATTTTAGTCTGCTGTGGGAAATACATTACCTCTTTATGTTTCCTTATCTCCCTACTTAGCTCCCATAGTTCTTTGTTTACCGAGTGTGATGGAAGTGTAACTCTTTCAGAGATTGATAGCTAGGATAGAGGGGGTACATGTTCTTTGCAAAACAATGAACTCTGCAAGTCTCTTTTTACCTAGTTGCTAGCATGGGCCCACTTCTTCTCTTAGAGACTACCAGTGTATTTAGTATCCTTGTGTAATGTAATTCTAGAAAGTGATTTATAATGATAATGGAATGTCTCAAATCGGATGAAGAAAGGAATATCCTCTCTTCTCAGTTTATTCTCTTGTCCTTTGAGGATCTACACTTGCCTGGAATTATCAGCTACAGGAGAATAAATGTGTGTGTCTGTGGTGATGCAGAGCATGGAATGCCTTCTGTTGGGCTTCCCTGTGATCATTTTTACATTTCTGGTGAACTTGATGTGAGGTTATTGCTTACCTATATGAATATTTTCTGGTTCCACTGAAAAATTATGTAAGTTGCCTGCTAATCTTCAAAGTGGTTGCAATAGTTACAAAAATTTAGATTTACCTTATAACAGCATCTTCTCTTATTCACCATAAGAAATTAAGGAAAAATATATTGGAAAATATGATTTATTTTAGTCTGCTATTTATAATAAAAAATAATAGTTATTTTATGTGAGTTTAGATCTTCAGTTTTATTTGTATAAAAAAGCGAAAACTAGAATTAGCCTTCCATCTTCAGATATTGCTGTGTACTACAGAATCCCCAAACTCTATTAGGAAGGTAGTCATATAAATCTGCTTAGTCTACAGATAAATTCATAGAGGCATCTTTAAACTGCTCTGAATAAAAAGTATGACTATAGAGGGAAAACAATTTTTTTTTAAAGTAATGTAGCTAAACTCCCTTATGATTGTATGGGGAAATATAAACACCAAAGCTTCCCTTACAATAAAACATAATAACGCTAGATAAGACTTTGAGCATAGTGTGCACATTAGACAGAAGCACCATAAAATACCTATGCAGGCAGAAAATAAAACACAACACAGAGTCACAGATTTACTATGAAAATGTTGTTATCATCAAGGATGTAGAATTCTTTTTTAGCATTCGAAAATATCTCCTTGAGATCTGTGAGTTTTTGTTGTTAATTATGTTATTTGGTAATTTATGACTATGGAACCCACTGCAAACCAAAGATCCTTCTCTCAGCCATAAAGATGGGACGGGCTGAAGCAACTAGGCCCAGTGTTAAGGAGCTTTCCCCCACTGAGTCAGTGGTCTTTTGTGATGACATAGGAGTGAATGCCAAGATGGAGTACAGAGAATGGAATTATCCTTGTGTGTGAATCACCAAACAACTCTAAGCAAAATATGTGAAACAACATATTTCAAAACACTAGACATCAGTGAAGAATATTGATTTCTGATAGATGGGGGCAAAAATACAATGCTCTCTACAATTGCCCCAGCATATTCTGTTCAGAGAGTTTCCAGGGATCAGTGCAGGGAGGGGAAAGTGAGAGGGAAACTATTAGTCTCCTTGCATTAAGACAATAAAACTGAGAATCCAGGACAATCAAGGTAGCTTGATCACATAAGTAGTGTACCCGAGAAGAGTGAACTGCATAGAAACCCAGGAACCTGCAGAGTCTTCCTGGAGTGTTTAATGGAGTACCGATCAGCATATATTTGTGAAGAAACAAGGAAATAACTAATCAAAAGTATTAGGAAAAAATATTGTTTGGCAGTCATATGGGGCCGAGAATAGTAATTGTTCTCAGCTATAACCCATTAGTTCACAGAACACTGGATAGAGTACTTTCAAAGTTCTTTCCTTGGTAGTGAGAAATAATTAACCTTACATGAGTACTGCTTCAGACCCACTTCATGAGTCATAAAGACAAACCCTGAAAGTATTAAATTGTTTAAAAGCCACATCTCAAAACAAAGCTTAAGAATATTTACAGGAATACAAAAGTATGTAGCACCACTAAGTTAAATTCACAAGATCTAACACCCAAAGATTACCAAGCATCCAAAGAGAAAAACAATCCATAATGAGGAGAATAATTTGTCCATCAAAACTGATGCAGAACTGACACAGATATTAGAATTAACAGAAAGGATATTAAACCAATTATTTTAACTGATTCCTATGTATTCAATAAATTAGAAATATAGAATATATAAAAGAGAATCAAACTGAAGTTAGAGAGAAGTAAATTACAATGTCTGAGATTAAATAGACGTTGTATGGGATTAGTAGCAGATTAGACTTGCAAAAGAAAAGATTAGAGAAAATGAAGTCATAGCAGTGGAAACTATCAAAAATGAAACACAGAGGGAAAAAGGAAGCTTCCGCAATAAAAAGATCACCAGTTGTTAGACAACTTCAAAGCCTAATTTATGGGTAACTGAGTCCCCAAAAGAGAGGAAGGGCAGGAAAAAATATTTGAAGAAATAAGTGCTGAAAATATCCAAATTTAATGAAAACCATAAACCCATAGATGCAAAAAGTTCAGTGAAACAAGCACAGGAAGCATGAGGAAAACTACACCAAGCCACATCTAATCAAATTGTTTAATATAAGTGATAAAAATAAATTCTTAAAAGTGGCCATAAAAAAGATGATTTGTTGCATCCAGAGAAACAAAGATGAAAATGATGGTAGATTTCTTGGCTGTAAACAGTGCAAGTGAAAAGATGGTAGAGTTACATTATTAAAACTATATAAATGAAAAACTATCAACTGAGAATATTACACCTGATAGAAATACGTATCAAAATGATGAAATAAAGACAGTTTCAGACATTAAAATGTTGAAAGATTTTTATCATCAGCATTCTTGTGCTACAATAAATGTTAATGGGAGTCTCTCACACAGAAGGAAAATGATACCAGATAAATATCTGATCTTCCCAAAGAAATGAAGAGCACTCAAAATAATTACAATATGGGTAAATGAAAATGATGTTTTTGTTATTATATAAATCTCTTTGAAAGATAAGTGATTGTCTTCTTAAAATAATAACAATGCTTTGGGGGGGTGTATAACATATATAAAGGTAAAATGCATGTGTGCACTATAATAATTACATCAGAATACTATTGACATGAAAATAGATACATAGATAGGAAAAACAGAATAGAAAGTCCAGAAATAAACCTACACGTGTATGGACAACTGCTTTTTTACAAAGACAGTGCAGTGGAGAAATTATATTGACTTTTCAACAAATTGCGCTGGGACAATTGGAAATCCAAGCGCAAAGAAGTTGGTTGGTTCTATACTTTGTACAATGTATAACAATAATTCAAATTAGATAATAGACATAAAGGTAAAATTTAAACTATAAAACTTCTAGAAGAAAACTTAAGAGAAAAATTCATATGCAATGTACACCTAAAGCTGAAGCTGAGTAATATTGTATGTCAACTATAATTTTATATATATATATATATATATATATATATATATATATAGTCACTGGATATGGAGTATAGCATAGGGAATAGAGTCAGTGGAAATGTAATAGATGTATACAATATCAGCAGGGCAATAGATTGGGGGAGGGGGATTAGTACTTTGTGGGAGTGAAATGTATAACTATTACATTGTTTTGTACACCTGAAACTAATTTAACCCCCCCCAAAAAAAAAACAAACAAAAAAGAACATATGAAATTGGCTTAGCCAAAAATGTCAGGTACACACAAAAACACAATCTGTAGAAAACTCATTACTCTCTAAGCTTTTAGGCATTTTAAAACAATATGCAATACAATAATAATACAATAACCATACAGTATAACATGCAATTATCTTGATGAAGTAACTCTTTCACAGATACCTCCATGGCTAACTACTTGATATCCCAAAATTTGCTCAATCACGTTTTTCAGTGAGACTTGCCCTGAATATCTTATTTTAAATTGCACACAGTCCTCCATCCCCTGGAACCTCCAATAACTGCACCTGCCATATTTTCCCATAGTACCTTTATCCTCTAGCATATTATCTAATTTGTTTATTAACTATTCATTATAATTTATTATCTATTACTCTATTAAGCCGTATGGTTCATAAGGAGTGTTGCATGATAGATGCTTAAGAAGTACAAAACCTTAGTTTGCGAGCATAATTCGTTCCAGAAACATGCTTGTAATCCAAAGCACTTGTATATCAAAGCGAATTTCCCCATAAGAAATAATGGAAGCTCAGATGATTCGTTCCATAACCCAAAAATATTCATATAAAAATGATTACAATACTGTAATATAATAAAAATAATAAAGCAAATACAAAATATAAAGAAAAATAAACAAATTAACCTGCACTTACCTTTGAAAACCGTCATGGCTGGTGTGAGGGAGACAAGTGAGAGGAGGGTTATTGTATAGGGCAACTTTCACTATTATTAACGGAATCACTGCTATCTGTTGGCTCAACGGAATCTTTTTCTTTTCATGCAACTTTAACAAGGAACCTATCCAATGACACTTGCTTTTGCCTTCTTGCAAGGATTTCACGGAAATGTGACATTGCATTGTCGTTAAACAGATTCATTGCTTGCACTGCTACTGCCTTATTCGGGTGGTGCTTTTCTACAAAATTTTGCACTGTTTCCCACATTTTACACATCTCCCTAATCTCATTTGAAGTGAGGGATTCCTCCTCTTTTTTCTCTTCCTCCTCTGTAGGTGCTTTGAAGTGACAAAAAATACACTAGTGCCAGTTGTGGGCACCTTCCAATGTTCTGAAAAATTATTTGGCAGTGATTTCTGCCAAACACTCTGGCCTAAGACCGAGCATCCAAGCATGGGAGATGATCACCCACAATCCCGCAGCGAGAGAGAGAGAGAAGAACCACTGGCTCAGTTGTGATTATGTGATGTTCGGCATTACGTACTACTTATATTGCAAGACATTGCTTGTTTATCAAGTTAAAATGTATTAGAAATGTTTGCTCATCTTGCAGAATACTCACAGAACAAGTTACTCGCAATCCAAGGTTTTACTGTATATTGAAAGAATGAAGAAAATCAATTATCCTCCAAAATTTCTGACATGTCATAACTGGTTGGTCCTGTCAAGCAGAAACTGGAAGGGTAAGGCAGAGTGTTACTACAGGTATAAAGATTTGGAGAGTCACTCGATGTTTAAGTTATTCATATTATTCTGATTTTTTGAAAATTGATTTTCAATCAAATAATGATGACCTATTATAGCTTAAAATTGAGGTAACACAGATCCCACATACAGTGTCTCCTGGCATGCCTTGTTGATTTAGTCCTCTTGTCTGAGTTTTACTAAAGGACAGAAGTACTTTCCAAAAGAGACTTTAACTGTGATGATCATATAATTTATCACCTAAACTGGGATCCTTAAAGAGAACCAAATACTAAACAGATTGGTACTTATAGATGATAGGCAAAAACTGAGACTGCTAGCAAAACTGGATGTGTGGCCGTCCTTCTTAAAATCCACTGGAAATACTTGGGATATTTTATACTTAAAGAATAAACACGGGATTCAAACAGGTGCGATTTCTAAATCAGAAAAAAAGTAAAACACTATATATATATATATATATATATATATATATATATATATATATATATATATATATATTCAAATCTTGTATTAGTAATTCTGAAGTCAAAAAAGAAGTTCTGAAAACTGGTAAGGTCTTGAGCTAGTATTATGGTAAAACCTAAAGACCTGAACTCATGTGCTGTCAAAAACTTTTAAAGTCTTTACTGATTTCATTGACTGTGAATGTTCATAAATTTTGTTGCAAGAACATTAATGCACATGAATATTGTTTTCTGCCCTGGGAAGATATCACGAAATATGTGATATAAGTAATGAGTTATCCTCATTAAATTTGAAACATTCAGAATTCTGAATTTCATCTGATCTCAATTAAGGAATTTAGAACCTATGTATCCTTTTCCTAAATATCCTTTCATTTTATCATTTTATTTACTAATTATCCCTTTTATTATTGACTTAAAAAGAAGGCAAACCTTTTAAAAAGAAATGGTTTCATTTGGTGAAAGTAAGCCTTTCATTGATAAATAGGCCCCGGAAGGCAGAGATGCTATTATTCAGCACCTGAACTTCTGGAAGCAAATGGAGGCCACGGAGTCTCCACTGCAAAGGGGAATATGGGAGAACTCTATCATCATAAGCGAATGTAGAATTTTTTCAGGAATTTGTATTTTAAAAAAAAGTTTGTATTAAAGACAAACTTTTATCTTTAATGTGAAACTTTTTCTATGTAGACACATTCAAGAAACAATTTCTGTAGCATTAATGTGCAAAAAAAAAAAAAAAAAAAAAAAAAATATATATATATATATATATATATATATATATATATATATATATATATATACACAGCACAATAAACAACATATGGTTCTAGGAAAAATTGGGTAACTTACTTCGTTGGAGAAATAAAAGTGTCTTTCTAAATTAGGATGATTCAGTGAGTATGAAATGTATTTTTTATGTTGGTATTCTCTGAATTTCTAATATTTTCACATTATTTCAATTCTCTCTGTGGCCTGTTACTATCAGGTTTTGGCAGTTAATCCTGTGATTTTTACAACCACAGCATTCCATGAGTTCTTAACACCCAAGGCCACCTCAATGTATTGCCACACCACCTACAGATCAAGTTGTCAAGTACTTTCCATAAGAAAAGACATAGCCTGTTATGATGTCAACTCAGCTCTATAAACAAGAGCACATTTTCAAATATGTGTCCTTTGAGTATCAAAAGTTGGATTTGAGATGTAGAAATAAAACTAAATTTTTATAGAAATTGACTTTGTGACTATCATGCATATTTTATTAACTAGTTTGTTTTGGAATTATTTTTTTAGTTTTACAGAAATGTTGCAAAGATAATGTGGAGTGTTATCCTACACCCTCACCAAGTTCATTTACTACTAATGGTATCATTTTACATTACCGTAGTACATGTGCCAAGACTAGGAAACCGACATTAATACATTACTATTAGTTAAACAGCATACTTTATTTGAATCTAACTGGTTTTCTAGTAATGCCCCCTTTTCTTCGTTCTGGGATTTAGTTAGGGGTATCACATTGTGTTTAGTTGTCATATCTCTTTAACCGCTTCTGGTTTGTAAGAGTTCTTAGTTTTTCCTTCATTTTTGTGACCTTGACAGTTTTGAGGAGTAACATTCAGGTATTTTGTAGAATGTCCCTCAAATTGGGATATTTTTTTCTCATGATTAGATGGGGCTTATGAGATTTTGGAAAGAATATCACTGAGGTGAAGTGCCCTTTTCATTATATCATATCAGAAGGGTATAAGGTACCTACTGGTAGTGTTAACCGTATTCATTTGATTAAGGAAGTGTATGCCAGCTTTCTCCACTGTAAAGTTGCCATACTGTATTCTTTGCAAATGAGTCACTAAATACAGTTCATCTTTAAAAGGAGATGGGAGCTAAACTCTACCTGCTGAGGGAGAGTGACTACATATACTAATTGGAAGGAGGGGATTTGGCTATTTCCTCCCATTTATTTATTTAAATATTTTATATCAATATGGACACATTTACATCTTGGATTATAATCCAATATTTTGTTATCATTTTGTTGCTCATTTTTTCCCCCAGTTTCAGCTATTGGGACTTTTTTTTCTCTCCTATGTCACATTGGGTTTTTTGAACATTTCCTTTTATGTCCTGATAGTATAAGATTCTCCTGGCTCATTTCCCATCAACCTTAGAACAAGCCATTTCTCAAAGGAGTGCTGGTTCCTTTTATTCAATATATATGGTATTTAGAAATAAAAACTGGGCACTGGGAGTCCCTGCTGTTACCGGGTAGGGTGTCATTTTTCAGCCCTCTCAGGAGACAAAGCTAAAAAAAGGTATGAGTTGGGCCGGCTGAGTGGCGCGATGGTTAAGCGCTGGCTTGGGAAGCCAGTGGCCCCGGTTTGGGTCCCACATATGAGGGCCAGTGTCACTGTCCTCAAAAAAAAAAAAAGAAAAAAAAAGTATAAGTTGATCCACATATATTCACATAGCCATGATTTTCTGTAACTATCTTGTAAACTGTATTGTGTAATACATCCATCGAATGATTGACCAGTCAGTCCTTGGATAGATGGATATGCCTAACTATGAGTTTGCACTGATGTGTCTGACTCTAGTTTAGTAACACAGGGTTTGGTTTATTCTTCCATTTTGCTTTTCTGTAACTTTCTGCCTCTACAGAGATAAATCTACCACTATTCACTTTCCATTTACTTGTTTAATGACATTGCATATAAAGCATATTCAAAATTGTTACCCCATGAGAAAAAATTGCCAACTAGAATACAATGTTTACGTGGCTACTTTTGTCTTTATCCCTACAATTTCTAATCAAAATGCTATTTCCCAAAGTTGCTTAAAAACCAGCACCTTTATTTACCTATCTTTTCAGTGTGGTTGTACCATACATTAATAACAGGTTAATTTCTCACAGTCTCTATTCTATCTTAGATCCCTGAAATCTTGGTTGATTTTTTTGTATTTGTACGTTAAAACATTATGATGTACAATTTTAATGATTTTAACAAATGAATAGAGCCATGTATTCACTACTTATTTTGCTGTTTTAGAACAGTCCCATAAACTAAAATGTCTACTGTGTATCCCCTTGTACTCATCCATTTCCTACCCTTCTTAAACTCTTGGGCAACTACTGATATGTTTTCTGTGACTATAGTTTTGCTTTCCATTGTTTCATATGAATGCAATCAAATGATATGTAGCCTTTGGGTCTCCTTTCTTTTATTTAACAAAATGTATTTCAGATTTATCCATTTTCTTGCATGAATCAACAACATATCTCCCATTTATTTCTGAATATTATTTTATTGTATATTTGTCCTATAATCTCTTTATCCATTTTCCTACTGAAGGACAGATTGTTTGTAATTATTCATCATATATATCTTAAATGTAACAAGGCCAAAGGTTAAATAAAATGCATGTTTTCATAAATTATAAATAAATCACATTCCATAAAAGTAATAAGTTAAACATGTTTTTAATTCTTAAATGACTTTTCCATTCATTTTCATTACTGGAATTGGCACAAGTAGCAATGGTATTAACATATTGGCAGGCCACCATGCTATTCCTAGACAATTTTTCAGCTTTAACAAAAAAATATTGTAAAATAGATACATTAAAATACTTTGATTTCCATACTGAAAAATAATAAACCATAATATTAGTTAAAGAAAGCATATTGAATCTCATAACAAATCACTCATGACAAATTTTGCTTCAAAAATCATATAGATATATTGTTAAAGTAAATGGAACTATTAATTTAGTCATTTTTAATGGTTAATA
The DNA here is from genome assembly GCA_033961575.1 of Aselliscus stoliczkanus. Taxonomy (NCBI): domain Eukaryota; kingdom Metazoa; phylum Chordata; class Mammalia; order Chiroptera; family Hipposideridae; genus Aselliscus; species Aselliscus stoliczkanus. Next base: position 28,736,613 of record CM066735.1, on the reverse strand, counting down.
TTTTAATGTCTTTGTAATTAAGAAACACAAAAAAGATAGCTGTTTTGTGATCTTTTCACTCCTTTCTCATGTTTTATTCCCAAATATATAATTTTCTATTATCATCAACAAAAGGATGTCTCAAGTATACATAATCTATTATGGTTATTTGACTACTAACTAATTCACTAATACCTCTATATACTTTTGTAATAGAAGGGATTTCAAAATTCAAAATCAATTATGTTTATATGTAAGAGTCTTAATGATTGTAAGGAAATTGTGTGTGTGTACACTTTACATTATATGTAGTATTTGCCCAATGCTGTCCCTTCATTACAGTTTTTAGTCATAATAGTATAAGTAAGACATTAGATGCATATTTCCAACAGAAGAAATATAATGTTTTAAATATACATACGTATTTTCATGTGCCCTTTTTAAAAATGATATTTCAAGTAAAATATAAAGTGAAATATTTCTGAATCTAACCCTTTTCACATACAGCATGTCCATGCAATGAATTAAGAATAATATAGTGATGAAAGCCAAGTTTCAGAATTTAATATTTTCCTTAAAGTGGCAATATATATAGCAATTCACTCTGAAGCCAACTGAAATGGCCATCATTTTTTTAGATCTGTAACTTTGTGAATTTTATAGCTTTGTAACTTCATATATGCACACGGAATAGATATGTGTACCACACATAGTATGCTGGTGTGCTTTCCTGCTCTCTCCTTCTTCCCAGCATAAATACTATCAATGCTAGTTAACATTTAATAAAGGTTTAGTTTCAATGAAGTAGCCTTCTAAGTGCTTTAAAAATATTATCTTAAATAGTTCTATACTAATCCTTTGATTTGCATACTAGTATGGACACCAAATTTTTTGAATGAGAAAACTGAGGGGCCTGGAGAAGTTAAGTATTATGACTTGCCCAAAGTCACATAGCAAATAAATGACAGAGACATTTTATTTGGTCTATATATATCTATATATATCACCAGTTTACAGACACTATCAAATCTGAAATCTAATTTTCATCTTTTACCTTATTCTATATATTTATATACATAGTCTTATCATATTATATATAATTTTAGCAATGTAATACATAGAATTGCATATATACATCCATATCTGTATTGTTCAGATTTTATTCAGAACATATTGTCATTTAAGTACAAATATAATTTATTTTTTTGTAATTCCCTAAATGATATGTAAGTGAAGCATGTAACGTGCTCTCTGCAGACACATACATAACCACTATTTGAACCACCTCTTTCAACAGTTTGCCTAAGTGTTGACTGCTATGAAAAAGCAGGAATTAAAACATTTCAAGTAGTATCTTACATCACTCTAAATTGAGCACAATTATCAGAAGTTGCTCTATGTCAACTTGTAAGCTCTCTCTCAGTAATTCAAGGTTATATAATTCAATATTTTTGTCAAGATATACGGTAGTGAGGGATGTTGTGGGAGATGAAAACAATCAAACCCCATGCGTTCTTCTCTACAAATGGGAAACTAAACCAAGCATAAAAAGTGTGTGTGTATATGTATATATCTCTATGTATGCAAATATACAGAGATACACACAAACACACATATATGCATGTGTATGCCTGTGTATACATACATTCACACATATGCACTCATATTAGTATATATGTTTGGATAAGTTGCTAGGTTGATAGTGCCCTTAAAGATGTGTAAAGCTGCAAATGCTAATTTTGCAACTTTCTGGTAACATTCACTTTTTGAAGAGAATTAAAATTCCAAATGATATTAGTCAGTGGGCAAAATATCTTCCAATGAAGAAAGCATGGCTGTAGTGAGAGGTAAAAGTGAAAATTATCTCAATATTGATGACACAAATCAATAAAGTAACTTGTATCTACAAGATGAGATGATGAATATAAGCAACGAAGTACTAATCCAAGATCTTCAACACTGACAATACGACGGATGTCCTTCTAAATAGTGTGGGATGGGCTTTGAGATACAGAGGCATAAAGGGCTCTGCCATTCACTGGCCATGCTAATTAAGGCAAGCTTTTTAGTCTTCAGGTTCCTCACTTTTATCATAAGGATAATAAGAGTAGTATGGTTCTTGTGAAGTATAAATTCATTAGTATGTGACATGGACTTAGAATAGTGCCTGATAACCATTCCACCAATGATTGTCTATTAATTTTCACTACAATTATTATTATTTGCTTTATGTAACAAATGTATTCTTTGTAAGTGCATTGCTACTCCTATGTAGTCTTACATACAAGCCTACGATTAATGGGATTTATCAAAAGAGGCAACCATCCTACTTCAGATAATGTAAGGAATTACATGAATAATTTGTCAATTTGAATGTATATTTCTTCTGTTTGAAAACATTCATAAGAATCTCCTTTACTGCTATTGTTTTGTCTGCTTTTGCATATGGGTTGGACTACGGGAAATTTTAGATAAGTTTTGGTTTGGGGGAAATATTTATGTGATCCCCGTCATTTCCATGTATAGTTAGTTTACTCCAGCTGTCCTACTATAGGATTAGTTTTCAGGAACTATTCTACGTTTCATCTCAGCAACTCACTTGCATCATGACACAGAGCTGGAGGAACAGAAAATGTTTCAATATATAAATTTGATTCCTGGCATTAGAAATAAGTGAGTAAGGAAGGGCACACAAAGTTTGAAATCTATGGAGCCAGAAGTTAGTCTGTGAAAAAATTATTCCACTTATCAGAGATATACAATTGTAAACAGATAATTATATTCCCATTGAGATCTAATCAAAATGGAAGTACTGTACTCCTCTCCCAGGAATATATTTGATAAGGCAGCATACACATTATAAAAGTATCCTCAAACTGAATTTATCTTGCATACTTCTAAATGAAACCAACAAAATTTATTATCAGATTGAGAAATCACTAATGACATGAAGTTTTATATTATACAAGTTTCAAATCATTCCTCTTTAAATTTACAGAGAAGTCATAGTTTCTTGGGCTGTTTGACAATACAGTTGACAAAATGTAGTAAGTCACATAAACATAGGAAAAGATCAGCATTTCTTGTTGCTCTATTATGAAATACCAGTAAGGATGAAAAACTTATAAAACTCATAATATGCTCAACATAGATGTAGAGAACAAAGTCATTAACAAATATGATCAACTCAAAGAGTTTTGAATTTAGTCAAAGCACAAGAGTATTTAACATGTCCTGGCATTTTACAGTTTTTATGTGAAACAAACTTGACATATTTTTTTTTTTTTCCTTCAGATTTGTCAACCGTACTGACTGCGCATACTCTTACAAATGATGCATGTGAAGCAGGACTTTTTATTTTCTTTCCTAAAGTAAAAGTAAGAGAAAAAATTCAATTAACAATGCTATGTGGAGCCGGCCAAGTGGCATGGTGGTTAAGAACTGGCTTAGGATACCAGTGGCCCCGGTATGGATCCCACATATGAGGGCCAGTGACACTGCCCTCAAAAAAAAAAAAAAAAAAAAAAAAAAAAAAAAAAACCACCAAAAAAAAATGCTATGGAAAATACTAAATTATATTTCTCATTTCTTTAGGAAAAATAGTGTATAAAACCATTATTATAGGTAAGACGATATATGATGAAAAATAATTAGGGAAATTAGTATGTTATTTTCTGATTTTTGTTATTTGTGTACTTCATTAGTTGTGCTTTTTTTCTCATTCTAAATATTCACTTTTATAACATCTATGTACTTATAATTTTGTATTATTTTTCTTAAGCAATATAAATATGATCTTGTATATAAAAATTATGAATGTGTCAGGCCCCACAAAACCTCAATGCTCCAGGTTTAAATGTCTGTATTTTTATAAAGTTCCACAGGTGATTTAGGAGCACAGCCAGGGTTAAAAAGCATGAGTTAATTATTAGAATCACAAAGGTATATGTCAGGGAGATGATCTTTGGTTTCTTTGTCCGTTAATAAGATATATACAGTGGACCATTGAACAACACAAGGATTAGGGATGGTGGCTCCCATGAAGTTGAAGAATCCATGTATATATTCCCAGTCTCCCAAAGCTTATTGTTGACTGGAATCCTTGCTGATGACATAAACAGTCAACTAACACATATCTTGTATGTTCTATGTATTATATACTATATTCTTACAATAAGATTAGCTAGAGAAAAAATTATTAAGAAAATCAGGGCCGGCCGAGTGGCGCATTGGTTAAGTGCTGGTTTTGGGATGCCAGCAGCCCCGGTTCGGATCCCACATGAGGGCCAGTGACATTGCCCTCTACAGCTAACAACAACTCCACCTGGAGCTGGGCTGCCCGAGCCCCAGTGACAGTGTGGGCTGCAGCCCCTGCTGCAGTGGGCTGCCATAGGCTACAGTGAGTGGCCCGCAGCCAGCGTGAGTGGCTGGTAGCCAAGCATGAGCTGCCAACAGCAGCGGTGAGCGACATCCAGAGGACAGCAACTGATCTGCCTCATCTGGGAAGAGCGCAATGACGATACCAACAGTGAAGCAACATCCTCCTCAACTAAATCTTTAAAAAAAAAAAGGAAGAAAATCATAAGGAAGAGAAAATACATTTGCAGTATGATACTTATGTATTTATTATTTTTTTAAGATTTTATTGGGGAATTGGGGGAGGGGAACAGTGTTGGGGAATCGGGGAAGGGGAACAGACAAGTTGCTGTCTTTTTATTCTTCAGTCTAGTTGCAGAGGACGTTGCTTCACTGGCCCATGTTGGTATCATCATTGTGCTCTTCCTGGATGAGTCAGATCGGTCGCTGGCCTCTGGATGGTCGCTCACCGTGGCTATTGGCAGCTCACGCTGACTGCCAGCCACTCACGCTGGCTGCGGGCCACTCACTGTAGCCTATGGCAGCCCACTGCAGCAGGGGCTGCAGCCTACACCGTTGCCAGGGCTCGCACAGCCCAGCTCCAGGTGGAGCTGTTGTTAGCTGTAGAGGGCAGTGTCACTGGCCCTCCTATGTGGGATCCGAACCGGGGCCGCTGGCATCCCAAAGCCAGCTCTTAACCACTGCGCCACTCGGCCGGCCCGAGTATGATACTTATTTATTGAAAAACCCACATATAAGCAGACCCATGCAGTTCAAACCCATGTTGTTCAGTGGCCAACTGTACTTATTTCATTAGTCAAGGTAGAAAATATGGAAAGAAACAGAAGCTTTGAGAGAAGGGTTTACTTTTCAACATGCCTATTTCTAAATGATGTCTGCTCTCATACTATCTTTGGCATCCGTATCAAATTGTTATATCGAGCTCACTATAGACTAAATTCCTGAGATTTCTTTTTCTTTGAATGTTCTGTTTCTTGATCAATTTTCTCCCTGCATTTATTTGTACATTGGGAGCTTTGCATTTCAGTACATACAAGAGTTCACTTTTATCCTTGTGGAATGTCATCTTGCTCAGTTTAGCCTATTTGTCCAGTCCATACTTTTCAACAGTTTCATGGCCTGGGTCTGAACTCTCTCTTTGTGCTGCCTAATCCATGCTCTGATGTTATGGTATATGCATTGTCTTCCTTATTTTTTCTCATTCAATCTCATAGGAGGACTGCAGTTGCAGTAACTGCAAAGCATTTCTTCTATCATACCTGATAGACTTTTTGGACCTGAACAATGGAGAGGATGAAGTTTGCTCTGTGCTCCTAGAAGCAGTGCTCCTAGAAGCGTATAGAGGGAGATGATCGTGTTATGCAGACAATGCACACAGGGGCATGTACAGGTGAATTCTGCTTTACTCGGCTTTTGATTATTTTATTACAAATGTTGTCCTCTTCACCTTGAAAGCTCTCTGGACCCGGATAAGCTGCAGCCCAGTGATTTCGAGAGTGATGTGAATGCTGCCCTTCGCTTTTCCAGAATGGCTTTTCTTTTGTGCTACTCCAGAGATAATTAGGCTAAATCCCTTGCGATTTTCATTTGGTTCAACTTTGGGGACTTGTTGAACTTTAATTGCATTTTAAATAGGAGGAGCAGAAATTTATAGACATGATGAAGCGACATGTCTGATATACTAGAATTATATAATAGTAAGCCTGACTTTTTTCAGAAAAAGAGACAAATCTAAATAAGAAACTCACCCATAGAGAATATGATGATAAAAAGATCATCACTACAGGATTTTCTAAAAATCTTGATGTGAGTTCTGAGACAAATTTAGAGAGAAATAGTCCAGATATTATGCTTCCAATGGTCAGATTCATATTACCTAGGAAGGTTCTAGAAAAAAACACACACAATCTTTTTATGGTTTAAACAACAAGAACCTTGTACTAGAAGTAAAACAGAATTTTAAAGTGAATCATTTGTTCATATATTTGCTTTAAAGTGAATAAAATTGCCAGTAACCAGTACTGAGTTAGTTAAAGACGCATATTCTCTTAGGGATAATCTTTACTGAACATTTTAAATAGTGTTTAAAATTTCCTAATATTACCAACAAAAGTCAGTCAGCCTAGATTAAAAGCCTGACTAAGCCACTTTTTATCTGTTTGACTAATTCACTTAATAGTAAATATTTTACCAGTTATTTTTCTTTCACTGCCTCAGTTTCCTCATCTGTAAGTGATCTAGGTAATATTTATTTCTTTGATGTGATTTGGTGTGAGGATGAAATGGGTGACACTCAAAAATCACTGAAACAAGTGTAATAAGTGGTAAGCCCCTGTTCATATTAGTTGCCATGGTTTCTATTTGTCATACATGAATCAAGGTACTGTCACATTCAGTGTGGAACCACATTCTTCATGTTGCTTAAATGATCCCTTGTCTTCATTTCTTATGATAGAACACTTCCAGGATGTTTTCCTTCATTTCCTACTCACAGTATTCATTCCTAAATTATTTAAGCTCCTAGAGTTCAGAATCAGAATTGCTCAATTTAAAATCAATGTCTCCTAGTCTCCAGTTATTGCAGGTACATTTCAGAGGGTGCAGAATAGTAACCACTGAATTACTAAGAGGAGCTATTTATTTTTCAGGCTCTAATCTTGGTCTGTATGAGTCCAATTTTTCTGTTCTCTATAAAAGTTTGCTTTCATAGAAAAACATTTTATCACTATTTCTATGAAGTTTGTTCCCTTTTACATGCAGTGAGGAAAGCTTAATACAACTTTGATGCTCTTTCATAAGTAGTAAGAAAGGTAAAATGTTATCTCAAAAAAAACCAAAAAACAACAACAAAAAAACACACACAAAAAAACAAAACAGAACAAAAACTGAAGATAAAGAACAAGTAAAGAAAACAAGGGAAAAGTAACTTGTCAAATAGAAGTAAAAGCAAGAGCATGAGTGTGCTGGTAGCCAAGCTGAGACAATAAACAGGAAGCATGATATAATCATTAACTGGGACACATGCCGGGTTTAGGTTAAGCTGAGGATTAAAAACTACATTTCAATGTTGCTTTGGGGAGTCACTATTTGTAGAAGTATGTATAAGTGGTTGTAGAATTATATTCATTAAAACTGTTCTGATTTACTTCTATACAGACATTTGTAATAATGGGAAGTAGAGATTACAATCCTTTATATAATTTAATCTATTATTTAAATGCATCAAAATTGGATTTGCTTTTGGTTTCATACACATCAGAAATATTTGACAGTACTGAATATATCATTTAGTATAATTAAAATGTCTAGCTGAATTTTGTGAAATGTATCACCAAATGTTTAGAAATACTTGGAGTCAGATAATAAAATTCAACTTTTAGTAATAATAAGAAAAGCTACATCGTGAAAACTGAATTTTGAATTAACTATCACTATCATAATTGTTATATAAGAGGGGAAGCTATATAAATGGTGACTGAATTTAGTTTGAATGATAAATAGAATTCTACTGAAATAACAGTATATTCTTAGCTATCCCAAAGGAGTTTGATGGAATTTCAGGTGCCATGTGACAGTCTATCTAGAGTTTGTTCCTACCCTCCCTTATTTGAGCCATATTAATCTAGGGTTTGCATTGTGCTCTCCTAATATTATGATACTACATGTTGGTCTATTCATTTTGCAAAAGTAAATTTTTGCCTGTATATAACCAGAGAATGTACATGTTTTTAAAGTAAAATTATGGCCTCAAAAAATAGGCATTCTGATGGATTGTGGGCAGACATTTTAAAGCTTCTAAGTTTGATTGATTGATTGATTGATTTATTTATTTATTTATTTTTTGAGGGCAGTGTCACTGGCCCTCATACGTGGGACGTGAACCGGGGCCGCTGGCTTCCCAAGCCAGCACTTAACCACTGCACCACTTGGCGGGCCCGAAGTTTGATTTATTTTTACTGCATTACAAATATAACCCAAGAATATGAACTCTGAGCTGTTTTCTATGGAGCGTAGGTAATTATAATAAATAATTAGTAAATATGTAGCCTATCTTCCTCCATGACGAAATATAAATCATAAAGTAGATACGACTTTAGTCTTTGCTTCAAAAACTTACGTTTCTATGTGATTTTTGAGCTTATCAGCTGAAGATGCTAGTAATGCCATTTTCTGAAAGGACTATGTGTGTGCATTGGAAAGTGCTGTTACATGGTTGTGGTATTTGGCCTCAGCCAGTCCTAGGAGGGACCCATTATCTGCAGGGCTGTGGCCTTGCGGATAACACCCTGCTTCTTTGTGAACAAAGTTGTTGTCTAATTGTTCACCTATCACTATGTTTTATTGCCTGCCCAGGGGGCTCTAAGCTCCTGAAACATTTCTGAAACCCAAGTCTGCTCGGCTCTCCCTCACTCAGCCTTTTGGAAAACGTTGACCTGGAAACTCCAGTGTTCCATTCTGTAGACTCGCCTCATGTGTCTTTCCAGGCAAAGCTCATTTGCAGTGATAGTTTTTGAAGCTTTGGGTTGGTATGCACAGCCTCAAAATAAGAATTATGTCTCAGACAAAAATTGAGTGAAAAGTATATGTTTCCACTGATGAGTTTTATGCAATATAAAAATAAATATGAAGGAAAGGAATAACCATTGATTCCTATTATACTTCACACATTAAAATAAGGTTGAATGTTATTTTTTATTTTAATATTGGTTTCCGAGATGGTCGTGCAGATGAAATGATTAAAATGATTAAAATCTGATCTGCTACAGTATGCATACATTTTTTTTTTTTTTTTTTTTGAGGGCAGTCTCACTGGCCCTCATATGTGGGACCGAACCGGGGCCGCTGGCTTCCCAAGCCAGCGCTTAACCATTGCGCCACTCGGCCGGCCCTTATGCATACATTTTTATTGATGCAAAATGATTATATACAAATAAACTATTTCTCGGTGAAACCTTTCATAAGTTGGATATCAAATTTTAAGTGTGTGCAAAAGTGAATAAAAAGACAGCTTGTAAACAAAAATTTTAAATTGAAACTAAAAGATATCTTTGTTTCAAATATATAGTACAAAGGACTAGAGTAATACGAAAAAGTTGAAAAGCATTGATAAACTACCACAGATGGTCATAATAATGTGATGGACTCTACTTATTAAGTTGCTAATAGAAGATTCTAATTATTATTACATTTTTTAAATCTATAACAATTCTACATCCATGTATACATAGGATTAGTGAAATAACTGGAAAATACACATAATTATGGAGACAAGACCTAAAAGAAAAAAAAAATTCCACCAAAAAATATATATATGATAAAGGAAGTCATCATGGAAAACCTGGTGATTTAATTGTCATCCTTTTTTGCAAGACAGAAACCTCTTTTTTACTACATGGGTATCAATGTCACAGTTCCAAATCAGTGTTTGGTACAGTTTAGGAAGAAGATAATTTCGTAAAGTATTCTAACATTGAGGGATTTACTCTAATACTTCATTACCCTTACTTTTCTTCATTCCTAATCCTTTCCCCAGGAATTCCATTATCCCTTACAAAAATATATGTCTTCATTTAAATGAAGCAAATAATTGTATTTTCCACACATTTAGGTAACTGTTTCATTTTCCTGTTATTTTCACTCATGTGGATTCAAAATAATTCAACGTAATATTACTTTAAGCTCTGAAAATGAACAAGATAACATTATGTTTTAAATTCTTCACCACTGATGTATTTCATTCACTTCAGATCAATAAGAAATGTGTGATAAAAAATACTGTCTTTCAGTTTAATCCGTGAATGGGTCTGTTAGAATTTGAGCCTGTGTTTGTGACTGCCTAGGTTAGGTGATGATGACAACCCACTACATAAGAAGTCAATGAGATACAGTTAATTTACATTTGTTCTACCTTTTTTAATAAAGCAATTGCCACAAACCATTATTAATTATAGCACAATAATTACCTGTGTCTCTACATGAAATTCAACTTCGTTTCTCTGTAATTTAGTAATTTTTTCTTTATAATTGCCAGATTTTTCTCATTATTCTGTCATGTAGCTTTAAGACATTCTAACAACAGAAGATAATAATTATGATTATATTTGTTCAATAACTATTTTTAATTCCTTTAGTCAATTAAGGATGTTTATAAGATTTCCACCAAACTCCAGTTTATCTCTCACCCCGTTTTTATTTTGCACTTGGGCTCTGCCATTTGACCATTGCACTTGGACTCTTCCATTTGACCAGCTGATATCAGTGTGTGTAATGTACAAGGCCCACACAGACCAGTATGAAAATTTGAAGCAACTTTGATCTGGTATGGTTTAGCCTCCTTCTTTTATTTGGAATATGGAATTATTTCAAAATTAGCTAAATGCAGCATATAAACTTTATTTTGAAGTTAAAACTCTTGGTAATATGTACTGAATCAGGTATTTGCAATGTGTAACACTCAGTTTTTGTTTTGTGTTTTTAACTAAGCCTAAAATACCATGTGATCAAAATATATTTTGTTTGATAAAAGTTAATATTATTTTATCTCTTTCTGATCTCATTTATAATTTTGGCCATGTGGTCTATCATATTTTGCATATCTAAATGTAATTCCGTGCTGATCCTTTTGGAAATGGTTGTCCATATATTCTAAGAGGTTAAGGAATATGTCGTTAGACTTTGCTATTTATTTATTTATTTTATTTACTTACTTAGCATTTATTTTAGGCTATTAGAAAAGACTACAGAGTATTTGTGAAGATCCTACACTTTGGATTAGAACATCTTAGACATAAATACTATTTTGATCACAGTATGACTTGTTCTACCTTAAACCCCGTCATTAGGTTCTCTGAGCCCTTAATTAATATCTATGTGTTAACACACAGGGCCAAATGGTCAAGGAATGTTTGCAGACCCCCTTGGTCTTAACCAAGGTCCTAAGATACAAAATCGCAGGGAAGACACACACTCAGATGAAGTTTTCTTTTCTGGAGAAGCCTGAACTCCTTAAGCAAGGCTTCTAATTTTCTCTTTCTCCCCCTTTGGGGTTCATTTTGGATTCACACACTGCTTTACAAGTCTTTTCCTCTGCCCTGATTTATGGAGGAAGCAGTCACAGCTCTGTTTTGTTTTTTGTTATGTTTTCTTGTTTTCTTCCTCTATATAAAAAACAAAGTAATTGAAAATGTTCTCTTGTTTTCACACCTTCTTTTATGAGCCTATATTTTTGCTGCTTTTATAGTTAAATTTTTCAGAACAGTTGTCTCTATGTGTTGTCACAAAATTACACTTCAAATTCACGTTTCAACCCCCTATAATGTGGCTTTTGTCCCTATCTTTTTTTCCCCCACGATCACCATTGAGATACAGCTTCACAAATACAATAAATATCATTTAGCACTGAAGGTTTATGTCCCTCTAAAATTTAAATGTTAAAACTCTAATTCCAATGTATTGATTTGGAGGTGGTACTTTGGGAAGTGATCAGGTCCTGAGGATGGATCCTTCATAAATCAGATAAATGCCATTAGAAGAGGCCTAAGAACTAGCTTGTTCTCTTTCCACTTTGTGAAGATAATCAGCAACCTGAAACCCAGAAGAGAGTCCTCCCCAGAACCAGACCAAGTTGGGGCCCTGATCTCCCTGATTTCAGACTTGTAACCTCCAGCACCCTGAGAGAGAAATACTTTTCTGTTGTTGAAAAAGCAAAAAAAAAAGTCATTTAGGATTTTTCCCCTCTAAAACTCCTTGAATCATCAGAGATGTTAACTTTTGCCTCCAACAATAAAAATATATTCCTCTTACTTGGTAATAACACATTTCTTTATATTCTTCCTACACCTTTGATTTTTTTTTTCTTTTTTCCCTTCCCAGTCTTGTTTACCCTTGTTTCTTATCAGTAAACATCTAATTTTTGGTGTATGTTAGGGTTCAACCCAGGTCTGTTTTTATTTCTACCTTCCCTATGTAAATAACTTCATTCTTTCCTAGGGTTTTAATTCCTATGCCAGAAGTTCCCAAATTCTACAATTGACTCTGTGCTCTTCTATGAGCTTTAGGTTTATAGGTTCAAGATATGTCCAAAAGTAAAATTCACTCTGGTTGTATGAATCAGACCATGAAGCTCATTCTTGCTGTCTAATTCTTTATTACAGCCTGTGCACAAGCAGTTGTAGGTCCCCTTTGCCTCCAAATCTGTGCATTTCTTTCTTACCCAACTTCCCTTAACCCAGCAAGCCCTTCCTCCTGTTCAAAGACTACTGCCAAAGCTTCCTCTTCTAGAGGGAAGGTTACATGTAACAAATTACAAATCAGATCTGTAACAGTTTTCTTTGTTTACGATTACATTTATAATAAAATCCAAACCCTTTAATTTGTCAAACCAAGTCCTAATTATTTAATTCTCACTGAACCAGTCATCTTTCTCTACATATTTATCATACTCCAGCCGAGTGATCTTCTGTTACTTCCTCCAAATCTACAAGCTCTTTTCTGTTTTATTTGCCTCTTAGATAACTCTTACTCATCTTTCAAATCTTAAAAAAACATGATGTTTCCCCAGAGTACATTTTCCTGAATATGTAATCCTAATTAGATTTTTTTCTGTTACTTCATACCTGGATATTTTGCCTTTTCCTTCATAATGTTTACCACACATTGTATTTATGCATGCATTTGGGGTTGATTAATAACATACCAACCCCCTACTCAGCTTCCTAGTCTTTAGGGTGTTAGTGACCAGGTTTTTCTGTTCCCCCAAATTTGGTGCATGTGCAAGTTTCTGATATTAGAAATGGAGATAATATTTGATTTATTGAGTGAATATAAAATTAGATGAAATGATATATTTAAGTGTCTAGTAAATCTGTCACATCATAAGCCTTTTGGAAATTGTACTTATTTATGAAAAATAGTCGTATGCTAAGGATCCACATTTTATTGATATATGTCAATTATTTTAGAAGGATTCAAGCGTGGATTCAAGCCAGTCTTCCAGGAGTCAAAGCTCAGCTTTGCTAATTTTAGTTGTACACTGTGGGGAAATTATTTTGCAGCTCTCTGTCTTAGTTTGCTCAATTTTGAAAAGGGAGTAAAAATATCTGATTGGTTGTAATAAGGATACAATGGGTTAATATGTTTAAGAGACTTAGTACAGTGCATAATATATATATATATATATATATATATATATATATATATATATACTGAGCATCCAATGACCATTTACTTTTATTACAATTATGAATTATTTTTTTGCATACTTTAACAAATATTTAGAAATATTTCTTCTAAATGTAGTGTCAGTTCTAAAATGTCCTCTGAAACCTTTCCATTTACTATCTACACTTTTACTATACTTTTCTTTCTTTTATTCTCTATGAAAAAGTTTTTCCATGAAAATGATTTACGTTTCCTTTTATCCTGTGCAGCCCTCCCAAGTTTTTTGCCAACACCCTTTGCAGTGAGATTCCAAAAGTGAATCATGACTTCATTTTATTCTCTTTCAGAATGTCATTGTTTGGCTCAGCAAAATGTCTCTGGTCCCTCTTTTGGCACTTTGAAATCTCTACTACTAAAAAAGTTTTACTGTTCCAAGACCTTAATCATATCAACTTGTTTTAAAATCCCCCCTTCAGTCTGACAATATCTTACACATTTGCAGCCCAAGGTTCTAAACTTGCATTAAACTGCTGGCTTTGAACCGCCTATGTTATTAGACCAAGTTCATCCCACATGCACTCCCGGAATACCATCAGGGCTTTATCCTGAGAGATAGTTTTGTCTTCCTATCCCACTCCTCAGACTTCCAGTCTGAAAATGGCATCTTAATCAGCATCTGCTAAGTGTACTCTTTTAAATGGTTTACTTTACACCTACCTTTTCTGTTCAGTGTAGAACATTGGAATTAACAACTCTCATTCCCCAAATTCGTGGTCCTCTTTAGTTTTTGCAACCATAGTTAATTTTCAGATTATACCCACACAATAGAAATGTATTTATAGGTACTTGGCTTGAATTCATAGAATGAATAACCTGATTTCTGAGCCATATAACAGAGTGCTGATTCTATCAGCCAAGGTGTGACTTGGTGGTGGTGGGTATCTCTTTGGGGGACACCAAGGTAAAGTGATAAATTGCTTTGCAGTTTCTTCCTTTCTTGGGTGGCAACTTCTGGACATTTGCTCACACAAAGAGTCATGGGGTGGTTTGGAGTGGGCAAAGGCCATCTCTCAAGAAAAGAGTAGGAATATAGCTGATTGTAGAAAAGCTATCTCAGCCAGAAGCATGGTGACATTGTGTCATCTCTTTTCTTCACAATTTATTCTCTAGCCAAATATCTGGGAGGGGATGAGGATAAGTATATTTTGTTTTGGTTCTTAGACCTGACCAAAAATATAATGTAGCTTAGAATTTATTTTGATAAATACATTGACTCCCCAAAGTTTGTGTATTTGTATTAAATCCCATAAGTGAATACCACTTCCTCTTTGCACATTTTATATTACTTTCTTCTTGGCTGTCATGGTGGATTCAAGGTACTTACATTTACTAAACTTTTTATCTTTGAATCTTGTTTTTCACCTTCAACTCATTAGGTCTGTTGGTACAAACTCTCATATATAAATCAGGCTTTTGATAGAAATCCCTAAAACTAAATAAATCTTAGCAAAAATTAGATGTTCCAAACCCCAAATGCATTTATTTTTGACCTATGGGAAATAGACTCTTTCTCAAGGAGGCCAGTTTTTATTTCAAGAGCAGTAGAAGGCACCACAACTTGAATAACATTTTCATATTACCCGATTGGCAATGGTAGACACTAGAATACCAGATAGCCACTGGGATACCAGTGGCTTAAAGGTTATTTGTTTGATTATTTTGAAGGAAACCCTTGAAAGAGAATAACACATATCAATGCTTTTACTGTAACCTTCATTTTATTGAGTTTAAGTTTTTCTTTATTTTTTTTACTATTCTAATGTTAGAACCTTAGTAAATGTAATGAACAGATATGGAATTAAGTTTAGAGCAGAATCTGCCTTCAGAAACAGTCGTATGTTTATTTTATCTTTCATCTGTGATTTTTGACAAATTTGATGTGTATTTTCCAGGTTAATATGAATCCAGTTTAATGATTAATAGTTATGGCACTACTTTTGAGCAGGCATCAGAAACTCTGCTTTGATCATTTTTGGTGCACAGAGGACAGTATTTCCATTTTCTCCTCACCTTCCAGGGGCAGTTTCACCATTAACTGTTTACTCATTTTAAAGCATAGTTCAGTCACAGAGAGCTAAAATGACAATGTTTACTATGGTAGAACTTTATGGAGAAAATGATATCAATCAGATCAGAAATGAAAAGACATCGGAGGAACTAAAATTATTCAAATATAACCTGAAATAGGTTGCAATACACTGAAAATGAGCAAGAAATGAAGGGTGCCCCTGTGCAGCCATCTCTGCTATAGAACTATCACCTTGTATAGCACGTATGATTTGCAACTGTCTGAAATTCAGAGCTATCCTCCCCCCTCATCCTAAGGGTTGTCCCTCACAACTTCTGGGGTGCAAGCACTCCACTTCGAATACCACTGACCAGTTATGTGAAGGAATTACTTTGTGCAAGCATAACATATATGGCAAGATACATACATTATAGGGGAAAAGATAAAATGCATATAATGCTGGCCCAGAGTATCTACCTGAATAATAAATTCATAAGAAGGAAAGAAAAAATAAATTAGAGAAGAATACTTTAAACAATTGTGAGATTAACTAAGATTTTATTTTCAGGGAAAACTGATGATTAGACAAGATGAGGGGAAATCAAGATTAGACAAAATTATTAAAAAAGATAGAGCTAGACATAGCTTTGTAAAATTTTGAGCTGTTTCCATTAAAGCAACAACAACAAAATACAGGATTTATGAGGGCAAAATGAGGTTATTTCACAAAGAAAGGTAATTAGATGAATGTCTTTTTAAAAATATGATTATGAGATCATGTTTGGTAGGGGAATAAAATGTGTAGGCTTTGAAAGAATAGGGTTATGATCCAATAATCAAACATGAGCACAATTAATATTCATTTTAGAAGACAATAGAAAGACACATTGGAACGTGCATGAATTTAGACATTATATCATCCATGAACCATTTCTGTGGAGGTCATCTGAGGAAAATATCTAGCCAAGAAACAAAGACAGAAAGTAAAAAATAAAATAAATAAATAAATAAATAAATAAATAAATAAATAAATAATAACCTTAGGAATCTGCCCTCTCCAATAGGAAGTCAGTGGGAATACTTGCAGTAAGAAGGCTTGAGGCACATGGAGCTCACCAATGCCAGTCAACTCTCAGAACTGACTTGTGAATGCTCCCTCCTGGGACAAAGTCCTGCTCTGAGAACTAATTGCTACAAGTGAAATTAGAATTGAACAAGATGGGGAAACAGAGCTGAACAAAAGAGAAGGTCCAGACCAAAGTTGGGGAGGGAAAGAGATCCAGAATTTCACAGAAAACAAGTCATCATATTGCTGAACACTGTACAAAAACATCAGAAGCAGAACCTTTGCAAAGACAGAAAAGTTTTCCTGGACATCAGGGCAAATTATGTTGTCTAAAAATGAGAAAATAGAAGAGTATAGATCTCAAGTCCCATGCAAAGTTATTATAAGCATAAACATAATAAAGAACAGAATAAGGGCCCTGCAGACAAGGAGAATATGTCAGGAAGACTACCCACAAAACAGATTAAAACTATTGCTTCCCATGTTCAAACAAGCTAAAAGACATTAATAAAATAATGTAAACCATTAAAGAGCAACATAAATCAGAACTAGACTGACAATTGAAGTCACAGAACTCAAGAAAAATTTGGAAATACTAGAAACAGGTTTTCACAAAAGAATACTAACGTTGAAAGAACACGAAAACAACAGCAGTAAGAAAATAATGCCTTAAGACAAATCGTGAAAAAAACTAAAATAAAACAACCATACAAATTGAAGAAAGAGGTAAAACATTTAAGAGGAAAATTGGCAAGATATTGACACTAGAAAAAAAGAATTAAGCATACAAATAATAAGAATCACAGAGGAAGAAAACCAAAGCAAGAAAATAGAATGCATGTTAAAAGCTATAATTTTTACAAAATCCTGAAAAAAATTTAAAAATTTAAATAACATATTGAAAAAAAAAAAAAAAAGACTGCATGCCTGCCTGGGAATATTGACTCTGAATGATCAACACCAAATCATGTTCCAATAAAATTGCTGAGCCTTCAAAAATAATAAGAAAGTATATGTTTTGGGAGCACCTAGAAAGAAGGCAGCATGTGACTATAAGGGAAAATATAGATCATTAGATCATTGTCAGGCTTTTTCACAGTGATACGGAGGTCCATTAGACATATCAATAGAATTTATACCATCTATACACTAAATGGAAAATACAGTTGATGATTTGAGTGCAGAGATATTATCAGACATATGAAATTTAATATCATATGAAAATTTTATAACTCTTCTAAGAATTTGTGAATAACTTTTTGTTGCTAAAGTATGATCAATTTATTTCTATTTTTATCATACTTTAGTATTTACAAAATTTCAATTGGGCATTATAAGTTATCATTGAAATGTGTTATCTTGATATATAAAATCCTTAAAGAAGAAGAAAACAACAACAAAAAAAGAATGGTCAGACTAGACATTTATTTCCAAAGTGGGGCAAACTTTTGTGGATCACTTCTCTTCCTTCCCTGCTAATCCAGCACTTCCTAAAACCATGCCAATCTGACCAAGGTAATGTGTACTTTGATATGTTTTTTATAATACATAAAAAGCGAGCAGCTCAATGTGTGCTAAATAGTACAGTATATATTGTGTCCGACAGCACTACAAATAGTAAATCTCTCTCCCAGATACCTCAGGGAACTTTATAAATAATGAATTTTTAAGAGTTCTGGGATTAAAATATGCTGTGAGTATGGTTTTAATGAAAGAAAAAGGGAAGTTCACAGAGGCAACATAAGCTTCTCAAAAGCATCTATCGAGTAGTGAAGGCTGATAGGACCCAATTCTCACATCTCTACATATGGAGCATAAAAGAGAAAGATTTTTCTCTTAATAGTAAAATATAAATTCATGTTAGGATCAAATGCAAGTGAGTTAATTAAGTTCAAGGGAAAGCACTAAGGTAGACCAAGAGAGAAAAATAGATAACATAAAAAAAATTAGTACTGTCTGTTACAAATTTTAGAATGGTGTTATCAGTTTAGTTCAATGTGATTTAATATTTCAGCATTATGGAGTAGAGATAAGCCTGAAAACACATTTTTTATGGGAAGAGTAGAGAAACTAGTAATCAAGTGAGAAATTGTTGGATCCCTAGCAAACTTTTCTGCCATTAATCAAAGTATTCAATAGTGTACGTAAGAGAATAACCAAGCCCCTCAGACTTTTGTGGGATACATGTTCCATTCCAGTCACTGGAGTAGAAGAATTATAACATAACAGACCTAGATATATGGTCAGGAACGAAGATGCTAGTATCAGAATAATTTCTGATCATCAAAATATTCTTCTATTGTGCTGGCTGAGTGGCTCAATTGGTTAAGTGCTCCCTCTAGAGAGCGAGCTGAGCTCTGAGCAACAGCAGTTCAATACCCAGCCCGAGTTGAGCTGCCACTGAGCTGACAACAGGTAGCAGGATGGCTCACCAAAAAAAAAAAAAAAAAAAGTCTTCTATTGGTGAAGATACTGAAAAAAGACTGAATTTATATATCAAATTTCATGTGGTAACCTGGCAGTTCATCTAAGATAATACAGAAGCAACAGTGCAATTACAGTTACCTTAGAACTGTCAACCAACAGACACACTCCTCATCAATAATGGAGCACAGGATTATTTTATATATGGAACTATTTTTATAATTTTAAGCCCACTTTTAAACATTTCATTTAATGAACTCAGAAGGCTAGGATTCTGTAATTCTGATGAACAAAGGGGGTAGGATTTGAGACAGAAATCAGTTCTTGTAATGAAATAAAACAATTTGCTGGAGTGCAATTATAAGTACAGTGTATTCTACTGGTATAATGATCTGCTTAAAGTTTGTTTAAGTTTTTTTAAATTAAATATAGAGAAAAGATCAAAGAAAAAATGAAGTTAAAGTTGCATTGGACAATACAACATAATTGTATTATAATAGCCTACAGATGGGCAATCTCCTATGATTTGTGCTTGATATCAATGATCTGAGAACTTCTCCAGGAAAGTTTTGAGTCAATTTTAACCCATCAAAAAAGAGCCTCAGATGCCTATCCACATTTGATATCTGTGAGAATACTTGTACAGAAAAGAATTTCATGCATTGCCACATATTTTTATCTCAAAGAATAAATAATCATATATGACATTTGTACCACCATTAAAAATAAACCCACTTATATAAAATCACGCAATTCATAAACAGATGAACTCTGTCAGATATGACTAGTTCTCTGTCTACAGCTCACTTTCCCTCAAATGATAGCAAAGAATTAAATAGCCATACTAATTTACCTATGTATATTTTATTCATAACATATATATGTTAACACAAAAATATTTGCCTAAATATAATATGTAGATGAATCAAATAGAATTTCAATATGTTAGAGAATATGAATTTTTGAATGTATGTATTAAAAATAGGAAACTAGGTACTTACCATTTTCCTCCAATAAGATTTTTCTTGTACAGATTATATCATCACTGAAATAGAGATGCCAAATGTCCTCAAATTAAACAACAGTCACTTCTAGGTTTTCTAAAATCTCCTTATCCCTGAACAGCCTGTAGGATCCTAATTTATGTGCTGGCGAACCCTCTTGGTGTCTGTAAATGTATTGGCAGCTCTTACTTCATAGTGTAGACAGACAGATGATAGAAAATAGAGCCATTGTAGAACCATCCAATCAAAATGCCTATTGAGAGAGAGGGCCTGTCCTAGTTGAAGCAATGTTAATTGCACCAGGGCTCCCTCTGATGAAAGCTCTTGGATCCAGGACAGCCCTGCTTTTAATTTTCCAGGATCTCCTCTGAAAGGCTCTTCTGCCTTTCCTAGCAGAATGGAAAGAGCTGCAATCTGAAACCTTGTTCTCCCAATGATCACAGTGAAAAACAAAAACATGACCTTGAGGCAAATAGGCATACAAGGGATAATGACTTTTGAAGTGAGGATTTGTTTTATAATGCCTCTGAGTGGCTCCTCTCCAATGGGTGACAGTCAGAATCATTTTGACAGTAAAGCAGAGCAGAAATCATTTCCTTTTATGTTTAAAGAAATAAACATGGATTATTATGTTTGGCTCTAAAATGGTAAAGACTGAGAGAAAATGTAAGAAATTACTCGATCCCTTAAGGGATACACTGTGTTTGAAATTCTAACACAGAGGTTCTAACTCACACTTCTCTTGTAGAAGAAAATAATCCCAAATCACACAGGGAAACTGTCAGTGCCGTCAAATATCGATGAACAATTCATCATCAATCATCAAAATTTTATCTCTCAGGAAGACTCTGAAAGCTGTCTAAAGTATCATTGAATGACCTCAAGGCTACCACAAATACTTAATGAATCTTCCTGGGATCTTTTGAAATTTCACTTTTAATGTTTAATGCCTCTGTTGTTTCACTCTCACCAGACTCTTTTACAGGCTCTTGTGACTCGACTTTAATAATCTGTTTTATTATTGCAGGACACACTGCAAATGAAGACAGCCTTTGTACATGATTTATAAAGTGTGTATTTCCATAGCAACCCACTGAAAATAGGCATCTCTACAAGAAACTCAATTACTGTAATGAAAAATGACAAAAAAAAAATGACAGTACAGGTTTTGTTTTGTTTTTTGCTTTTTCTGTCCTCCATGATTGCTGTATTTTATTTACATTACTAAGTAGTCCATTAATCCACACACTTTCACTAATAGTGGAATTGATATAATTCTATCCATTGTCAGTGGATTCAAGTAGAAGAATCAGTTCCATTTTTCTGAGAGACCCCTATCTAAGGGAGCTGAAATAGTTTAAACACAACACAGTGCCAAAGGATGAAATCTTTGGTCTTTGTTTCCAAGATCATGCCCAAATATTAAAAATTAAGGAATGCTTGATGTTCTAAACATGAAAATCAGATTGTTAAGTAAGCTGTTTCACAGCGGCAGCATGCCATTGTCTCAGTGAGTGAAGTTTGCAAGAACTCACTGAGTCAAGCAGAAAACAATACCAAAACGCAGGAGGATCATGGAGGTGCCAAGACTGGAGCTGTAACAGGATATAAGCAAGTTATCCAGTACTCCAGATCTCTAAGTACACATGAAGATCAGGACTTGAACCCCTTTATTAAATAAATAAAAGTTGCACATTCATGATGTGCTGGGCACCATAGAAGCCTCAGATGACAAAGCAATGAAAACACGGATGAGGTTCCTGCCTACAGGAAGCTTGCAGTTTAGTGCAGGATAAAGCATTAAACAATCATGAATATTACCTAATTTTGTTATAAGTGACATGAAGAGAAATGGCAAAATATAATATTGGTATAGTACATTAGTTCCTGAACAAATCTCACATTTTTCTGTAAGTTGATAACAGAACAAACAGCAGGATCCTAGCATTGTTCGGTTATTGTTTTGTTGTTTTGTGATAAATATTGGAAGGGAAACCAATGCTTTTGACTTCAGGCAGTTTTCTAAGTACCTAATTTATAAAGAGTTACGTATAATTTATCAAACAGAGCCAATTTAGTTATTTGCAACTAGATAAAATTTCAGCGAACCACATAACATCAAGGTTGTGCTTTGTTCTTTGCTTCATTCTTTAGATCAATTGTAATAACTGATCTTTGAAAATTATAAGACCTAGCAGATTGGCTAAACCATAGTCACAATATTACTGATAATTGTAGAATGTTAAACATTGCCCATCCATTTTCTTGTTTTTATCTATTAAATTTGCTCACATAAGAACTAACATGAAAAATGTTATATCAAACTCCAGAAAGAATCATTGGTATATATTTTACTCCCAGAGAAACACAAAATTGACTTGGGCAATCAAGTAACTTTTTTTTTGAAATGTGATATATGGTTCTTTGTAGGAAATCTCCCCAAATTGAGATTGAATATAATTTATGTTTAATTTGTGACAATAGTATATTTACCTGAATTTTGAATAAAGCAGAAGACATAATTAATATTATGACAGTAAATTAAAAGAACACATGGAAAGATTGGAGAACTGGATCAGTTGTGTAAATATTTAGTGGGAAATTTTAGTAAGGAGGTGCTATAGCATACACAATTATATAAATGCTGAATAATTGAGACAGTATAAGTAAACTAATGTAAATACTTCAATCTGTTTTTTTAAGTGGTTTCAGAAAAGTGATCAATAGCTTTGTCAAACTCACCGTATTGTGAGAGACAAAGGTAGATTATATCAGGTCACATCTGCAAAAAAAAAAAAAACAAGTCACCGTAGAAATGATTACTAACTAACAGAACTTTGAAATAAAAATTAATCTCACATGCACGTTTTATTTTTCATACTGTCAAGATCAATTTCTTCTGATATCTGTTAATCCAGTCACATAAAAATTACTAATAGTTTATTACAAATATCTTTATGGAATTACTATTTTATGACTGTGGTATCTCTAAGTATTAAGTCATTTATTAGTATATCTCTACATATCCCAAAGCGGCAGTTTAACAATATCTTTGTGGTGACAGATAGGAATAGCTTGTATACCATGGAAGCTAACACGACCATCCGCTAAAATGTATCTTGGTGACTTGTCTGTATGCCTCAACGAGCAGTAGGCTGTGTATTATGTGACACATGGGTGCTTTACATTGTTTATTTTAATTTTGAACCTTCAAGTTTCGCCTCTAGAAAAGCCCAACACTTACTACATATATTAACCAAAGAAACATATGATAAATATAAGCCAAGTCATTATTCAGGCAGATTATTTTATTTTTAAATCAGTTATTCATTTCAATAACACTAACCTGAAACTTGGATTATAATTAAACATTTGTGAGGCAAACTGCGGCATAAAGTTGGGAAACGTATATAAAGTATTTGAATCAAGTAGATAAACACCTGCATAAAACATTTCAAATAAGGAGAGAAAAAGCTGCATGTGTTTGAGGAATTTTACGTATTCCCTTATAGTTGAAGGGCTGAGTGACTTTGGGGAAAACGTAAGAGATACGGTTAGAGAGGTAGAGAGGTTGCATATTGTGTGGTCATTCTGTATGTCATTGTGAACCCCAGTGGAAAGATTATAATAGTGACCGTGTGAATCATAATTGGTAGAGAAAACATACGAGGAGGCTGGGATGTGATTTTTGAGGTTGTTTTGGTACTCAATACGAAAATCATGGTGGCATTACAAACACACAGGCTCTTTTTGTATCATCCAATATTATACACTTACAATGGTAAAGATTAGAGAATAAATATCAGGGGACACTGAGAATTTGGGATAATTCTGAGACATCTGGATAATATCAGGAAAATCAAAACAAGATGGTGGTAAGGGAGGAGAGTGAAAAGTTTTAAGGAATTAATACTCTATGTTGTCAAAAATTGTAGAGGTTAACAAAGTAAATATTTGAATTACAGTAGTTATCTATGGACTTATGAATATGGGAATCATTAATGACTCTAAAAAGGGGAACTCTAGTGCAATGGAAGGGTCAACATTATATTCTAGGACAGCTCTCTAATAGACCTTTCTGTGAAGATGAAAATAGACTATATCCACAATAATAATAGCTTCAGGCACATGTGGTTCTTCAGGGATTGAAATACAGCTAGTGTCCCTGAGGAAATGAACTCTTAGTTTCACTTTATTTTAATTGATTTAAATAGAAGTAGCCTAAAGTGACTATGGTATTTGTAATCACAGCATTAAAAATTTCATAAATTAATATGTAGGAAGAAACTTACTACACCAATAAAAATGATGCTTTCAAAAGAGCTAGCATGAATAAAGAAGAGTCCAAAAGCAGGTGTAAATGTGGAATACTTGAAGTAATTTCTTGTTTCACTTACAGGCCTACAGTGGAATGAAACTAAGCATGTATAAATGATAGTAGGGGTGGGGAAGTAGAGAAGGACAGGATGAAGAAAACAAAATACAAGTGTGAAAAATAATCTTAATATCCCTTGAGCAATGTCTGAACTAATTTTCACTAGCAGTGAAAAGGATACAGCAATGCCTTAATTTTTTGACTTTGGTGTATACCCTGGTCATTCTTCATCTGCCCAAGTAGATCGCTCTTTCTGGCCTGTTTTGTGTCCCAGGAGACTGAGTTCTATTGACTGCATCCCTCTAATTTCTTTGATGTCCAGCTTTCTGTTAAGCTTATCCAATGGGAGGAACTGGAAAATCTAAAAATGAGAGAAGAAAGAGATCAGGGCACTTCTTACACTTGAGTCCTCTATCCCATCTTTCTCACTGACAAACCCCGGCAGTATTTTTTTCTCTCCTCATTCCACCTACCAGTACCTCTAATTACAACTTTCACTAGTCCCTTTAGTCCTAGTGGTTTTTCATTGTTGGTTTTTCATTATTGTTTGACCTTGGTGTTCCATCTTTATTTGTTTGTTGTCTTAACCCTGCCCAAGCCTCTAAAAACATTTCATTTATTAAACTCTCTTCAATTAAACCCTTTAAGTGGGTCATTGGTGTCCTGTTAAGCTTAACTAATTGGAAATGAGAGTAACCCCAGGAATCAGTTCCTCAGATTGAGATTCCGGCATTGAGTTTTTAATATATTGTAGTTGATAAACTCAAAGATTGCTTCTTTGCAAAGGAGAAATGGTGTGTTAATAATTCATTACATGAAGTGGCATCATATTTACTTAAACCATAACCTATACTGTTGTGAAATGTCATGCTTATTGATGATAAAACATTAGAAACATACTTGCCTGTAGCATTTAATTACTATAGCATCAGGGAAATTAAAACATCTGCCATTGTTTATTCTGGGAAAAGTACTCAAAGAATAAAAATAAATAAAATAAATTTAAAGGCTTGAATTCCCAATTCCAGGTATGGGTGGAGCTAAGAAAATCTGTACATATGGCAGCCTTAAAGGAATTATTTCCTATAGCCACAGTAGGCAAAATGGAGAATTACAGCAGATAATTAAAATCTATAAAAAAATTTTTAAAAAGTCAACTATAAATGCTCAGACTGTAATCTAGTAGCTTAAATTTAAAACTCAGAAATATGTTTAATATTATAGATGAAGGATTAAAAAATTTGAATATAAGACAATATAAACTTTTTAGAATCACCAGGAAAAGAGAAAAGAGAGAAAGATATTGGACATAGTGAACAGTTCTTGAGTATATTTAACTAGAAGTTCAGGATAAGAAAAGACAGAAACTTAAGCAAAAGAAGTATATTAAATGATAATAGTCGATATACTGTCAAAACTACTGAAATATTTTAAATCACTAAATCAGGGACCAGTATGAACCCTGAGTAGGATAAATATAAAGCAGAATAAATATGAAACATATCTAGAAACATCATGACGAGCAAATCTTGAGGGAAAACAAACAAGAAACCAAACAAGGACCAACAGGAAAAAAAAAAAAAAAAAAATATATATATATATATATATATATATATATATATATATATATATATCAGAAAGAAAAAAAAAGCATGATAATTTTAAAATACTAAAGGAAAAGAAAATCTGCTATATCACCCAAAACTAAAAGTACAATGAAACATTTCAAACAGAAATTGCGACAATTTGACACCAGCAAATTATGCCGAGGGGAACAATAAAGCAACTGTTCATGAAAAAGGAAAATTATATCCTGGAAACACAGAGATGTGAGAGAATAGAAAGTAATGGGAAAAATATGTGGTTAAATATAAAATTCTAATAATATTGTTTGTGGTTTAATAATACATAACTTCAATACTGAAAGTGGTAATAAGGGATGGACAGAGTTAAAAATGCTGAAAGGAAGATGTTTTAGGCTTTAATAAGTCAAGGATGCCTGTTCTGATTTCTAGGGTACTTATAAAATAATAAAGAATATATAACTTGTAAGCTAATTAAGGTTAAAAATGGACTAGAAAGTATCTCTAAATAAAATAAGGGAAATAAATGGAATAAAATAAAGTAGTAAGTATAAAGAAAGAAAGGGAACAAATAAAAATAAAGTATTTAGATAGCGAATCTAAACCAAAATCTACTCTTAATTACATTTATTGTAAATGGGATATATAACACAAGATATAAGGCAAAACTAACTCAAAAAGTTATTGTACAATATAGATTTTTTTAAAAAGTTATATAATAATAAGAGGATCAGTCCATGAGAGAAATAAAATCCTAAATTTATATGCACCTAAATAAACCTTGATTAAATTACAATGAGAAATAGAAACCTCTGCATTCACAATGGGAAATTCTTAACATGCATTTTTTATCAACTTACAGAACAAGAATGAGAAAAAAAAATAAACATTTGAATTAAACTCCAAGTACTCCTGATATAACTGACATGTGTAAAACATTATGCCCCAAAGCTACAGAATATACATTTTTCCCAATCTTGTATACTTATTTGTATGAAAATTGATAATGTACTGAGTCATAAAGCAAATCTTGTATATTTAAGTGAGTTAAACCATATGGAAGATATTCAGCAATACTAAGCAAAAATTATTATTATTATTTTTTTTTTTTTTTTGAGGGCAGTGTCACTGGCCCTCATTTGTGGGACCGAACCGGGGCCGCTGGCTTCCCAAGCCAGCGCTTAACTGCCGCACCACTCGGCCGGCCAGCAAAAATTAAATTTTAAGAATACAAGTATATCTCAAATTGAGGAAAAATAAATCAATCTATTTCTAACTAACACATGGGTTAAAGAAGAAATTACATGGAAATATTTTCAGTGTATTAAACATATTAAAACTTATGCAATGCAGCTAAAGTTGTGCTCAGGGTAGTAATATTTGTGTTTTTGAATGACTATGTTAAAGAGAATAAAGATTTAAGAATCAAGAAAAGCAAGAACTTAAAAAAAAGTAACAAAATTTTAAGCCTAAAGAAAATAGGAGTAGGGAAGAAATTAAGAAAAAGAGCGAAAGTTAATGTCATTCAACATCATTTTGTATTGGAGAAAATCAAAATGTATTCATGTTAATTCTTCAAAAGGAGTAATAAAATAAATAAACTGCTGGAAATATTGAGAAAACAAAGAGAGAAAGTGAGAGAAAGGTACAAATTATTTTAATTAGAAATAAAAATGAGACATCTTTAAACTCTCAACATATATAAAAAATAAACATTTAAATTTGAAAATGTGAACAAAGTGAACTATTTCTTTTAAAAGACTACTTATTAAAACTGATAAAAGAAACAGTAGAAAAATGAGTACTTCACTGTCTGATAAAGGAATTAAATTTGTAAATAAAAACATTTCCATAAACAAAACTCAAGGTTCATGAGGCTTTCCTTCACTAAAATAATGTATTACTAAACACTACTAAATATTTCAGGAAGAACTAATTTCAAGTTTACAGTAATCCTTTCATATCATTAATAAGAGGAAACTATTCTCCGAAGATTTTATCTTAATTATCATTATAAAACCTGACAAGAATATTACAAGAAATTATATATAATAACATATATATATGCAAAAAACCTAGACTAAACATTAGCAAAACATTTAGCAATACATAAAAATATACTACTTTTTTGACCAAGGGGATTATCCCAGGAATTAAAGATTGATTTAACATTAAAAAGTCAATAAAATCTAGTAAATTAACAAATTCAATAGAAAAGCTACATTAGTCATTAATTATTAATATATTAGTCATTGTCTTATGACATCTGTAGTGGACATTAGCCTATGTCCCCCCAAAAAAAAAAATTGCTAAAGTCATGGCATTTGAACACCGAAAATAGGTGATATATCCTGAGGTCGAAAAAGTGAGTGATCATACTGAAGTCTCTTAATGATTCCAAAATATCTCCTAGAGCTCTTATTTCTACTAGATGGTAGTTGAGACAATCAATAAAAGATGTGTGGTTTCTTGGTTCACTGAATGTCTAGTTATGAATTAAAATTTCCTATCCAAGTAAAGAATTTCTTCACATTACTCTTTAGCTTAGGAACTTATTTTATTTTTTAAGACAGGGGTGATTACAAACTAAATGTGTTATAATCTGCCAGGAACAAGACACCTGCTGAAGCATGACACTATAGGCATTGAAAGTCAACATCCTCTTCTTTACTCTTGCTGGGGTTTCTCAAATTTTCAGGGACACCGGTCTCCAGATGAAGGGATTCAATAATGCACGGTTTTCCCAATAATTGTCAAGCGATATTTCCAAGGATTAAGTGCCATTTCTTAGGACTCAGCAGTTTCCATTTCAGATAACAATTGCACTTCAGTTACACTGCATTGTTCATTCACATGGTTCGTTCCATCTGGGCAGCGGTGCAGTGGAAGTGAACATCATGGTGGGAAGGAATCTTAATTTGAAACAATACTTACAGATCTTAGGATAGTATTACGGTTCAGTCACAGCCACATGAACAAGAGCAAAACAACTTCAAGGCTGAATAAATTGAAGCCTTTGTCATTCTTTAGATAACCCATTAACTGCGTTCACTTAGTGTTGGATTGATTTTTTTTTTGGGGGGGAGGGTCGTAGGAGGGGTGCTCGCATACTCAGGAAATCTTATTAATTACCTATGTAGAATCAAACCACAGTGTTAAGTCTGATTGTGAGCTTTGATATTTAGTAGCGATTAAATGCTAATTATTATATTGCCATCCCCCAAAATAGTCTGAGTTGTAGGGTCCCGGCTATTAATATCTGCCATGTGAATGGATGTAATTTTTTCAAATAGTCTGAAATTTTGATTTTGTTGAATATAGTGAAAATATAAAAATTATATCTTAAAGTCTGAAATCTTGTTAGTATATTAGAAGTTTGATGGTTATGAAATTATGGTTCATGGTATAACGTTTTGAATCTGGTAAATTCCCGTGAGCCATTACTGTGTTCTCATTCAGGAGGTACCCACAGGGCCATAGAGACAACTGACCAGGCAGTCAGGCAGGGTTCCAAGCTGGAAGGGCCGCCTGCTTGAGATTTAATGCTTAGAGATCATCATCACCTTGGAGATTTTGATAATTTTATCTTTTTTATTTTATTTTTTCCTTTTTTTGGTGAGTGAGGTTGGATGGAACGATAGTACACTAACCCAGGACTGGAAGCTTTGATCAGACTGCCTCACTCCTCCTCCCTGTGAAGGGTTTTCCAATGCCCACTCACTCCTGTCCTATCTATCTATCTGCCCCTTCACCTGACCTTGCGCAAAACTGCTGCTGCCCTCTGTCCTTACAGGGGGATCTGAGCAAAGGTGTGAGAGGCACAGACTTGGATACAGATGCCTCACAGTGACTCAGAGTTGGCGCAAGATAGTGGTTGTTCCCACCCACAGGCTGGCTGCGCCAAGGGTCATTCAGTGGGCAAATGAGCAGAGGAGACTGTATTGCTCAGCTCTAAGCCCAGCACTGAGTACTTCCAGAGGGGAGGCTGCAATCCCTGGGCGTGACTTGGCCAGGGTCGGTTGGGCAGTGGACCAGAGGAGAGGGGCGAAGCCTGTGGTGACCTTCCCGCCCTCACAATAGGACAATCCAAGTCTGGAGGCTACTAGGAGGGGTCTCCTGACAGCTGGTGAGCCACATGCCAGTGCTCCCTGCCCATCGTATCTGCGAGGGCCTACGCTCATCGCATTTTTTTTTTTTTGAGGGCAGTGTCACTGGCCATCATTAAGTGGGACCCGAACCGGGGCCGCTGGCATCCCAAGCCAGCGCTTAACCGCCGCGCCACTCGGCCGGCCCGTATTTTTTTGTTTTTTTGTTTTTCAAATGCCATTTCAGGGAGAGATCACAGGAGACAGGAAACTTTTGTATTTCTTTTAATGACATATATTATATGTCATTAAAAAAAATACAACATATATATCCAGCATTCTTTTTTTCTTTTTCATTGTGCATTTTTTCCTTTGGCATTGTGCCATGAAAATTATGTAGTCAGCATTTAGTCCACAGTTTTTGTACATCTAAGAAGAAATTGTATTCCAAACTGCCTGCTATTGATTTGCCAGACTTTACTCACATAATCATAAGAGGAAATCACATATGTTTCGGTAATACATATTCACTTTTATTTGTAATGGGGATAGGACAGTGAGTTGAGAAGGGGTTCAGAGAAAGAAGTAAACTCAATTCTCGACTGGTTCCTTGATCTGGGAACTCAGATAAAATGGCTGTAAGCTTTCAAATAAATGCCTCTATCTAAACAAAAGTACACATACAAAGTGCATTACTTCATTCATCTAAAAATGAGTATCTATTTGTTTGATAGAGTTTTTCATTACAGCAACCAGATCCTAAATTCATGTCAACATGATGATCTCACAATCCTACCAGGGAGAAATTAGCTCAGCTCTTCTCAAAGACTGTGTCTTGGTCTATTAAATGGTTTTATTATAATTTGTCTTTCTATTACATTTGATGAAACTGAGAATATACCAGCGTTTCCTTGACCTTCTCTCCTGTGCTCCCATCTCCAGAGCCTGTGACAAGCTTGCTCGAGAGCTTACCAAGGAAATCCTCCTGTGTACTGAACACTTTCACTGGAGTGATATCTAGGAACAGAAAACAATACCTCCTGAAAAACAAATGCACACATTAGTCTCCTTAACTAACACTCTATTAAATAAAGAAGTGTAACATTTTACTATGGAAAAAACAATTTTAATTATATTGCATGTTTTAAAATCCCAGCTGAATATAATATAATTTTAGTAGTTCATTTCTCCTGAGGCGTCAACATCATTTATCACTCCCGCTGCCATCTGGCATGTCTGAACCATCATGATCAGCAGTTTATGTGGAAATTAAAGCATTCAATGGGTCTCTCTTCAATAATGCTCTGAGGTCAGGGACAATATTGCTAGCAGCAGTGAGGATGCATTTTATCGCACACTTGAGAGGCATCCATTCGACATATTTTATAGCTTTCTAGGTTAAGACTAGCCAAGCTTTTCCTTATTTGCACTGACCTGACATGGGGGTCATTCTGTATAATAACTATCTAAGAATCATTCAGAGTAGTTCCCTTTCCACTTTTGTGCTTATAAAGCTACATTCTGCTGAAAGCTCAGCAGCAACATTAAAAGTTTCTCTCTCTCCCTCTCTCCCACCACACCCAGTTATATTTATATAATATACTGAAATACAACAATAACAAACAAACACTACATATATATATATATATATATATATATATATATATATATATATATATATATATATAGTTTGTTATATGTGTCCTTTTATTTGTTCTATCTATCTATCTATCATCTATCTATCTATCTATCTATCATCTATCTGTCTAATTTATTTGTTTTTATTCCCTATTAAAGTATGCAGAAGCAAGAAAACACCAGCAATGGGATTAATTAATGTATTAGTCCTCCTAGGGGCAAATATTTATCTTCAGAAAAACATATCTTTGCCATGTTATTTGGTGATATTGTCAAAGACACCTTGTCGTGAAGAGTTTAAATTTGAATTTCTATGACTGAGAATGTAAGGGACATTTGTCATTCCGTAAGTGTGGTTCCACACGTACTGAGCTTCTCAGGGTGGTGAGTTGCTTAACTCCAAAAAGCTAACAGCCTTGTGGTACAATTGTCCTGTGTTTGCACAGTGTTACACTGCAGACAGTTTCAAGCCTGTAAGAGACTTTCTTATCAGGTAGGTTATGACTTAAAAAGAAAAACAAAAAATAAAACATAATTTTTTAATTAGAAATTAATAGTGATACTGTTATTTTCCATAAATGGATATTTCTGAAAGTGTAAAGAAAACCGTAAATCTCTTTTTTGAGTTACTCACCCTCAGTCTTCTGGTTTACATTCCCTCTGTTCAACATCACCACACAAAATACACACTTAGGCGCACACAAGTGCACACTCATGACACACACACAAATATATACACACAGCACAACAATCCCACCCATGAGACAAAGAACAAACTGATTAAAACAGAGATGTTGCCCTAACAAATATGGAATAGCCATGAAAACAAAACCCAGGTATTCTTTGTATATTAGAACCAGAATTTTAGAGCATTGAAAATGTTGTGGTATATATAATGTCAGGAAAATTTCAGAGGGGAAATGCCTCTTTAATGCTTATTCTAAAAAATGATAAATCATAAAGATTTTTCTCCTGTGTATCTTTAATTTTTATAGTTTTACATTTTACATTCAGATCTGTATTCTTTTTAACTAAATTGTATAAGTTTCAATTTTTTGTTCAAGATATTTTTATTTGCTTTTGGTTTTATTTTTGCTCTTAACTTCAATTATTCCAACACAACTTGTTGAAAATGCTATACTTCATTGAATTATATTTCCGGTTTTGTATTTTGTTTGCTGAGAGTTTTTGTAATGAACAGGTGTCAAATTTTGCCAAATCCTTTTTCTATATTAATTTTTATGATTATTGATTTTTCTTCCTTAAACTGTACTCTGGGAGTCAAGTCCACATAGCATTGATGTAATATTTTTATTTCTTTTATGTAATGCTGGCATTGTTTTCCTAATATGGTTGACCCTTGAACAGCACAGGGGTTGAGGGTCCCATCCCCAGAGAGTTCTAAAATTCTATATGTAACTTTTGACTCTGCAGTCAGCCCCTTGCTTCCACAGATTCAGCCAACTGCTGTTAGAAGACAGTATTTTCCATTCCAGGTGGGAAACTTCAGTATGGAAACAGTGGTTGGGAATGTGAAAATACTGTTTTCTGTCCTGGTTGTTTGAATGTCCGGATAAGTGGCTACGAAGAGTCCACTGTAATAATTGAAAAAAATCCGTGTATAACTGGACTTCAACTGGAGTTCAAATTCGGGTTGTTCAAGGGCCAGCTGCATTTTTCTGAAGATTTTTGAGGCAATGGTCATGAAGAACACCAGTTAGTAGTTTTCTTTAACTTTTATTATTGTTTGTTATTTTTTGTTACAGTATTTGTCTGATTTTGGGTCAGGGTAATGCTGGCTTCATAAAATGGGTTGAGAAGTATCCACTCTTTTTCCTTGAATAAATTATGTAGAATTGGTGCTAACTTATCTATAAACATTGGTAGCATTCACAAATTAAACAATTTTATACTGAAGGTTTCTTTGACGGAAGGGTTTAATTACTAATTCAATTATGTTAATGAATTTACGATAATTTAAATTATCTATTGTATCTTGGTTGAGTTATGGTAGTTCACGGTTTTCATAAATTGATTTCAGCTATGTAGTCAATTTTTTCTCTAGTTGTTTCTAATATCCCCTTATTATCCTTTCAATGTCTGCATTATACAGTAATAGCCCCCTCTTCATTCAGATACTGGTAATTCATTTATTTTCTCTCTTCTTTATCAGCATCATTTTATTGCTCTATTCAAAAACCAGTTATCACTTTGATTTTCTTCACTGATTTTGTTTTTAATTCATTGATTTCTATTCTTTGTTTTTCTTCTCTTATTTTTGATTTATTTGGCTCTTTTCCTAGTTTATGGAGGTAGAAAGTTAGGTTATTGAGTTGAGACCCTGCTTCTTTTCTAATATAACCATTTAGTGTTACACACTTTGCTCTAACCCTTGTTTTCCCTTACCCCACAGATATTGATATGTGTACTTTCATTAGCTTTCAGTTTAATATGTACACATGTTATTATCACTTGAGACTTTATTTTTGACTTATGAATATTTATAAGTGTGTTATTTAACATTCAAAACTTTGAATAATTTTACATTATTTTTCTGTTATTTCAGCTTGAATCCTTTATGATTAGAGAGAACATTGGTTTGGTTTCAATTATTTTAAATTTGTTGAGGTTTATATCATGACTCATTAGATGGTCTATCTTGGTGAATGTCCCATGAGGTCTTGAAAAGAATGTATATTATCTTTATATTCAGTAGAGTATTTTATAAATTTTATTTATAATCAACTAAGTGATGATTTTTTTTTTTAGATTTTCTATATCCTTGTTGAATTTTTTTTAGTGGTTTTATTAATTATTAAATAAAGGGTAAAAAAGTCCCTTATTGTACCTGTGGATTTGTCTTTTTCTCCTTTCTAGTCTGTCAGTTTTTTCTTTGTGTATTTACAGTACTGTAATTTGGTGTATAGTATTTAAGATTGTTATTTATACTGGTGAATTTAGTCTTTTATTAGCATAAAATGTCCTTATTTTTCCTCTGGTAATCTTATTTGCTCTGATGTGTACTTTATCCAAAATTTATATAATCACCCTTGCTTTTTACATAGTATAGCTTTCCTTTTCTTCTTCTTTTTTTTTTTTTTTTTGCCTTTTACCACTAAACAACCTGAAGTCCATTTCATAAGTCATGGTTTTTACTCAATCAGCCAATCTCTGTCTTTTTATTGTTGTGTTTAGACTACTTATAATTGATTCTTAATTATTAATTATAATATATAGTAATTATTAATATATTGCAACTTAAGTCTGCCATTTAATTATTTGCTTTTTGTTTCTTCCTTTTGTTTCTGAAACTTTTCTATCTTTCTGTTAGTTACTTGAATGTGTTTTATTATTTTATTTTTACAAATAGTGTTGTTGAGTATCACATTTTTTTAATGGCTGGTGTAGGAATTATGATATGCATATATAATTTGCATCCTTCTATTAGTATCACCATCTTACCATTTTAAGTAGTGCCTAAATACCTGAACACCACTTAGCTCACACCAGTGACTCAGCATAGGAGAACCACGACTTCATTACTGCAGGCAGAGAAGGAGGGCAGGACTGTACTCACAGGCAACTCAGAAATGACCGCCGCCTCTTTACTACTGGGTTGGGATAGATGTCATGGCTCAGCCAATGGGCTCTGCAGTTGTGCCATATATTGTGGTGAAGGAGGTGCATGGTTTTTTTATGGTGTTGACTTGGGCAGGTGTGGTTAAAAGTTTTCTGTACTACTGGACTGCTAAATCCTATTTCTTTGGCTAAGAGTGATTCATGAGAATGGTGGAGCTTATCCATATCAGGTTATCAGCAGATCGAGTATGATATAATATGAAAATAAAAGAAACAAACAGCATCAACAAATAAAAAAACAGGAGATTCTGCTGCTTTTTCTAGAAGGACAAGTCTCCTCCCCTTTTGAGCATCATTTATGAGACTAAAAGTCAAATAAAAACTAAAATAGTTAATGTCTTTGTCCAAATGTGTAATGACAGTATAGCCAGATGGTTGGTATATTGCCAGTGCTACTAATCTGTATGGATTAAAAACAAAAACAAACAAAAAATGATTCATTGAAAAAAAATATAACTTTATAGGAAGTGGAAAGGTTATATAAATGAGCTTTTGAAGTACCATGTGATTATTTCAATAATTCGCTTTAAGGACTGTTAAAAAAATAAAAAGGAGGATAATAATTGTATCTAGGCATTGTTTTAAAGAGAAATATATCCCTTAAAAGTTCCCTTAGTATTAGTGTCTTTCCTGTTGTAATAAGTAACAGAGATATAAAAATATTAGGATCAGCACAAATTAAATCAGCCAGTAAGTATGAGCCTAGGCAATTTTATCTTGAAATTCAATCTACTCAACTGAACTGCCTCTCTGTGGTTAAATGCATACCACCAGAGTTGTAATGACAGGGGTTAGAGAGCTGTTCTAGGATTGTGAAGAAAACAAAAAACAAAAAAAATGAACCACAATCGCTTTTAGCTAAACATCAACTCAAAATTGATTTTATTACAAACATATACTTTGGTTACTATAAGTATGAAATTATGTGTAAAAATGATAAGATTACAAGGTATTTCGAATCAACCAAATATCCACCATACACCATGGAT
This sequence comes from Aselliscus stoliczkanus, assembly GCA_033961575.1. Classification (NCBI taxonomy): domain Eukaryota; kingdom Metazoa; phylum Chordata; class Mammalia; order Chiroptera; family Hipposideridae; genus Aselliscus; species Aselliscus stoliczkanus. The sequence continues at coordinate 28,700,227 of CM066735.1, read as the reverse complement.
AATCATACAATATTGTGAAACTGGTGAGAAAAAACAATGCCCATGAGTATATTAAACTACATGAAACCATCAAACAGAAAAACTAAAATTATCAAAAGGCAGGAAAACATCTAGTAAAAGGTAGATTCAGTACCTAAAAAGAAATAAATCAATAATGGCAAAGTTGAGAAAGACATAAAATTATTTTCCATGTTGTTTATTGTAACTATATCACACTATGATGCTATAGATTGTTCTATGGATCAATCTGAAGTCTTTCAGGATTATTAAGAACATTTGAAAAGTTATAAATTATTATTCTTGGAGATCAGCTTGTTTCTTTTTGTTATCACCATCTACAACATAAGAAAACTGAAGCCTGAAAGATATTGTTTCATCCTTAGGACACACGAAAAAAATATCAAAACTATGTTTTACTATGTGTATCAAATTTTTGGATTATGTATATAAAATTGACACAGGTTAAAATATGAGCATTTTGGAATATAATTTAGAATATTTACTGCTGGAAAAGGCAATAATTAGTTTTAAAGGACATTATGTATATTTGGCAATTTAATTATAATATTTTAGGGGAAACATTACTGTAAATTTTATTTCACTTAACAGAAATTTGATCTAGTATAGCATTTTTACCTATACCTTATTTTAACATATGTGACTATAATTAACATGTCATTGATATTGTAATTAATCTAAACCATGTAATATTTCCAGGCATAGTATTATGATTACATGGCACTGAGAACTATCATCAACTTGCCCTTCAGCTACTGAGTTACTTTGAATTAATATTATCACCTCTTTTAAAAACTGATCTTACAGTATGTATAGCACTAAGTTTCTGAATCCACAAAATTAACAGTATGCTTTTTTGATGTGATCAAGATTTCAGAAATGATAAATGAGCCTGTGAGTTTCTCTCTCTTAGGTGGTGTGGCAATCCCAGTAGAAGTACCAGCTGAGCAGATTGCTCTCTGGGTGGGCTCACTAAGGCCTGAATTTAGGCTGGTGTGTTTGGTATCCAGGATGGAAATGACTGGAAAAGCTTAAGGATCCCTACAATTGAGTTCCTAAATGTAGCAAAACATAAAGCTAGTGTTGAATATTAGACCAGGACATGTCAATTGGAATGAGTACAGAAGCAACACACCTTTCCAGTGTAGGCCTTGGTTAATTATTTACATGGAAAAAATACAATAAATCCATATTTAAAGTCAAAACACACATATACATATTCAAACATTATGCAATTAAATATTATAAATTATAAAACTGAATAGGATAACTTTGCCTCTTCTAGGTGAGTGTATACTTCTTCAAAGGTCTACAAAGAAAGATTAAAGTAAAACATATAGTTGATAAAACTTTTGGAAACTAATTCCCTAAATTAATAACTATATTATTGTAGCTAAATTTCAAATAGTGACCTTGTTGGAAATAAATGCCTTTTATTATTATCATTGTAATTGCACAGTATTAATGGTTTCCAAATTTGAATTACTATGATTAAAAACAAAACTTTATAATAATGCATTACTTACTTTTTTTTTTTTTTTTTTAAGATTTTATTGGGGAACTGGGGAGGGGAACAGACAAGTTGTTCTCCTTTTGTTCTTCAGTCTAGTTGTGGAGGACGTTGCTTCACTGGCCCCTGTTGGTATCATCATTGCGCTCTTTTCTAGTGAGGCAGATTGGTCACCGGCCTCTGGACAGCCGCTCACAGTGGCTCTTGGCAGCTCACACTAGTTGCCATCCACTCACACTAGCTGCCGGCCACTCACTGTAGCCTATGGCAGCCCACTGCAGCAGGGGCTGCAGCGATGCTGACCTGGAGACTCACAGCAGCCCAACTCCAGGTGGAGCTGTTGTTCACCATCTTAGCTGTAGAGGGCAGTGTCACTCATCTTCATATGTGGGATCCGAACTGGGGCCACAGGAGTCCCAAGCCAGCTCTTAACCAACGCACCACTTGGCCTGCCCTGAATTACTTACTTTTTGTTATTTGAATGATATCAGTCTTAACATTATTTGAAATTCTTTGTTTTATATAGAATTTTCCAAAATATTGCTAGAGTTTTTAAAAATAATTTTACTTGCTATTAAAATGTTAGAGAATTAATTACATATGAGCTGTAAAAACTTGAAACCCTTATTTTTTAAGGAGAGGACATATTTCATATTATTAAGAAATATCTCAGATCTTTTTCTGGAAAGTGTTGGTTTCATGCACTTAAAGAAGTGTGCTTTTTCCTTGTCAAAGTGCATATTTTGTTATAAAAGTGAAAGTGACACTTTATATATTCAGCAATTTTTACCAAAAAGCTGTCAGAGACCTGAGATGAAATATCATCTATTAATAGATTGATCTGTTAGAGAAAATTCTAGATTGCTATTTCCAAAATATTTAACTGAATATCCCCTTTTCACAATTTTATGTATGCTTATAATGTTGTGCTTATACCTTATACAAACATGGTACTATGAACAGAATTGCTGATCAACTTTTTAAGGGGGAAATATCATACTATCCCCTATATTAGTTAATATACCTTAAAAACTTTTATATGGTGGCAAAAAGAAAATGAAAAAAATAAAATGTTAATCTTTTTGCCTCTGTGATCATTTTCTTTCCAATTTTCCTTTTGTTAAATCTCTCTTATTGTTGTACCATAACAGAAAAAACATAGGAGTCATATATAGTCAGACAGATTTAATTTGATTTTCAACTTTAAAAAGCCAGTTGAGGGGCTGGCCGAGTGGCGCGGTGGTTAAGAGATGCCTTGGGACTCCAGTGGCCCCTGTTTGGATCCCACATATGAGAGCCAGTGACACTGCCCTCTAAAAAAAAAAAAAAAAGAAAAGCCAGTTGACTTCCTGCAGGCTCAAATGTATTCATGATCCAAACAATGCTAAAGGTATCTATTCTGTTAGATATAATAGAGACAGGCTGGAAGTTAGCATTCACCAGAGAAAATCAAGATAGTCAAGCGTTCAGGAACTCAGACGCAATTTGAGGAGACATTCCATTAGAAAGAACGGGCAGAAGCATTTTTTTTAATCAAGATATAATTGACATATAATATTGTATTAGTTTTAGGTGTACAGTATGATGATTACACACACACACACAAATACTGCAATAAGTTTAGTAAATATCCTTCACAACACATAGTTACATTTTTTTTTCTTGTGCTGAGAACTTTTAATTATACAATACAGTATTGTTAGCTGTAGTCACTATGCTATACATGACATCCCAGGACCTCTTTATCTTATAACAAGAAATCTGTACCTTTAGACTTCCTTCACTCATTTTGCTCAACCCTACTCCCCACCTCTGGCAACTACCAGTCTGTTCTCTATATCAATGGGCTCCTTTTGTTTTCCTTTTTTTTTTTTTTAATTCCAAATACTGTATGAGGTCACATAGTAGTTACTTGTCTCTGTCTGACTTACTGTACTTAGCATAATGTCCTCAGGTCCATCCACATTGTTGCAAATGGCAGGATTTCCTTTCTTTTTAATGGCTGAATAATATCCACATTTGCTTTACTCATTTATCTGTTGATGAGCACTTAGGTTGTTTTCATGTCTTGGCTATTGTAAATAATGCTTTATATTAAGAAATATTTTAACTAAATATTCTAAGGTACCCTCAATTTTGGCAGCTACAGCACCTTTCCAAAATCAGGCTGTAGGAGCATTCTATCTTGCCATATATGGGATGGTTTTCAGGACAGAGGGAAACATAAATTCAAAGTCAGTCATTCTCAACCAAAATGGAATGCACCTAGTGTCATTCTGTCACACTAGTTGGGTGTTGGGGGAGCTCGAACAAGTGCTTCTTTGAGATTGATGAGTTGTCATCACATCTTAAACCTCCATGGGAGTCACAATAAGTGACAACTACTATTAACATAACGAGAGTACATTTGGGAGTAAGTCTTACCTTCTCCTACTTAACACAGGCAGTGAAGTAGATACCATATTTGTAATTTTTCATCTGTTTGTGGGTTTTGGTTTTTGGCTTTTTTGGTCTCTATCCCATGTTGGCAGATTGAGGCAGAATAGAATCAGCATCAGAATGGTAAGCCACACGTGATAGTTTGTGCAGGATGGGAGCTCTAAAAGAGGGGTAGGTGTGTGCATTTACATATACACACACAATGTAGTATTCAGTCTTAGTGGGAGCATATGGAGAAATTTGAGGATAAGAGGGGGAAATACTAGATTTCAAATTTGTAGAAGTCAAGCTTAGGGTATGGCTATGATAATAGATGTCATTACAAATAATAATCAGAAGAAAAGAGAATGTGGCTTTTAGGTCAACCAGGTTTGGGCTGGATATACATTGAGGGGGAACAATGAGACAGATAAAATCATCATCAATTAATGAGACATGATAATGAGACTTTCAGTACATTGCTGTAGAATTAATGGGTTGAAATTTGCTAAAGCAGATAAAAAATGTCTCAAAGGATCTGCACTTAATATTTGTTGTTTACCTTTTTAGAGACAAAAAATAAAGAAGGAAATATTTAGGATATTGGTCAAAATGACCTATGTATTTTTCTCGTTCAGTTCAATATGTCTCTATCCCTTTATACAATCTTCCAATATTCTCATCTTTTATCTAACCTGTTATCTAGTCACAAAATTATATTGGAAATGACCCTTTCTTCCTGAATTAATTTGTTGACATTTCACTAATTATTTGCAAAATAATTCTAAAACAAAACATTTTCTAGAGTTACCTTGAAAGGTTATGTTAACTTATCAACAAAGAAGGAACATAAATTTTATTTATCTCATGAAAACACATTTTGGCATTAAGAAATCTTTTACCATTATTACAGGATAATTTATTTCTTTTGAGAAGTCATGGTACTTAACAGATATGTGGAAATAATAAGGTTTCTGACACTAAGGAGTTTGAAATTTAATTCATAAGATGATGTCTTCAACCTTTTTAATTTGGAGAAATATGTTTGAGGGAACTTTATTTTCTTTTTCCATTCTTGAGATTTCCCACCTCTATCTTTATAATGAAGAAAGACATTATGACTAGTATGCTATTTCTTATCATTGGCAGAATAGCTAATCCTGCTTCATAACTTTAAGGGGTTTGATATGATTTGATCATAAAAATATGAGAAAATTATTTTCTATAACTCCTTTTTTCAGCTATATCCATTCAAGAATGAAAAGAAGCAGATAGAAGGCAATTAAACACACACACACACACACACACACACACACACACACACACACACTTTGGTTTAAAAAATGGGCCAGGATATTATAGAAGCTCCAATGACATTTGAAAGGTGCCTTAGCAATAAAATAATATTTTCTGAGCCAATCAAAATAAGTCTAATAAAATAAATTAATGCACAGTGGTAAAATTAAAAAGGAACGTGCTTAAAACTTGCCGAACTACATTTAGTAGAAAAGAAAATTATTATTTATTTATTTTTTTTAGCTGAGCCATCCTGCCACCTGTTGGCAGCTCAACGGCAACTCAGCTTGGGCTGGCATCAAACCGCCATTGCTCAGAGCTCAGCTCACACTCTTGCGCGAGCTCTTAACCAACTGAGCCATTCAGCTGGCCCTAAGAAAATTATTTTTAAAAACCTAAATTCCCATTAACATCATATCCATTTGCAGTAAGGGCTATTGTAAACCTCACTTGTATACTTAACTCCCTAAAATAAGTGTATAGCAGATCCCATTAGAGTCTCAAAAATAGACACCAAGAATGCTCAGGTTTTCTTCATTATTTACCTAAAGAATAAATTTAGGTGTTGTGCATATTGAGTACAAAATATTCTTAAGCAGCTTATGAGCAAACCACTGATTTTTATCTTAACAGATTCTGAAAAAAAATGACATTTTGACCATTTATCTTATGTATTAATCTTTACCTTAAAATGTCCCTGCCAAGTGGTGATCTAGAATTTCTTTAGTCCTTACTGTCACAGGAATTTCACCTACTCGTATTGAATAATATTCTTCTTGAATATTATAAAGCTCTCCCTTGGCAACATCTGGTACAGCAGTAGAATAAGTAGAGACCCCATTACTCATTGAAGTGCCATAAAACATGGGGATAGGAAACATCCACACTGGTACATTAAATTATATTACAACAATAACAAAGTACATTAAGGGATTGTACAAATCATGGCATGGAATTAAGTCATCTGGTCACTACTTCCTGAGCCAAATTTATAACACTAACTATGAATAAGCATCGGGCCTAGGTTAACAGACCCTGTCTCTGCAAGTGCTAAAGTCTCCTAATAAGTAAATCTTTTTTGTCCTGGAATATGGGTGACTAAGGAAGAAGAGACAGCTAGAACAATATTATTTTTCCTCTGGTTTTCAGATTTCAGAATCCTCAATATAAACATAGAATGACCTGAAGGTCCTTTGTCAAAGAAAATAGGCTTAACATTGAGCTAGAAAAGGGCATTTATACTAGAAAAGAAAATGCAGGCTTCATTATCAACTTTCTTCTTCCCTATGGTGGTCCATATAAATAACAACTTATAAATTGCATATACCACCATTCTGAAGCTATCGGTGTTGAAGAACTATTAACATATTTTTCTGATGCTTTTTTTTTTTTTTAAATTAGTAAAGCTCTCAGAATGCTCTGACCTGAGTTGAATTGCTAGTTTCTGGGTCAATTTACTGTGTCTAGGTTGGCAGAGGTGAGGAGTGTTTTAAGAACATGGCAGCCTCCATACCTGCAACAGGCTGGACTAAGAAAAACAGCACCTAGCAGCCCATAATAAATCACAATTATTCCTCAGTTGAGTTAATGCCAAAATCTCTCTCTGCTCACACATTTGTTGGCTTACCATCTTATTTCATGCAGCCGGTGATACATTAAAAACACGTCCGATTACACGAATCTTCTGCTCAGAGTGCTTTAATGCAAAGTCACCCCCAAGAGTTAAAACCAGGTCTCTTCTCACAATCTGTCTTTTTATTTCCACCTTCCTTTTGATCTCCCAGGCTACTTTCTTCTCTTGTTGCCCTTTCTCAAATAAGTCAGGCAAGTCAGGGCCTTCACACCTGTTCTTACTTTGCCTCATAACCATGTATATAGCACTCTCTCCCTCAACCCTTCTTATGGAGACTTTCTGTGACTCTTAAATTTAAAAGTGTACACAACATCCCAAGTCCTTGCATTCCTTACTTCCTTATCACATTTATTATTATCATCATCATTATTATTATTATTATTATTATTATTATTTTGAAACACTTAATGCTTTCTAATATGCCATCAAAGTTAACTAGAAGGCAGATTGTCTGTTGAGCTCATAGTTGCATGCCTAGTGCCTAACACAATGTCTGGAGTATATTTCCTTAATAAATATTCAGGGCTGAACGAAGTTGGTGTTCTGGGATCATATTTTCATAAATGTTAACTATAGATAGTTTCAGTGATTTCCAAAATCACACATCAGTTAGGTGTTAGGACTGGGATTTAGAAACCAATGCCTGAAACAGTTAAACTCACACACCTTCCAGATGAAGTTTACAGAAGATTACAAATATTAACGTATTTACTCCTTACATGAAGCCTAAGATGAACTTGTTCTTTTTTTTTAATTCTTTTATTGTGAAATAAACATTTTTTAATTAGTTTCAGGTGTACAACATAGTGCAATAGTTATACTTTTTACCCCCCAAAGTGACAACCCTCCTTCCCCAATTCACCACACAACTCCCCCCCCATATCATACATATCTATTACAATTCCCTTGATTCCCTTCCACAGTATACTTTACATCCCATGACTATCTATATATTCAATTCCAGTTGGCATATAATATTATACAACATCAGCTTCAGGTGTGCAGTAAAGTGATCAAGCCTCTACTCCATCCATGAAGTGGTCTCCTTAACAAGATATGTGATCACCTGACACCCCATACAATATTTACATTATTATATTCCCCAAACTGTCTTTCATATCACTGTGGCAATACTCTAGTTACCTACTTATGCTGTCTAATCCCTTCCGCTTCTACCTCTTCTCCACCCCCTTCCCAACTAGCAACCATCAGTTTTTCCTCTATATCTATGAGTCTGTTCCTGTTTATTTTGCTCATTCATTCAGTTTTTCAGATTCCACATATAAGTGAGATCATATGGTATTTGTCTTTCTCCGACTGACTTATTTCACTTAACATAATAGTCTCTAGGTCCATCCATATCTTTGCAAATGGTATGATTTCATTCTTCTTTATAGATGCATAATACTCCATTATATAAATGTACCACTGTTTCTTAATCCAGTCATCTACTGATGGGCATTTCAGTTGTTTCCAAGTCTTGGCTATTGCAAATAGTGCTGCAATAAACATAGGGGTGCATATATTTTTTTGAATTAATGTCTTAGATTCTTCTGAATAAATAGCTAGGAATGAAATGGCTGGGTCAAAAGGTACTTCCATTTCCAGTTTTTTGAGATACCTCCATTCTGATTTCCGTAATGGCTGCACCAATCTGCAATCCCTCCAACAGTGCACCAGGGTTCCCTTTTCTCCACAACCTTGCCAGCACTTGTTGTTTGTTGATTTATTGATGATAGTCATTCTGACCGGAGTGAGGTGGTATCTCATTGTGGTTTTATTTTCATTTCTCTGATGAATAGTGAGGTTGAACATTTTTTCATATGCCTGTTGGCCATCTGTATGTCCTCTTTAGAGAAATGCCTCTTCATATCCTCTGCCCATTTTTTAATTGGGTTGTTTGTTTTTTTGGTGTTGAGTTTCATGAGTGTTTTATAAATTTTGGATATTAACCCCTTATCAGATATATCATTAGCAAATATCTTCTCCCATTCAGTAGGCTGCCTTTTTGTTTTGCTGTGAAAAAAACTTTTAAGTTTGATGTAATCCCATATGTTCATTTTTTCTTTTACTTCCCTTGCTCGAGGGGATATATCAGTAAAAATATTACTCAGGGTAATGTCTGCAAACTTACTCCCTATGTTTTCTTGTAGGAGTTTTATGGTTTCAGGTCTTACATTTAAGTCTTTAATCCATTTTGTGTTTGTTCTCATATATGGTGTAAATAGGTGGTCCATTTTCATTTTTTTGCATGTGTCAGTCCAATTTTCCCAGCACCATTTATTAAATAGACTATCTTTACTCCAATGTAAATTCTTGCTTCCATTGTCATGGATTAAATGACCATATATGAATGGATTTATTCCTGGACTCTGTATTCTGTTCCATTGGTCTATGTGTCTGTTTTTATGCCAGTACCATACTGTTTTGATTACTGTAGCCTTGTAGTATGTTTTGATGTCAGGTAACATGATGCCTCCCACTTTGTTCTTATTTCTCAAGATTGCCATGGCTATTCAGGGTCTTTTGTGGTTCCATATAAATTTTAGGATTATATGTTCTATTTCTGAGAAAAATGTCCTTGGTAGTTTGATTGGAATTGCATTGAATCTATATATTGTCTTAGGTAGTATTGACATTTTAACTATATTGATTCTTCCTATCCATGAACATGGTATGTATTTCCATTTATTTGTATCTTCTTTGATTTCTCTCTTCAGTGTCTCATAATTTTCTGAGTACAGGTCTTTTACTTCTTTAGTTAAATGTATTCCTTGATATTTTATTGTTTTTGAAGCAATTGTAAAAGGGATTGAACTTGTTCTTATTATCCACTTTTATTATCCCTTAAAGATAAGATACCAAACCACTAGACATTAAGTGCCATATCCAATATCACACAGTTAGTAAGCAATCTTTTTGAAGCAATATTCCAAAAGACATTGCCATGCCTTGTTTTTCTGAGTGTGGTTTTAAATTTTCTTATGTTATGTAATAAATACGTATTATAGTCATAAGTTTTATGTTTGAAATCCTGACAAGATTTTAGAAGTTGGCTTACTTTTATTTCTATTCTAATCGCATATCTTAGAATCTCCCTAGTAGATTTGTGGAAAGATTATCAATGCTAGGACTTTTTCTCAAAGTGGTATACATAATTCTGCTCTCCATATTTGTATCTAAGGAGGAGTTTCTCTGGTATCTACATATATTTAGAAGTTAGCTGTGTAGAAACTGAGGGTGGGCAACATATGATAAGATTCAACCTGATGCCTAAAAAAAATCTCAATTCTTACCTGGGTAAATAAATATAAAACACTAGATATTACACTTATGTGGCAAATATGGGTAAAACTAACAATAATGTATGGGCAATTAAAAACATAAAAATCACTATCCTATATGAATATCTCATAAAAATCAATAAGAAATATAATAACTAGTCAATCAGTAAATAAGCATGAAATATGTATAAGTTTCAGTAGTAATCTAGTGCATGAAAATTAACTCATTAATGAAAAGCAGTCTTTAATCATTTATAGGCATTATATTGTTCGAGGTCACAATAAAACTGAAGTACTTCCAAGCAAAGATAATTGGAAAATATTAAAATGCAATTTTAAAATATACATTAACAATGTTAAAATGTTTTTTTTTGCTTTGTTTTAAACATGTCAGTTCTTCAAATCTATAGTAAACTAATTAAATAAATTTGTTTATTACAGAATTATTGAAAAGTAAAATAAGAAATAGCTTAGATATCAACTGTGACACGTTATCTATTACTTCCCTAAATCTGTCCTTCCCTTATCATATTATAGTTTTTGCTTGGTACAAGACCACCCAAAAAAAGATTGAATTTTTTTAGTTCCCTTTTCAAATTAGATTTACTGTGTGAGTAAGTTCTCTTTGACAGGATATAAGCAGAAAGAATATTTGCATATTCCACATTATTTACCTAAAAAAGAACATACTTGTTTTTTTTCTTATCACATGAGTGGGAATGAGAACCTATCCCAGTTTTTAAAAACAGGGCCATGCAGACTGGGTGTATAGATGATGTGTGGACCAAAAAAATCAGATTCGGGTACTATATACTTAGGCCTATTGTTTTAGTGGCCTCAAGGTTACCACTAGTAAACTAGAGGAGATAAAGTTAGGTGAAGACAGAGGCTGTGAAATAAAACAGAATCAGAAAGTTTGAGAAAATGAGTAGAACAGATCATGGTGAATTTAGGCTCCTTCGGAAAAATAAGCATTAAAAGCATTATCAAAAAACCAAATGTCTAGACTACCTGGATCTCAAACACACATTACCAAAAACTGTCTGCAAAACTTGCAAGCCCAAAAGGGCAGACATCAAAGTCACACATTTCAGTTATGTCCATGAGGGAAATTGCACCATAAAAAATCAAGAAGTGGACAAAGGTTGGACCATAGACAAAATGAACAAGTTACACTGAAAGAGAAGAACCAGGAATTTTGTAAAAGTATAACCAAGGAACTTAATTCATTTTATTTAAAATTAATTACAAGGAACCAAACCACTAGACATTAATTTATTAATTACTTTGATACTCAATATCATTTTATATTAATTCAGGTGCACGGCATAGTGGTTAGACATTTATATGATTTAAGACATGATCCCTCTGACGAGCCTAGTACCCACCTGGCACTAGGCACGGTTATTACCATATTATTGATTATATTCTCTATGCTTTACTTTACATCTCCATGATGATTTTGGAACCACCAATTTGTATTTCTTAATCTCTTCACCTTTTTTATCCTGCCCCTCAACCCCTTTCCCATTTATCACCCTGGAAAATCTAGTACCCATCTAACACTGTACATAATTATTATAATATTATTGACTATATTCCTTATGCTATACCCTACATCCCCATGACTACTATGTAACAACCAATTTGTACTTCTTAATCTTATCTCCTACTCAGTCACCTCCAATCCACACCCCAACCAGCAACCATCAAAATGTTCTCTGTATCTATGAGTTTGTTTCTGTTTTGTTTGTTTATTTTCATTCGTAGGTTTCACATATAAGTGAAATCACATCTGTCTTTTTCTGTCTAGCATACTCCACTCAGTACAATACCCTCTGTGTTCATCCATGCTGTCGAGAACCCATTCTCATCAATGGTCAAGCAATATTCCATTGTATATATGAGCCACCTCCTCTTTATCCATTAATTCATCAGTGGACACCCAGGCTGCCTCCACATCTTGGCCATTGGAAACAATGTCTCATTGAAAACATGGATGCACACATAACCTCAAAGTAGCATTTTGGGCTTCTTTGGACAAATACGCAGCAGTGGGTTTACTGGGTCTACTTTGTCTCTTGTTATAACCTTTAGTTTTTAAGGGTCTATTTTGTTTGATGTATTTCTTCTCCAGATTTTTTTATTTTTTTTTTAAATTTCCATTTTTATGAGATATTATTTTTGTATCCCTTCTTTTAAGTCTGTGTGTGTCTTTTGATCTGAAGTGAGGCCTTTGTAAGAAGCATAAGTAACGTCTTGTTTTCTTATCCATACAACCACCCTATCTTTTGATTGTAACATTTAATCTATTTACATAGAAGATAATTGTTGATATATTGGGTTGTCAGAAGTCATGACATATTTTTGCGATGAAAAACATAGACAAAATAATCATGACTTTTCTGACAACCCAATAGATATATAGTTATCACCATTTTATTCAGATTTTGGTCTTTTTATGTTTTCTATCTCCATTTTTATGTTTCCTATCTCTTTGTTGAAGTTCTCTCTGAAATCATTGAGCACTTTAATAACCAGTGTTTGCAACTCTGTGCCTGATAGATTGCTTGTCTCCATTTTCTTTAGTTCTTTTTCTGGAACTTTGTTCTCTTCTTTTCTTTATGATGTTTCTGTGTCTCCCCATTTTAGCTACCTCCTTGTGTTTTTTTATATGTATAAGGTACAGCTGCTATGCCTCCCAGACTTATAGAATGGTCTTATGTAGTAGGTGTCCTGTAGGACCCAGTGGTACAGCCTCCCTGGTCACCAGAGCTGGGCACTCTAGGAATATCCCTTCTGTAGGTTATGTGTGCCCTCCTATTGTACTGGATCCTTGGTTGTTATTTGAACATCAATGGGAGGGATTTCCCCTCAAGCTAATTGGTTGTGAGGACTGGCCATGAGTACAGTGGCAGAGCTGTTGTGTAGGGGCTGACCCTACAGAGCAGGGGTTGCTTTAGCAGGGCTCTGGTGCCTCCCCAGTCTGCCATTTGGGTGTGTTGTCCAGATCATGCTCTGGTTTGGTCCAAAGCTGGCCATGGCCATGAGGTGTATCAGCTCTGGAGCCTCTGGGGAGTGAACCTGCTGCAAGCCAAATATGGCCACAGCCTGTGCTCTTCCTAGGGGTATCTGGTATGAGCTTCAAAGCAATTTGCAGATGGCCACTGCCCACACTGGGCTTAGAGGTGCCTTGAAAGGCCAAGCTGTGAATCAAGGCTGGTTGTTGCTAGTGCTGAGCTTAGGGATGCTCAGCCAGAGGTATGGTAAATGCCAAATACAGATGCCACTTGTTTGGGCTTTGTGAACTCTTGAGAGACTTTATGAAAATCTGCAGCATGAGCTAAAATAGGTTGTTTATACAGAAAAGCCAATGGAAGTAGCTTTGGTGTGTCCAAAGGTTGGGTGGGGTGGGGTCTCTGGGAATTGCCAGTGTGTGGAAGATGAAAAATGATAGTGAATTTGATGGAGACTCATATATAGCCTCTGCCTAGGTCTGCATACAGGGATGGGGAGGGCTCAACAAAGAAACAATGTCTTCTGCCAATTCTTCTGTTTAAGAGAAAACTCTTGGCCTATAGCCAGAATATTCGGTTCCTTTCTGTATGACCTTGGGACCTTTCAAGCTGCTGCCCCAGTGCTGGAGCTCAGAGTGAATGAGTATATTAGTCAGTAAGTCCATGTGTGGGACCTTTAAAAGAAGTGCCTGGTGCTCCGCTGCCCTCTGTCTCAGCCACAATCACCACTGGTTTTCACAACCAGAAGTTGTGGGGACTTCTGTCCTGGCCCTGGAACCCTGAGATGGGGAGCTGGATATGGGGCTGGGACCCGTCACTCCTTTGGCAGGGTGCCTCCACAGCCAAGATATCCCTCCTGATTTTTAATGGCTACATGCAGATATGGAACCAGCCTGTTCTGTATCTTGGTCTCTCCTACCAATATCAAGGTGGTTCCTTCCATCTGTCCCTAGTTGTAGGGCTTTGGTTCAGCTAGACTTCAGGTGATTCTCAATGATGGTTATTCTGTAGCTTAGTTGAAATTGATGTGGTCCAGAGAGGAGGTGAGCACAACGTTTACCTACTCTGCCATCTTGACAGGAAATCTTTACATCACTGTTTGATTGAGTGTTTCAGTAGTTCTCATACTGTGTAACTTTTGTTCTTCCCTTTAATATGTGGAAATTATTATTGCAGTTTTCCTTTTCCTACCTACCATTTTATCTACCGTGTGTGTATGGTGAGCAGACATCTTGTGTTTTTGTTAATGGTAACCTAGGTCATTGGGGCCCAATGTGGACTTGGTGGAGAGCATGTTCATGAATATGAACCAGAGATACTGAAGTCTGAGCTATATGAACTTAATAGATGGGACAATGTGTTATTGCCAAAGGAGAGTTTACCTGTATTCTATGTGAGATAAGAGTGTGCACAGATAATTTGATGATAGGAATACAGAGCATGGCAGAGAATGAATTGATATCCCCCAAATTTGGTGGTTTCTTCATCTGTAATGATAGCTTTAGTTTTTCCATTACATGAAAGCTGGAGACAATATTCCCCAGCCTCCTACATAAGTAAATGTAGCTATTTACTAAGATTTTATGAATGCAATGTCAATAAAAGGGTAGTTACTTGCTTAGATGAAAATGTTATGCCCTCCACTTGTCTTTCTCTTACTCCCGTTTCTTCATTTATTAAATGGAGCCAGCTCCAATCATGCAGATAAGTACAAATTCATAAGAGATGGATGAGTAACAAGATAAGAACTTGGGTCCATAGACAGCCATGTGGAGCAGAGCTCCTACCTGCCCTGTAACTCCTACATACTTTCTAAACTGTTACAGGAGATAGCAATGTCTTCTATCTTGCCTTAGTTACATTAGGACCGATTTCCTCATTAGAGCAGCTTTACATATACACTAAATTTATAATAATGGTAGGAGAATAGTTTAATATGATAAGCTACCTGCCCAAGTCATAATAGTTGATATTTAAATGATAGCTATTAAAATTATTAACATGCTAACTGTTAGGATACAAAGCAATTATAAAAAGTACATACCACTAAATATATAATCTTAATGTATATATGTAAAGTGATCTGGCTATAAAATAAGCACTGCAAAATATATATCCAAATTATAATGTAGTATAATATACATTATAGATTTCATATAATTGGTTTCATATTTTTATTTTTTTTAGCTACTCAGATGGAAAAGAAAAACCCTAATATTTGTATTTGTATTTGTTTGAGTCCTTTATTGTATTGAATACAAATATACCTCACTTTTGCCTTCATACGAGCTTTGTCATCTAGTCACTCTGGTCATCCCAGGCCACTGTAATTCTTTAAGGCTACCTAAGAGAGGCTTAATAATCTGTTGGGTGTGTGCGTGTTCTACATATTTAAAATTCAGTATCTTTTTCCTCTTGATCATTACTTCTCCAAACTAAATCAAAATCAAAGTTGGCTTTATTTTTGGTTAAATACTAGCCAAGATCAAAAACTGAACTCCCTTTCAAATAAAACTGTTCTGAAATTTTGAAGGCATGTGAATGAGTACCATATATCTAGAATTGTGAAAGAGGCAAGTATAGAGCTTTAAAAAACGTTTAAATTATTTTAAAGAAAATGAATCTAAGGCACTACTTTAAGCAATCATTTTGCATTGTATTGTGTACCTATAGAAAGAAACTTTAAATAATTATGGTTATTAAAATATGTTCTCCATTACTTTATTACACAAAACACATTTAGTTATGTGACAGAATTATCAGGTCCCATATTGAAAGAAACATAATTTCAACATACGGCCTATAAAATTTGAGGCAATTTTCCTAGGATTATAAATCTGGAGGAAAAATGCATCCATTAATCAGCTAAGATCTATGTTTCTACAACTTCAAATTCTAAAGCTTGTGCTGGGAGAAAAATATGTCTTCAAATTTTTGTGTTGTATGCTTAATTTTTTGGAAGCAATAGGACATTTTTATTATATTTAATTTTTAATACTTCCTATGATAAATTATATTTTGTATAATAACTAACTAACTAATTTATTAGTTTCTAAGTTACCCTTAGAAAACTAGATGAGACCTGTGTCTTCTTGTATATTAGGGAGACAGTATTTCTTTCACTTTCTATTTTGTAATTGATGAAAAACATTTCTTTCTCAGTTTGCTTCTTGAGCTGTCACCAAAAAAAAATATACACAGAAGATTATAAGAAACATAAATTTAGCATCTCCATTGGAATTATCCCAAATTATGATTATATCAAAACTTCCAGGGCCAGCTGAGTGGCATGGTGGTTGAGTGCTGGCCTGGGAAGCCAGCGGCCCCAGTTCGGGTCCCACATGTGAAGGCCAGTGACACTGCCCTCAAAAAAAAAAAAAAAAAAAAAAAAAAAAAAACTTCCACAGGCTGATTCTACAGTTATATATGAACCAACCTCATATATGTCTTTTACTTAAATCCAATTAGGAAAATGAGTAACGACCATTCATCAAAGGTAGCCGCATAAGATTTTCAAAATATTACTCCATTCCCACTGCTTAACCCCAAATTTAATCCCAGGCATCTCTAGATAATAACATTAATGTATGAAATTGGATTGAGTGATTCATCTAAAATCCATTATAATAACCACAAAGCAGTGGCCACTAAGTTAAGAGAGAAAAATAGTCTGAAAACAGTCTTGTAAGTGAAACAAGAGTTCTCAAACTTAAAAATAAAAAATCACACATTAGGTTTTTGTATGTGTTCACATAGAATTGAAACTCAACAAAAGGAAATAGACTGGAAGCCTACTAAGCTCATGAGGGAATTATCTTTGAATGAAAACTGTTTGGTCCCTCAATGTTTTAAAACAATTTCTGGGACCCCATAAACACACAAGAAGGAAGTGGCCTGTAAAAGATGTGGAACCTCCTGGAAGGGCTTATTTTTCAATACCTTCTGGTTACGTGGTCACTGAAAATTTGGAACAAAGAAGAAAATTCAAAAATGCAAATCCAGCAATAAAGGCAGACAAGAGATCTTTCACTCAGAGAGCAGGATCATGGCTGGGCGTGTAGAGAAACACAGAAATGTCATCACCAGGAAAGGTATCCCTCACTATTCCTGTCTCTGCAAATTTCATAACAGTCCTTGTCTGGTGAAAGCTGTGTAGTTTTCATTCTTTCCTCTCTGAATAGAAACTATTTTTTTCCCCACTGATTTCTTATTCTTACTTGAACATGGTATATTGATACTTCATTGCAGAGAACTTCTCTAGACCTGATGAACAGGACTGTAAGCCCCTTAGACTTATTTAACTTCAGTTGGATGTACTTCCTTGATAATGTTTTTGTCTGGTTCTTTTCACGGAGGGATTCCTTGTGTGGGTAAAATGGTGTGCATATTTGCCAAAGATGCCATGAGCCTTAGAGAATACTAGTAGCCCTGTGTAACAAAATGCCCAATTTTTATAATCATGTATAGACTCCCTGAATGCAAATTGCACTATACAGATTGATTTGCAGTTAAATGTGCAAACTTGACTAAATTTTAACCAGTAAACTGTAAACAGAAATGTGTGGGGATTCTTTCTAAGGGAAAAGGCATGTTCTTCTTCCTGATAATGTCCAGCTACCTGGATTGCAGATGCAATTGCCAGAGATTGAGCAGCCATCTTGGACTGCAACGTGACATATCTAGGAAGGGACAATGGTAAGATCCAAGGAGTCTATGATATTTATCTTCAACTCCTTTTATTGTCATAAGCCATCATTATTTGGGGGTTTTTGGTATCTGGGAACCTAACTAAATCCTATTTAAACCAGTATGTCTATCTCATTTTATATATATGGAGAATAAGTTGTAGTTAACTTAAAAGATTTATTAAATTTTATAAAAGGGCAACTCTAAACTATTGTGTATGGAGATATACCTTTGTCTGGTAAAAGTATAAAGAAACTCAAAGAAGTGGCTACTAGTAAAATAGAGATGGTGTTTACTTTTGTGGGACAGAGGGATTTATGATTAGGATGGCTACATGGAGTAGTGAAATTGCTCTTAAAGTTTTGTTTTTTTTTCTTATCTATGTGACTGGGACAGAAAGGGATTATAAAATGGATGTTTTTCTTTTGATTGTTAATGAAACTTAACATTTATTTGTGTAGTTTACTACATCTGTATTTTATTTATTTATTTGTTTATTTACTTAATTTATTGAGGTGAAATTGGTTTTAAATTACATAGGAGTCAAGTGTAGAATTCTATAATACATCCTCTATAAAATGGGTTGTTTTAAATTACTAATGCAAGGCACCACACTTACTTGAGTTCTCATTTCCTCCTCTACCTCAGAAATCTTATCCTATTTAGAAAAGTTTAAGGGGAACATGACAATCATATTTAATAGTGCATTCTATAGTTTCTTGTGTCTTATATTTATTGGTTCCTTATTGATGCTTCAATGCAGCCTAGCTTTCTTTTTATGAATTGATTGATTGATTGATTGACTGATTTTCCCCACACCAAAGCAGTTCCTTTCCAATATAGCACTACTTGCTCTACCTGTCAAAGGCCATTAACGTAATTAGAGCGAGTTGGGAAATCACTATCACACAGTACAGATTTAGAGACCTTAGGTAAACTGGCAGAAGTATATGAAAAGAAATTAATAATACTTTCCCAAAGGATTTTGTGCTTCACTTGGTGTTAACAATTGTTCAAGATAAAAATAATTAAAATTTATTGACTCAGCTATACAATCTATCTCTTACTACTGAATGTCAAATTACTCTGAGGTGTTAAATTAAAGGTAAATATGATTGAGAGTATGGTAAAATGTTGCTTAGACTAAATTTAACCTATAATCTTTCAACTATAAAAACTATAAAGTCAGCTGGAATTAAATTTGTTAGTTCAAATTTGTACACATATTTAGTACTTATAATAAAGAGCTAATGAATTTAAGAAAGTTAAAGAAAACATTTAAGTACTCTGTACTAATTTTCACACTATCTTTTTTAATTTGTAAGAAACCCAGAGAAATATTTCCCTATGAACTTTACATGAGCACATATAAATTACTTCTGACCTACTTTAGATGAAAAGCTCCCACTTTAAAGAGTATGAATTCCTTTCTGAGCTATAAATTTAGATACAGGAAAATAGAATACTCCCTTCTCTTGATGTCTATTCCTTGTATTTACAAATAATCAAACAATTGTTTTTTAGAAAGTGTTATCTCAAAACATCTAAAAATGTAAATGGTTGAAAGTCATTTTTAACTATGAATTGAATAGTACAGCTGCATGTCTTTGCATGCACACTGCTCTTCTAATAAAATGTAAGAGTACACTGAAGTCAGAGTGGGATCTCAGCAGCACCAGGGGAGAACTAAAACAGATTAATGCATTCAAACTAATGCAGAGAAGACCCGAGTGACCACCGAGTAGTTGATGTGCATAAAAGCATTTAAAATTTCACTGCTTGTTAGTTTGATCTAGCTACATTAAAAAAGATGTCCTAGGGAAGCAGTTTAAAATAAAAAAGGTCCATTTGTCTCCTTCTGGACCAGAAAGTTAGAGTTGCCTAATTTTACCTCTTATAAAAAGGAAAGGGAAGGCCGGCCGAGTGGCCCATTGGTTAAGAGCTGGTGTGGGATGCCAGCGGCCCCGGTTCTGATCCCACATATGAGGACCAGTAACACTGCCCTCTACAGCTAACAGCTCCACCTGGAGCTGGGCTGTGCGAGCCCCGGCAATGGTGTAGGCTGCAGCACCTGCTGCAGTGGGCTGCCATGGGCTACAGTGAGTGGTGAGCGACCATCCAGAGGCCGGCAACTGATCTGACTCATCTGGGAAGAGTGCAATGATGATACCAACATGGGCCAGTGAAGCAATGTCCTCCACAACTAGACTGAAGAACAAAAAGATAGCAACTTGTCTGTTCCCCTTCCCTGATTCCCCAACCCTGTTCCCCTTCCCCAATTCCCCAATTTAAAAAACAAAAAGGAAAGTGAGTGAGAAAATTGACTGATGGCAGACCAGGCTCAAAGAATCTTAGAAACGTATCTAAAATTGTTCCAGACCAACTCATATGATGGACGATATATTCCGATGCTTAGCCTTTCCCTAAAGCCCTTTAGGAATGTAGCTCTAAAACATGTAACTGCACTAAGATGTTAATAGCTGATTAGTCTTAATAAGTAATTCTTTCACAACATGCCCACACTGTGGTCAGAAATATGTCTTCAGGGAATTAGTATCAGAAGATAAAACGGTGAATAAATTTGCCTATTTTCCCTCTTTATGAACCTGCTGGAGCTGTGAAGTTAAAAATGAATGTTCTGGTGCTTTGGTCTGTGTGCCGGGCCTTTTTCTGGAATATCATTTCTCATTTACCTTCTAAGATGCTGAGCATTTCCACATCCAGAGAACTTCAGCTCATGAAACTGCTTTACTTTTATAATTTCAAACTTTCTTTAGTTTCCCACTAGCCCTAATCTTGCTTATATATCCTGCTCCTTTAAAACCCACCAGCCTTATTCAAATGCTTCATATTTATGCTGCCCTTCAGGTTGCACAGCCTATATGGCTTTGTTTTGGGTCAGCATTTTAGTGAACTGTACCTGTAACCCATCCCTCTTTTTTCCTTCTCACTAAAGAGAAGTAATGAATACTTTTGAATGAAGAAGAAAGGGACAAAAGCAAATATATCTGAAACTATGTTAATCAGCTTTCCTGAACTATATCATGAAATTCAGAAATAGATAAAAAATCACACAAATCTTCACTAATGATTAAAAATAATCTTATAGCAAACATAAAGTGCGTGTGTGTGTTTGGAGGGTAAAGGGATGGTTTTACTATTCAAAAATATATACACATTTTTTGGATCAAAAAAGTCCCAAAATAAAAGAATTCAGCATCAGAGCTTCCCAGACAAGAAAAAGCAGGAGTTCATCACCACCAAACCAGTATTCCAAGGAATCTTAGAGGGACTTCTTTAAGATGCAAGGAGGGTTAAGAATGGGTGAAAGGGGAAGGGATTAAGAAGTAGAAATTTGATACACAGTAGTCATGGGGATGTAGGGTATAGCGTAAGGAATATAGTCAATAATATTGTAATAACTAGGTATGGTGCCAGACAGGTGCTAGATCTATCAGAGAGATAGATGGGAATGGGGTTGGGGGCAAGGTGGAAAAGGTGAAGGCATTAAGAAATACAAATTAGTAGTTAAAACAGTATGGGGAATATAATCAACAATGTTGTAAAGATCATATAAGGTGCCAGATGGGCACTGGATTTATCATGGAGATCATTTCATAGACTGTGTAAATAGATGCCTGACCAATGCTCTATATACTTGAAGCTGAAGTAGAATAATACTGAATATCAACTATAACTAAATATATAGCCATGAGATGCGGAATATAACATAGGGAAGATGGTCTTTTGTGTTATAATAGCTATATAAGATGTAAGAGGGGTAGTAGCTTGGGGGGTGGGTTATCACTTTATGAGGGGTGTAAATGTCTAACTATTATGTTGCTTTGTACACCTGAAACTAATTTTTAAAAAAATCAACATCGGTCTTATCTACCCCCTGAAGAATTTTTTTTTATTCCTTTTTTTTTTTTTTTTTTGTCTCTGACAGCAATAGCATTGGAATCCTATCTAATGTTTTATGAATGCCTCAGAAATAACAGAACAACATTTTTTTAAAAGTGGAAACAAAAAGAAAGATATAGATTTAGATATAAGTCATACAAGCAATTAAAAAGACCAGAGAATCTTAGGCCAGATTGAAAATATATGTTTGAAGTTGTTAATGTGATTGATGATACTTTTGGAATATTATTTAAAAAATAATCTCCACAAAATGCTGTGGAGATTAGTGATAATAGCATTTCTACAGAAATTTGAGAAAGTTACAAAAACTAATAGTGCACCTTTTGCACATTTCCTACAGTAAGGTGTCATCAATATACTTTTTTAAATACTTTTAAATATGTTTTTTTTTTCAAATTCACCAGGAATTCTATAAAGCCATGTAAATTCTTAATTTAGAGAAACTTGCTACATGTTTTAAAAATTCCTAATCACCCAAAGATGTATAAGGTAAAAAATGTGTCAACACTACTTATGTAAAGATTTTCAAATATATTAAATAGCATGTCCATAAAGAGAATTTAGAACAAATCAACAAGAAAGTGCAGTCTAATTCTGAGGAAAATGTGTATATGTGTCTGTGTGGGTGTGTGGCTGTGGTAGTCAAGCCTAAACATCAAACTCATTGACCTCATCCCTAACTCAGAGGTGAGCAGACCTGTAAGAAGAAATTAAGGAAATAGGGATAAGGGAAAGCTAATGTTTCCCTTTCATTTAAAGCAGTTTCTACTAACTAGGAGAAAGGTGTTTCTGATTTGGATGTATGAGAGTATCCAGGATGGCAATGATAGAGGCTTTCATAAATTCAAATTCCTAGTGGCTACTTTAGTTACAATAATTTGATACTCAGTTAAAAATAATAATTTACTGTTGTATGAACTATTACAATACAGACTCATGTTGGTATCTAAAATAAATCACCTTAGTTTGTGTTAATTTTATAATTTAATACAATAAAAAGCCTAATTTGTTCTTTATTTGAGTGAGAAATTATAAAAGAATCAACATTGGTCAGTTACTATCCTGCTTTGCTGCTTAAACAATTTCCAATGCTGAAATAGATAGCTGAGAATGAGAAGGAAAAAAAAAATGATGTGGAGACAGAAAACAACAAAAACAAAAAAGAAAGAAAGAAACTAAAGATAGTGAAATCTGAGACCTTTAAGAAAATTACAAAATATACTAAGACATATGTATGCCTGTCTATATTTTATATCTGCATTTTAAAATATTGGACATTGTAGATGTTAATTTTGAAATTGTAGCTTAAAGGTTCTGTTTCATAGCGATAACAATGTTCCAGGTTTTTCTTTATCTTTAGTTGTTGGATGTGTTCTTGTTAATTTGACGAGTTTCTTTTTATTCTGGTGATTTCATGCTTCTCTTACCTCTACCATGTGAAGCAAATACTTTCTGCCATCTATCATTTGATTTTTGACTTTACTTGGAATGGGCTTTACCATGCTAAAATTTCTAATATTTATGCAATTTAGTTTGCCATTCTATCCCTTTAAAACTTTGGTTTTCCTGTCTTGCTTAAAAATGACTACTCAGTTATGAGGATTCTTCTCATATATTATTTTATTTTTTTGTATTTATAAAATTATTTGGAAATCATCCTGTAGAGTTGCTAAAATAAGGTTTATTTGTTTTTCAGGTGGAAAGTCTATTATGCAAACATTGTTAACTTGAAAAATAATCTTAATCACTGAATTGAAATGTCACTTTAACATATACTACATTGCCATGTTCTTTATTATCCCATATAAACTAACAAATCATTTTGTTTAATACCTTCTAAAATAGGATTCTGATTGATTTTTAATTAAATGTTTACAATAAACTTAGCAAAGTGTCAAAACATAAAACAGAGCCTTCTGTTCTAGAACATTATAAACCTTCTTATTCTTTAACTTAGGGAATTCTTAACAGCAGTACTCTCAATAGAAGAATAACTTTTCATTGCCCAAAACTAGCATGGCATGGCAATTTGTTTGAGACACACATCAGATGGTAATTGTCAAAGGTATTTAATATGTGAATAGCAATTAAGTTTACCATATTTTATCTGATATCAAGTGAAATGTCAGACTTTCATGAGGAATGCTTAAAACTACAGGTGCAAGTAAAAAGTCAGATTCTAATTGACCTGTGATTAGCAATATAGATCTACAATTCTTTTCATTATGTATTTTGAAATTTAGTTGATAATTTCACATTTTCCTCAATCGTGGGATTGGAAGACTGAAATTATGGTCAATGTTATCAAATATTGTATTGATTTTTACTATTTTTGGTCAATTACAACCACATGCACTATTCTCTTTTCTGTTCTATACCCAAACATGAATTAAAACTGAAAAGAGTCAAATGTATTTTGATGTTAAATGGTAGAAAGATAACAAATGTGAAAAAGTATGAATCACAAAACTAGCAGTTAATATAGAACTCAGAACTCTGATATTTGACATTTAAGCATTCTTTTCAAGACTTCATCATGAACAGTTTATAGCCTTAACTACAAATGAAATGTCATAGATAATTGGTCATGTCCCTTTGACATTTCATCTCAGGTTTGGTAAATCAGTTTTGTAATTTGGAGCATTTGAAGACAATAGTCAGGGACTGAAATATCATGATTATTTTTAATTATTTTGTGGAATGCGGATATTTTACTCATTTCTTTGAATATAACAAAACAATCCTTGACCAGAGAAACAGAATATAAGTTAACATATCCTTGCTATACAAAGATACTAAGGGAAAATATTGATAATATTATTAAGTATAGAGGTTTGTTAATTTCCTCTTTTAAGCTAATTAAACTTATTATGCCATGCAGTATTTCTGAGGCTTAAAGGAAAAACTTTGTCCAATCCTGAAGAATTTTTATTATATAAAACATCTATAGCATTAAATGCTGCCTATGGTTAAGATCTAGGATATAGTGGGGTAGTGCTGTCTTGTCTAAAATTTTGAAATACATAACACTCTTTCAGGATTGCACACATATAAGCCAAATGAATTTAGCTTACGAAAAAGCACAGATATTGATAACATACCAAAATATCTTGCATAATCAAAGCTCCAAGAACTAGTTTGAAAAATTGGAATCAAGGAGCCAGTCACTATCAGAATTCTCTCCTTTTTTCTATTCTACCTCATTCTGAGCATTTGCCTCATTCTTTCATGCAGCCACTCAGATTCATTTGTTTCCAAGCCACAAATCAGAATATGACAGTCAAGACTGCACAGCTTTACATTCTGTTGCTTAAAAATAGCAAAACTGCTGAGTCAGAATCATACTAGGATCCAAACTGAGAAATATTTTGATTCACTCAACTGGAAGACTGCCCACATATAGACCAATTAACTGTCTCAAGGGCCCTGAGCCTGAAACCCAGCAGCATGTGGGTGGCTGGCTGCATGTCTCAAGATAATGGTGAAGGTGGTTCCCTGAAAATAGATGCACATGACCGGAGTGTACAACACATTTGCTTTTCTTTTTTCATTTTTCTTTGATGTAGGAATAAATCTTCCTATAATTCAAGATTGTCTAATATGCAAATCTAAGAAAGGCATGTTATTACAGTATATTTAAAGAAAGAAAATGAAAACCTCTAGAATGTGCCTAAGTTTCTAATCAATCAAGCTTCTCTTAACTTTAGAAACAGCTTTTAAAATGATATAAAGAACGGCTGGAAATCAACAGCTTACACACTTGCTAAATAAAATGGGGAAAATGAAAACCCTGCAAGGGTCGAAAGTGAATATTGCTGACCTTAGTAGAAAATAAATGTGGTTTCCAACTCCAGGTAACCTATCAAGCTGCATAGTAATGTTGTACCGCGTTGTTTATGAATGCAAGGCACATGTTCCAGATCTTGTTCCATAATTCATCAGGGCCTTCTTAGCTCTTTGATACTTTCTGGTAGATTAAAAAAAATAATAATAATAAATAAATAAAAATATGTATATATATATATATATATATATATATAAAAATGTATATACACACACACACATATATATGTGTGTGTATATGTGTGTGTGTATATATATACAGTTGTTGGAAAAGTTATGACGCATTTCTTGCAATGGAAAACATAGAAAAAATATGTCATGACTTTCCTGATATATATATAAAATAGCTTTTCAGGTTTCCTCAGTGAGAATCTGTGTGTGTGTGTGTGTGTGTGTGTGTGTGTGTGTGAGTGTGTGTGTGTGTGTGTGTGTGTGTGTGTGAGAGAGAGAGAGAGAGAGAGAGAGAGAGAGAGAGAGAGAGAGAGAGAGAGAAATTACCTAGTCTATCATCATCAAAATTTCACTTGTTAATTGAATTTAGTACTTACTATTGTTACATAGGCTGACTCACCTGTTTATGCATAACATGACTCATTTAACACTAAGTACTTGAAGCTTTAAAACACCAGTAAACTACTTAGTGTGTATCTACATCAATGTGGCTGGAAAGGGAAGGACCAGCGGTCCTGTCAGGGAAGGGTGGCCCATCACTGCTCACCCAGCTTGTGTACGCTCTTTTCTAAACATCTCTAGGGGGGCACACTTGAAATACCTTTTATAGTCTATCTCCCAATATTTCAAACACTCTCTCTTTCTCCATTTACAAGATTGTCTTTTCTTCACTTCTGTGCTTACTGTTAAAAAAGTGATGGGGTCAATCTTCTGTTACACCTGAGTAACAGTATCAGTCATCTTGAGCTAACCATAAAATAATGTTGTCTTTCTCCTGTATGACCTGCACAATGCAACACCCCTACCATCTGCTTTGAGGTTTGACAGAAAAAAAACAAAAAAAAAACTACAATACTTTCCATTCCAAATGATGTGAACTACAGTGAAATCTTGTCTCAGTCCAAACACTGCCAAACTTAGAAACACATGAGAGGTAGAGATCAAGGGGCCCAGGTCCTGGAGACACCAGCCCAGGTAAAGGCCCCAGCTCTGCCATTTATTTATCTGTGTGACCTGTGGAAGGTGCTTAACTTTCCTAGGCCCCAGTTTTCTGAACAGAAATTGGGTATTGATCATACCTGCCCTCCAATATTACTGTGAAGATAACTGGGACATGATGACAGTTGCAGAGCTCTTCACACTATTCCTGGTGCATGGTCAGCACCAGTAACTACTGGCCATTTCTGTAAGAGGCACCACAGTGGGAAGACTCTGGGGCCAGCTGTAAGTCCAGCTCTGAGCCTCAAACAGCTGGGTTGCTTTAGACAAGCTATTTATTCGATGAAACTCTTCCAGATCCCGTGTTTTCTTTTTTTTTTTCTTTTTTTCTTTTTTTGGAGGGAGGGCGAGGGAAGTTTTCTCCCATATTTGTAACAAAGCGTGTTTGGATAATTTCCAAAAAATTAGTTGTGGTAGGTACAGATTTTCCACATCCTTGCATTTCTTTATTCTACTGTGAAACTTTCTAAATTATTTTTTTTTTCCTCTGAGGGTTTTAGTTTCTTTCCTTTAGGGTCAGCATTTTCAATTTTTTCAGTCACATGTTTTGCTGCTTTTATTTTTCATTCATTTACCAGATGCTCAGTGGACCCTTGTGAACTGCAACTTTTTAGAAATGTATTGCTTTTTGGTGGTAGAAAGGTGGGTAATTTGCTGACTTTATCTCTCTAGAAGCCATTTCATTCAGGTGTAGAACATCATATAAAGATACTGTATATCTTTTTTATCTTTTATAACTTCTCGTTTCTCTGACATTTGTTTAACTTGTGGAGAGCTTTCCTTGATTATGTTCTCCAAACTCCCTGAAATTTTTTTAAAATTTCATTTTGGAAATTTATTTATGATTTTCTAAATCTTGATTTATTCTATAATTGGTTCCTTATTATTTTTATGGATGCAGTGTCTCTTAACTTTTTCTAAGCATACAAATTAGGATGTCTTCATTCATGTATTTGTTTTGGTACTGCATTCTTTTTTGTCACTTTAATTATCTGTGTTGTGGAGAAATTTTTCATGGTAATAAGTTAAATCTGGTGTTAAGAGACATTTTGCTATCCATTCATATGTAAGCATGAAGACAGAAAAACTTGATTGGCATCCTTACGTCTGCAGCTGTGCCTGTTTCTTGTTCATCTTTGACTTAGTGGGTATATCTAGGATTAAGGGTTAAGAGGGAAAGTCAAAAGCACTCATATCACTTTTCTTCAGACTTTCACTTCCTCCAAGGATGAACGCTAAATTTCTGGGGGGTTTATCATGGAATACCATACAGTCTGTGAATCTGAGAGAGAGAGAAGCAAAATCTTCCAGGAAAAATTTCAGTTAATTCCTTTGAATTTAGCTCCATATTTTATTCCTGTCCCCCTCAGTCACGCTTGGCCTCCTCGAGTGCTTAGACTCACTGGTTTTCTACAGATAAAATCAGCTGTTTCTCTAAGGTGCATGATGATTTAGAAACATGTCTGACTACTTGTTCCATTGCCTGGTGCATTATTCACTATTCTGTATCCAATTGCAATAGTCCAAGGAAATTAAAAATGTTCATGTGATCCTTCTTCTGTTTTGCGTATCATAACTTTATAACTTTTAGTGACTTACTCTCATTTTAATTTTAAAAGAAAGAAAACAAGTGGGTGTGATCAATCAACTATATTCATTCATATAATCCAAGCTGTGTGTACAATACTTTTCACATGCAAAAGAATTCACAGACTTTAAAAGGCTGACCAGCCAATTTCCCATGTACTACAATGTTTGCTCCATTATAAATCTTTAAAAACTAGGTCAATTATAAAAATATTACATTGTCCAACAGGCAACAAAATACGTAGATAATCATCAAAAGGGACAGTAGAACCTTGTGATAAATGCAATTGACTTTCATATGTAGCACTATAGCAAATAATAAGGTAGAAATGAGATTTTTAAATGTTTACCTCATCAACAGCACTTGTATATATGAGAGGATTTTTTTTCCTTGCCAAAAGCTGTTTGTTAAATTAAGTTAGATTATGCTAGAGAATATCTAGCACAGGATTTGGTACATTGCAACCCTCCAACAAATGCTGTCTTGCCATTTCCTCCATCTAGGGAATCATACATTTATACTTACCAAGACTTTAAAATATTTTTTTTAGGTTTTACAGATGTTTGACTGTTGCAATTATGAAATAGCTGCCTCTAATTTTAGTCAAATATAAAATTAACTAAGAATGATTTAACAAGCAAAGAAGTATGATCCTTGTGATTATATTGTACCTCACAGGCTAGTTTTAAAGCCACCTGCATATAGACGATATCATTTGAAAGCTATATTCCCAGTAAACTGTCAAATTTTATTGTTCATTGTCTATAATGAGACTCATTGATTAAACAGGGTTTTTTATCTTCATGTGTTGCAATGCTCTTTAAAATGATATTTCTGCAGTAATCCATTTAACATGTGAAAAGTGTATAGAAATAATTACTTGGTAATCTTATTTTTAAGTCTTAATATAAAAATGAAACTTTAAAACAAAAATAGAAATTTCAATTTACAACTTGAATATTTAGGGCCGACCGAGTGGCTTGGGAAGCCAGCAGCCCCAGTTCGGTCCCACATATAAGGGCCAGTGCCACTGCCCTCAAAATAAATAAATAAATAAAATTTGAATATTTAATTAGTTATGTAATGTACTTTTATTTACCTTGTCCTTTATGAGGACTCAAAACAAGTCTAGGCTTGCTGTACTACTTGAATAAGAAAAATGATATTCAATGATAACCATTTTCAAACCATTCTCAAAATTGAAGAAACACAAATAAGTACAAAACATTATTATGAGAGGCAAAAAGTAGACATGACATGGAGTAACAGTTATAATTACAAGAATGAGATTAATAAGAGCCAGTGGTTTCTGCTGGGAAACTAAAAGAGACAAATTACATATATCATAATTAGCAACCTACATAGCTCTATATTTATGATGTGCAATAAAATAGTTAGAATCAAAATAAGGAACCTAATGTGTATTATGAGAAATACATATTATTATTTTTTAAATTTATAATATTTATTTTAATAATTATATACTGTAAGAGTGCTTCTGAGGATATCCATGTTTTTTTTCTTTAAGAAGTAACGAAATCAGTAAACTAAGGCAGAGGGGAACTTATTTAACTTGATAAAGAATATCTACAAAAACCTACAGCTAGCATCATATTTAGTGGTGAGAAACTAGAGACAAATAATTTTGATGAAAATTTGCATGAATTTCCACCCTGTAGATTGGGGATCATTGACAGATAAACAAATGATTGCATTAAAATGCTATAGGTGATCCTAAAGGTGTGTAGTATGAGAATAGAGAATGAAGAAAACCTGCTCCCAGATTCTGTTTCAATGTTGGTACAAGGTGGGGAAGCGATGTCTGCCTTTGAAGGTCACTGGGAAGAGAAATGACATATGGTAAGAGGAGCCCCTATCACTGGGCGAGCTTCAGAAAATGCTGGTTCCATCCAGCTGTTAAAGGCTGGATTCCAAGGCAGGTATAATAAAGGTTGGGCTGGCAAGTGGCATAGAGCCAGAAGCAGGGTGGGTGAAGAGGGTACTTAAAAGAAGAGGGACTCCCCGGCTGATGGCACTTCCTCAGTACAGACAGGAGAGGGCCATACTAAGTGTTACATAAAGGTAGGCTGGGAGGAGATCTCCAGGAATGCTTCTTCAGGCTGGTTGCCATAGAAGAGCCAGGCTTCTTTGAGTTTCTACAACATTTACTTCCCTGTCTCTTTGTAAACCAGTGATAGCATTTTGTGATTTTGTTATGCACAAAAGTCAATCACTTTCGTATTTACCAGCAATAAACAAATGGAATTTGAAATTAAAGACATGGTACAATTTACATTAACACTCACCCAAAATGAAACGCTTAGTTGTAAATTTATGGGGCCGGCTGACTGGCGCGTTGGTTAAGAGCTGGCTTGGGATGCCAGCAGCTCCGGTTCGGACCCCACATATGAGGGCCAGTGACACTGCCCTCTACAGCTAAGATGGTGAACAACAACTCCACCTGGAGCTTGGCTGCTGTGATTCCCTGGGACGGCATAGCTGCAGCTCCTGCTGCAGTGGGCTGCCATAGGCTACAGTGAGTGGCCGGCAGCCAGCGTGAGCTGCCAATTGCCACGGTGAGAGGCTGTCCAGAGGCCAGCGACCAATCTGCCTCATCCGGGAAGAGCGCAATAACGATACCAACATGGGCCAGTGAAGCAACGTCCTCTGCAACTAGACTGAAGAACAAAAGGACAGCAACTTGTCTGTTCCCCTTCCCTGATTCCCTAACGCTGTTCCACTCCCCAATTAGCCAATAAAATCTTAAAAAAAAAAAAAAAAAGTATGGACACCTTTTATATGAGGAAAACTCCAGAATCCTGATGAATGAAATCGAAGAACTAAACAATGGAGAGAGACTCCGTGTTCATCAATAGGAAGACTCAACGTTTTCAAGATCTATTGAAACTTGATCTATAGATTCAGTGCAATCCCAATCAAAATCTTAGCAAGTTATTTTGGGGATATCAACCAAGTGATTCTACAATTGATATGTAGAGGTAATAGTCAACATAATATTGAGGAAGAGCCAAGTGAGAGGACTGACAGTGTCTGACTTTGAGACTTATTATAAAGCTACACTTATCAAGACAATGTACTATTGATGAAACTATAGACAAACAGATCTATGGTACAGACTAGAGAACCCAGAAATAGACCCACAGTAATATAGTTAAATGATCTTCGACATAGGAGTAAAGGAGATGCAATGGAGCAAAGACAGTCTTTTCAACAAATGTTGCTGGAATAACTGGACATTTTCATGCAAAAAAAAAAAAAAATCTAGACATAGTCCTCATATCCTTCACAGAATTTAACTTAGAATGAATCACAGACTTAGATGTAAAATGCAAAACTACAAAACTACAAGACTATAACATAGGAGAAAATCTAGATGATCTTGGTTATGATGATGACCTTTCATATACAAGGCCAAGTGTACAATCCATGAAAGAAATAAGTGCAAGCAGCACTTTATTAAAATTAGTAGTAGTAGTAGTAGTATTTTTGTATGTGTGTGTGTGTGTGTGTGTGTGTGTGTGCAACAGGTGCTCCCAAGAGAATGAGAAAATAAGCCATGGACTGGGAAAAACTATTTGTGAAAGACTCATCTAATAAAGGATTGTTATTCATAATAAACAAAAACCTCTTAAAATTCAACAAGAAAACAACCTGATTAAAAAAAATGGTCCAAATATCTTAACAGGCACCTTACCAAATAAGATATACAGATGGCAAATAAATGTATGAAAAGCTGCTTCATCTCCTATGTCGTCAGGGAAATGCAAACTAAAACAATGAGACACCACTACAAACGTATTAGAATGACCAAAATAAACAACACTGACAAAAACAAATGCTAGTGAAGACATAGAGCCACAAGAACTCTCATTATTACTTGTAGGAATGCAGAATGGGTGCAGCCACTTTGGGAGACAGTGTGGTAGTTTCTTACAAAAGTAAACATACTGTTACCACATGATCCAGCAACTGTGTTCCTTGGTATTTACCCAAAGGAGCTGAAAACACGCATCTATATAAAAACCTTCACAGGAATGTTTCCATCAGCTTTATTCATGATTGCCCACCAAGATGTCCTTCAGTTGGTGACTAGATAAGTAAACTGCCATATTCAAACTGTCGAAACAAGAAATGTCCAAACCTATAGAGAAGTTTTATGAGTTTACTCAAGTCAAACTGATAACATATGCCAAGAAACAAGCTCTCAGATGCTCTGGAAAATGGCAGTTTTGCAGCTGATTTTATACATTAGAATCAAAAGAGAAGACATAAGGAAGGTATGTGAAATCCATTGGTAGTAGATTAAGGAGATGGGAAAAAGCATAGTGGAGAAATCTCAAGGACTGGAAAATGGCAAAATGGAGAAAACCATGCTTCTTTTGCATTGGTAGGTACAGGATAGTTAATCAATATTTACAGTTCTTAGAGATGGGAGCCTGGAATAAGATAACAATGAGCGGTTCTGTGTTCACATGCCTTAGTGATCTTGTGCTCTGGTGCCATCAGTTGTGCCATTGAGGGGTAAGAAAAGAAAATTACGCTGGTATTTCTAAGGTATCATAGATGCATAAGAACAATGGACGGAGCTCACTTAAAGTACAGATTGATCTTTGCTAAGGAAGCTATGTAGGCCTGGGACGTACCACCTGGTATGAGACCTTGCCCAGTTAGGAATTTATAATCAGACTGTCCTGTGTGGTTATTTTTAGGCACTGAGCTTGTCAGGCCAACCCCCAGCTTGTCAGATTTATTGTATGGCCCCCTTTTCATTCACAAGACAATGAAACACTTTTCAGAACTAAAAAGAAATGAGCTATCAAGCCACAAAAAAACATGGAGGGGTATACATGTCTATCACATTTTTTGTATACCTGAAACTAATTAAAGAAGAAAATATGTATGGCAACAGGAAACAGAAAAAAAAAACATGGAGAAAACAAATTCGTTTTACTAAGCGAAAGAAGTCAATCAGAGAAAAAACTGTATATTGTATGATTCCAACTATTTCACATTCTGGAAAAGGCAAAACTATGGAGACAGTAAAAAGAGCATTGGTTAACAGGGGATGGGTAGGGAAGGGAATGGGATGAATAGGCAGAGCACAGAAAATTTTGCGAAATGGAAGTACTTTGTATGATAATATAAGGATAGATTCATATCATTATCCTTTCATCTAATCCCATAGAATGCACAACATCGAAAGTGAATCATGGTGAAAACTGTGGACTTTGGGTGAATGTAATATGTCATTGCAGGTTTATTGATTCAAAGAAGTGTATCACTCTGGTAGAGGATACTGAAAATGGGGAAGTGTATGCTTGTGGCATAGCAGAGGGTATATGGGAAATTTATATACCTTCCTCTCAATTTTGCTATGAATCTAAAAGTTCTCTAAAATAATAAAAACAGCACTGAAAAACAAAATTAAAAAAGAAAAACACAGAATAGTCTGTTTGGAAAAAAGTTGATTATAGTGCTTAAATATTAGTATGATTATCTTTTTTAAAAATTAAAGTTTATCGGGGTGACAATGGTTACCAAAGTTACAAAGGTTTCAAGTGTACAATCCTGTAATATATCATCTATATATCACATTGTGTGTTTACACTCAGAGTCAGTTTTCTCTTCATTACCATATATTTGATTCCATTTACCCTCATCTACCAAGCACAAATTGTGTGTGTGTGTATGATTATCTAAATTAATATATTCCAAACTTTTTAAAATATCAAAAATAAAATTTCCTTCTGACATCTAAAGATGGTGAGCTTCTTTTCATATTATTTGACCATTTATAGCACATTTCTGCAAAAAACAATGTAATTAAACTACTTGTTTAAGATTCATTCATCCTAGTCTATTTTCTTTCTTTTCTTTAAATTCACGTTTATTGGGGTGACAATTGTTAGTAAAGTTACATAGGTTTCAGGTGTACAATTCCATAATACATCATCTATATATCACATTGTGTGTTCACCATCCAGAGTCAGGTCTCTTTCCATCACCATATTTTTGATCCCTTTTACCCTCATCTACCCCCTCCCCCTTACCCTCTGGTAACCACTAAACTATTGTCTGTGGCTATGAGTTTGATTTACCAACAGCCAGGAAAAGAGATAAGGAGCTCATTTAAGGGTAACACACACATACACATACACACAGACACACACACACACACACAGAAGCAAAAAGAAATGCAAACTGGATAAATATTTTTAAAATAAACATTGAAAAGTTAGGGAGAATGTAAGGAAGAAAGTGATATATTGAATTAGAAATTTGAGTCATGAGGTGATAAATGAAAAATAAATAGCTGGCTCTTCTAATTCTCCTTTTCTACTAAAATAGCTTAATGTCACAGAAATCATTACAGTGACCTTAAAATAAAGAAGAATTTTCTGTGGTCCAGATTGAAGGCACGATATGCCCATAGCAATCTTTGTCTAGGTACAGTTGAATTTTTTTTTTAATATAACAACTATAAAAATGACTTTTGTGCACAGAATGTAATAAAGACAGATATCAATCCAAACCAACAATAGAGTACGATAAGTTACAAAGTATGTTTCAGTTCAGGAGTTAACCACAAGAGAATTCTCCAGGTATTTAGAAATAGCCAATTCAAAAATACTAATAGTTTCTGACATTAGCCTTTGGAATTCCCTTTTCTAGTTGAGAGTAGCTGTGTAAAGGCTATGTTCATATTATCTGCCAACTTCTATTCAAATGATAAGTAGTGCTTTTTAATTACATTTGATATGGTAATTAATTTAAAATATCCATGCAAATTCTTTATCTTGGAATTCCTTTTCAGACAAGGCCTAGATGCCCTAGACTTTAGCGGCTTATTCCAACTTTCAAAATATTCTGACAGTCTAAGATAATAAAGGTTCTTGGAAATATTCCAAATAGCTAGAAAATATAAACAGCTATTTGCAGAATGGTAAAATGGCAATGCATATATTTGCATTTTTGAAATGAAGTATTCATGGCAAACATAAAAAGAGAACAGCAAATGAATAGTACGGATTTTGAGTTATCTGAATATTTAGCTATTTTACAGCACACTTAATATAGGGAGCCATCATCATAGGTAGAGAGTTTTATTCAATAGGGCATTAACTGTAATTTTCTTTTTAGGCCTAGAATAGTTTTCTAAAAAATGTATGCTTTTATTTATTCACCAGGTAAATAGTTACATAATAATTTTACTTCTAATTTACTTGTATTTTATTATAAATTTTAATCTGCTGCAGTTTTGTTGACATAAAACTGAAAATAATGAGAGGACTGCCTGCCAAACCCAAATTCACTATGGTATCATGGCTTCCTGTCCATGCACAGTGCCACGCAGGTGTGTGTGTGTGTGGGGAAGAGTAGGGTGGCAGTGAGAGCGGCCTGCCTTGGAAAGGACAACTATTTTAAAAACCAACAGTGTTGTTAAGAACTGACTCATAGGAATATTAAAAACAGAAAATCCTCTATTCTGTTTTTTAGTTTGTTTTGTTTTAAAGATTTTATTGGGAATTGGGGGAGGGGAACAGTGTTGGGGAATTGGGAGAGGGGACCAGTCAAGTTGTTGTTCTTCAGTCTTTGTTGTGGAGGGCGCCAGTCACCATCTGGCTTCCCGTGGGCAGCTCGTGGCCTCTAAGCTCAAGGTGCTGTGTTCAGTCTTAGCTGCAGGTGCGCATAGCCAGCATCCCATGCAGTAGTTGAACCAGCAGCCTTGCTGTTAAGAGTGTATGCTCTATCCACTGAGCCATCTGGGCAGCAGCTCAGCTCTTGGTGCTGAGTTCAATCTTAGTTGCAGGTGTGTGTAGCCCACCAGGCATGCTTGTTGTTACACCACCTGAGCCATCCTGCCACCTGTTGGCAGCTCAATGACAGCTCAGCTCGGGTGCAGTGTTCACTGGCCCATATGGGAATCGACCCCACGTCCCTGTTGCTCAGAGCTCACGCTCTAAGCCAATTTTTAATCAACTGAGCCACTCAGCCGGCCCTCTGTTCTGTTTTATTATTGATCCCAAAGTCTCTACAGATAACCCTTCTCTTATTTTCTCATCCAGACTGCCCTCTGTGGTGTTATACTGTCAGTGAAAACCAAAACAATAAATAAAAGTGAATGAAAAAATGAGTGAATGAATAATAGTTTGTGTATTTCAAAAGGAAATTCTGACTTCACTCTGAATCTAAAGTAAGAAATGTACATACTTAAAAAAAAATCTATTTCTCTTTAGAGAAATATGTTTTACTGAAGAAGTCCCTATGTCCATGATTCCACCCCTAAGAGGTAATGAGGTAGAGTTAGGCATTCCAGCCCCAAAATGAGAACTTAGAAGGATGCTTCTGGAATGAAGACTTTTAATAAATGTTATATTTAGTATTGCTTCAAATAAATGTTTTCAATGGGTAAAACTGACATGAAATAGCTAATATTTCTGGTTCTGAAGAAGAGGAATGGATAGAAAAAATGAATAAAGGCTATCGTTGTTTTTTTCCTTTGTATTACATGTGTGGCAAATTCATTCTTCTTGAAACATTACAGTTGACCCTTGAACAATGTGGAGGGTAGGGTCACAGAGCCCCCACAACACAGTGGAAAGTATGCATTTAACTTTTGACTCCCCAAAACCTTAACTACTAATAGCTATTGTTGACTGGAAACCTTAAGATAGAAACAGTCAATTAACACATACAGAAGATGCAAAAAAAATGTATACACATTTTAAGAAAGGAAAAGGCTGTATTAAAATTATGCAAATGGTAACTACTCTAGCACCTCTTGTAATTGCAGAAGTCAATCATGACTCTTATTCATCTTTTGTTATCAGTATATATTGAGTATTACTATTTTAATACAGTGTTTTGCTTTCTTTCTTTTTCTTTTCTTTTTTTTTTTTTTTTTTTGAGGGCAGTGTCACTGGCCCTCATATGTGGGATCCGACCCGGGCTGCTGGCGTCCCAAGCCAGCTCTTAACCACCACGCCACTCAGCAGGCCCAGTGTTTTGCTTTCTTAAAATGTGTGTACATTCTTTTTGGCACCTTCTGTATTTTGTTTGTTTTATGTATTATATATTCTTACAATATTCTTACTATATTCTTACAATAAAGTAAGCTTAGAACAAAGAAAATGTTTTTAAGAACATTGTGAGAAATATGTTTACAGTACTATATGTATTTATTGAAAAAAATTTGTATATAGTGTACCCACACTGGTCAATCCCTTGTTGCTCATGTGTCAACTGTGTAATGAATTTGATACTTACAATGAATTTGATGCTTACATTTTCCTTGGGGTATTATACAATGGTGCAAAACCATAAAAGAAGAGTATTATGCATTTGGGTGGGCTGTAAAATAACCCCAAACTCTTCAAGAAGTTTATATGCTTATGTTATCCAGAGGGTTCATATTTTTAATCTTTCTTTGTAATGTTATTTTCTCATTTTGTTCTTGTATTCTATGGCTAACAGGTGGAGTTGTACCATTATCCCATCCACCTCATACCGTTAAAAAAAAATAAAAAAATCAAAGATTGAGAAAGAGCCAGAGTCACTCAAATATGGAGCGGTAGGACTGAATGCATTCCCACATTGACCATGATCATGCTCTTCACAGTATCATAGTGATTCCCATTAGATATTCTTTAGTGTAGGATAAATACTGTATTTAAAAGTCCAAAGGATGGAAAAAAGTAAATGACTGGTTAGGTTTATAGTTGGTGGCTATTAAAAAACCTATTTTCATTTATTTTAATATTTCATTAAGAATGTTTTTTTTCTTTCCATAAGAATAGATATGTCTTTACATAATGTTTTGAATTGCATTTAACAATGTCTGTCTGAGATGACACAATGTTTTGGGGTCAAAAGCACAATCATTATGATCTGCCTACCCAATTCTGAAATACAGCTCTGCCATCCACTTGCTAGGTAAACTGGGCAAATCATTTCATCTTTATGTGTCTTGCTTCTACTTTAAAATGGAAATAAGAATAGTATCTATTAATAGGGCTGTTTTGAATATTGAATAACCCTTCTAAAAGGTATGCACAGTGTCTGGTACATACTAGATATTCAATAAACATTGACTTTCTGCTCCCCTCCTCTCCCCTCCTCTCCCCTCACCTTCTCTCCATTCCACCCCTTTCCCTTCTTTTCCCTTCCCCTCCTCTCTCCTCTCTCTTAAAATTGCATAAGTGAAAGTTTGTTTCTTTGTTTAGTAAAAAATGTTCTTTGATTAGAATTTAACTGAATATGTTTGTTTCTCTTATTTATGTTTTTATAAGAAAGTTGTTCTATATATATACAATTCTAGCTTGCAAATTATTTTCTGTCAGCAATTTGAAGATGTCATTCACTGCCTTCAGGCTTCCATTTATTAATAATAGAAGTCTAACATCAATGTTTCCTACAGATGATTTTTTTCCTTCCTCTCTGCCAGCTTTTAGAGTAGTTTCTGTATCTTTTAATATTTTACAGTTACCCTATAATGTAAACCAATACAATGCATTCATTTTCTATTCATGCATAGCAAATGACCACAATCTTAGTATCTTAAAACAACATAGATGAGGCGGGCCGAGTGGCATGGTGGTTAAGAGCTGGCTTAGGATTCCAGTGGCCTGGGTTCGGATCCCATATATGAGGGCCAGTGTCACTGCGCTCTAAAAAAAAAACAAAAAAAGAAAAACACAGATGTAATATTTCACAGTTCCTATAGGTCAGAAGTCTAGGCATTACATGATAAGGCTCATGATCAAGGCTTCACTAAACTGAAATCAGGAAGTCCCTCAGGCTCAGTTCCCATATGAAAACTCTGTGGAAGAATTTTTTTTTTCTTCCCCAAACTCCTTTAGGATGTTGACAGAATTCATTTCCTTTAAGATTTAGGACTTAGGAACTCATTTCTTTGCTGGATGTTATCTGGGATCTGATTCAGGTATTAGGGACCCCCGTCATTCCTTGAGTTAGATCCTCCTTTGTCATCAAAGCCAGCAATGGAGAATCTCCTTCTCATCAAAGTCCTTTTACTTTTGAAATCTATTTCTGGGAAAAATCCAGAACCTCTTTTGGGGTTGTTACCTAGTTAAGTTAGATTTATTCAGGATTATCTTCTTATTTTATTTTATTTTTTATTTATTTTATTTTATTTTTTAGCTGAGCCATCCTGCCACCTGTTGGTAGCTCAACGGCAACTCAGCTCGGGCTGGCCTCAAACCGCTGTTGCTCAGAGCTCAGCTTGCACTCTTGAGCGAGCTCTTAACCAACTGAGCCATTCGGCTGGCCCTATCTTCTTATTTTAAGGTCAGCTGAATTGGAACCTTAATTACATCGGCAAAACCCCTTCACAATGCATCTAAATTAGTGCATGATGAATAACTTGAGTATACAGCAGGGGTTGGGGATCTTCATCTATCTGGGTTTCCATTTGTTTTGTAGGTCTGGAATAGTTTCAACCATTATGCTGTTCTCTTCTTGAAATCCAGTTGAATACGTGTAACATAAATTCACTGAATGTCTTCTATAGCTCTCAACCTCTTAGTTTTACCTTGTAGCTTTTCTGCAATGTTATGGCAGTGAAATTGGGACACTCAGTTTATGTGTTTCCACCTGGTTTCTGGCCCAACGCTCCTGAAGAACTGTAGGTAATGCTGATAAAGACTTCTGTCTTCAGTGTACTATGGTCTCCCAGTTTGCTCACTCCTCTCAGCCTACATCTCCATGTTCATATTTCCATCTACTTATTTTTTTTTTGGGGGGGGATGTAGTTTGGCTTATTTTCTTTATTTTTTAACAACAATAATGCATTAAAATGTTTTATTGGGCCGGCCGAGTGGCGCATTGGTTAAGCGCTGGTTTTGGGATGCCAGCGGCCCCGGTTCGGATCCCACATGAGGGCCAGTGACACTGCCCTCTACAGCTAACAACAGCTCCACCTGGAGCTGGGCTGTGCGAGCCCCGGTGATGGTGTAGGCTGCAGCCCCTGCTGCAGTGGGCTGCCATAGGCTACAGTGAGTGGCCCGCAGCCAGCGTGAGCGGCTGGCAGCCAAGCGTGAGCTGCCAATAGCCGCGGTGAGCGACATCCAGAGGCCAGTGACCCATCTGCCTCATCCGGGAAGAGCGCAATGACGATACCAACAGTGAAGCAACATCCTCCGCAACTAAACTGAAGAACAAAAAGACAACAACTTGTCTGTTCCCCTTTCCCGATTCCCCAACGCTGTTCCCCTCCGCCAATTCCCCAATAAAATCTTTAAAAAAAAAAATGTTTTATTTACATCAAGTTTATTATTTCATTCTGCTGAAAAAAATATTCCCCATGTACTTAGAAGTAAGAGTTGCTAAGATTTGTCTTGGATATAATCAGGGATTGACATCAAACATTAGAGGGCTCTACAATTTAACATGGTTCCAAGGTAGACCTCCAGACCTCCATAATATTTTGAAATATTCAGGCTCTCTCATATATATGCACATACATACACACATGCACACATGCACTCTAATGATAGAGATATATAGTAGGGTAGTAGAGAAAATTAGAGGAGTTCAGAGATTCACCCTGTTTTTCTTGAGATTCAGTTGTTGTAACAAGGATTCCTAGGTCCACCTATCATGAAAATCTAGCTTACAAACATAGCTGAGCAAGAGCCAACTTCCAAAAGATTGTCCAGTGATCCTAGGGAGTATAATACAGTTGCATATTTGTCCTCTTCTGGCTTAAAGGAGTTGAAGGAATAATGTGTTTGTAGGGTAGCTCATACCAAGTGGCTTCTAGGGAGCCCAGTTGAGAACCAGGATCCTAAATGTCCTAGGGAGAGAGAATAGCCTAGGGTTACCCACCACTAATATCAGCAACTACACAGTGCTTGTCTCATACAAAGGAAGTGATCTGTGGCCATCTGCATCAGCAGGGTCTCACTCATACAAGCATAATATTCCCATCATTACTTATTTTACTATGTGAGGAAAGCCCCGCAAGCGAGTGCAATTAAATTTAGGTCCTGAAGGAAGAGGAGAATAAAGAAAGTTGAAAAGAAAAGGGAAGACCTGAGAAAGTGATTTTCAACCTTGATGGTGATTACAATAATTTAGGTCAGGCTATAAAAAGAATAAATAGTTAGACTAAACCTAAGTTTCCTGACTATTTAAAGGTACTTTTTACCTCTGACAAGAAAGACCAGACTTTTTTTTTTTTCCAAAGAGAAATGCTGCCATGACTAAAATAAAGCAGGTTTTTATATCTAAAGATAGCTGAATGTCAAGTGCACAGTCCATATTCTCTGTTGGAAAATTTAATGTAATTGAAAAATATATCACTCAATTTGTAAAATGGACAGTAAAAATGTGTTCTATGGAAAACTCATATTGCCAGGAACCTCTAAGCTTCATGTAAGTTGATTTCTTATGAAGATCAACTAACATTGCTTAAGCACCAATGTGGTGTATATTGTGTTAGCATTATATATAAATCAAGTAGCACAGAGCAAAAACAACATGTAATGCAATAGATTTCTTTATTTGAGAAGTAATTTTCCTGATGAAATCAGTGTGCTTCATTTCCAGCAATATATTTAACTCAGGTAAACTAAAGCAAGGGAATGTCAGAAAGCTACCGATTCTCTGGAGAGAGGGGCTCATCTTATTAAGCAGCGCAACTGTGACAGCATGTAGGATATTTCTCAATTAATTTTCTTTTCCGAGAAGATATTCTACACATTGGGGAACATCATATGCTCAAAGGCTTCCCAATAGTGCTACTGAAAATTGATTTATGACAGAGAGAATCAGGATCATAGGGCCCCCAAACAGCCTCCTGAAAGGATGATTTTTTGAAATAAGAGTAAGATAATTCATAAAGTTCTTTAGGGAACACCCTTTGCATCATGCATGCCTCTGGAGGCTTAGTCAACTAAAAATCCAATCTATTTCTTTAGGAGGAATTAGAGAATCACTAAACAGCTCAGGCCACCTACATCACAATTTGAAATAGAATACCTTACAAGGAGGTGTGAAATTGTTTAATGTTACTTAAACTCCATAAAGTGTACTAAATTTCAGTGAGAGGAAAAAAATTCTAAATAATATAATGAATAGAATGGTGAAGAGTTAAAGTAAAACACAGATTTTTGGTGGAGGGAGGAAGTTACATTTATTGTTTCTTTCCAGTTTTTAAATTGTGCTTATGGAACACTCTGAACTACCCAGATAAAATACATGTCTGTATTTCTTTCTGGTTGAATCAGAATCCAGTTGCTTGCACCCTGACCTGTGACCTCCATTTAATATATGTAAAATAGTTACCTTATATTACAG